>CM035836.1:158629902-159229902 GCA_020510985.1 Pholidichthys leucotaenia
CTCCATACTCTGAAAAAACTGAGGTTAGTTCTGGTAAAGAAGTGTCCGGCTGCCCTAGGTATATTAAAATGTCATCAGCAAAGAGTGCTATTTTATGTTCCTTCTGACCAAGTGTAATACCTTGAATTTTTTGGTTTTGTCTTATCCATTGGCTCAGAGGTTCTATGAAGATTGCAAAGAGCAGTGGAGACAGGGGGCAGCCCTGACGACATCCTCTTTCCAGTTCAAAAGATGATGATAAATTACCGTTAATCCTTATTTTAGCTGTTGGTTTTTTATATAATGCCTGTATAGTTCTAATGAAGTTGTTATGAAAATTGAAACTGGATAAGATTCTGTATAGAAAAGACCAGTCAACCGAATCGAATGCTTTTTCAGCATCTAATCCTAATATGACTGCATTTAAGTTATATTTTTTTATATGATGAATTATGTGTAAAGTGCGTCGAATGTTGTCTTGTGTCTGTCTTTGTCTTATAAAACCTGTTTGGTCTAAATGAATTAGGTCTGTCAGTATATTCTCTAACCTTTTGGCAAGGATAATGGTAAAAAGCTTATAGTCCTGATTTAGTACACTGATTGGTCTGTAGTTGGAGCACTCTAGTTTATCCTTTTCAGGTTTAGGTATAACTGCAATGACCCCTTCTCTCCAGGAGGGGGGGATTTCCCCTGTGTGGAGGACATAATTAAATGTTTTCAGGAGGAGAGGAGATAGTTGCTGTTTAAAGGTTTTGTACCACTCTGCTGTATAGCCATCAGCTCCTGGGGATTTGTTAGCTTTAAGTTTCATAATTGCTTTTTCCAATTCTTTAGAATGTATTTCTGACAGTAGTGTTTTATTTTGTGACTCCGTAAGTTGGGGAAGGTTTAATGTGTTTAGGAATGCCTCGGATGCGTTTTTATGTTTTTTGTGGGAGTATAAGTTCTTATAGTAATTCTCGAAGTTTTTAAGAATATCCTGAATTCTGAATTTTATTTCCTTTGATACTGGGTCTCTGATTTTGTAGATTGCTCTTTCTGTTTGATGTTTCCTCAATTTATAGGCTAGCAATTTTGCCGATTTACTGCCTGCTTCATAGTATTTTTGTTTCAGAAATGTAAGTTTCTTCTGGATTTCTATTGTGTAGATCTCATTTATTTGGTTTTTAATTTCCTTAATCTTGAGCGAGTCAGTAGAATGAGTGTTGCCTTTGTGTTCTTTTTCTAGGTTCCTAAGTTCTGACTCTAATGTGGATAGTTTTTCTTGTCTTAGTTTCTTTTGGGTTGCCAGTTTTGCAATAATCTTTCCTCTTATTACAGCTTTACATGCATCCCACAGTATTAAAGGGGATACTTCTCCATTATCGTTATCTTCCAAATATCTGAGAATATCTGACTCCAATTCATCTTTCAATGGTCCTTTCAGGACATTTGAATTTAACCTCCAAGAAAATGTATTATTTGTGTATTTTTGGATATTTAAGTCCATGTAGATCGGACTGTGGTCGGAGAGATCCATCAGTCCTATTTTACATGTTTTTACTCTACCAATGTCTCTATTAAACATAAAAAAATAGTCAATCCTTGAGTAAGATGAATGTGGAGTTGAGTAAAATGTATAGTCTTTTACACTGGGGTTGAGTTCCCTCCACACATCACAGATTCCCATTTCTTTTAGTAGCATCCGAGTCTTCCTGTTTTGGGTGTTATTTTGATGTGGGGAATTACCAGAAGCATCCCAGTATGGATTCAGTCTAAGATTGAAGTCCCCACCACATATCACTAAACCTTGAGCTTTAGTTATCATTAGGTCGAATACATTTTTATAAAATTTCCAGTTGGCCCCTGGGGGAGCATACACATTCAGCAGGGTGATATCTTCTCCCTCTAGCCGCCCAGTTACCAAACTGTATCTCCCTTCTTTATCTTTGTGTTCTGATTTTTTTTCAAATGTAATTTTGGTTGATATCAATGTCGCTACTCCCCTCCTCCTCCCTGATTTATATGAAGATGAAGAGATCATTTTAAATCCTTGTCTACTGAGTTTATTGTGTTCACGTCTGTTAGGTGGGTTTCTTGTAAAAGTATTATTCCTGCTTTGTCTTTTTTCATTTTGCCTAGAATCTTGGATCTTTTAACTGGATTCAGGATCCCTTTTACATTATATGAAATTATTTTGGTTACACCCTGTTTCTCCATTGTGTTGTTTTGTTTAGTATAACTGTGTGGTGGCCCTCTTTTGTGCTACTCAGAAACTGAAAGAACATTAAAAACAAGAAAAACATTAAGAACATAGTGTAAAAAACTTTAAAACAAAAAACTGTCAAAAGAACTTCCTGAGCTGAGGTCTTTTTAAAGACCCTGTAAGAGCCTTGATGGAGTGAAGGCCCTGAGGGAAATTCCTCAAACTCTGTTACGTGTTGAGGGCCCTCTCGTACCACTGAAAGTAGTCCCATGCTTTTAACGTGAGTTTCAGAACCCAATCCAAACTTGTAATGATTTTTTTTTTTTTTTTCCTTTTATGCCTAAACCCTGTGAAATTGTGTGCACCCTCCCACCCCCATCACATCAAACATTCACGCAAAAACAGTATTTGTTAGTATGAGCAGAACATGTGGATTATTGTCACATTTCTATTTTAACAAGTTTTTTTTTTTTTTTTTTATTACAAAGACTTATTTGTTTCAAATAATATGATTGTTCCATGAAATGTTTTACCACATGCTGAATATGCATCTCCTTTAATGTTTGTTACCTTGTATGAGGGGGGTTGGATGTGCGGATTGATTCAAGAGGAAGGGAAAAAAAAAAAAAAAAAGGTCGCTATTCCAACCTGAAAACGGATAGTTTATCCGCGACGCTCTGGTGCTGGGTTTCCCGCTGCTGGTCCGTGGATTTTGAGGGTCTTTGTGTTGTCCATGTTTGCGCTTTGATCTTCTCACTCGGGTCTGCTGCGGGTTTAAACACCGTTACCGGGAGCCCTCTTCTCGCCATGTCAGCTGTTGCTTCTTCCGCCGAATTATAGAGACACGTTTCATCGCCGTAGAAGACCCTTAACTTCGCAGGAAATGGTGTCTGAAAGCGCAATTTCTTCTCTCTTAACACCTTTTTCGCGTCATTGTATTCCCTGCGCTTTTTAAGGACCTCCGGGGCGTAATCGTGTTCCACGTAGACTTTTCTCTCCTGGTGCATAAATCCTTTTTTCTGCCAGGCCAGTCTTACAACCTCTTGTTTTATTTTGAAATTGGAAAATCTTACCAACACCGAACGTGGGGGCGCTTCCGCCGCCGGCCTAGCGGCTAATGAATGATGTGCCTTTTCTATCTTCAAGTCGGTGGTTTGTGGAATATCCAATTTCTCTCTTAGTAAGGATTCCACGCATTCTGCCATTGAGTTAAAACCATTTTCGGTTCCTTCTATCAGACCATGAATTCTTATGTTGTCTCTTCTTTGTTTTCCTTCTTGGTCGGTTAGCTTAGCCTCTATAGCTGCTTGTCTTTTGCGTAGGTCCAGCACAGAATCTTCGAGCACTTTTATTCGATCCTCTGTTTCCAAGATTCGGTTCTCGGCCTGGTCCACTCTGCTGTTTGTCCTTTTCAATTCTTCTCTGAATTCCCGAAATTCGGCCGTAACATCTCGGCGAAATCGTCGTAGTTCCTCAAATAGTGATTTCAGGCTAACCCTTTTGTTAGCTATCACCAGCTCCTCGTCTTCTGAACGGGGATCTTCCAGTTCAGATTCTCCGGCCGATACGTGTCCTAGCCTGGAGAATTTCAGTTTCTTCTGTTTTCCTTTAGACATGATGATTTTGTCTTTTGATTTTCACTCCTCCAAAAATCCGTTAAGTTTGATTTTCAAGGTGTTATCCTGGATTGAGTCTGAGAGCTTCAGTGTTAAGCTGCAGTCGCCATGGCGTCCAGCAACATAATGTCTTTTGAAGAGCTGAGGATCAAATTTAATCTCAATAGAACACATTTTTTTAAATATCTTCAACTTAGAAACTTTATTCGATCAAATCAAAATAAAGCTGTCACTCGACCTATTTATTCATCCTTGGAAAAAATGATGATGAAAGATAGTAAAAGAAAGGGTATTATTTCAGAGTTTTATAACTCATTGACACTATCTTCAAGTGAAAATTCACTGAAAAGATTAAACTACTGGAAAGAAGATCTGCAAATTGAAATTTCAGAGGAACAATGGGAATTGGCTTGTACAGAAGCTCAAACCAAATCAATAAATGCACGCCTTAAATTGATACATTTCAAATGGTTAATGCGGATGTATGTTACACCGGAGGAGTTAAATAGATATAACAAAAATATACCAGATACATGCACAAAATGCATGGAAAGTAAAGGAACCCTATTTCATTGTTTATGGGAATGTAGATTAATAAGAATGTTTTGGGAGGAGGTGAGGGTAACAATTGAAAAAATAATCTCAAAACAAATCATATTGAATCCTAAACTGTTTTTGTTGGGTCTGTACCCAGAAAAGCATAATTTCAATAAAAGTGAAAGAACATTCATAGACCTCAGTTTGCTTAATGCCAAAAAATGTATTGCACTATTATGGAAAAAGACTCATAGACCAGATGTGACTCAGTGGTTAAGACAGATGTTAACAAACCTTCCATTAGAAAGAATAACATATATACTGAAATCAAAGGAAATTGTGTTTGAGAATATATGGAGACCTTTTATTGATTATGTAAAAAATTTAAACATAACTCTTGAAGAAGAAGGTGAATGATGTGTGTGGACCTTGTAAATTCCAAACTGGTGAACATAATATGTATACTAATGTATTGGATTTTCTAGACTAAACAGAGGAGCATTGTTGAAGACTTGATTTTGTTGGTGGTTGTTGGTGTTTTTAGGGCATTTTTTTTTTTTTTTTTTTTGTAGTACTTTAGTGTTAGTGTTTGTTTGTATCATGTTTGTTAAAAAAAAAAGGTTCACAATAAAGATATTGTTGGAAAAAAAAAATCATGATATTTGTAATTTATTGAGATGTACCAGCACATAGTACACACTATACGTACAAAATTCATTAAACTACCAAAAATTCCATTGTTTGTAGTAAAAAAAAAAATGCAAATGGCAGATAAATCATTGAGGAATATGATTTTCATGTTTTATTCAGTATATCAAAAACGGTAATTTACTTTTTATATGTTAAAGATAGAAAGACCATATTGTTCCAAGGAAAAATCAGATTCTCAGGAAAATTGCCACTTATCAATTAATCGTTAATTGATCGATAAGGTGAATCAACGAATGATTAATGAATTAATCGATAACTTGCATCCCTAGTTTAGCACCATCAGTGCTGAAAAAGTCTGATTTCAATGAGTAAAATTTTTTCAGTACATTTATACATGACATGAAAGCATTTAACCACTTCAGTAAAGTATATTTAAAATGAAATATTAATTATATCTTGACTGCCATCACAGTGTGAATGTCAAAGGTGCAAAGACTGAGCTGTATAGCTTGTAAACAGGATTTAATATTTGGTTCATCATTGACAGTCACCTCGAATAAAAAGTCAGAGCCTCCACTATAAAAAGAACTATTTTGATCAATTTTTGACCAATAAATCTGCATGGAGGTGCAAAACATTTGAGCATTAAGGGCCATTCACACCAAAATCTAGGGGCAGCTGTGGCGCAGGTGTAGTGTTGCCGACTGCTGATCGGAGGGTCAGGGGTTCGATTCCCGCTCTGTCTGCATGTCGCGAAGTGTCCTTGAGCAAAACAGTGAACCCCCAGTTGCTCCTGGTGGGTCAGGCCAGTGCCTGTGTATGGCAGCTCTGCCACCATCAGTGTGTGAATGGGTGGATAGCAGGATCTGTAAAGCACTTTGGTCATCTAGAGATCAACGGGGCTGGCGTGGATTGGCTGATTGGTGTGTATATTTTCTGTGGACCAAGGGGGTGCAGAAAATGTGCACATAATGTGGCGTTTCAGATGACAGATGCATTTAGAGTCAGGTGAAAGTTACTTGTAATTATGAAGATCAGATCTGGTCTGACAAAAAATTGGAAATGAGGAATGTGACTTGTAATGTGAATGTAGCCTTACAACTATGGTGCAGGTGTAGTGTGGCCGACTACTGACTGGAGGGTCAGGGTTTTGATTCCCATTCTGTCTGCAGTCTGCATGTCGCGAAGTGTCCTTGAGCAAGACAGTGAACCCCCAGTTGCTTCTGGTGGGTCAGGCCAGCGCCTGTGTATGGCAGCTCCGCCTTCATCACTGTGTGAATAGGTGGATAGCAGGATCTGTAAAGCACTTTGGTCATCTAGAGATGAGAAAAAGCGCTATATAAGTGAACGGCATTTACCATTTTAAGGGTAAATATTTATTAATTTATATTAATAACTATAACGAATGTGAGTGTCCACACTGATGAGTGATAACATTCTGGAAACACTGGAGTAAAGCATATGCTGCATGCTCCTGCCATGTCAGAGCTCCAAAATGGATGGTAACCGTATCTCCATTAATAATAGTATCAAAACACCCCAATTCCAAGGGTCTGCAGTATCTGGCATTCATCAAATCACTCTGAAAATGATCTCAGTAATACACTTTACCACTGACAATAATTCAATTCAATTCAATTCAGCTGTATTTATAATGCGCCACATCACAACAAAAGCTGTCTCGTGGTGCCACAGTGCAGAAAAAAAACCACACAGTCACAGAAAGACCCAGCAATCAGACGATCCCTTATGAGCAAGCACTAAGCAACAGTGGAGAGGAAAAACTCCCATCTGGAAGGAAGAAACCTCTAGCAGAACCAGGCTCAGGGAGGGGCAGTCGTCTGCTGCGACTGGCTGGGGATGAGGGGATAGGGAGGATGGAAAGGACAGACATAAAGACCATAACAGTAAGATGCCAAGTACATTATTGGAGGTCAACCAGCAGTATGGATCAAATAACAATAGAACAAGAGTGGGGTTACGAGACACAAAAACCCTCCTTAAATGTAAGCTATATTAAAAAGGAAGGATTTTACCCTGTTCTTAAAAACAGAGACTGAGTCTGACTACCGGACCCAGAGTGGTAACTGGTTCCAGAGAGAAGGGGCTTGGTAGTAGAAGGCTCTGCCTCCCGCTGTACTTTTGGATTGTAATGTAGAGTCTGCCATCAACTTGAGCTAGAATGCGATACATATAAGGGCTGAGGTAAATAACGCATTAACTTTTTTGATTAATGTGGGCCATTTAACACATTTTTAAAAACTGCACTCTCACTGAGGTGGTGTCGGCAGTGGTGACTGGTTTGTCTTGGCAGTTGGCTCAGTTTAAAACAAGGGTAGGTCTTGTTTTTCAGCATTTAAATGTACACCACACAAAACTGATCCTCTGGTACTCTGGCGACCTCATCCTGCATGCTCACACCCCATTTATAGCATGCACACACACACCTGACATAGCTTCTTTGATTGGGGCTGCTCGCTCAAAAGTATGAAAAGAGAGAGTGTTTCTGTCATAGTGAATGGAGAAAAACAAACACTCCAATATAGAGTGAATAAAGCTTCAAACTCACCATTAACTGGAAATCGATTAAGAATTGCTCTATGTTTGTTCTTTTAAGCAGTGAGATAATTAGGAAAGTTACCTTTAGTAGAAGCACTGACTTCCTCTTTGACAGTTTCAAAATAAAACAGGAACTGTGACAATATTAAAAATGGTAATTTTACAGAGAAATCAATTTCCCCTTTATAATGAACTGAAAAGGAATATTACAAATTGCTATCAAAAATGTTTTTAATTGAATGTACATTCATGATTATTGAGTGTTTTATCAGTCCCTCCAGGATTTTGCGATGTTGTGATCGCGTTAATTCACACAAAATCAGCCAATCAGCGCAATTATTGTGCGATCTTGCAACTTTGTTCAATTACCGCAACTTTCCCGCAATTTTGACCAGTCTTCCTCAACTTTCGCCAATTTCACCAATCAGATTTGTCCCTGAGTGGATGTTGCAACCAATAATGTAATGTCTGCCAATAATGTAATGCCTACCAATAACGTAATAATTTTGGCCATTTTAAATGTGATAAAGCTAATAACGTAACAAGCTGCCAATAATGTAATAAAATTTTTGAGCCACCCACGAGGTTTCCAACACCGTCCCTTCTTCCGTCTCCCCCAGCCTGCCGGTGGAGACGCCACATCTCTCGCCACATCTCCGTCCTGACTGTGCGTACGAAGTGCTGGGTTTGTGTTGAAAAACGTCCGCCTGCTTCAAAAGGACCCCATCGCGGGAGTGCGTGTGAGGAGAGACACCATAAAACCACAAACAGAATGCGCAGATCTAACACTACAGCCAGTGTTTGAACATTTTATACAGCTTTAGAGGGAAATCATTACTACATCAATACAATACATCAATAATAATAATAATGGTAAATGGCATTCACTTATATAGCGCTTTTGCTCATCTCTGGATGACCAAAGCGCTTTACAGATCCTGCTATCCACCCGTTCACACACACATTCACACACTGATGGCAGCAGAGCTGCCATACACAGGCGCTGGCCTGACCCACCAGGAGCAACTGGGGGTTTAGTGTCTTGCTCAAGGACACTTCGGCAGGCAGACTGCAGACAGAGTGGGAATCGAACCCCTGACCCGCCGATCAGTAGTCGGCAACACTACACCTGCACCACAGCTGCCCCCCTGCATCAAATTTATATAGCACTTTTCATAGACCCTCAAAGCCGCTTTACAATGGATACATTATTCATTCACTCCACAGACAATGGTAGTGGTAAGCTACTACTGTAGCCACAGCTGCCCTGGGGCAGACTGACGGAAATGTGGCTGCCAATCTACACCAACAGCCTCTCCGACCACTACAGAACATTTATACACATTCATGCCCAGTGTCATGGACACAGGAGGCAGGATGGGTAAAGTGTCTTGCCCAGGGACACAACGGCAGGATGTCTGGGGAGAGCGGGATTTGAACTGCTAACCTTCCAGTTATTAGACGACCCGCTCTATCTCCTGAGCCACTGTTGGCACTCTCTATGATCTCTTACTATAGAACATGTAAAGCTCATACTTGCTACATGGGTTTACCCTGGGATCCTGACCTACAACTATGGGCTGTATACTTTGTTGTATATCCGTGGATGATGGGCTTATCATAATTTGGTTCTGCCACAGTAATTGTATTAAAGTATAAAACTGCTCTCCATCATTAAGTATTGGTATCTTCAAAGAAAACTGAGGCGGGGGATATTGCACTTGCCTCAGAGTGCTCTTGTTCCCCTGGACACAACAGAGGAGCGTGTAGTTCTGGAGACATTAGCCATGTTTACATGGACAAAAGTAACCGGATTAAAAGCCTGATCAGAATAAAAATGCTTCATGTAAACACGCCGATCTGAATATTCTGACCCGATCACACTCATTCGGATCAAAATTTCCTTCCGATTGAGACGGGGTGGGTTATGCCAATTGTTAATCTGATTGGTGCGCATATAAACACTTATTCTGAAGCTTCGGTAGAAAATATGTTTACTGTGCATGTCTGTACGCCAGCCACACGTTGACGTGACATATTTCCGCCTTTACAGCAGCTAGCGGAAGACATGGCGGGAGTAAAACAAAACTAGTCTGTATCATCCTGCTGTCTTCCTCTGTTCGTCATATGCAGAAGTATGTACTGCTGGGCTTGTAGCTTCATTACGGAGACCAGCAGAAGCAAAAGTACAGTCTGAATAACACAATACAGGTCCATTTCAAAAAGAAAAAGACACGAAGTGGGGTTTCTTTACATCAGAAGTTGCTTCTTCTACTACTATTTCCGGAATGTCGGATAATTGTGCGCATGTCAAAATGATTTAGTCCGTTCAAACGTGTGATACATGGAAACGCACGTCCTAATTGGATTAACTTTTTCAGGATCCATGTAAACAGTAAAGTTCTGATCTGAATTATAATCAGATTGAAGAAATTTTGCACATGTAACCGTGGTTATTGTTAGCCAGCCTCTCATAAAAATATTAACAAAATTCTATACTTATGCTACATTTCCAGGACTTTTCTGAAGTCAGTATTGTGCAAGTTCTTGACTTTAGGTTTCACCGGAAATGCCCCCTGATTTCAGATTACCAACTTGTAAAGATGGGTAGCCTTTACCATAACTGAATTCACTATCAAAGCCCGTGCTCTGTAAATGGTAAATGGCATTCACTTATATAGTGCTTTTTCTCATCTCTAGATGACCAAAGTGCTTTACAGATCCTGCTATCCACCGCAGATGGTGTGAGCGGCGACAAAAGAGAGGTAAATGCGTAGGTATCTGAACAAAGCTTGCCGCTAGCTCACACAGACTCCCGATTCCAACCCTCATTCTGGCCAGCGTTCACTCACTAGACAACAAAATAGACCACATACAGCTCCTGAAAACTACACAACGTGATGCGCGGAACTACTGTGTTTTTATCTTTACGAAAATGTGGTTAAATGTGTATTGGCGGAGTTTATGATCATCAAGTACCGACCCTTTTACGTACCGAGAGAATTAACATCTATCCTGCTAGTCGCCGTGTATATCCCACCCACCGCCATCGGCGAGAGGTGTAAAGCACCAAATGAACTCTTATCAGGCCATCAGTGAGACACAAACAGCACATCCAGAAGGATTCCTCATCACAGCAGGAGACTTCAACCGTGCAGATTTAAAGGCCCTCCTACCAAAACTACACCAACATGTAGCCTTTCCACTTTATGTTGTATTACTGGTCAGCACAACTGAGGTCTATGACATATTATTTTTCATCAAATGATCTCCCTCACTGGACTGAAATGGAATCATACAATTTACCTTTACCTCTTCCCATATTCATATACTCAGACTCGGCAAAAAAATGACAGAAACAAGTTAGAAATCCATTTGTAAAGCATATGATCAAAATATGGTGTGAAACCAAAAAATATTTAAAAGAACCACACTTACTGTCACAATTTAGCCCAATATGGGGTAATCAATATTTTAAACCAGGGAGAGCGGATGCTGTATTTAAAGTATGGAATTTAAAAGGGATTCAAAAGATTCAAGACTTATATCTGTCATGTTCAGATAACATAATGTCTTTTGAAGAACTGAGGATCAAATTTAATCTTAATAGAACACACTTTTTTAAATATCTTCAGCTTAGGAACTTTATTCGATCAAATCAAAATAATGCTCTCACCCGACCTACTTATTCTTTCTTGGAAAAAATTTTGACGAAAGATAGTAAGAGAAAGGGTATTATTTCAGAGTTTTATAACTCATTGACACTATCCTCAAGTGAAAACTCACAGAAAAGATTGAATTATTGGCAAGAAGACCTGCAAACTGAAATTTCAGAGAAACAATGGGAATTGGCTTGTACAGAAGCTCAAACCAAATCAATAAATGTACGCCTTAAATTGATACATTTTAAATGGTTAATGCGGATGTATGTTACACCGGTGGAGTTAAATAGATATAACAAAAACATACCAGATACGTGCACAAAATGTATGGAAAGTAAAGGAACCTTATTTCATTGTATATTGGAATGTAGAAAAATTAGAATGTTTTGGGAAGAGGTGAGGGTAACAATTGAAAAAATAATTTCAAAACAAATCATATTGAATCCTAAATTGTTTTTGTTGGGTCTGCATCCAGAAAAGCATAACTTTAATAAAAGTGAAAGAGCATTCATAGACCTCAGTTTGCTTAACGCCAAAAAATGTATTGCACTATCATGGAAAAAGACTCATAGACCAGATGTGACTCAGTGGTTAAGACAGATGTTAACAAACCTTCCACTAGAAAGAAAAACATACATACTGAAATCAAAGGAAATTGTGTTTGAGAATATATAGAGACCTTTCATTGATTATGTAAAGAATTTAAACATAACTTTTGAAGAAGAAGGTGAATGATGTGTGTGGACCTTGTAAATTCCAAACTGGTGAATGTATAATATGTATACTTATGTAATGGATTGCCTAGACTAAACAGAGGAACATTGTTGAAGACCTGTCTTTGTTAGTGGTTGTTGGTGTTTTTAGTACATTTTTTTTTAATTAGTTTAGTGTTAGTGTTTGAGTGTTTGTGTTATGTTTATAAAAAAAAAAAAAAAAAAAAAAAAAAGGTTCAGTAAAAAATATTGTGGAAAAAAACATGTAGCCTTTCCAACAAGAGGAGACAATTTGCTGGACCTGGTGTGAACAACTCACAAGAGAGTATACAGTGTCTCCCCCCTTCCCCACCTGGGTCTTTCTGATCACAGCACCATCCATCCAGGTGGTGGATGACCCTCAATTTCCCCTCTGGGGATCAATATACTAAAGCTAAAAAAAAAAAAAAAAAAAAAAAAATCTTGCTAGAGCTTGCATACAGACCCAGAGTGAAAGCAATCAGACCAACAAAAAAGCAAGTACGGTGGTGTGAAAAAGTGTTTGCCCCCTTCCCGATTTCTCATTTTTTTTGCATGTTTGTCACAATTAAGTGTTTCAGGTTATCAAACAAATTTAAATATTAGACAAAGATTCCCCAAGTATACACAAAATGCAGTTTTTAAATGAAGGTGTTTATTATTAAGGGTAAAAAAAATCCAAACCTACATGGCCCTGTGTGAAAAAGTGATTGCCCCCTCCCATTAAAACATAAATTAACTGTGGTTTATCACATCTTTGGAAAGCTGAGTTCAGTTTCTCTAGCCACACCCAGGCCTGATTACTGCCACACCTGTTCTCAATCAAGAAATCACTTAAATAGGACCTGCCTGACAAAGTGAAGTAGACCAAAAGTTTCTCAAAAGCTATCCATCATGCTGCGATCTAAAGAAATTCAGGAACAAATGAGAAACAAAATAATTGAGATCTGTCAGTTTGGAAAAGGTTATAAAGCCATTTCTGAAGCTTTGGGACTCCAGCAAACCACAATGAGAGCCATTATCCACAAACGGCGAAAACGTGGAACAGTGGTGAACCTTCCCAGGAGTGGCCAGCCGACCAAAATTACCCCAAGAGCGCAGCGACGATTCATCCAAGAGGTCAAAAAAGATCCTACAACAACATCCAAAGAACTGTAGGCCTCACTTGCCTCATTTAAAGGCCAAATGTCACGTAATTTTTTTTTCTAAATGACAACGAATTTAGATAAAATACACATAGCTTAAACCAAATATTCATACCGGAGACCATATCACCCACCTGTATTTACATAATTGCACAAAATACACCAGGTGAAGGCCCCACCTTGCTTGCTGGCTTGTGACAGCCAGTCCAGACCACGCCCATGTTTTTGACATCACCAGTTGTACCCTGGCTGCCCTGCCTATCCACATTCACACTTATCAACATTGGACAATCATGACGGAAAGTGACAGCGATTGTGAACAAATTAGTTTAGTTTTGTCTTTTTTTTTTTTGTCTTTTTTTTTGTCAGTGGTTCAGACAGACGGTTCAGACAGATGGTTCCGTCCGAGACGGAATCAGATGCTTTGTCTGATGACAACAGTTCCAACGATGACCAGAGAGCAGAACCAGTGGAAAATGTCATTGAACTGGACATTAATCGCCTCCAGAATTGCGAAGCCGAAGGGGGTCTGTCGAGGGCGCCCCATAAATATTGATTTTTCGGAAGCCATTATTATTACAGTGGAGGAGAGCCGCTGCTGTCAAGAAATTGACCAGATCAATATGAAAATGGAGGCGCATACCTGTCAAGTGAGACGTTTTCGCCGTATTTTGGTGCCAAGCGCGGCTGTGGGGGACGGCGGAGTGGTGCGGGACACTTTTCTGGGAAATGTTTTAAATGTAGTTCGTGTTGTTATTGTCAAATATTTTAAGGAAAATACGGGGAAAATGCAATTTTAGCAAAAACGGGTGTATTGCCATTTCTATACGCCCAAAATAAAAATATACGGGAAAAAAAAATTGAGTGTGTTGAGGAACACGTCCTGTGTGTGATCCCCCACAGCTGGTGCTGGCAGATGGCTCAGCCTGAGCTATTCGCACTACAGTGTGGACTCAATCAGTCTGATGGCCGCGGCGGGCAGATCGCTCAGCGTGAGCTATTCTCACTACAATGAGAAGTCATTAGGACAATGGTTTAACACGTTCAGCTGTGCAGCGGTTGCGGAACAGAGAGAGATCGCCTGACAAATACAGAATTCTGCTTTTTTTTTTTTATTTTGCGCCGGACGCTGAGTTGTGTTGTTCTTGTCAAATATCCATGAATCCTTAAAATATTTGACAATAACAACACGAGTTGCATTTGGGGCATTTCCCAGAGAGGTGTCCCTTGTTGCTCCGCCGTCCCTTATAGCCGCTTTTTACGGTGTTGAAGTACGGCGAAAACGTCTCACTTGACAGGTATGAAAACATTTCCCAGAGAAGTGTCCCTTATTACCCAGCTGTCCCTGATAGTCCCGTTTTAAGGTATGGGTGAAATATCCAATTTTTTCTTTCTTGTTGCTCACTTCAACCTTCCAGTCTCCATATAAACAATCAATTGAAATACCCCAAGCATCAAACTAGGGTACAATCGATTTCGTCACTTCCGCCTTCTTCCCCAGGCGATTCCAGGGGCCGTGTCAGGCCAAGCGCGGCAGTTTTAAATTAACGAATATTCCGTTGTTACTGAAGCATATGCACCAAGACCCGAACGGATCGGTTCCCTTTTATATCTAGTTTCAAGATATTTAAAGTACCCTGTTGCGTGACATTTGGCCTTTAAGGTCAGTGTTCATGACTCCACCATAAGAAAAAGCCTGGGCAAAATTACCTGCATGGCACAGTTCCAAGACGAAAACCATTGCTGAGCAAAAAGAACATTAAGTCTCATCTCAGTTTTGCCAGAAAACATCTTGATCCTCAAGACTTTTGGGAAAATACTCTGTGGACTGATGAGACAAAAGCTGAACTTTTTGGAAGGTGTGTGTCCCATTACATCCGGCGTAAAAGTAACACAGCATTTCAGAAAAGGAACATCATGCCAACAGTAAAATACGGTGGTGGTAGTGTGATGGTGTGGGGCTGTTTTGCTGCTTCAGGACTTGGACGACTTGCTGTGGTAAATGGAACCATGAATTCTGTTGTCTACCAAAAAATCCTGAAGGAGAATGTCCGGCCATCTGTTTGTGACCTCAAGCTGAAGCCCACTTGGATTCTGCAGCAAGACAATGATCCTCAGCACACCAGCAATTCCACCTCTGAATGGCTTAAGAAAAACAAAATGAAGACTTTGGAGTGGCCTAGTCAACGTCCTGACCTGAATCCGATTGAGATGCTGTGGCATGACCTGAAAAAGGCAGTTCATGCTCAAAAACCCTCCAGTGTGGCTGAATTACAACAATTCTGCAAATATGAGTGGGCCAAAATTCCTCCACAGCACTGTGAAAGACTCATTGCCAGTTATCGCAAACACTTGATTGCAGCTATTGCTGCTAAGGGTGACCCAACCAGTTATTAGGTTTAGGGAGCAATCACTTTTTCACACAGGGCCATGTAGACTTGGACTTTTTTTTCCCCCTTAATAATAAACACCTTCATTTAAAAACTGCATTGTGTGTTTACTTGTGTTATCTTTGTCTAATATTTAAATTTGTTTGATGATCTGAAGCATTTAAATGTGACAAACATACAAAAAAAAAGAGAAATCAGGAAGGGGGCGAACACTTTTTCCACACCACTGTACGTGTGTGGCCAGAGGGGGCCTCGGATGCTCTGAAAGGCTGCTTCAGCACTACAGACTGGGACACTTTCAAGCATGCAGCCACTCACAATGGGCACACAAACATAGAGGAGTACACTGAGGTTGTTGTAGCATACATAGCTAAATACATTGATGACATCACTCAATGCAAAACCATCACTGTTCTTGCTAACTAAAAGCCATGAATGACAGCAGAGGTCCACAGGCTCCTGGGGGCTTGGGATGCAGCCTTCAGGGCCAGCGACACTGCAGGACTAACAACAGCTAGGGCCAACCTGTCCCGTGGCATCAAGGAGGAAAAACATCAGTACAGCAAGAAAATATCCGGACACTTCACCAACACCAGAGATGCATGTTCTCTCTGGCGTGGCATACAGACCCTCACCAACTACAAACCTCCACCGCAGACCTGTGCGAGTGACATCACATTGCTTAACAATCTAAATGACTTCTTTGGCTACGTTGAAGCACAAAACAGCACATCAGCACAGAAGACCACTCCTCCTCCAGATGAGCAGACCATAAGTCTGAATCTGGCTAGCGTGAAGAGGACCCTCTCCAGGATCAACCCACTCAAGGCAGCTGCACCAGACAACATACCAGGTCACGCCCTGAAGGACTGTGCAGAGGAGCTCAAGAATATCCTGGCCGACATCTTCAACATCTCCCAGAGTCAAGCTGTTGTCTCCACATGTTTCAAAACTGCCACCATAATACCAGTCCCAAAGAAGCCCGTCCCATCGTCTGGTCATGCAGAACATCAAGTTCATCCTCCCTTCCTCCCACGACCCATCTCAGTTTACATACAGGTCAAACAGATCCACAGAAGATGCCATCTCTGCTGCTCTCCATCCAGCCCTCACACACCTGGACTCAAAAGAACTCCTACGTGCGAATGCTGTTCTTGGACTTCAGTTCAGCATTCAATACAATCATCCCCCAGCACCTAATATAAAAACTCAGACACCCGGGACTCAAAACCTCTCTCTGTAACTGGGTGCTGGACTTTCTCACAGGAAGGCCACAGAATGTGTGGGTTGGCAACAACACCTCCAAGACCACCACACTGAGCACAGGGGCCCCACAAGGGTGCGTGTACAGCCCGCTGCTCTTCACCTGCTGACCCATGACTGTGTACCAGCCTACAACACCAACCACATCATCAAGTTTGCAGATGACACAACGGTGGTGGGCCCCATCACCAGCAATGAGGAGGCCAACTACAGAAATGAAGTGAGACAACTGATCCAGTGGTGTAAAGACAATAATTTCTTCCTGAATGTGGGGAAAAACCAAGGAGATTGTGGTTGACTTCAGGAGAGGACACACACAGCATCCCCTTCTGGTCATTGATGGAGCAGCTGTGGACAGGGTGAACAGCACCAAGTTCCTGGGGGTGCACATCTCTGAAGACCTCTCCTGGTCCAGCAACACCACATCACTGGCCATGAAGGCTCAAATTCGCCTCTATTTCCTCCACAAACTGAGGAGAGCACGAGTCCCACCCCCCATCATGTGCTCATTCTACTGGGGCACCACTGAGCGCATCCTCACCAGCTGCATCACAGTGTGGTATGTAAGCTTCACCGCCTTCTGCCGGAAGACACTACAACGCACAGTGAAAGCTACCAGCAAGATCATCGGTGCCCCTCTGCCCCCCCTCCCGGACATCTACCTCACCCGCCTCTCCTGCAGAGCCATCAACATTGCAGGCGACACCTCCCACCCCTCATACTCCCTCTTCAGCCCCCTGCCCTCGGGAAAAAGGTACCTGGGCTTCTGGGCCTGCTCCAAAAGACTGCTAAACAGCTTTGTTCACCAGACCATCAGGTCCCTGAACTCTGTCCACTCCCCCCCCCCCCCCCCCCCAGACTGTAACGCACTCACCTGCACAATACAGTAACTGCCTCAGCTGTTTGCACAGAAAGATTGACACACCAACAATAATACATCTGCTGCTATATGTCTCTGCACCTTACTGCAACCATTTGCACAAATGTGATACCTGCTGTCTGTCTGTTATTGCAATATTGATCATGGGCAGTCCAATCTGTCACTGTCTGCACCTACACTACCGCATTGAACTTGCAGCTATGAGTATTACTGTTCTACCTTTTTCTGTATATAGGATTGCTGGGTTTTATCATTTATCTTTATTTGCACTATGGGATGTCTGGGTTTTATCTTTTGTTGTCATTTGCACTACGGGTAGCATTACTGTACATTGACTGCTGTTGGTGTTTTTCCAGCCTTATTCCTTTTTTATATTGCGCACACCACTGTACGTATAGTAGTATTGATAAATAAACTCTTTGAATCTTGAATCTATATATCTTTTCTAGGTAGTGTATTTAATTGATTATAGATTGAAAAGGATTTGCAAGTCATTGCATTCTGTTTTTAATTTGTATTTTACACAGGATCCCATATTCATTGGAATTGGAATTTGTATTTGCCACTCTTAGCTTTTTTAAGCCTTTATTTTAAGGTAGAATTGGTTTTGCAATTGTAGATTTTTAGTAAAAGATGTTCTGTGTTTTTGAGCATTTTACATTTTTTCGATAATGATCTCACTGTAGAGAAAGGAATCGGCAAGGCAGCGAGCTGGACGACACAAGGCTTTATTCTTTCTCCAACAACATAACAGCAAACACTGCACTAAGCTCCCAGGTCTCCGTGCATTCGCCTTTTTATATCTTTATTCCCATGCATGGAGACCAGGAGCTTCTGACCATCATACATTGTTGTTTTACAAAGGATTGTGTGGCACATTAACATAACACAGTGTCGGCTCTGCTCCAACACACTTCTTCTCTCTGGCATTTACTCCTCTCCCCGGGGGGCAAATAGTACTTACTGTCCCATCTGAACCCCCCGGTGACACCTCCTCTTTTGGTCCATTGTTCCTGGGTGGAGAAGTCCAACACCATGCCCTCACACAGCGCCCCCCCCCCCCCCCCGAACAACCAGAATGGGCCTTCACCCCCCTGTCCTTTGGGCTTGAGCTGGCACCCGTAGTGGGGGGGGGGGGGGGTCGTCAATCCAGTAGAACCCTCCTGCTGGTGAGGTGTGCAGGAGAGCACACCAGTCTGTGGAGGGAAAGGGGGAGGGGGGGAAACACATCGGCTCCGTGAGCGCAGGTCTCTGCTGAGGGATCGCCAACTTGCGGAGCCACTAACTGTGGGCGTCTGCGCCGGGGTCCGGTGCGCATCGTGCCTGCCGAAAACAAAACCGGCCTTCTGCAAGCTTCTTGGGATGACTGTGTGGGGAAAACAATGGTGGGCTGGGCCGGTTCGCTCCCAGCCTCTGTCTGTGTTAAAATTGCGCAGGTGGATTAGCCTTGGCACGGGGTTTTCCGGTAGAACTTTCTGGGGATCAGCAGCGGCTGAGAAAAAATGAGTTCTGTGGGGGCAACTGCCAAATCCTCCTTAGGTGCGGAGCGCAGCCTTAAGTTGGGGAGGCTGCCAAATTCCCCTTAGGTGCGACGCGCAGCCCTAAAAGAACCCAGGGCCAGCGGCTCCTGGAGCAGGCTTGTTGCGTGGTGCGCGCATCCAGCGCTGCGACCACGTAGTAATGTTTTGTGTCATTCATTGTTATCCCGCAGAGTGCAAACTGGGCTTCTCTGTGCAAAACCCACGCTGCCGGGTTGTGAAGTCAGAAGTCCGGGAGCTTGATTGAACCAGCGCCCGTGGCGCTGGTGCTCTCCCTCCAGGCGGTCTCTGGGGCGGTGCTCGGCTTGTTCTCCATGGCACATCTTGGGTCGCCAGTGTGGCTCGCTCTTCATGGCACGTCAGGCTCACCAGTGTGGAGAAAGGGATAGACGAGGCTCGCTTGCCATGGCACGTCAGGGTCATCAGTGTGGACAAAGGAATAGGCGAGGCAGCGAGCTGGACGACACAAGGCTTTATTCTTTCTCCAACAGCATAACAGCAAATAGCGCAACCGCACTGCCACGCAACCATGCTAAGCTCCCAGGTCTCCATGCATTCCCCTTTTTATATCTTTATTCCCATGCATGGAGACCAGGAGCTTCCGACCATCACACATTGTTGTTTAACAAATGATTGTGTGGCACATTAACATAACATAACACCGGCTCTGCTCCAACACACTTCTTCTCTCCAGCAGTTACTCCTCTCCCCGGGAGGCACATAGTCCCTACTGTCCCGTCTGAACCCCCCCGGTGACACCTCCTCTTTTGGTCCATTGTTCCTGGGTGGAGAAGTCCAACACCGTGCCCCCACAGCGCTAAATTTTCTAAATAGTAGAGGTTGCTGATCCCTGTTCTATGCTCTCAGATAATCATGAAAAGAATATAATCTGTTATCTGAAAAGACAGGCAGATGAACCTCTGAAGTAGTATATTCTGCATTGTTGGGAAATTCATCAAAATTACTTTTTGTTTTTTTACTCAGTCCACATCAGGTCTGAATCACAAACCTCATTTTGAGGGAACTAAAGGGATCCATATTTTTTGACATTCAGCAGAATATGCAGAAGAAAGAATACTTGGTCAGAGACACTGTGAACTTAACCCCCCCCCCCCCCCTTGTTTTCTGTTTATTTGTGATTTCAACAAACAAAGCTGTTCCCTCTGGCTGCAGGGAACATGCAGTTCTTCAGTAATGCATGCTGGATGATCATTCTTAGATACAGGGCCCCATTTAGCGTGACCTTTATGTAACTTGCAGATACCAAAACTCTCCACTGTAGGCCTGCTTAAATTACAAACTTTAAAGTAGTCAAGTAATTGTGACACAATCTCCCTGCTTTTAATCCAGCATGATCCGTGATGTTTTTTTTTTGTTTTTTTTTTAAGGCCGCCTTCATTTTTGAACAAGTTGTCTTACCTTTGTTTATAAATCTTAAATCAGTGAGAGCGGCTATCTTGGTGTTGATCAGTATTGATTTGTTCTTCAAGAGATTTGTCTATAAAAGGAGTCTCACGTCATTTGCCTAACCAGTGCATCCTTAAGGACTGTGGTAAGAACCAAAATTTGCATTTTGGGGTGATTTTGTTGCTCCAGACTGGCTCTATCACATGAACACACATGTTCTCTTCGGGGAAAGACAGACTTTCCTACTTATGCTGATATGAGAGCTTCAGAGGGATTTACTCGGGGTGGATAATGAAGTTCGTGAGTGTCAGTGTGAACTTGAAGGAAGTCACAAAGCCATTTCTGTTGTCTTACCAGAACAGACTGATCTCTACACAGATGTGAAGTAAATGCATTCGGATAAAAAATAAAAATACTTTCTGGGGCATGTTCCTTCTGCATTATCTTCCGTGGTGGTGATGTGTAATTAATTCTAATGGAGAGACTCATGCCAGCTGCAGCAGACACTAATGAAATCAGCACAGTGCATGAGACACCCAGGACTCATCAGATGATCATTAGTCATGACTGTTGAGCTAAAAACTGGTTAATCGATCAGTGTGCAGTTTAAACTTGTTTAATCTTGCTACAAAAGACATCCTGAAAGTCTCACCATGGGATACTTTTCATCCACTTGCTGATGAGCTTATCTCTTTAATTGCTAGTTCTACTGCATGTTTTTTAAACAATCAGTTAGGAGAATAAAGCAGTTAAAAGGTGACTCTGAAAGTGCCAAGCTCAAGGCACCATACTGGGACTTTATAAACCAGTGAATGATGTTGGAGTTGATTAAGTAGCTGAAATTACTGAGGAGATGTTGCTGTGCTGCCCTGCATTGCCGCCTGTTTTTTAAACCCTTCCACCACTCCAGCATCCACCTGCAACCTGAGAGGAGTTTACGTGCACCTCTCCAAACTATGGTATGCATCTTAATAGTTTGAATTGATTAGCTTGATGATTGACGCAGAGCTGTAAGTTGATTTGTTTCATCAGGGATTTCAAATGTGAGTTGCTTGATAGACATACAATTTTTATGTTCATGGCAGGAAATCTGATTGTGGAAAAACACATGGTGGATCCAGTGGGATCAGGAAGAAAATTTAGCATAATAAAGAAATTTGGTGGGGCCCAAACCACAGCCAAATTGGGAGTGGTTGTTGAAACTGCTGTCATTATTTTGTCAGAAATATGACCCTTAAAAAAAAATGCGTTTTTATTTGCCCTGAGTGGAAAACATGAGTTATAGTGGGTTTATACAGTGGTGTGAAAAAATGTTTGCCCCCTTCCTGATTTCTCCTTTTTTTTTGTATGTTTGTCACACTTAAATGTTTCAGATTATCAAACAAATGTAAATATTACACAAAGGTAACACAAGTAAACGCAAAATGCAGTTTTTAAATGGTGTTTATGATTAAGGGTAAAAAAAAAATCCAAACCTGCATGGCCCTGTGTGAAAAAGTGATTGCCCCCCCTTCCCCCGCTAAAACATAATTTCACTGTGGTTCTTCACATCTTTGGAAAGCTGAGTTCAATTTCTCTAGCCACACCCAGGTCTGATTACCACCACACCTGTTCTCAGTCAAGAAATCACTTAAATAGGACCTGCCTGACAAAGTGAAGTAGACCAAAAGATCCTCAAAAGCTAGACATAATGCTGTGATCCAAAGAAATTCAGGAACAAATGAGAAACAGTAATTGAGATCTATCAGTCTGGAAAAGGTGATAAAGCCATTTCTAAACAGGGCTGAAACGATTAATCAACGTTATCGATGTCAACAATAAAAATTTGTTGACAAATATTTTTATTGTTGACAAATTGTTTAATTATAAAGTTTATATGCATGTCGCGGTTCAGCTGTAACCAGCAGGAGCAAGCTCCATTTAACTGGAGCTGCAATGCACGACCGGAACTGCTGAGGGCAGTAGGGCCTCTGTTGTCTGGCATGCGTGAACAATTTCCAGTGAAGAAGAAGAGGAGCACAGCATGGCGAAACGTGTGTTGTGTTTTGTTTTCGCGGTTGTTACAGCGTTTAAGTGCAAAGTGGCTGTATGTGTCTCTCCAACACAGAGAAAGGAGAATAAAGACCCACTGTTGTGACGGTATTAACGTGTGCTCCGTGTCTAACTGTCTGCAGAACCTACCTAGAGCAAAGCCTGTTACCAGCTAATGAGCCGGTCTAAAAGACGGACATTTTAGCTTTAATTCACAGGGAGTCCCGGGACCTACATTACCGTCTGCAAGGGTAAGTTTTAACGAGTAAAGAAAGTTAGCGCCGCTTATTTTCAATGGCCAACTGTTTCAAGCTTTAGAAAAATGACAGTACTGTTAGTATGTGTTGTTAATGTTAGTTTACCTGTTTGACAATAAGCTCTCTGGTTGCTCAGGGTTGAGCTGTCATGGCTAACGTGTTGAATGCTGTGACTAAATTGTAGGAGTCGCTATCACTTTTTCGTCTTTGTTAATATTAGCCCTCATTCTGAATATTAGTTACACTGTGTTACACTGTGTCTAGCTGAGACAAAATGGCATTTAAATGCCTCCCGCCCACAGGAGACGGAACGTCAAGAGGTATTAAACAGGGGCTGAGGTAAAATATGCAGCCCCAACGAGAAGCAGAGATGGTGGACATGAGAGAAATAAATGCGACTAGTCGACTTGTTGAAAAAAATAGTCGTTAGATTAGTTGACAACTAAAATAATCTTTAGTTGCAGCCCTGTTTCTAAAGTTTTGGGATTCCAGCGAACCACAGTGAGAACCATTATCCACAAATGGCGAAAATATCGAACAGTGGTGAACCTTCGCAGGAGTGGTCGGCCGACCAAAATTACCCCAAGAGCGGAGCAAAAACTCATCCAAGAGGTCACAAAAGACCCCACAACATCACCAAAGAACTGCAGGCCTCACTTGCCTCAGTTAAGGTCAGTGTTCATGACTCCACCATAAGAAAGAGACTGGGCAAAAATTGCCTGCCTAGCAGAGTTCCAAGACAAAAACCACTGCTGAGCAAAAAGAACATAAAGGCTTGTCTCACTTTTGCCAGAAACATCTTGATGATCCCCAAGACTTTTGTGAAAATACTCTGTGGACTGACATGACAAAAGCTGAACTTTTTGGAAGGTGTGTGTCCCATTACATCCGGCGTAAAAGTAACACAGCATTTCAGAAAAGGAACATCATGCCAACAGTAAAATATGGTGGTGGTAGTGTGATGGTGTGGGTCTGTTTTGCTGCTTCAGGACATGGAAGACTTGCTGTGGTAAATGGAACCATGAAATCTGCTGTCTACCAAAAAATCCTGAAGGAGAATGTCCGGCCATCTGTTCGTGACCTCAGGCTGAAGCACACTTGGGTTCTACAGCAGGACAATGATCCAAAACACACCAGCAAGTCCACCTCTGAATGGCTTAAGAAAAACAAAACAAAGACTTGGAGTGGCCTAGTCAAAGTCCCGACCTGAATCTGATTGGGATGCTGCGTCATAACCTTAAAAAGGTGGTTCATGCTTGAAAACCCTACAATGCGGCTGAATTACAGCAATTCTGCAAAGATGAGTGGGCCAAAATTCCTCCACAGTGCTGTAAAAGACTCATTGCCAGTTATCACAAACTCTTGATTACAGTTGTTGCTGCTAAGGGTGGCCCAACCAGTTACAGTGGTACCTCTACTTACGAACGTCTCTACATACGGAATTTTCAGGTTACGACACGCCTCAACGGGAAAATATTGCCTCTTGTTACGAAAGAAATTTCAGGATACGAAAGGCAAAAAAGTACGCGCTCCTCGCAGCTCCCGTAGTTTACCGAACGTAAACATACTTGTAGCTGCTCTGCCATTGGCTATCGCCTAGCATCTTCCTGGTATCCCATTGGCCACGAAATGTTCAGGAAGTTCGGGCAGTTTTACGTGTGTGTACAGTACAGTATTAACTTTTATTCACTATGGGCCCCAAGAAAGTGATGGAGATAAGTGGAAAAGGAGAAAAGAAGAAGAAGACAGTTTTTTTGTCCATACAAACAAAGCAAGAGATAATAGAAAGGTATGAAAAAGGGATGCGTTTGGTTGATCTCGCCAAAGAATATGGCCGTAATACATCTACGATCGGCACGGTGTTAAAACAAAAGGAAGCCGAAGGATTGTTAAAAGCCGACAAAAGCAAACGTCCTTGGATCGGTTCTTCACAAAACGTCAGGCAAAAACCACTGATGAGAGAGAACATGAACCAAAGAAGGCAAAAGGTGACGACGACGACGATAGCAGTTAAACGGTAAATGAACATAATTTTTATTATTCTTTACTTTATTCTTTGTTTTTTTAAATTATGTACAACTCTCATTTTATGTTTATTGTGCAGTGATCTAATTGTAACATGTATTTGTTACATGTTTTGATGCGTTTTTATGATTTATAAAAAATTTATGCCCGAATTTTGGGGGGCTTGGAACGGATTACGGCATTTACATGTAAAACGCGCCTCTACTTACAGAATTTTCACGTTACGAGAATACTTCCGGAACGAATTAATTTCGTAAGTAGAGGTACCACTGTATTAGGTTTAGGGGGCAATCACTTTTTCACACAGGGCCATGTAGGTTTAGATTTTTTCCCCTTTATAATAAACACCTTCATTTAAAAAAAACCCTGCATTTTGTGTTTACTTGTGCTATCTTTGTGTAATATTTAAATTTGTTTGATGATCTGAAACATTTAAGTGTGACAAACATACAAAAAATGAGAAATCAGGAAGGGGGCAAACACTTTTTCACACCACTGTAGCTAGTGTCACAGTCCCCATATACTGCAGTATATACTACCAGTTACAGTAAACCAATGCAATAAACAGCTATATGTGGGTGTAGTTGATATTTTGAAGAGGTACTGTCATAGTGAGTAGAAAAATGTTAGCTTAGCATGCTTCCGTGAGTCCCCTTGTCCAAAGGTTGAATCTTCAACACAATGCAGTTGGCAGTCTACTGTCTGCGGTTCTTCTTTCTTCATTATCTCCAGACATTGGTCTGTCTGGTGAGCTGATCCTGGGAGTAGTAGTAGCAAGCAGCTCCTACCAGTTTGGCAGTTTAGTTTTTGTTAAACGTGACAAACAAACAAAAGCAAAAAAGTGCTCTTCTTGAGGAGAGCTCTTGTCAGCTGTTATATCCCTTCAATCATGGCATGTGCTACTCTTGCTAATACAAATCTCAAGTAATCCACAAACGATTTAACGCTTTATCAACACTCAGCAGCCAGTCAGAATCTTTACAAGCAAGGTGTACCCACCCTTGTGCACCTCGTGACCGCTGAATGTAAAAATTAATTTATACCATCAATAAAGACATGATATCAGTAATTAAAAAAATGTTGCTTTAAGCCTGGATTGTTATTTTTAAGCTCTGTTGTTTATCACATTTTTAAAACCAATCCCTCTTTAGAAAAATATTAGCATACCTTAACTTCAAAATGCACTTCAGTAATTACAGCTGTGCTTTAATGGAAAAGAAAATGGTTGTCAAAGTCATAAACAACAAGCTGCATTTGCCAAGCTGCACTGATAACTACTCATTCGCCCTACAGTTTCTCCTAAAAGTGGACAGCTGCTTTCCATCTCAATCAGGGGCTTTAGGGTTGTGATCCATCTTAATGAGGTGTGTCACCAAGCACACAGACCCCTTGACTGTATTTATAAGTGTAGTGGAAAAGTTTTCTGTTCTTGTTTCATAACATGAGAAGAGAATTAGCTTGATGTCACAAGTGCAGAGCTGAAACAATCAATGCCTGATTTTGCTATGTAAAGCTGCCAGTTCCATTGGTTTATAGGATTTGTTGTTTTATGAGATGGATAGTTGGATGATTCCCAAAGAATTTTTTAAGGTTCCATTTCCCACACATGTTGATAAGTCCCACAAGTGTGACATACTTTGGTTAAATTGCCTTTATCAGTTGTTGTAGCATCATTGTGAATCATCTTTTGCAGCCTCCTTCAGAACGGCTCATTTCAGTGCATGTCACTTTAAGTGCTTGGGAGCCCCAGTTAATGCCACTCTTCCTCTTATGTCGCTGGCTAATATTAGCTGACTAGCTCCTAGTTTGAGTAGCTAACAGAGCCTGAGCCAGTTGATGTAAATTTATCTTAAAGAATGAATAAAATAAATCATCACTGGTGGACAGGAGTGTATGGTTTCAGTGGTTGATAGCATATGACTGGCTCCTAAGTAAAATAAGCGCAGAAACAACCTTGTATGACTGAATGGAAAAGCGCTAACGGCTGCTAACCCCTTTTGGTTCTGGTCAGAGTAAAATAGTAAGTTAAAATGGTATCAAAGAGCCACATATTTTGTCAAGTGGTGGCAGATTAATAAGGTTTCCAGTAGAGGTGGATCGGATTAATAGAAAATAGTGATCAATCAGGTAAGCAAACGATAGGCAGACTGATTACAGTCACATAGCCAAGCTAATGGTAATGGTTCGTCCACAATCATGGTGAGAATTTAACAGAATAGGCCATCATGGCATGAGATACGTTATTGACTGTAAATTAGTAAACCAGGTGGAAACCGGATGTCTGTTAGGGTGAAATATAAAGAAAATAGAGATATAAACCACCCTTGGAAAGCTAACTTTATCGTAGCACTGATAGCTCTGAAGATAAAAACTTGGGCTCACACTCTGAGGGGGGACAGAATCATCATAGCCAGTAGCACGGTGATGGTTGTAACTGAAGATGGGATCATTTGTTAGTGACGTAGGGGAAAAGATCCAGAAGAGCAAAACCAGATTCTGACCATTCTGTGTCAATTTAAAAATATGATTATTTCTAAGAGAAGAGAAATTTTAATATTTCTACTGTATAGTCATATGACCCAGGAAAGCATTTTAGAAGATTGAAACCCACAAACACATCATGTTTGAGGAAATGGGACCTTCAAGGTTGATTTTTTTTTTTTTTTTTTTTTTTTTTTTTTTTTTTTTGCTTTTATTGGACCGATTAAGGTGAAGACACAAACAGGAAATGGGACAAAGGGAAGGGAAAGATCGTTCTGGATGGGGATCACTGCAATTTAGCAATAGGCTGTTATGGTATGCGTCATGACCATTACTCCACCGGATGCCCCGATTTGTGATTGCCAACTGCAAGCAAAGTACCAGTTTGTCCCTTTTCACTGCCATCATTTAATCATCAAGTTTCTGCTAAAACAAGCGCTTAATGTGCATCCTTGAATCTCCACTGTGTGCACAAGTCCTTTCTAGATAATTCATTCATAAGCAAGGACGCTAGGAGCTCTTGGAAGCTGATTCACTCGTGCAGAAAGCTCCACGGCCGTAGATGTAGGTCACTGTACTCAGCTGTACAGTGTTTCCTACTGTGAGTGACTCTACAGTAACAGAACTGTCTGCCCTCTTCCATCCCCGTCTCTGTGTGCGTGTGTCATTGGGGGGGGGCGCTATTGTTGTCTCCATCCGGCACGCTTTGAGGTGCTGATCCCCTTGTTGGCAGTGCACGAGCGGTTTGCTGGGTGAGTCCTTCATGACGGATGAAGCAAAGCTGTGCCGGGAGAAAGTAAATAGAAAAGATACGCTTATGCAAACACCTTGGTAGAATAAAATGGTTGGGGTTCCCCTTTTTTTAATTTTTCACTTCCGCTTCTGTTTATGGCCTGACTGTAAGGCCAAATGGTTAGCAGTTATACAGTTGACTTGAATAAAGAAATCAGCCATTATGTACGGAGAATTTAGTCATTTAAGTGACTGGAAGCATTCTTCTGCCTTGTTTTAAAAAAGCTAACTTAAAGAAGACATGAGACAAAGTTTTTAGGATTCGATATAAATATTCTCTTTATGCCTTTATGAGCCTTGATGACCTCGTTCTATTATTGGAGTGTGATCTTGCTGTGATAATACTTGTCACCTTAACGCCGGAAGAAGCCGATGCTGTGCCCCCTACACGTGACTAAAAATGTCACTTTGGCTTTCTCAGAAATTTTAAATGCCATTTTCTATTTAACTGTATTTACAATCTGCATGTAAGGTTACAGAATCAGATGCTATAACCTTCAGCATTCATTGCTTATGAAAGCTTCAACAAAAGGGGAATTAGAGCTGAAATGGTGAAGAAACCATTTCCCCAAATTTAAATTCAGGTGAATGCATCTATATTTGAGTGGTACTCAAAGTTGGATGTTGGATGCAAGGAGCCGTCCCCTCTGATTTCAGGGACTTTCCCTTGGCAGAGGGCATGTGATGTGGTGGCCTGGACAAGAGGGGCAAAGAGCGGTGTGGATTTCTTTGGCATGTTGGCCCCTTGCATTTCTGTCTCCACTGATGTCCGTGGTCTGAGCTGCACTTAGAGAGAGGAAGCATAACATTTGAAAAACGTCCACCTTTTCAAGGCAACAGTGATTAAATTGTGCATCCCTGACCTGTAGAGTTTTCTTCTGCTTTTAGGGGGATTATTGTATACCATATAGCCAAAGCATTAAATCCACTTTCCTAATCTAGTATAAGTTCTTGACACATGACTTCTTGGGGTGCTCTGTGATATTTGGCCCTATGATACTGACATCTTGAATGCATTACAGGGAATGTAGGGAATCTAAAGGCTGGGGTGACCTCTTGGTCACTTGTACCTCAAGCCATTCCTGAAAAATCTTTGTGCCGTGGTAGGTTGGGTTTACCTACCGTGAAAAGCTGCTGCCTAAGCAGGCTATAGATTCTTGAGCACAATAATTAGAACTTTGTTCTTATTGTTTGTGTAAATATTTTAGTTGGGTAAGTTAGTTGCTGGTATATACATTTATTCAGGGGGTCTAAACCTGAAATAATGACGCAAGAACTCCTTGGAATATTAAATGCTGAACACTCTTTCTACCTCCCTTTAGTTCTGTGAAGAGTTTTGGTGCCTTTTTGCAGACTAGAAAACTTGAGATCCAAATATCAAACAAGCAGTTGGGCCATGGGGCTAATTTATCTTGGTGCTGCAAACAGTAGCTTGTCTGGACTGACAGGGGCCTTCTGGCATCATTTGATGTCGCCTAAGTGGTGGCAAGGTTTGTCTTACACATCAAAGGGCCAGATAACAACTAACACATGCTCTCTAGTATCTATTGGGTCTAAGGTCAGTTGAAGGTTAGCTCTTGAGTTGGCACGTGGATTGGCTCTTCTTGGTATTGGATCAGATGTGGTATCTCATGCACCTCCAGTCTGTCGACAACCTTTTCTCAAAGTTCGCAGCTGTATTCACATATGTAGTAAGCCCATGTAGCTGTGATCCCCAGGTGAGGAACTTGAGTCACAAAACCTAACACAAGTCAGATGTCAGTCAGTTAATATAGGACTCGAGGCTTGACTGAATAACACTAGTAAAAGAGTTTCACTACCACTACAGTGGTAGAATATCCGCCCTACAGCTGGAAGATTGCAAGTTCAAGAATCATGGTAAAATATTATTTTGGCTCCTTTGAATGATCCGTGCTAGCCTCAGTGTCAGACAGATTTGATAAAGCTACTTGACAGTTTCAAGTTTTGTTATATGAAGACTTTACAACGATAACTACAAGCACAAAACATCAGCATGCACTATACTTCTGTGCCACTATAGATATGAACATGCTACATGCTGTATCCTTCTTTACTCTGTTAAGCTAGTATCTCATGGAGTGATGAATGCTGACCAGTGTCGTGATTTTTGGACACACTAGTTTTTCTGATGAATGTTCATGAAAATCAGGGTTTGCCTCTGTCATTAGTGACATTTAGCGATGTTCAGCAACATTTGCATGAATGTTTGTGAAGGTGTGATACAGAGTTGGCAAACATTAGCGACTGTTAGCAAATGTTAGCTATTTGCCACTGTTTTAGCTCTGTTTGGGAATGTCTGGGACCTTTTGCCAACTCCAGGTGAAATACCAGGTGAATGTCAGGCGAATCTTGGTGGGCAAATCCTCCCCATCATTCAGATTTCAAGGGTTCATGAAGGTTCTTAAACAGTTGCTAATGTTCACTACCTGGCGAACCAAAAAGAACTTTAGCTACACGTGTTACAGCCGTTTGCAAATGCTTACAACTGTTTTGCAAATGTTTGCAACTGTTTACAGAAAAATAAATTATGTTTGTGACCTGATTGAATGAATGAATGAATGAATGAATGAATGAATTTATTCAGTAATGAACATACATACAATAAGAACAACAAAATATGTAGAACACAAAAGAACAACTGAAAGGGTGTAGGCTGAAGCAGGTGCTTATATAGTGCCTACCCCGTTACAATTTTAAAATCAGTAACATAAAAATTTAAGTCATACCCAAAATCAACAAAGAAAATCAAATAGAACAAATAAAAAAAAAGCAAAACAAATACTTTTAAGTTATTACAAATTTATCTCCTAGCATTTACAGTGAGACACTGAGAGATTATCTCATCTTTGTACAAATTTTTTTGAATTGCTTCAGAGTCGAACATGTTTTAATATTTTCAGAGCAACAGTTCCACAGTTTAACTCCAGTGACAGACATGCAATGCCATCCATCCATCCATCCATCTTCTACCGCTTTTCCGGAGGTCCGGGTCGCGGAGGCAGCAGTTCAAGCAGAGAAGCCCAGACTTCCCTCTCCCCAGCCACCTGCTCCAGCTCTTCAGAGGGGATACCAAGGCGTTCCCAGACTAGCTGGGAGACATAGTCTCTCCACCGAGTCCTGGGTCTGCCCCGGGGTCTCCTCCCAGTGGGACGTGCCTGAAACACCTCAAGTGGGAGGCGTCCAGGAGGCATCCTAATCAGATGCCCATACCACCTCAACTGACTCCTTTCAATGTGGAGGAGCAGCGGTTCTACTCTGAGCCTCTCCCGGATGACTGAGCTCCTCACCCTATCTCTGAGGGTGAGTCCAGCAATCCTACGGAGAAAGCTCATTTCAGCCGCTTGTATCCGCGATCTCGTTCTTTCGGTCATTACCCAAAGCTCGTGACCATAGGTGAGAGTAGGAACGTAGATTGACTGGTAAATCGACAGCTTTGCCTTAGAACTAAGCTCCCTCTTCACCACAACAGACCGGTACAACGTCCGCATCACTGCAGATGCTGCTCCAATCCGTCTGTCGATCTCTCGCTCCATTTTCCCCTCACTCGTGAACAAGACCCCAAGATACTTAAACTCCTCCACTTGGGGCAGGAGCCTGTCCCCAACCCGGAGAGGACAATCCACCTTTTTCCGGCTGAGGACCATGGACTCGGACTTGGAGGTGCTGATTCTCATCCCAGCCGCTTCACACTCAGCGGCAAACCGTCCCAGCAAGAGCTGTAGGTCATTGCTGGATGAAGCCAACAGGACAACATCATCTGCAAACAACAGAGATGAGATCCTGTGGTCACCAAGCATGACACCCTCCATTCCCTGGCTGCGCCTAGAAATCCTGTCCATAAAAATTATGAACAGGACCGGTGACAAAGGGCAGCCCTGGCGGAGTCCAACTCTCACTGGGAATGACTCCGACCGAGTGTTGGCAATGCGAACTAAACTCTCACAACGGTCGTACAGAGACCGAATAGCTCGTAACAACAAGCCCGATACCCCATACTCCCGAAGCACCCCCCACAAAAATCCACGAGGGACGCGGTCAAATGCCTTCTCCAAGTCCACAAAACACATGTAAACTGGTTGGGCAAACTCCCACGAACCCTCAAGAATTCTCGAGAGGGTAAAGAGCTGGTCCGATGTGCCACGGCCAGGACGAAAACCACATTGCTCCTCCTGAATCCGAGGTTCGACCAACGGCCGGACTCTCCTCTCCAATACCTTGGCATAGACCTTCCCAGGGAGGCTGAGGAGTGTGATCCCTCTAAAGTTGGAGCACACCCTCCGGTCCCCTTTTTTGAAGAGAGGAACCACCACCCCGGTTTGCCATGCCAAAGGCACTGCCCCCGACCTCCACGCAATGTTGCAGAGGCGTGTCAACCATGACATCAGACATGCAATGATACTTTGTATTTGTTCTAACCTTTTTTAAGTTTAGAACAAATACAAAGTATAAATACAAATGCAAACAGTTTTTAAGGTTTGTGACCTTAAAAACTGTTTGCGAACCTGTTTTGCAGCCTTTTACAAACCCTGACGAAACACAAAAATTGCAACATTTGTCGGCATTTGCCGTTCTATGAGATGCAAGCTTAATGCTAATTGCTAGAGGACACATTTTATAAAGATTCTATATTGGTTTTTATTTTGATACCACCCATGTAGAGCCTACCATACATACCATGCATACCTGTTAGTTGGTTAGTGGACAGTGACTGTTGCAGTAGTGAAATTGAATGTGTATTTCAGTGGCTTTTAACTTCTAACACATTGCATTGAAGGAATACTGTTGTGCCATAGATGAAGATAACAATTCACTCACATCTTTTGTCTGGGATTGCTAAATATTGCAGTGTATACTTGGCTTTATTCCCACTGCTGATGTTTGTATCTGTATGGCATTTGTCCTTATTTTTTTTTTTTTTCCACAATATCTTTATTGAACCTTTTTTTTTTTTTTAACAAACATGATGCAAACAATCAAACACTAACACTAAAGTACTACAAAAAAAAAAAAAAGATGCACTAAAAACACAAACAACCACCAGCAAAATCAAATCTTCAACAATGCTCCTCTGTTTAGTCTAGACAATCCAATACATAAGTATACATATTATGTTCACCAGTTTGGAATTTACAAGGTCCACACACATCATTCACCTTCTTCTTCAAAAGTTATGTTTAAATTTTTTACATAATCAATAAAAGGTCTCCATATATTCTCAAACACAATTTCCTTTGATTTCAGTATATATGTTATTCTTTCTAATGGAAGGTTTGTTAACATCTGTCTTAACCACTGAGTCACATCTGGTCTATGAGTCTTTTTCCATAATAGTGCAATACATTTTTTGGCATTAAGCAAACTGAGGTCTATGAATGTTCTTTCACTTTTATTAAAATTATGCTTTTCTGGGTACAGACCCAACAAAAACAATTTAGGATTCAATATGATTTGTTTTGAGATTATTTTTTCAATTGTTACCCTCACCTCTTCCCAAAACATTCTTATTAATCTACATTCCCATACACAATGAAATAGAGTTCCTTTACTTTCCATGCATTTTGTGCATGTATCTGGTATATTTTTGTTATATTTATTTAACTCCTCCGGTGTAACATACATCCGCATTAACCATATGAAATGTATCAATTTAAGGCGTACATTTATTGATTTGGTTTGAGCTTCTGTACAAGCCAATTCCCATTGTTCCTCTGAAATTTCAGTTTGCAGATCTTCTTTCCAGTAGTTTAATCTTTTCAGTGAATTTTCACTTGAAGATAGTGTCAATGAGTTATAAAACTCTGAAATAATACCCTTTCTTTTACTATCTTTCATCATCATTTTTTCCAAGGATGAATAAATAGGTCGAGTGAGAGCTTTATTTTGATTTGATCGAATAAAGTTTCTAAGTTGAAGATATTTAAAAAAATGTGTTCTATTGAGATTAAATTTGATCCTCAGCTCTTCAAAAGACATTATGTTATCTGCACATGGCAAATATAAATCCTGAATCTTTTGTATCCCTTTTAAATTCCATACTTTAAATACAGCGTCCGCTCTCCCTGGTTTAAAATATTGATTATTATTGATTAATTGGACTAAATTGTGACAATAACTGTGGTTCTTTTAAATAGTTTTTAGCTTCACACCATATTTTGATCATATGCTTTACAAATGGATTTTTAACTTGTTTTTGTAATTTTTTTGCCGAATCTGAGTATATGAATATGGGAAGAGGTAAAGGTAAATTGTATGATTCCATTTCAGTTCAGTGAGGGAGATCATTTGATGAAAAATAATATGTCATAGACCACAGTTGTGCCGACCAATAATACAACATAAAATTTGGACATTTCAGACCTCCACGATCAAATGGTAAATATAATAAAGACAGACGTAATCTAGCCCTCCTGTTGTTCCATATAAATTCCACTAACTTTTTTTTTATTCTTGAGAATAAATCTAAAGGTGGTGATAAGGGAATGTATTGAAATAAATAAAGTATTTTAGGTAAAATATTACTTTTAAGTATATTGATTCTCCCGATCATCGACATTGGTAGTGACATCCATCTCTGAGTTAACTCATTGATATCTGACATTAAGGCTTCATAGTTGACACTGGCGACTGATTCTAGCTTAGGCACAATTTGGATTCCTAAATATTTAAACTGATTTACAACATTGAATTGATTTACCTCAGGGGCTGGGTAATTTCTCTGGGTCTCATTTAGCATTAATATTGAAGATTTAGTTTTATTTATTTTATATCCTGATATTTCCCCAAAATTCTTTATTAAATTCAACAAGGTTGGAATTGATTTTTTTAGATTCGACATAAACAAAATTATGTCATCGGCGTACAGGGAGATTTTATGTTCTGTTGGTCCAACTTTAATTCCATATATTTGTGAATGTAAACGTATCGCTATCGCTAAAGGTTCAATTGCCATAGTAAACAGTAAAGGTGAAAGTGGACAGCCTTGTCGACATCCTCTATTGATTTTTATTGGTTTTGAAATATTGTTATTTGTTAGGATTTCTGCTGTAGCATTATTGTATATTATTTGAACCCATTTTATGAAATTATTTCCAAGTCCAAACCTTTGTAGGACTTCAAAAAGAAAGGGCCATTCAACTCTATCAAAGGCCTTTTCGGCGTCCAGTGATAGGAGAGCTGTATCCGGTGCTTCTTTATTAAAATAAATAATATTAAATAGTCTTCTTACATTATGGAAGCCTTGTCTTCCCTTTATAAAGCCATTCTGATCTCGATTAATAATATTTGGTAAAATTTCTTGTATTCGTCTTGCTAAAATTTTACAGATTATCTTAAGGTCGGCGTTTAATAGGCTTATTGGTCTCATATTTTCACATTTATTAGAGGGCTTACCTGGTTTTGGCAGCAGTATAATTAAGGCATTATTTATGTATGATGGTAAATTGTTATTTTGAAATGCTTCTAAAACCATTTCCAAAAAAGGTTTTATTAATTTATTCTTAAATTTTTTATAAAGGTCAAGTGGAAGACCATCTGGTCCTGCACTTTTTCCTGATTTCATATTATCAATGGCTAGCCCAACTTCTTCTTGACTAATTTTAGACTCCAATATCTCCCTGTTTTCATTTGGAATACACGGTATAGATAGTTCGTTCAAAAACCCATTTAGTTTTGTTAAATCAAATTCATTTTTAGTATCATATAATTTTTCATAGTAATCTCTAAAGGCTCTGTTAATTTCTAAAGGATCTATAACTACCTGTCCATTACTTATAATACTAGTAATTGGTGTTTTAATTTCTAATTGTTTAATCTGCCATGCCAATAATTTTCCTGATTTTTCACCTTGTTCATAAAAAGATTGTTTCAATCTTAGAAGACTCGAGGCAGCTCTATTCGCTGATTTTTTGTCGTATTCAGCTCTCAAAATCAGTAATTCATTCTCCAACCTTGGATCACTTCCTGCATACACTTTTTCCTGAAGACTTTTCATTTTATGTTCCAATTTAGCTCTCTCCTCTCGAGTCTTCTTAGATTTTGATCCTGTATAACTAATAATATGTCCCCTAATAAAAGCTTTGAAAGCCTCCCACTTTACACATGCTGATGTTTGTGTAGTATTGATGTCAAAGTACTCGTCTATCTGTTTTTCTATATACTTGACAAATTCCTCATCCTGAAGCCATTTATGCTGAAATTGCCATCTACCTGATTCCTTTGTCAATTTTTTATCTACATATATTAGACAACAGGGTGCATGATCAGAGATCACGATGTTATCATAAAAGCAGTTTTGAATCTTGGATCTTAATTCTGTGGAAATCAAAAAATAATCAATACGTGAGAATGTCTTGTAGGTACTGGAATAACAAGAATAGGCTTTAACTTGTGGTTTCATTTCTCTCCATATATCTAACAATCTCAATTCTTTCATAAAATGATTAATAGTCATCCTACATCCATTGTGCGTACAATCCAGTCCTGTTGATCTATCTATACCTGGATTCAATGTACAATTAAAATCTCCTGCTATTATATGTTGCCCTGTAAGTGATGATAAAATAAGAAATAAATTAGCAAAGAACTTTTGGTCATCTATATTGGGACCATATAAGTTCACAAGATTTATATTTTCTAATAGCAAAGAACCTTGAATGATTACATATCTTCCAAGTTTGTCTCCAATTACATTTTTCACTTGAAAAGGGACTGATTTATGTATGAGAGTCATAACTCCCCTGGCCCGGGATGAGAATGATGAGGTGAACACACTTCCTTGCCATCTACTCCTAATTCTTTTTATATCCTCCTCTATTAGATGAGTTTCTTGTAAAAACACAATTTTTGAACCCATGTCTTTTATTTTATTCATAACTTGTTTAAGTTTTTTTAAATTTTGTAGACCTCTGCAATTCCATGAAGTTAAATTAAGATTAACACTTTGGTTTATGATCAATGGAGAGTTTGGGATTACCTTGCAGTGTAAACATGCTCATACAGAGAAGCAAAAACATGAGTGGTTGAACATTCATCCTACAAACTACACACAAACAAATTCCCCCTTCCCACACTTGTGGCGAACCCCCCAAAATCAAAAGAAAAATTCCGTCTCCCAATATAGCCATCGACTGCTCCACACCCACGGGGAACAGCCTAAGCCACTCCTTCTTCATCCTCCCAATCACCCTAACTCTACTGCTTTTAATGACGTAACATTAACTCTCCTCTGTAGTTTTCCAACTTAACTCCAAAATTTTTAACAACTTTGTACATCATAGTTTTTTTTGTTTGTTTTGTTTTTGTTTTTTTTTAATATATAATACAATCTATATTTTGTAAACTTACTATTCACTTCAAGTCAGTCAGATGCCTGTGCAAATGCTTAATTATTCTACCTTATATTTTGTTCATGCTTAGCTCCCACCAGTCTCTTCTTCTTCTTTGATCTTCTTGATGAACTCCTGCGCCTCCTCTGGGGTCTTGAAGATGTGGGTTCTGCCCTCATACGTGGTCAGCAGTCTCGCAGGATAGATTACACCATGACGAATCCCAAGGTTGCGCAGCTCCTTACATATGGGATCAAACTGCTTCCTCAATTGTTGGATTCCTGTGGCCAAATCTGGGTAGAATCGCACCTGCTGATCCTGGTGTTTAATCTCTCCTTTAGCTCGTACAGCGTTGAAGATCTTCATCCTGTCTCTGTTGCTAAGAAACTTCATAATTAAGGTCCTCGGCGGTCCCTTATCTCTCCGTGGGCCAATACGATGTGCTTTTTCCAGAACCACTGCTGATTGCAACTCCTCGCTGCCCAGCACCTCCGGAATCCACTTTTCCAGAAAGGAATATACGTCCCGACCTTCTGATTCCTCTGGAAGACCCACCAGCCTCAAGTTATTCTGTCTCGACCGAGATTCCAAATCCAAAATATTATCTTCTAGACATTTATTTTTTTTTTCCAAAGTGCGCACCTTTAATTGAAGACGGGTGATGTCATCTTCAGCACTAGCGAGACGGAGCTCCATCTGCGCCGTTCGTTCTACACAGTCACCCAATTCCTTTCTTATTCCTTCCAACGCTGTCATAATCCCATCAAATCTAGAGGAAAAGTCCGCTCTCATTGAACTCATGGCAGCCATCAGCGCATCTGCGCCACTCCCCGCAGATATCGCACCGCCGCCAGCCTCCTCCGCCATATATGGAGTTTTGTTTGCTGCGTCACAGACCTGAAAGTCCGTTAATTTGGACTGTTTCGGCGGCTCGCTTTTTCCTTTACCTGGTTTTCCAGCCTTAGGCTTCGCCGACATATCCTCGCCCAAACGCTGGGATACGTTCTGTCCCAAATGAGAGAGTTATTTGCCGTTTTTTTTTCTCCAGGAGCAGAGCAGAGTGAGACACGTCCGTCTTACGTGGCAGCCATAACCGGAAGTCATTTGTCCTTATTTTTACCTAAATTCTGGGAAGACGAACTGAGCTAATGCTTGTCTGTCTGCTCAAAATTCATGTTTGAATACAGGTTGTGTTCAAGATGAAAATTAAAGGTTGCAAGATATGACTATATGTCATTTCAACTTTGAGTAGACAAAGGTTGTATGTGTGTAGAGAAGCAAAGGTTGGAGTGCTTTCATCAAGCTAGAAATGGCTGTTTGGTTAGAGATCTGATTTTTGGTGACTAATCTCTCCTTATCATGCCATTGCTGATAGATACTTGAAACACATTTAAATTAAATTAAATTAAATTAAATCACCCTTATTGTCATTCAACCGTACAACCAATCATGTACAGCAGAACGAGATTGTGTTTTACCTATCTACAGTGTAAATCACACACACCCCAAGTGCAGAATCAGAGGGCCGCTGCCATGCAAGGCGCTGCCACAGAGTTCCCTCCTCCATTCCATTTATTGCTGAGCACCAAGCTGGATGGCAGGAAGTTCCACTTTTATATGGTCTTTGGCATGACCCGGCCGGGATTTGAACCCCTGCCTCCCGGGTGTGGGGCGGATGCTCTACCAACTGAGCCACCACTCCGGTATTTTTTTTTTTTTTTTTTAAATTAAAAATTTGCATCATCTTGTATAATTAAGTCATCATTCAAACATAGCATGTAAAGTCTGGGAGGGATCAGCAATCTCTTCAAGATGTACCCCACTTTTTGCCTCATTTCTGCCCCCAGTGACCATTATTTGAATAGTTGGTTAAGAAAATGGGTGAGTATTATATAACACAGTGGTCCCCAACCTTTTTTGCGCCACAGACCGGTTTAATGTCAGACAATATTTTCAGGGACCAGCCTTTAAGGTGTGGCGGATAAATACAACAAAAGAGCATGATACGACCGGCATAAAAACTGTGGTATTTTCTAAATATAGTAATAAACATGAACGTCCTCTTAACATCACGACAACAACATAACATGAGTAACATCCTCTCTGCCCACAACACTCTCTGGTCACTATGGTAACGTTTAAACATGCCTTCAAAATAAGATACACCACAAACACAAATATAAAGTGCATGAAAAATGCAACTCACCACAATGCTGAATCAGTGGCAGCCCTGAGCTTGTTCCTCTGCAACGAGACGGTCCCATCTGGGGTAATGGGAGACAATAACACCCGAAGTGTGTTGCTAACGTCCAGTCTACTTGGTAGTTTTGTTTTTGTTGCTGTCACTGCAGAAAACCCCGCTTCACACAGATAGGATGTCGGAAATGGCAACAGCATTTTCAGTGCTGTTGTGGCGATCTCAGGGTATTCAGCCATGACTTTAATCCAGAACACTGGCAGCGCTGTTGTCTCGAACATACTTTTAAGGCCGCCATCATTTGCAATCTCCAGCAGTTGATTTTCTTGTACAGACATGTTGGATTCACCTGGTTTGTTGAGAAATGGGTCACGGATCCATTCTTTGGCAGTTCGTGTATTTTTTGTCGTTGGGAAGTAGCGCTCAAACTCTTTTAAAAGCAAAGACAGGTTATCGTGCACCAGCTGGGAGAATGAAGGCTCGGGCTCAGTCTCTTCCAAAATCCCCGCTAATGTTTGAAACATGTCAAATATACCTCCATTCACGCGCCGTCCCCTCAAACCTAATTTGGCTTTAAATGCAGCTACTTTGTCTGCCAACTTGAAAGCAGTTGCCGTTTTCCCCTGAAGTGACAGACTGAGTTCACTGAGCAGGCTGAATATGGCGCACAAGTAAGCGAGTTTTGCGATCCATTCCTCGTCACAGAAATGTGCTGCCAGCAGTGACTTTTTTCTGAGAGAAATCTCTGCAGCGGCTCTCGTAATTCAAACACTCTGGCCAGCGATCTCCCTCGGGATAACCATCTTATTTCTGTGTATAAGGGAAGGCATCTGTGCTCCACCTCCATCTCCTCACAAAGCTGCTCGAACAGGTGTGAGTTAAGGGCGTGTGCTTTGATATGGTTAATAACTTTAATTACATCATTCAATACGCTGTTAAGTTCCGGTGGCGTTTTTCGGGTAGCCAGCATTTCCCTGTGAATGACACAATGCATAGATTCACACTCAGGTGCAGTCTCCTTAATCCGAGCAGTTAAACCAGACAGCCTTCCGGTCATGGCACTCCTGCACGTGGGCTTTTGATTCACTAATTCCCGGCCTTGAATGTTAACGGTAACGTATCATGTCACCGAGACAAGTGTCTTGACGTGCGTCAAGAGTGAGCCATAGATGAATGTAACGAAGAGAATCCGTTAATTTTTCAAAATAAAACATCATTCAGACTCGGATAATGAATAAAACGGAAGTAATGTAAGTTTTTTATTCTTTCTGTGCGGCCTGGTACCAAATGGCCCACGGACCGGTACCGGTCCGCGGCCCGGGGGTTAGGGACCTCTGCTATAACACATAGTAAAATTGGTGGATTTTCTTCCTTTTTTTCCCCCAAGAAGTGTCAGTTTCAGGTTCTTTTTCTTGTAGCTTTGGACATGCAACACAAAGAATTCTGTCAACCAGGAATATGAAAGACTTTCACATGATGCTGGAAAAGAGCCAAACCTGCCGTCTTCTGTCAGTTACAAATCTTCACCTGAAACATGCCCATATTGGTGAAGTGTCAGAAGTAGGGGAAAAAAATATCAATTGTGAAACCAAAACCTTACATTCTTACCCATCTAGCACACAGACATGGATTTGTTTTGATAGATCTCGTTGAATGTTGGCTATCAGAATTTGGACAGACTGTTCTCGGTGTTTGTTCTTTCACATAAATGTCATTTTAAGTAAGTCTATGCAGTGCGTGTGAGCTGGTGCTTAACATCTGAAACATTCTGCTTGATTGTTGGATTCAACAGGATGTAAAAATCACCGAGGAATAGCAGTGAGCAGGATGTCTCTGACTTCTGCCAACTAAATATTGTTCTTTCAACTTGGCACACCTTTACTGAGCCCAGGCTTCAGTTAAACATTTGTTCTGAGGAAAAAAAATTGAAATCTACAGTATATGCCCAATATGAACGATTGAATGTTATAAAATGCAAAAGCTACTGAATGCTTAATGTTTATAATCAGGTACCACTTAATCTGGATGTACTAGCTCGACTTTCAAGCTTTCTTGTTAATTAGTCAATCAATGGCATTAATTTACAGTTGCCCAGCATTTCAAAATCACTTTAACTACACCTAATCTAAAATTCTAAACCAGATTTGAATGTCAGAGTTATTTGTGTTGGTAATGCCAAAACTAAAGAGGAATTTTTTTCTGCCTAATATTGCCAAGGACTAATGGAAAGAACCAGAATGTTTCATAACCTGAAAATTTGAGTTTGCCTGTTTTGTTCTTCTCCCTTTACACAGAGGCGGAGATTGTTGCCCTGTGAAAAAATTGCCAGCTCTCTCAACGGTACTTCAGTGAGCGTGCAGTGATCACCAAGATCTCTCAATGATCTTTGAGTGATCTCTATGGTCTCCTCAAAGTTTTGACTCAGTCCAAAACACACAGCCATCTCCCAAACATTTATACAGAAATGGGTTTTCCAGGGCTTTAGGAGATCGTTGTTTGGGCACTGTGGAGTAGGCTGCTGCTGAGGGTTTTTTGTCTTCTCCGTTGTGTCTTTCTCTTGTTTAGGCTTCGTGGGTTCCTCATGTTGTCTGTTTTGCTCCTCTTTGTGTGGCCGTGTGGAGGCAGACATGTTTGTTTTGATACACTCACCCAACATGATGCATAATGTCAGCAAAGGGGCTGCTGCAATATTTTATCTGTTGAAAATATTAATTTGTGCCAATGTGATAGATAATTTGAAATGCTTTATCAGCTAATACTGATAACGTTCCAATATTATTGTCCATACTTACTTTTTGAAATATGCATTTGGTGATATAAAAAAATAATGGACTGAACAACCTCAAAATACACAGGCACAACTTATGATGCTCTATCAATTGACATATTAGTGCTGTCGGGTACAAACCTTGTATCTCCATATTTTGCCTTTTTATTTTTTGTATAAACTCATTCTATTGGTCACCTTGTATGTCTTTGGGTGTTTTTTAGTAATACTAAACCAATGATAAAAAATTAGAAAAGCTGTGTGATTAAGTTTTACAACTGCTAAATCAATTAGAAAATAGAGGGTCTTTCTCATTTTCCGAAAAATGTCTTTTGGACGTGAGGTTTTCGCCTGGCAGTGATGATATTTTAATTGGTGAACAAAAAGCCTTGGTGAAGGTCTACACTCGCTGAGTGCCCTCTAGTTTTCAATTTTTTTTTTTGTGATGAAGTCAGAACATTGAGGCCTCACACTTGCATAATAGTGCTTCTCGGGAAACCTATATCCCTTAGTTTTCCATCCCCGAGGCCATGTCACACACAAGAAGCATTTGATCCCAGCTGGGATTATCCAGCCTGGATTTTCTGTGCCCTTATACTTATGTGACTCTTTTTTTTAGTTCTTGTCCAGAAATGACTTCATGCAACATGGTTTTTAGACAAATTGGTCATTCTATCCAGAAAAGCAAATGGGAAGCTGAGCCAGATAATTACAGTGGTGTCTGAAAGTTTGCGAACCCTTTAGAATTTTCCACATTCCTGCATAGATAGGACCTAAAACGTCATCAGATTTTCACAGAAGTCATAAAAGTAGGTAAAGAGAACTCAGTTAAATAAATGAGACAAAAAATACTTTTTCATTTATTTATTGAGGACATTGATCCAATATTACATATCTGTGAGTAACAAAAGTTTGTGAACCTTTGATTTCAGTATCTGGTGTACCCCCCCCCCCCCAGCAGCAATAAGTTCAACTAAATGTTTGTGGTAACTGTTGTTAAATTCTGTACATTGGCTTGGAAGTATTTTAGCTCATTCCTCTGTACAGATCCGGGCCCACACCATGATATTGCCACCGCTATATTTCACAGATAGGATTAGGTTCTTATGGTGGAATTCAATGTCTTCCTTTCTCCAAGCATGCTTCTCATTCAAACCAAAAAGTTCTCTTTTGGTCTCATCCATTCAGAAAACATTTTTCTAATCACCTTCAGGCTTGTCCACATGATCTTTAGCAAGTTGCAGATGAGCAGCAATGTTCTTTTTGGAGCGCAGTGACTTTCTCCTTGCAGCCCTGTCATGGACACCAGTGGTCCACTGTGATGTCGCCGACTATTACACGCCTTGCTCTTGGAGTGATCTTAGTTGGTTGACCACTTCTGGGGAGGGTTATTACAATGGTCTAAAATTTCCTCCACTTGCGCACAGTCTATCTTGCTCTGGAATGGTGGAGTCCAAACTCTTTAGAGATGGTTTTGTAACCTTTTCCAGCCTGATGAGCATCAACAATCCTTTTTCTGAAGTCCTCAGAAATCTCCTTTGTTTGTGCCATGATACACTTCAACAAAGATGTGTTGACACTTTGATAGATCTTTACATAAAACAGGGTGCCCACTCACACTTGATTGTCATCCCACTGATTGAATTACCTGCTAATCATAGAGGTTCACAAACTTTTGCCACTCACAGATACAGTGGTGTGAAAAAGTGTTTGCCCCCTTCCTGATGTCTCATTTTTTTATGTTTGTCACACTTAAATGTTTCAGATCATCAAACAATTAAATATTACACAAAGATAACACAAGTAAACACAAAATGTAGTTTTTAAATGAAGGTGTTTATTATTAAGAGGAAAAAAAATCCAAACCTACATGGCCCTGTGTGAAAAAGTGATAGCCTCCTAAACCTTATAGCTGGTAGGGCCACCCTTAGCAGCCATAACTGCAATCAAGAGTTTGTGATAACTGGCAATGAGTCTTTTACAGCACTGTGGAGGAATTTTGGCCCACTCGTCTTTGCAGAATTGTTGTAATTCAGCCACATTGTAGGGTTTTCAAGCATGAACTGCCTTTTTAAGGTCATGACGCCTCATCTCAGTTGGATTCAGGTCAGGAATTTGACTAGGCCACTCCAAAGTCTTCATTTTATTTTTCTTAAGCCATTCAGAGGTGGACTTGCTGGTGTGTTTTGGATCATTGTCCTGCTGCAGAACCCTTCAGCTTGAGGTCACGAACAGATGGCTGGACATTCTCCTTCAGGATTTTTTAGTAGACAACAGAATTCATGGTTCCATTTACCACAGCAAGTCTTCCACGTCCTGAAGCAGCAAAACAGACCTAGGCCATCACACTACCACCACCATATTTTACTGTTGGCATGATGTTCCTTTTCTGAAATGCTGTGTTGCTTTTACACTGGATGTAATGGGACACACAGCTTCCAAAAAGTTCAACTTTTGTCTCATCAGTCCACAGAGTATTTTCCCAAAAGTCTTGGGGATCATCAAGCTGTTTTCTGGCAAAAGTGAGACGAGCCTTTATGTTCTTTTTGCTCAGCAGTGGTTTTTGTCATGGAACTATGCCATACAGGCCATTTTTGCCCAGTCTCTTTCTTATGGTGGAGTCATGAACACTGACCTTAACTGAGGCAAGTGAGGCCTGCAGTTCTTTGGATGTTGTTGTGGGGTCTTTTGTGACCTCTTGGATGAGTTGTCGCTGAGCTCTTGGGGTAATTTTGGTCGGCTGGCCACTCCTGGGAAGGCTCACCACTGTTACAACTTTTTGCCATTTGTGTATAATGGCTCTCATTGGGGTTTGCTGGAGTCTTAAAGGTTTAGAAATGGATTTATAACCTTTTCCAGACTGACAGATCTCAATTACTTTGTTTCTCATTTGTTCCTGAATTTCTTTGGATTGCAGCATGATGTCTAGCTTCTGAGGAACTTTTGGTCCACTTCACTTTGTGGACAGATCCTATTTAAGTAATTTCTTGATTGAGAACAGTTGTGGCAGTAATCAGGCCTGGGTGTGGCTAGAAAAATTGAACTCAGCTTTCCAAAGATATGATAAACCACAGTTAATTTATGTTTTAATGGGGGGGGGAGGGCAAAATCACTTTTTCACACAGGGCCATGTAGGTTTGGATTTTTTTTTTTACCCTTAATAATAAACACCTTCATTTAAAACCTGCATTTTGTGTTTACTTGTGTTATCTTTGTCTAATATTTGAATTTGTTTGATGATCTCAAACATTTTTTGACAAACGTACAAAAAAATGAGAAATCAGGAAGGGGCAAACACTTTTTCACACCACTGTATGTAATATTGGATCATTTTCCTTAATAAATAAATCAAAAAGTATTTTTTTTTGTCTGTTTAACTGGGTTCTTTTTATCTAATTTTAGTACTTGTGTGAAAATCTGATTATATTTTTAGGTCATATTTATGTAGAAATGTCAAAAATTCTAAAGGGTTCACAATAGGGTTGCAACTAACAATTATTTTGGTAGTCGACTAATCTAACGACTATTTTTTTGATTAGTCGACTAATTGCGATTATTTCTGTCATTTCCGCCACCTCAGCTTCCCTAGGTCATGTTTTACCTCACCTGTTTAAGCCTGCACACCTGTGAAAGTCAATTTGTCAGCCGCTGCCTTAATATAATGTAGCCTATTATAAAAAGTTCCCATAGCTAAATAAAATAATGACCCATCAAACATGAGTTGGAAACTTGAACTTGACAGCTTAATCAGAAGTGTTTGTAGCACATATTATTAGTTATACAGGTTCAAAATCTAAGAAGACTCGAGAGGAGAGAGTCCAATTGGAACATAAAATAAAAATTCTTCAAGAAAGAGTATATGCAGGAAGAGATCCAAGGTTGGAGAACGAATTACTGATTTTGAGAGCTGAATATGACAAAAAATCAGCGAATAGAGCTGCCTCGAGTCTTCTAAGATTGAAACAATCTTTTTATGAACAAGGTGAAAAATCAGGAAAGTTATTAGCATGGCAGATTAAACAATTAGAATCTAAAACACCAATTACCAGTATTATAAGTAACGGACAGGTAGTTATAGATCCTTTAGAAATTAATAGAGCCTTTAGAGATTACTATGAAAAATTATATGATACCAAAAATGAATCTGACTTAACAAAACTACATGGGTTTTGAACGAACTATTTATACCGTGTATTCCAAATGAAAATAGGGAGATACTGGAGTCTAAAATTAGTCAAGAAGAAGTTGGACTAGCTATTGATAATATGAAATCAGGAAAAAGTGCAGGACCAGATGGTCTTCCACTTGACCTTTATAAAAAATTTAAGAATAAATTAACAAAACCTTTTTTGGAAATGGTTTTAGAAGCATTTCAAAATAGTAATTTACCATCATATATGAATAATGCCTTAATTATACTGTTGCCAAAACCAGGTAAGCCCTCTAATAAATGTGAAAATATGAGACCAATAAGCCTATTAAATGCCGACCTTAAGATAATCTGTAAAATTTTGGCAAGACGAATACAAGAAATTTTGCCAAATATTATTAATCGAGATCAGAATGGCTTTATAAAGGGAAGACAAGGCTTCCATAATGTAAGAAGACTATTTAATATTATTTATTCTAATAAAGAAGCACCGGATACAGCTCTCTTATCACTGGATGCCGAAAAAGCCTTTGATAGAGTTGAATGGCCCTTTCTTTTTGAAGTCTTACAAAGGTTTGGACTTGGAAATAATTTCATAAAATGGGTTCAGATAATATATAATAATGCTACTGCAGAAATCCTAACAAATAACAATATTTCAAAATCAATAAAAATCAATAGAGGATGTCGACAAGGCTGTCCACTTTCACCTTTACTGTTTACTATGGCAATTGAACCTTTAGCGATGGCGATACGTCTACAGTCACAAATATATGGAATTAAAGTTGGACCAACAGAACATAAAATCTCCCTGTATGCCGATGACATAATTTTGTTTATGTCGAATCTTAAATCAATTCCGACCTTGTTGAATTTAATAAAGAATTTTGGGGAAATATCAGGATATAAAATAAATAAAACTAAATCTTCAATATTAATGCTAAATGAGTTCCAGAGAAATTACCCAGCCCCTGAGGTAAATCAATTCAATGTTGTAAATCAGTTTAAATATTTAGGAATCCAAATTGTGCCTAAGCTAGAATCAATCGCCAGTGTCAATTATGAAGCCTTAATGACAGATATTGATGAGTTACTTCAGAGATGGATGTCACTACCAATGTCGATGATCGGGAGAATTAATATACTTAAAAGTAATATCTTACCTAAAATACTTTATTTATTTCAATACATTCCCTTACCACCACCTTTAGATTTATTCTCAAGAATTAAAAAAAAGTTAGTGGAATTTATATGGAACAACAGGAGGGCTAGATTACGTCTGTCTTTATTATATTTACCATTTGATCGTGGAGGTCTGAAATGTCCAAATTTTATGTTGTATTATTGGTCGGCACAACTGAGGTCTATGACATATTATTTTTCATCAAATGATCTCCCTCACTGGACTGAAATGGAATCATACAATTTACCTTTACCTCTTCCCATATTCATATACTCAGATTCGGCAAAAAAATTACAAAAACAAGTTAAAAATCCATTTGTAAAGCATATGATTAAAATATGGTGTGAAGCTAAAACTATTTAAAAGAACCACAGTTATTGTCACAATTTAGTCCAATATGGGGTAATCAATATTTTAAACCAGGGAGAGCGGACGCTGTATTTAAAGTATGGAATTTAAAAGGGATACAAAAGATTCAGGATTTATATTTGCCATGTGCAGAAAACATAATGTCTTTTGAAGAGCTGAGGATCAAATTAATCTCAATAGAACACATTTTTTTTAAATATCTTCAACTTAGAAACTTTATTCGATCAAATCAAAATAAAGCTCTCACTCGACCTATCTATTCATCCTTGGAAAAAATGTTGATGAAAGATAGTAAAAGAAAGGGTATTATTTCAGAGTTTTATAACTCATTGACACTATTTTCAAGTGAAAATTCACTGAAAAGATTAAACTACTGGAAAGAAGATCTGCAAACTGAAATTTCAGAGGAACAATGGGAATTGGCTTGTACAGAAGCTCAAACCAAATCAATAAATGTACGCCTTAAATTGATACATTTCAAATGGTTAATGCGGATGTATGTTACACCGGAGGAGTTAAATAGATATAACAAAAATATACCAGATACATGCACAAAGTGCATGGAAAGTAAAGGAACTCTATTTCATTGTGTATGGGAATGTAGATTAATAAGAATGTTTTGGGAAGAGGTGAGGGTAACAATTGAAAAAATAATCTCAAAACAAATCATATTGAATCCTAAACTGTTTTTGTTGGGTCTGTACCCAGAAAAGCATAATTTTAATAAAAGTGAAAGAACATTCATAGACCTCAGTTTGCTTAATGCCAAAAAATGTATTGCACTATTATGGAAAAAGACTCATAGACCAGATGTGACTCAGTGGTTAAGACAGATGTTAACAAACCTTCCATTAGAAAGAATAACATATATACTGAAATCAAAGGAAATTGTGTTTGAGAATATATGGAGACCTTTTATTGATTATGTAAAAAATTTAAACATAACTCTTGAAGAAGAAGGTGAATGATGTGTGTGGACCTTGTAAATTCCAAACTGGTGAACATAATATGTACAGTATACTTATGTATTGGATTGTCTAGACTAAACAGAGGGGCATTGTTGAAGATTTGATTTTGTTGGTGGTTGTTGGTGTTTTTTAGTGCATTTTTTTTTGTAGTACTTTAGTGTTAGTGTTTGATTGTTTGTATCATGTTTGTTAAAAAAAAAGGTTCAATAAAGATATTGTGGAAAAAAAAAAGAAGTGTTTGTAGCAGCACAATTAAATAATAGATGTTAAAGAGTAAAAACTCAAATAGCAGCTCTGCTGCTCCATAAAGGCTGTTGTAACTGCGTGTTAAAAACAAGCTAGAGTAATATTCAACTCCATTAAAGTAAAAAAAGAAAATAACAAGCTAGTCCATCCTGTTTGAAACTTTGCTGGGTCTAGAAGTTTAAAAGTTTAATTAGGCTTCAGATGAAAATTAAAAGAACTTCTTCCAGTCCAAAATAAATAAAATAAAAAAAAAACACTTTAAATATCAGTGTAGGAATGTGAGCCTTCACTACACATAGTGAAATATTTAAGCAGTTTTAAATTTATTTGTGATGATTATGGTTATCTTTTTTTAATTAAATTACAAATCATGCTATTCTAATTTACAGAGATGCACTAATATTCAGAATGAAGGCTGATATTACGGTGACAATAATAGAGAATACAAAAAAAGAGTAAGCTGCTGCTGTAATTCATTCACCCGTTTACTGCAGTTAATTTATAGCTAGCATAATGGAAGCAGCTCAGCTGTCAGTAACTATTGTAAGAGAGATTAATGTCCGACAGCAGGTAAACTATTTAAATAGCATGTTCTTAATAGTGTGGTCAGTTTTCTAAAGCTGAGAGAGTTGCTCATTGAAAATAAGAAGCGCTAACGTTACTTGCTAACCTTATCGGTACAGTCCGCTGACAGGTGGCTGGAGACTCAGGAATGTAGAGGAGGAGGGAATGGATGCATCGCTGTAGTGCAGCTGTAATTTTTGGTAAAATTCTCCCATACTTTGGAAGCTTTTGGCCTTCTCTGTGATTTTCTCTCTGTGTCGCCATGATGCATTCCTCTTTTTCTTTGCTGGAACAGTTAAACTGAACATTTCTGCGGCATGCATATAACCTTTAAAATTAAATGATTTGTCAACAATAAAAATCTGCATCTGCATTATGATCGACGTTATCGACAACCTCGACTAATTGTTTCAGCCCTAGTTCACAAACTTTCAAGCACCACTGTAAGCCAGTGCTTGAACTCTTGTCTTCTCCCTCTCCTCCTCCTCCTCCTCCCCCCCCCCCCCATCTTCAGCCCCACTGCATACATCACACATCTCTTGTTTGGGGCTGTTATTGAGACATTCCTGGGAAGCCTGGGTGCAAAGAACGTCTCCTTTTCTGGAAGTTTTTAGATTGGACTTTGTGAGCTTTCACACGTTTTCTTCTAGTCGTCTTTCATCCTCTGTTTGCCCCATTTTTCTTTCAAAAAAGTTGAGGCTTAAGCAGGGGATTAGTGATGCTATTTAAAATGGTCTACCGACTCAAAGACATGGTTTTAATCTGATGCGTTTTGCAGCAGTGTAGATCAATAAAACAAAGAATCCAAAACTCTATCCAACCTTGTAGAACTCCAAAGGACATCCCCAATTTCCTCTTCCGCCTCCACCTGTATTATTTGTGCGATCCATTGCTTATTGCATTCATCTTATTGCAACAAGGATAATCCAGGTCTGGGTGGATCTACTTTAGTTCAGACATGTTGGGCTAAATATTGCAGCTGTATGGCTTTGCAAGAATTTGTATAGGCTGGAAATGTATGCTTGTTTTTTTGGAGGTAACTTTTGAGATAGGTGACTCATGAATGGAAGGGTTAGAGGAAAAATGGTGTCAAATTTCTGAAGAGTAATTCTGCATTTAAGCTTGTGTGTGGTGCTCATTGAGGATTTTTCAGTAACACATTGCTCACGTTGCCTCAGGGCAGCCAGAGGAATTTGAGAACTCACCTGCCAGCACAGCATCGCCTCTGACATAACAAAGAGCTGGCGAATAAATAACGTGTAATTTGTTAGGACATCTAGACAAAGAATGCTTTCAATATGAATTTTGGGTGGAGTTTGTTTTTTTTCTGTCAGATTTATGTGAAAGAATCTCTTCCATAAGAGGGTGAAAGAGGTCAGTGTTCAAATGAATGCCTGTGATGTGTCCAGCTTAACAGCTTGTGTAAAGTTAGGGTAACATACAAATACTTTTGAGGATCACGTTTCCTGCTTTTTACCTACATGCCCGCTCCCTGTGCTCGCATGTGGCATTTGTAGGCGGCTAATGATATTTGTGTCTTATTAATGACTGCTGATGAGCTGAAATGGTAGACTCTCTAGAAGCTTTATTTACTTGCCTTTAATACTGACCCGTCAGCTTGACTTATGACCGTGCCATATGGGCACCATTTACAGAGGACAAGTCTGGTACACGCTAACATCGCATTCCTCCCTTCGCTTTCACACATTTTGGAGCATCTAATTGTATGTTTGTCATAGTCAACCAATTCCCTCCAAAACACACAAATACACTCACACTTCCCTCCACAGGCATACAATAATCCTACGTACACACTGAAAATGTCATTTTGATGTTATATAAATGACTGTATTTATATAGTGCTGTTCATAATTGGCCCCATTCATGCAGTTTTCTATTCTCAAAATAATCAGAGAATGGGATTTGCTGTACAAAAAATATAATCCAGTGAACATGTAAGTCCTACTCACCAAATTTCTGAGCTTGGTTGCAGCTGAATATTTAATTATTCAGAAACTTTACATTGTATTTGGGTATTTGGACATTCTGCATCTTCTCAAAAGTCACGATTTCAGTCAAAAATAACCAGTGCTAAATATATTCTGTCTATAACTTTTTATTTTTAAATGTGCTGAATGTCTGCTTAGCACCAGACTGTGCAGGAAATTGAGCCTTGAAAGAAGAAGAGTGGTGTTGTTGAAGGAAAAAAAAAAAAAAAAGAGTGTTTGGATTATTGCTTGAAATTGCTCCGGTGTGTTCGGAGCCCCAAAGCTGGTATTCAGTATAGCCCTACTTCAGTGTGAAGTGACATGACTGTAACTTTTTTGTGAACACAGTTGCATTAATTTCCTTGTATGTATGGATTACTTTAGGTTGTTACTGATATCTGGTGAAAATCTCAGGTCAGTGGCTCCATCAGAAATATGTTTAATGAGAAAATTGTTGATGTGTTCAATACTTGTATTCTCTGCTGTATGATACCAGCCACCGGAGCATATTGGAGTCTTGTCAACTTCTCTGATGTAGATATTATGATTTTTTTAGGACCCATAAAAATTATTAAAATATTTTCATCAATATATTATTTTTTTTCCCACAATATTTTTTATTGAACCTTTTTTTTTTTTTACAAACATAGCACACACAGTCAGACACTAACACAAAAGTAATTTGAAAATTAAAAAGGACAATAACATGGCATGGGCAGCCCCTCACAGCACCAGTAAATATACAGGGAACAGACATCGAGATGGTGACATCCTACAAGTACCTGGGTATTCATCTGAACAATAAACTAGACTGGTCACACAATACTGACGCACTCTACAAGAAGGGACAGCGCAGGCTGTTCCTGCTGAGGAGACTCAGGTCTTTTGGTGTACAAGGGGCGCTGCTGAAGTCATTCTATGACACGGTGGTGGCATCAGCCATCACTTTTGGAGTGGTCTGCTGGGGCAGTGGCATTACTGCAGCCGATAGGAAGAGACTGAACAAACTGATTAAGAAAGCTAGCTCTGTCCTGGGGCAACGCCTTGATCCGATGGAGGAGATAGGAGAGAGAAGGACGGTGGCTAAACTGTCATCTCTGCTGGAGTCCGAGTTCCACCCTATGCAGGACATACTGGATGCACTGAGGAGCTCATTTAGCAGCAGACTACATCATCCCAGGTGCACAACCGAGAGGTTTCGTAGGTCCTTCCTACCAACGGCTGTCAGACTGTACAACCTAAGCAGGGCTGCTCGCAGAGATAGCAAAAAGACGTAACAAACTAATAGTTTTTTCTGAATGCAAAAGATGCAATAGACTTACACAATGGTCCTCTCCGGCATACAACTAGGAACATACCGGTTGCTATGGAGGGTGAGAATATGTATGGGCACATAATCATACCATGTAGGATAACTAAATAGACGGTTATGCTGTTTCATCCCACCTAGCAACAATGCTCTGCACTGTGTGTGTTTATATATTTACATATTTATTCCATCTAGCTACAATGCTCTGTACTGGGTGTGTTTATATTTATATATCTATATATTTATTCCATCTAGCTACAATGCTCAGCACTGGGTGTGTTTATATTTATATATCTACATATTATTCCATCTAGCTACATTGCTCCGCACTGTGTGTGTTTATATACTTGCATATTTATTCCACCTAGCTGCAATGCTCCATACTGTGGGTGTTTATATATTTACATATTTATTCCATCTAGCTACAATGCTCTGCACTGTGTGTGTGTGTGTGTGTGTATATATATATATTTTATAGTAATATGTACATATGTATATTAGCTGCTCTTGCTTGCTTGTTTTTTTTTTTTTTTTTTTTTCTTGCCTTCTGATTGTTGCTCTGAGTGTTGCTATCCCTGTGCTGTTGCAATCCTGGAATTTCCCCGTTGTGGGACTAATAAAGGCTTATCTTATCTTATCTTATCTTAACAAAATAACAAAAAAAAGTATAATAAAAACAACAACATCCATTAACAAAAACAAGTCAACAACAATGCTCCTCTGTTTAGTCTAGGTAATCTATTACATAAGAATACATAATATACATTCACCAGCTTGGAATTTGCAAGGTCCACACATATCATTCACCTTCTTCTTCAGAAGTTATGTTTAATTTCTTTACATAATCAGTGAAAGGTCTCCATATATTCCCAAATATATGGTCTATGAATGAGGTCTATGAATGCTCTTTCACTCTTATTAAAGTTATGTTTTTCTGGATACAAACCCAACAAAAACAGTTTAGGGTTCAATGTGATTTGTTTTGAAATTATTTTTTCAATTGTTATCCTCACCTCTTCCCAAAACATTCTGATTTTTCTACATTCCCATAAACAGTGAAATAGGGTTCCTTTACTTTCCATACATTTTGTGCATGTATCTGGTATGTTTTTGTTATATCTATTTAATTCCACTGGTGTAACATACATCCGCATTAACCATTTAAAATGTATCAGTTTAAGACGTACATTTATTGATTTGGTTTGAGCTCCTGCACAAGCCATTTCCCATTGTTCCTCTGAAATTTCAATTTGCAGGTCTTCTTTCCAGTCATTCAGTCTTTTCTGTGAGTTTTCACTTGAGAATAGTGTCAGTAAGTTGTAAAACTCTGAAATAATACCCTTTCTCTTACTATCTTTCATCAAAAGTTTTTCCAAAGTTGAATAAGTAGGTCGGGTGAGAGCATTATTTTGATTTGAACGAATAAAATTTCTAAGCTGAAGATATTTAAAAAAGTGTGTTCTATTAAGATTGAATTTAATCCTTAGTTCTTCAAAAGACATTATGTTATCTGAGCGTGACAAATATAAGTCTTGAATCTTTTGAATCCCTTTTAAACTCCATACTTTAAATACAATATCTGCTCTCCCTGGTGTAAAATATTGATTACTAACTAACTAACTAACCTGCACTTATATAGCGCTTTTCTAGTCACAAAGACCACTCAAAGCGCTTTCATTAATATAACTAACCCTCTATTCTAAGGGCCTATAGGAAACAAATATCTAGGGACAATTTAGAACAGCCAATTAACCTAACACCCCATATTGGGCTAAATTGTGACAGTGAGTGTGGTTCTTTTAAATATTTTTTAGTTTCACACCATATTTACCTCCGCCAGGCCGAAGTCCAGGAGGAGGTTGTTTTTGCCAGCGTTTGTCTGTTTGTCTGTCTGTTTGTTTGTCTGTCTGTCTGTCTGTCTGTCTGTTGGTTAGCAAGATAACTCAAAAAGTTTTGGACGGATTTCGATGAAACTTTTAGGCCTTGTTGGAAATGGTACAAGGAAGAACTGATAAAATTTTGGGGATGATCCGGATCACCGTCTGGATACAGGAATTTTTTAAAGGATTCTTTAACATTGTGAGATACGGCCATTTTCAACATGTGTGCAGGGGCAATAGAGGGCGCTGGTCGTCGTGTCTGATGAACACAAACTCCGCCTTCTTCAAAGTTTTAGGCACAAAAGCACGCAGAAAACAGTGGTGGGCAGGGCCCGCCAGTGTGCCTGTGTTTACGCTACGCTGCAAAAGCTGAGACGGGCAGCTGTCCGGCGCCGGATTATTTGGCAGAAATTCCCCGGCCAGCCATAGGGGCTGTGCAAAAACCAGCTCTCTGCCGGGGAGGCTTCCAAATCCTCTTTTTTCCGCGGAGCGCAAACCCAATAAAACCCACGGCAACCATTATCGCACCTTCTTTTGTCCTGCGGCTCCGGAACAGAGAGGAATCCCGGCGCCAGTAATGCTGCGCCTGATATGTGTGACTCTAATGCTAAAAGTGACTGCATCAGGGATTTTCCACCTGAAGTTGCACTTTGCTACACAGGGCCACAAAAACTGTGTAGCCAAATTCGATGGATGGATGAACATTTTCAGCCAGTGAGAGAACCGACGCCTTCCAAATCCAATGCATCACTAGCAGAAGTAATGTTTTGTCATTTTGTGGCAGAGCACAATCTACCTCCATTGGTGGCAGATCACTTCAGTGATTTGATGCCAACATTGTTTCCTGACAGCAAGAGCACTCAATTTTTTTGTGCTACTTGGCTTATTATTTTCACATTACCAAAAAGTTATGGCTCAAGATTGTGTCCATATAAGTGTACATTTGAATAAATATGTTTGAAATACTTCATGTTGCAGTTGCTGTTTGCTTAGTTTTTGTTTGTTTGTTTTTGCTTCAGTTTTCTTTCATCTGCCGATAAATACAGTTTTTAAGTACTCAGTACAGGTGTGAAAGCCCCCCCCCCCCAATAAGGGAGGCATGAGGTTAGTACAGGTGTGAAAGCCCCCCCCCAATAAGGGAGGCATGAGGTATGCCTTGACAGGTCGCAGCCTGGCACTTTGCAGATGGAGGAGATGGACACAACAGCAACACTTCAGTTTATTACCTCCGCCAAGGAGGTGATGCTTTTACTACTGAACCACTAATCCTATCATTGTGAATCCAATTGCTAGTCATATGTTTTCATGGTCAAGGAATCTGAAAATGTACACACAAACACTGTATGGGGGGGGGGGGGGACTGTGGCGCTTGGCGGAGGTCTGCGCTCTCCGAGTGCTTTTCTAGTTTGATCATGTGCTTTACAATTGGATTTTTAACTTGTTTCTGTAATTTTTTAGCGGAGTCTGAGTATATGAATAAGGGAAGAGGTAAAGGTAAATTGTATAATTCCATTTCAGTCCAGTGAGGAGGATCATTTGATGAAAAATAATATGTCATAGACCTCAGTTGTGCTGACCAGTAATACAACATAAAATTTGGACATTTCAGACCTCCACGATGAAATGGTAAGTATAGTAAGGACAAACATAGTCTAGCCTTCCTATTGTTCCATATAAATTCCACTAACTTTTTTTAATTCTTGAGAATAGGTCTGAAGGTGGTGGTAAAGGAATGTTTTGAAATAAAGTATTTTTGGTAAGATATTACTTTAAAGTATATTAATTCTCCCGATCATCGACATTGGTAGTGACATCCATCTCTGAAGCAGCTCATTAATATTTGTCATTAAGGCTTCATAGTTGGCACTGGCGACTGATTCTAGCTTAGGCAAAATTTGAATTCCTAAATATTTAAACTGATCTACAACATTGAATTGGTTTACCTCTGGAGATGAATGATTTCTCTGGGTCTCATTTAATATTAATATTGAAGATTTTGTTTTGTTTATTTTATATCCTGATAGATCCCCAAAGTTCTTTATTAAATTTAACAAGTTTGGAATTGATTTTTTAAAAGTCGACGTAAACAAAATTATGTCATCGGCATACAGGGAGATTTTATATTCTGTTGGTCCTACTTTAATTCCATATATTTGTGGATGTAAACGTACTGCCATCGCTAAAGGTTTAATTGCCATAGTAAACAATAAAGGTGAAAGTGGACAGCCTTGTCGACATCCTTTATTGATTTTGAGATATTGCTGTTTGTTAGGATTTCTGCTGTAGCATTATTGTATATTATCTGGACCCATTTTATGAAATTATTTCCAAGTCCAAACCTTTGTAGGACTTCAAAAAGATAGGGCCATTCGACCCTATCAAAGGCTTTTTCGGCGTCCAGTGATAGGAGAGCTGTATCCGGTGCTTCTTTATTGGAGTAAATAATATTAAATAGTCTTCTTACATTATGGAAGCCTTGTCTTCCCATTATAAAGTCATTCTGATCTTGGTTAATAATATTTGGTAATATTTCTTGTAGTTGTTTTGCTAAAATTTCACAATTATTTTAAGATCAGCATTTAATAGGCTTATTGGTCTCATGTTTTCACATTTATTAGAGGGTTTACCTGGTTTTGGCAACAGTATAATTAAGGCATTATTCATGTATGGTGGTAAACTACCATTTTGAAATGCTTCTAAAACCATTTCCAAAAGTGGTTTTATTAATTTATTCTTAAACTTTTTATAGAGGTCGACTGGAAGACCATCTGGTCCTGCTCTTTTTCCTGATTTCATATTATCAATGGCTTGCCCAATTTCTTCTTGACTAATTTTAGACTCCAGTATCTCCCTGTTTTCATTTGGAATACCTGGTATGGATAATCCACCCAAAAACCCATTCAGTTTTGTTAAGTCAGTTTCATTTTTTGTATCATATAGTTTTTCATAATAATCTCTAAAGGCACTATTAATTTCTAAAGGATCTATAACTACCTGTCCGTTACTTATAATACTGGTAATTGGTGTTTTAGATTCTAATTGTTTAATTTGCCATGCCAATAATTTTCCTGATTTTTCACCTTGTTCATAAAAAGTTTGCTTCAATCTTAGAAGACTCGAGGCAGCTCTATTCGCTGATTTTTTGTCATATTCAGCTCTCAGAATCAGTAATTCGTTCTCTAACTTTAGGTTACTTCCTGCATACACCTTTTCTTGAAGAATTTTTATTTTACGTTCCAATTGGACTCTCTCCTCTCGGGTCTTCTTAGATTTTGAACCTGTGTAACTAATAATATGCCCCCTAATAAAAGCTTTGAAAGCCTCCCACTTTATACATGCCGTTGTTTGTGTAGTATTTATATCAAATAACTCATCTGTTTTTCTATGTACTTATCAAATTCCTCATCCTGAAGCCATTTATGTTGAAAATGCCACCTAACTGGGCCCTTTGTCAATTTCTTATCTACATATACTAGACAGCAGGGTGCATGATCAGAGATCACAATGTTATCATAGAAACAGTTTTGAATCTTGGACCTTAATTCTGTAGAGATCAAAAAGTAGTCAGTACGTGAGAATGTCTTATAGGTATTAGAATAACAAGAATAGGCTTTGACTTGTGGTTTAATTTCTCTCCATATATCTAGCAATCTCAATTCTTTCATAAAATGATTAATGGTCATCCTACATCCATTGTGTGTACAGTCCAGTCCTGTTGATCTATCTATACTGGGATTCAATGTACAATTAAAATCCCCTGCTATTATATGTTGCCCTGTAAGTGATGATAAAGTGAGGAATAAATTAACACAGAAGTTTTGATCATCAATATTGGAGCCCTATAAGTTCACCAGATTTATATTTTCTAATAACAAAGATCCTTGGATAATTAGATATCTTCCAAATTTGTCTCTAATTACATTTTTCATTTGAAGTGGGACTGTTTTATGTATGAGAATCATAACTCCCCTAGCTCGGGATGAAAATGATGAGGTGAACATGTTACCTTGCCATCTTCTCCTAATTCTTTTTACATCCTCCTCTAATAGATGAGTTTCTTGTAAAAATACAATTTTTGAATCTGTCTTTTATTTTATTCATGACTTGTTTAAGTTTTTTAAGATTTTGTAGACCTCTGCAATTCCATGAAGTTAAATTAAGATTAATGCTTTGATCTATGATCAATAAGGAGTTTGAGATTACCTTGCAATATGAACATACTCTTACAGAGAAGCAAAAACATGGATGATAGAACATTCATCCTACAAACTAAACAAAAACAGATTCCCTTTCTCCACATTCGTGGTAATCCCCCCAAAATCAAAAAATTCCGTCTCCCGTTATAGCTAGTGACTGTTCCACACCTGCGAGGATCAGTCAAACCACTCTCTCTTTCTCCTCTCAATCACCCTGACTCTACTACTATTCTTATGACATTAACTCTCTTCTGTAGTTTTTTCAACATAACTTCAAAGTTTTGTAGCAACGTTGTACATCATAACTTTTTTTTTTTTAATACAGTTTGTATTTTGTAGACATGTTTATGTTTCAGATCAATCAGATGTCTGTACATATGCTTAAATGTTCTACCTTTGTCATGTTCATGCTTTGCTCCTGACAGTTTCTTTTTGGATCCACTTGATGAGCTCCTGCGCCTCTTGAGGGGTCTTGAAGGTGTGGGTTCTCCCCTTATATGTGACCAGCAGTCTTGCCAGATGAATTACTCCGTGACGAATCCCTAGGTTGCGCAGCTCTTTGCGGGCGGGGTCGAACTGTTTTCTCAATTGTTGTATTCCTGTAGCCAAATCCGGGTAAAACCGCACCTGTTGGTCCTGGTATTTAATTTCCCCTTTATCTCGCGCCGCATTGGTAACTGTCATCTTGTCTCTGTAGTTGAGGAACTTCATAATCAGCGTCCTCGGTGGTGTCTTATTATCTCTCGGTGGGCCGATTCGGTGAGCTCTCTCTAAAATGATCGATGACTGCAGATCCGCATTATTCAGCGCTTCTGGAATCCACTTTTCCAAAAAGGAACACGGGTCCCGTCCCTCCGCTCCCTCCGGGAGGCCCACCAGCCTCAAATTATTCCGTCGCGAGCGGGATTCCAAGTCTAGGACGTTATCTTCCAGACGTTTGCATTTTAATTCCAGTGTTTGCAGTTTAGTTTGCAGGCTGGTGACGTCACCTTCAGCGCTTGAAATTCGGAGCTCCGCCTGCGACACTCGCTCCATGCAGTCGTTTATTTCTTTTCTCATACCTTCTATCACTGCTATAATCCCGTTGAATTTAGACGAAAACTCTGTTCTCATGGAGTTAATGGCAGTGAGCACTGCGTTTGTTCCCTCTTCAGCAGTTCCCACTCTGCCGCTGGCTCCCTCCTCCGCCATTGCCTCTGGAATTTTCTCTGTTTCGCCTCGAGCGTGGAAGTCTGTTAGCTTGGGTTGTTTTGTCGAGTTACCTTTTCCTCCACCTAATTTTCCAACCTTAGTCTTTACCATATCCGCGCCAAAACGCTAGGATGGGTTTTTGTTCCAGTTGAGAGAGTTTCAGTAATTTTTTTTTATTTTCAAGAGCAGAGCAGTGTGAAACATGTCTTCCTACGTGGCCGCCATAACCGGAAGTCCAACAATATATTATTTTACTAAAGAATATAAAGATGTTAATTCTGCACCTTTCTAAACATTTTAATTTTTTTTAAAGATATTTGTTTTTTGCTGTTTTTAAGGACAGTGGAAGTTGATTAACACTGATATCAATCAATGTAAACTTGCCAGATTGTAGCTACTGGCTTATTTCCATCCGTTGTCCTTGGGTTACAATTTTGTCCGTGGATCCATGTTGTCCGTGGGTTACAGTTTTTTTTTTTTTTTTTTAATTTTTCATGAAAATAAGGCCCTTTTCACCTTTAGAAGAATGATTTTCTAAGAATACGATTCTGTGCCGTAGTAGACCGTTACAGTGACCATAAACTCCATGTCCCACAGTGCATTGCACTTTTGTCATGATGGCATCCAACCATGGAGTGACTGTGTTTCAACATCAGTCATTACCATTAACAAAATACATTTTGTCTTAGTTGTGTGATGGGGTAAGATAAAAATAAGTAAGAAAAGAAAAACTGATGCAGAGGGAACTCAATTTAAAGACAGATGGGAAAGCGAATACATGTCTGTGCTGAAAAGAGACAAACCAATATGTCTCTTTTGCAATGAGGTAGAGTCCAGGAATACTATTTACATGGGCAGTTAAACACAGAGCCAGGTATGGTTACTTTAGCCATGTAGAAAATCAGCGAAAGGCACAAGAATTAAAAAGCAGAACATGTTTGCAAAAGTTGCAGTGAAAATGGGTGTCTAGTCTTACAGTTACACCCGGCCATTTCAGAGCAACCATGAGGCTGATGTGGCCCGGGATGAATGTAAATCTGGCACCCCTGCTTTAGATTGTTGTCAGACTAAAAGGTAAAATTCCTCTTCATTTTGTGTGTGTGTGTGTTTTAACCAGAGCCCTTATGATTTTCTGCCTGAATTGATTGGCTGCTGGAACTTTTCATGATTTTCGTTTGAGCAGAAGAGCAGCCCTAAGACATGATACTGCCCCCACCATGCTTCATTGTGGTTATGATGTTCTTTTGGCTATGTGCAATATTGTTTTTATGCCAAACATAATTCTTGGAGTTATGGCCAAAATGTTAAACCTTTGTCTCATCAGTAGTCAGTCCCTCCAGGATTTGGCGATGTTGCGATCGCATCAATTCACGCGAAATCAGCCAGTCAGCGCAACTATCGTGCGACCTTGCAACTTTGTCCAATCACCGCAACTTTCCTGCAATTTTGGCCAATCCTCGTCAACTTTGGCCAATTTTACCAATCAAATTTGTCAGACTGGCACTCAAACGCTCAGTCTAACAAGCCAAATGCATCTCTGCACTGCGTTCACTTCCGTGTTTACAGTGAGCATTAACGGAACACATCATCAAAAACCAGAGTGTGTGACTTAAAAAAACTACTCACCTATGAGGTTTCCAACACCGTCCCTTCATCCGTCTCCCCCAGCCCTCTGGTGGACGTCTCGTCACGTCTCCATTCTGACCGCATGTACGAAGTGCTGGGTTTGTGTTGAAAACGTCCACCTGCCCCAAAAGCACCCCGTCGCGGGAGCGCACGTGAAGACAAACGCCATAAAACTACAAATAAAACGAGCATGTCTAACACTACAGCCAGTGTTTGAACATTTATACATCTTTAGAGGTAAAGTCATTACTACATCTTGTCAATGAGCTTTAAAGCTGTGAATCTCCAGTCTGGACGGACAATGGCTGAATAGGTCATAGTGGTCAATTTGACCAAATGTGGTTTATTTTTCATCATAGTCTCCCCTTCGGTTGAAAAATAAACCACATTTGGTCAAATTTGATCACTATAAACTTTTCAGCCTATGAACTTTTCAGCACCCCCCCTCGCATGTTTGAGTTGAGATAAGAATGCTCTGTGGAAATTCCCACTATATGGTTAGAATAAAAGGAGTTGACTTGAAATGTATTAATTTAAATACAGTGGTGTGCAAAAATTTTGGCTAAATAGAATTTGACAAATATTTGACTAATTGCACGTTTTAATTGAAAAGATGTGAACAGTGTCTCTGTGGGATATTAAAAAAACATTCAGAGCAAACACTGATGCATAGTTTTTTTTATTTCATAAAGTAAAAAAAATCGTTTTAGAATGTGCAAAAGTCTAGAAACCCTGCATACTTTAATTAAACACACCAAAATATGCCATTTGTCAAGGGTTAGCTAAATTCTTGCATACCACTGTATATGCAGTGAGAGAAGGCTTGAATATGAAGCCGCAATATGAAAGCCTGCAGGCACTCGGAACTAGTTAGACACCTCAGAGCGCGCGCGCGTGTGTGTGTGTGTGTGTGTGTGAAAGGTGTGCCTTTCTTGAGATGGAAGGAGAGTGTGTCCATGTGTAGGAGCAGGAATTGTCTAAGGAGGCTAGGAAATCGTGAGCACTTTGTGGGTATGATGAACAGGCCTCTCCTGCCCCCTCAGCTCCCCAGAATCAAATGTCAAACCCATCATATCCTGCTATCTTAATTCACTGTTGCCTCTGCCCACACCCGAGTAGATCTCAGATAGTCTTGCAGTGGATCTTGTTCCTCATCCAACATGGGTTAGTGCTGTCTCTCATCTGGAGATCTCACTCCTGCAGCCTATGAGGTGCTGACATGAAACTGCTGTTGGTGCTCCGAGATAGTTCTCTGCTCCATCCATAGCCAGGGTAACTGGTGGATCAGGTGGGTTGATTGGCCAATCTGTGATGATGAATCCAACAATGCCCGTTATAGACTGTCTGGACTAAACTGGCTGTTTTTACCATTGATATACCAGGATCCCAATTAGGTAAATAGATAAGAGATGGGCTTTATTATGTTATGCGAAACAGTAAAATTTATCTTCATTTTCCATTTCGTACCAGAGGGTTTAAGAGTTTGCACCAGAATTGATTGGTATTTGGAGCTGTTCATGACTTTCCCTTAAGCAGAAAAGCAGTCCCAAAACATGATGCTGCCCCGACCATGCTTCATTGTGGATATGATGTTCTTTTGGTGATATGCAGTCCGCAGTCGGAAGACATTCTATAAAATTTATGCAGAATACTTTTTTATTTGCACAAGGGCTGTCCAGAGTATTAATTTTTGGGCTTAGAATATTTGGTAGTAATCCAAACACTTTCTTCTCCCTCCATGGAATGCAACAGCATCAACGTATTATCAGCAATTTATTACTTCTCTTGTGAGTTGTTTTTTTTTTTTTTTTTTTTGTAATTTTCACCTTTTTTCTATCAAAAATTTAGCTTTTCTTATAAATTTGTAACTTTTAATCATACAGACGTGGACAAAATTGTTGGTACCCCTCTGTTAATGAAAGAAAAACCCACAGTGGTCACAGAAATAACTTGAATCTGACAAAAGTGGTAATAAATAAAAATTCTATGAAAATTAACCAATGAAAATCAGACAGTGCTTTTGAATTGTGGCTCAACAGAATTATTTTAAAAAACAAACTCATGAAACAGGCCTGGACAAAAATGATGGTACCCTTAACTTAATATTTTGTTGCACAACCTTTTGAGGCAATCACTGCAATCAAACGATTTCTGTAACTGTCAATGAGACTTCTACACCTCTCAGCAGGTATTTTGGCCCACTCCTCATGAGCAAACTGCTCCAGTTGTCTCAGGTTTGAAGGGTGCCTTCTCCAGACGGCATGTTTCAGCTCCTTCCACAGATGTTCAATAGGATTTAGATCAGGGCTCACAGAAGGCCACTTTAGAATAGTCCAATGTTTCGCTCTTAGCCATTCTTGGATGTTTAGCTGAGTGTTTTGGGTCATTATCCTGTTGCAAGAACCATGACCTGCGACTGAGACCAAGCTGTCTGACACTGGGAAGCACATTTCTCTGTAGAATACCTTGATAGTCTTGAGATTTCATTGTACCCTGCACAGATTCAATACACCCTGTGCCAGATGCAGCAAAGCGGCCCCAGAACATAACAGAACCTCCTCCACGTTTCACAGTAGGGACAGTGTTCTTTTCTTGGTGTGCTTCATTTTTGCGTCTGTGAACATAGAGCTGATGTGCCTTGCCAAAAGTTTTGTCTCGTCTGTCCATAGGACACTCTCCCAGAAGCTTTGTGGCTTGTCAAGATGCAGTTTGGCAAATTCCAGTCTGGCTTTTTTATGATTTGTTTTCAACAGTGGTGTCATCCTTGGTCGTCTCCCATGAAGTCCACTTTGGCTCAGACGATGACGGATGGTGCGATCTGACACTGATGTACCTTGACCTTGGAGTTCATCATGAATGTGTTTAGAGGTTGTTCTGGGCTCTTTTGTTACCATTCATATTATCCGGCTCTTCCATTTTTCATCAAGTTTCCTCCTGCGGCCACGTCCAGGGAGGTTGGCTACAGTCCCCTGGATCTTAAATTTCTGAATAATGTGTGCAACTGTAGTCACAGGAACATCAAGCTGCTTGGAGATGGTCTTATAGCCTTTACCTTTAACATGCTTGTCTATAATTTTCTTTCTAATCTCCTGAGACAACTCTCTCTTTTGCTTCCTCTGGTCCATGTTTAGTGTGGTACACACCATGTCATCAAACAGCACAGTGACTACTTGTCACCCTTTAAATAGGCCGACTGACTGATTACAAGTTTGTAGACACCTGTGATGTTAATTAGAGGACATATCTTGGTTGAACATGTCCCTATGGTCACATTATTTTCAATCTTTTCTAGGGGTACCATCATTTTTGTCCAGGCCTGTTTCATGAGTTTGTTTTTTAAAATAATTCTGTTGAACCATAATTCAAAAGCATTGTCTGATTTTCATTGGTTAATTTTCATAGAATTTTTATTTATTACCACTTTTGTCAGATTAAAGCTATTTCTGTGACCATTGTGGGTTTTTCTTTCATTAACAGAGGGGTACCAGCAATTTTGTCCACGTCTGTAAATGCACTACTTTCTTCTTATAAATATAACAAATTAGTTTTTTTCTTAAATTTAAGATGTCGTTTCTTCAAAAATTTTCATTACTTTTTTTTTGTAGTTGCAAATGTATTCATGTAAATCTGTATCTTTTTTTCTTGTAAGTTTATTAAATTTTACCCCAAATTTGATAATTTTTAGTTTATCTTTATTAAAATTGGACAGTACCAAAAAGAGAAAAGAGAGAGGTAGTTGGAAAAGGGAAAACAAACAAAAGAATAATATCAATTCATTTTGATTTGTGTATTGACTTTATTCAGCATATTCATTCTGCAATTTTAGTATGCGGTGTTGTACATTAAGAGCACCTGCTTGTATCCATCAATTTTTCTTTAACAGGGAAAAGTCTGTTCATTTGTGCCAGTTGTCCTCAGCTGCCACACCTTGCGTTATACAAACGGAGTGTTCCAATGAACCTGATACATTTTCTATTCCTTACAACATGTGAAATTGGAGCACCATAGAACAATGCCTGTACCCAATTCTTTCACAGTACAAAGCAAAAATAGAATTATTTAAATATTTAAATCCTGCTTGAGTTGTTGCTTTTGAAGAATAGCAATACAGTGATCTGAGGAACACTGATCTGAAGAAGTAAACCCATAGGAGCACGGTGAGACTTGTCAAATTCATCATATTTGCACATCAAACCTCAGAGAGGTGGAGGAATGGTAAGTGAAACTCTTTATCTAGAGACTAGCTTGTTACTCAAATATGTGCCCAGACGATGCTCTCAGAATTCAGCTGGATTAGCTCTGACACATCGATTCGGGTGTATAAACATGACGGTCGAATGTCAGAGAGGTCAGGTTCAAGGAAGTTCCTGTAAACAGACTTCACACACTTCTATCTTTCTGCCTTTCCTGTCAGTTACTGAGCAGCTTTTTTTTTTTTTTCTTTTTGCAAAAATGAAGCCAGCACCCTGTAATGACATGCATATAGAGTACAAAAAGGGAAAAAAATGAAGTAGCTGACAACTTAATGCTTTTGTTATCAAATTCTTTTGAGGCAAACCTGTGACAGCTTGCACATATTTGAGTGTGTGATTTTTGCAATCACTTTCCTGCCTGTGTTTTCACACTGTGTGTCTGCGTGCGCCTGTGTTTGAGCGAGGGAGACCTCTGCCATTGTTGGGCTTTTGCATCCTGACAGCCGGGCGCCTGATTATGTTAAAAATAACCCAGTGATTTCCAATTTCATCTTCTTTTGGGACTGCTTTTGTCCCAGTTGTTTTGATTTTTTTTTTTTAATGTGTGTCCCCATGGAATGTTTAGGGTCATCGGTGGCTACTTCCTGTCGTATGGCTCCTTATTCTCATGCTAAAATCTGTCCCTAAGGATACTGGGGGAAAAAGACACCTAGGAAGGAAAGGCCTGTGCTGTCATATTTGTGAATCACACGCCAGGTGGTCCCAACTCGTGAACAACAGTGTTTTTGTTGTTCAGTCTTGGAATTATCTCTTTAGTCCGTGAGATTTCAAAACTAGTTCGTGAAGGGGACATAACTAGGCCACTACTACTGTATGGAAGAAACATGAAAGAATGCAAAAGTATGCTGCTGTCAGTTTTGACATTCCTGTAAAACAAAGAATCAAACTGGGACTCACAGTAGCTCTCGCAGCTGGCCGTGCATGCAAGCAGTTTTGTCTTTCTTTTAAATAACCAAACAGCCAAATTGATATGCATACTATGCAAACAGCAGACTATGTAAACTTGTCTGGAAAGCTAAGCAAATGCGTTATGCAACTTGTTGTAAATCATCAGCTGCTTTTTTGACTGGGCAGACTGACACAGGCACTGCAGAAATGAGGCTTATCTAAAGAAGGCACGTTGTGCCGATAATATTTCCTGTGACTGACTTTCTCATCCCATCAGTTCATTTTTTTTTTTTGATTTTGTATACTTTATTGATCCCCAGAGGGGAAATTGAGGGCATCCACCTGGATGGATGAAGCAGCCATGGTACGGCACTATCCCTTTACCATTCACACACACATTCACACCTAGGGCCACTTTAGAGTCTCCAATTAACCTAACTTGCATATTTTTTGTCCTTTTTGGGGACAAAAGTAGCTTGTTCTGTGGTTGCCCTATTCCAGTCTTTAGAGGATTTATCACATGTATGCTTGTGCACATGACAGTTTATGGAGGTCAGGTGATTTTTTAGAACAGCGCTATCTCTGCATCATGCAAAGAGAAGTGGAGATTTCACTTACTCCGACCATCATACTGTATCTATGTACACAAGAACAAATGATCACAGTGTTATCTAACCTCTCCTCCCAGTCGTGAGTCCTGTTGCGGGCCTTTGCCAATACTGGCTCCTTCATCCAAACTTAGCCCAGGCACACGGCCAGTCAAATGTCTGCTCTTGCTGCTTCTGAAGTGTCAGATCTATAACTATCGTGTCAAGTCTTGCTTTAAGTAAACAGATACTTTGACAAAAAGCCACAGAAAATGCCACTTGCTTGCCTACAAGCTGTACATGCTCATGGATATTTATGTCTAGCCAAAGTGGTTCCAACCTCATGTGCAAGGAGTTCAATGTCTCACATGTCAAGAGATTAAAACCTGATGAAATAAAACCTGCGTAATGGCACTGCTCAAGTTTTCTCAAAGATGTTTGCTTAAAACTTGACTAAAAACAAAGCCTGGGAATACACTAGGGCTGGGCGATATGAAAAAATTCCAGTCACGATAAATTTTTTTTCATATTGATCGATATCGATATACAGTATCTCACAAAAGTGAGTACACCCCTCACATTTTTGTAAATATTTTATTATATTTTTACATGGGACAACACTGAAGATATGACACTTTGATACAATGTAAAGTCCTGGTAAAACCCCCATGAGTGCCTGGTAGCATTGGAAAGCTTAGAAAATGTACATACTTTCTAAAAATACATATGTTTTTGTGGAAGACGTAACAGCTCAACCGATCAAACGCGAGTTTTAAACCTAGCCAAAATATAAACAAATCGTCTTTTTCCGGATCAGTTTTTGCGCACTTCCTGCAAATTAAATATCATTTTGAAGGTCTTTCAATACAGAATATGGAAAAAACATTACCTCAGTTTTGATAATTTCCTCAAAGTGACTCATTTTGCCAGCACGGGTCACATTTATTTTCTGTCAGAAGCTGAACTTGACAAATGTAGTGTAGAACATTATACAACTGTATTTCAAATAATTTTAAAACATAAAATATAAATATTTTATAATATTCTGCTCATCAACTTACCGAAAGCTGAGTGAAGTACATGCCCAAAGCATTGCAGCTGTGTCCACTTGTTGAGTGATGTGGCCTTCACTATATTTGTCCCACTGTTTGTCATGATGCAGACTTGTTTGTCTTCACTCAGTCTCCAGGATGCAAGTGCTTTGGTCAGTCCTAAAGCAATGATTTCACCTGTATAGTCTTCAGGAAAGTTTGAAGGCATCTGCTTTTCAAATTCCAATCTTGGTCAATGAAGTGTGCAGTGAGGCAGTTGCACTAAACAGTGAACGGGACCCCAACCCCCTAGAAAACATCCAAATAATAAATGAAATCATTTTTTAATGGGACACCAGATGCCCCAAAAATCAATTAAATCATTTTTATTTTAATATTTAATGACAAATGGCCATTCTTATAGTAACTAACGTTACACAAAATGCCCAAATAGTGCATTAATAGTGCATTAATACCTAATGGGACCAAGTAACAACAAATCAACTAACGGAACACATTTACAAATGTTTGAGACCCATTGTAATATTCGTTGAAATTTAATTTAATAATTTTGCCATTTTGTGTCCCGTTTGGACACGTTTGTTGTTTAATCCAAATGCTAACCGGATATTTAAAAAGCCCAAATAATGAATAAAATCATTATTACTTAAATATTTATGACAAATGGGCATTGCTGTAGTACTGAACAACATTCAAAACATATTCCTTTTATAATTTAGCACAATTTGTTTATTAAAAGCTTTCTGAAATCGTAATTAATCAGTTGGACAAAATACCTGACATTACCCAGCAGGACCAGTTGGGCTGCATCCATCCTTCTCCACACTTGCACTGGAGACACTTATAATTTCACATAGATGAGAGCTGTCCTGTAATGGCTGCTATTTACTTATTTTTTTCTTTCTTTCTGTCTCTCTCTCTCTGAGGTTGCCGGGAGTGAATGACTGCTGTACCTGCAATCAATTATGACCCATAATCCAGCATCAGACAAAAGAGATGCTAAAGTGAATGCAATATACGGAAGTATTTAAACTTGGTGATGTGATAACAAGTGGCAGAAGTATAATTTGGCATTTATTTTTATTATTTAGTAGGAAGTAGCGTCTCCTCATCTCCTTCTTGTATGCAGCATCGGTGTTAGATTTCCAGTCCAGTCCGTTGCTGATCATGACACCCAGGTATTTGTAGTCCTCAATTACCTCTACATCCCCCCAATCTCAATTTGCAATGGCTGTGAAGGCGCCCTCTTCTTCCTGAAGTCATGTTTAGAAAAAGCCAACCCACTGCCGTCCTAAAGACCCACCCACTGCTCTATTATTGAGCCGCCTAGCTATCTGTCATGTAAAGGGGGGGGGGGGCTAAAGGTAACCTATTAGCCCCAGAGCTATTAGCCCCCGAGCTAACACTGGTACTAGGATGCTTGCTGTAAGCATGGCTTATATTGATATTTTAGTCACCTTAATAGCCATCTAGTGTTCTGGTGTGCCACGTGCCACTCCACCCATCTCCCATTGTTTTCGTCATGATTCCACGGCGAATCGCCTGTACCAGAGGCTGATTGCACGCACGGCCAGCTAAAGGTAGCTTATTATCCCCTGAGCTATTAGCCCCCAAGCTAACACTGGTACCAGGAAACTGGCTATAAGCATGGCTTATATTGTTAGTTTTTTCAGATCTTAGTCACGCTAATAGCCATCCCTGTTACCACCTGGTTCACTTCGGCCCATCTCCCAGTAGTTTCGTTGTGATTCCGTGGCGGATCGCCCATACCGGCACACCGGTCTCTGCAATGGCCCGGGATCAGAGGCTACTGGCTGGTGTTATGCTGAGAACTACCACGGATGCAGTTCTCGGCAGGTGGGGAAGTTCTCAGCATAACACTGGTACGGGTGATCCGCTGTGGAATCACAACAAAACCATTGAGAGATGGGTCGGAGTGATGTGAGGCAAACCGCTGAACCAGGTGGTAACAGGGATGGCTATTAGGGTGACTAAGATCTGGAGAAAATAACAATATAATCCATGCTTACAGCGAGTGTCCTGGTAACAGTGGTAGCTTGTGGGCAATAGCTCAGGGGCTTATCGGCTACCTTTAGCCTTTAACTGGCCGTGCGAGCCACCAGCCTCCAGTACAGGTGATCCACCATGGAATCACAATGAAGCCTCCAGCTCGCTGCAATCAAAATGTCCCAGGACCAGATGCTGCTGGCTCTCACGGCCAGCTCCCCCACCGTCCTCCGAGGCTCTGCGCAATTCCGCTGCTCTCATGGACAACATAGTTGCTCCAGCTCCCAGCTTTCAGTGGGAGCAGAGTGGATTCCCACAGAGCATTCTCACAGAGCGAGACACTGCCTTTTGAGATCCCTTGGCTTGGCCAGTAGCCTTGGGTCACAGGCTAGGTCTCAGTTGCAGTGATTGGGGGAGTTGTAGCGATTTGTTGTGGAATCATGGCCAAATTATTGGGAGATAGGCCGGACTGACATGAGATACACCATCGACTGTAGATCAGTGAACCAGAGCGCTGCTAAACCAAGCTAGGAGGCTAGAAGCTAGTCAACTATAATGGCTAATTGACGTAAGAGGGAGAGAGGAGTTGAAAAGATGAAGGATGGTTCTTAAAGTGACAGGCTTTAAATCAGAGTGTTTCAAGAAAACCAGGAAAAATACAAAACAAATTTGCTTCAATGATTAAAAAAATTACTTTTAAATTATGATTTAAATTATGATGAAAGTAATTAAAATTACTTTTAATTAAAAACTGCTGCCTCCGCGACCCGGACCTCCGGAAAAGCGGTAGACGATGGATGGATGGATGGATGGATTAAAAAAATTAAAGAAAATGTGAACAAAATATGTCACAAACATTTCATTAAGACGTGTGAGCAGTTAAAATGTGGAAAAAGTGCAGACAATTACCCCTTTAACAGAATTCACATTATTAAGCAATCAAGTTTATCCACATGGGTAGAAATGTTTCACTTTACCACGCATATTTAATATTTGGCAGTCTAATAAGTGACAGAAATATAATTTGTTGCTTATTTATTTTTTTAATGTGTCTACATTCCATCAGTTCATTTGGCTGGATAGAAGCTCTTATTTTGAAAGTTCGTTTGCTAAGTGAGCTTGATTTTACACCTGCAGAGTTCAGACTGGAAATATTTATGTTCTCCTGGCTTCCCCCATTTCCTGTGCTTAAAGTGTGCCTACTTTATTCTGTTATCTTCCTTTTTATCTCTGCTCACTGCAGTGTAGATTTCTCTGTGAGCATGCAGGGGGGTGAGGCAGCCACGCTGAGATGCTGCTCAGACTTCAGCAGTGGCAGCCCTTTTTTTCCGGTTCCGGTTCCGCCGGACCGGCAGCGCCACACGAGTCGGCTGCCTGTTGCAACAGCCTTTTTTTTTATCTTCCTTCTTCTTTCTACACCTTTCACTCTGTATATATATCACGGACGCACGGATCGCCCCGGGGGTCTCCCGGGTCGGCGGACGGAGCCACGGTTTGCAGCGGGAGACGTTACAGCGGGGAGGAGCTAGTGCTAGCTAGCACTTGGCCGCTGCCCGGTGCTAATGGGAAACTCGACATACCGGGAGCTGTAGCGAAAACGAAGCGGGTGCCGGGCTGGAGTTTAGGCGGCGTGAAAGAAATATAAGACAGAATAATAAAGAGCGATGGCAAGAACCAAGCAGACCGCCCGTAAAATCTACTGGAGGAAGAAGCCCCCCAGGAGACAGCTAGCCACAGGGCTGCTCGGAGAGGCGCTCTGGCCACCGGCAGAGTGAAGAGGCCTCGCCGCCACAGGTCCGTGGCTCTGAGAGAGATCCGTCGCTACCAGAAATCCACGGAGCTGCTCATCCGTAAGCTGCCCGTCCAGCGCCTGGTGAGGGAGATCGCTCAGGACTTCAAGACCGTCCTGCGTTTCCTGAGTTTCGCCGTCATGGCTCTGCAGGAGACCAGCGAGACCCACCTGGTGGTCTCTTCTTCGCTAAGGGGGTCACCATCATGCCCAAAGACTTCCAGCTGGCCCGCTGCATCCGCGGAGAGAGAGCTTAGACTTTCTGCTGCACATCCACCAGCCATAATGCTCTGCACTGTGTGTCTATATATATACATTTATAGTAATATGGACATATGTTTACTAGATGTTGTTTTTTCTTGCCTTCTGATTGTTGCTCTGAGTGTTGCTATCCCTATGCTGTTGCAATCCTGGAATTTCCCCATTGTGGGACTAATAAAGGCTTATCTTATCTTATTAATGTGATAAATACTTGAATATGCGCGATACAACCATTTTATGTATTGCAGGCGGCCAAATGTACAGATACAATGAATATATTCAGTATATTGCCCAGCCCTATCTGAGAGTGTAGGAGGAATGCACAATAACAGTCCCACTTCATCTTTCATCCAGACAAAACTCCTTTTAGAGCATACTTTCTCCATGGTGTTGTTTGTTTATAGCCACTACACTTTAGAGGAAGGTGTTTGGGGGAAAAAATCGATACAGTGTGGCGGTTCGTTTTAACCCCACAACAGACTAAGGACACTCAGCCCTCTTTTCTCTGTTTTTCTGCTGCATTACTGAGAAGCAATGTGCCATTCATGTATTTGTGATGCAAACATGCATGTGTTGTGATGTAATGCGCCATTCTGTATAGTGTGCATATGGCTTGTCCTTACTGTGCTTTTTCTGAGCATCTTAGATGTGCTTTGGTGTATTAATGTCTACAGGTAGACGAGTTTCTTCTGTCTCACCTATGTGATGTTAATCGATGCCTTTCATCCTTTGTACTCATGCGTCCTGTCCTTACTGTGACCTAGAGACTCAGATCAATATGTAGATGTGCTTGTTAGCCTCTTTGTCCGCACCTGGAGCGAGGTCTAGCTAATCTGCCCTTGGTCTCACAAATGCAAATACCTCCTGTCTGTTCTGTTATCCCTTTGATCACTGTGGGGTATGTCTCTTTCATGTATTGTTATGGACAAGTATTTAAGGCGCAACTCTGTAACGCAATCTCTCTCTTTCACTCTCACTCTGATCCTGCAACAGGTGGACACACTGTGTCCGCCTCTCTTTCTCTGAGAGCCTAGGGATCCCGCTCCGGGCTGCTCCACTATGCACCGGAGAGAGGATCCCGTGAAGGCGACATGATTAATAAAACCTGCTTAAAACCACAGCACTGCTGCTTATTTTTTCATGCCGCTTCAACAGCGTAATATCGTGATACTTTGTGGTGGCAATATTGTATTGATTCAGAAACACCAAAGTGTTGATTCTTTATTAAAAATTCTTAATAAATGTTGCAAATACAAACTTAACTATTTAGGTAGCAGAGTAATAAAAACCAGTTGACTTTTCAGTTTATTGGATGGTGCCAAATGCCTACTGTGTGGTTAGGTCAGCACATCAAAGGAGTAACTGCTGAGATCTAGCCGGGTGTTGGACAAGACAAACATTGGAATGGACAATCACAATATGATATACCAATACTCAGAGTATCGCAAAATTGGGGTAATATCGCACCTCAGCCCAAGTATTGTGACAGTATCATATCATGGGTCCTCTGGTGATTCCTGTCCCTAGGTTATCTATCCATCCATTCATCCGTCCATCCATTATCGCTTATCTAGAGAACTGGGTTGTAGGGGCAGCAGTCCAATAAGAGTAGCCCACAGTCCAGTTCACATAGCACCACCATTCCCATGATCCCTCCTACAGGTAGTGAGCCCACTGGAGGGTGGACCCATGTGGCTTCTTTGGGTACACTGGAGTCCTTGATATAATTTTTCATGGGGATCTGCTGAACCGCTCTTAGGGTGCATTCACATGGCCACTGTTTGGTCCGGACCAAAGGACTATCTATTGACAGTTCAGTTTGTTTGGTGCCTTCTGAATGCACGTTCGAACTCTGGTGCGCACCAAACAAGTGAAATTTGGTCCACCTGAAAACGGGGGTCTCGGTTCACTTGCAAACAAAGTCTGGTGCACTTTGCTTGCAGTGTGAATGCAAACGGACTATCCAGCGGACCAAGGGGCAGAAGTGCCACTCGGCGTTTGTGTAACCATAGCAACACGTAGTCTCAGAAGAGGAAGTGGCGTTTACCGTAGTGCATTTTGGGTAAAAAAAACAAAAAAAACAAAGACAACTGCGCGGATCCAAGAAATCCTTTTACTGAAGAAAGGTGAGAAGAAAAGTTAAAAAATGTCTTGTTTGTGGTGGACAAACAACCCGGCTGAAGAGAACGGATTTCCGTTTTCGGTTCTGGCCAGTCGATGAGCCAGATTTTTCTTCTTCGCCGAGATTTTTTCTTCCTGGTCAGTGGTGGTTTTGGGTACTGCGCCCCAAACGAGCAGTTGTTGTAACTGTGGGACGTTGTCCAGGCAGTTTGGTCCGCTGCAGTGTGAATGCAAACCAAACGAAGGTGCGAAAATTCTCGGCATTCCCCAACCAATCGAACCGAGACCCCCGAACTATCCTGGTGTGAATGCAGCCTTAGTCTGGCTTTTCACCTAGGATCAATTTGTTTTGGGAGACCCTATGACAACAGAGCTCCTGGGATTATGAGGGCACCCAAACCCCTCCACCACGATCCACAGAGGAGCTCCTAGGTTGTATGCAATTCAATTGAAAAAAACAAAAACAAAAAAACAAACATGCTGAAAGTATGAAGTTTTGCTTAAAAAACAAAACAAAAATCACACCACCACCTCTTGGCTTACCATGCGTACTACAATATTTACAGTTGAAACCTCAAGTTTACGTGCACTGTATAAAAAGACATATAACCTTTTTTTTCCCCCCTCACTGTCTAACATTAAATCAGACTAAACTTTTCCTGTTTTAGATCAGTTAGGATTACCAAAATTATTTCTGTTTGCTAAATAAGTTTTATATTTGCCAAATAATTTTTCTGAGATTTTTTTTTCCTTCAAAGTCAGAAGTTTACATGTACTCATATCAGGACGAGAATTGTGGCTCTCCACAAGTGTGGTTCATCCTTGGGTACAAATTCCAGATGCCTGAAGGTGCCACATTCATCTGTTCAAACAATTATACACTGTATCTGAGAGATGAATGTGTTTTGGTGTGAAATGTGCATAACAACTCCAGAACAAAAGCCAAAGACCTTGTGAAGATGCTGTCTGAAGCTGGTAAGAGTGTAATTATCCACAGTGAAATGATTCCTGTACCGACATGGACTGAAAGGCCACTCAGCAAGGAAGAAGCCATTACTCCAAAAGCAACATAAAAAAAGCCAGATTACAGTTTGCAAATGCACACAGGGACAAAGACCTTAATTTCTGGAGACATGTCCTGTGGTCTGATGAAACTAAAATTGAACTATTTGGCTAGAATGTCCATCGTTGCATTTGGAGGGAAATGGGGGACGCTTGCAAGCCTCAGAACACCATCCCAACTGTGGAGTATGAAGGTGACAGCATCATGTTGTGGGGGTATTTTGCTGCAGGAGCGACTGGTGCACTTCACAAAACAGAGGGCATCATGAGGAAAGAACATTATGTGGAAATATTGAAGCAGCATCTCAAAACACCAGCCAGGAAGTTAAGGCTTTGAGTGTGACTGTTGCCAAATTGCGACATAACCCCTAGTGGCCAACAGTGGTAAAGATTTTTTCCAAGAAACTAGTCAGATCAGATGTCAGAACTTTCCAAGGCTATAACTTTAAAGTGGTAAGAGATAATGGCTTACTGTCAATTAGAAAGATGTAAAATATGATCCAAAGTTACAGATAGGAGTGATTTTTTGCATCTGATTTGCATAATGCCACAGCAGCTATATTGAATTACATAACTCAGTCAAAAGCGGACTTTGGACATATTTACACAAAGAATGATTCAGTCTTTTTACACCGTTTTTTGTACAGAGGCATGTTATCATCTTATCTTCAAAGTAGCTAGATAGATGGATAGATACATACATACTTTAGTTCAAACAAAAAACAAAACAGATGACAAGTGCAATAAAAGTGACGGTATACAGTGCTCGAAAGGGAGAAAGAAGTTAACACTTATTCACTCCAACTCCTCTTTTCCTTAAATACAACCCATGTGAAATGTATACATATTACCTCATTTAAGACCCCAAGTAGACAATTAACTATATTTTGTACATATCAACATTGACACCCATCCATCCCAACATACATACGGTCCATACATCTAAACCCAGCCCCAAACAACACAGATATACACAGTACTGTCCCACCTACCATACCATAGTGTCCCAGAGTGAGCATAGTGAATCGTACATATTAATACTACCCCTCTAGCTTATATCCTTTCAGCAAATAATGTTTATACCTATTTTTGAATTGATTTCTGTTTGTACATAGTTTTAGTTCCAGCTCCAGACTGTTCCACAAATCCACCCCACAGACAGATATGCACATACTTTTCTTAGTTGTTCGTACCTTAGGTTTTGTAAAGTTTAAGTCTCCTCTCAAATTATAATCATTGTCTCTTTTTTTGAATATTGTCTGTATATTAGTTGGGAGTTGATTATTAATTACCCTGTACATTACTTGTGCTGCCTTATGTTTAACTAAATCCATGAACTTTATGGCATGTGACTTTAAAAACAACAAGTTGGTATGGTCTCTGTATCGTAGGTCACCAGTGTAGGAGCATGCTCAAATAACGAGGCTGAGTTTTAGTCATAAACCAGCTTTATTTGACAGAACACAAGCTCCTAGCATTCTCAAAGCAGGAAAGAGAAAGAATCATACTTCAACCCCCTTTTATACATTTCCAGCATCAGAATTCAAGTCACATGGTGTCTTCAGTCAACATACAGTTACAAAGCATCCCTTTGAAGCTTCACCATTGTCTCTCATTTCTTGATGAACCGGAATACCCTCCTGGGCGTCTTCTGTGGGACAAAGAGACAAATCTCACACTTCCTTGTTACCTCCTGTAGATTTGAGTCCTCAGTCCTTGCAGACGTGACACTCCACAATACACATTCAGTTCTGTCTCTGTGGCAGCGTGAGCCCACAATGTGTGTCGGCCACACTACATTATTTATTATCCTTATAGCTTTTTTTTGTAATGTGCATATTGGCTGTAGGTTGGTCCTTTAGGTGTTTCCCCAGACCTCTACACAGTAGTTAAGATATGGTAGAAACAGTGAATTGTACAGCAAGAACAATGATTTATAGTCCAAAATGTGTCTCGTCTTCCCCAGTATCCCTATACATTTTGCCAACTTGGCCCGGATGTGACTGATGTGAGGTTTCCAGCAGATTTTACTGTCTAGCGTTACCCCCAGAAACTTATTTTCCTGTACTGTTTCTATTCTGGTATCATCTATCGTTATCATTATTTCATGATTTATTTTATAATTTCCAAACAACATAGTCTTTGTTTTTTTCAGATTTGGAGATAATTTATTTTTGTTAAACCACTGTGTTAACCTTTTCATTTCAGTTGTGACAACCTCTAAAACCTGCTGCAAATTCTCACCATTGCAAAGGATATTTGTGTCATCGGCAAACAAAATAAATTTCAGAATTTTTGATACTTGGCATATGTCATTTATATATAAGATAAAGAGTTTGGGTCCCAAAACTGACCCCTGGGGAACACCACAAGAGATGTCCATGAAGGGTGATTTGTGCTCACCTATTTGTACAAATTGTTGTCTGTTATTTAAATAACTTTCCACCCAATTCAGTCCAACCCCTCTTATCCCATACCATTCCAATTTCCTCAGTAAAATTCTGTGATCAGTGGTGTCAAAAGCTTTCTTTAAATCTATAAATACTCCTACAGCAAACTTTTTTATCTATACAACTAGTAATTTCTTCTGTGGGTTCAATCAGTGCCAAGGATGTAGATTTGTCTGCTCTAAAACCATACTGACTGTCTGTAAGGAGGTTGTGTTTTTCAGTGAAATCATCCAGTGTCTTAGTGAAGATTTTTTCAAGTATTTTGGAGAATTGTGAGAGTAAAGAGACCGGCCTGTAATTTGTGAAATGATGACTGTCTCCTGTTTTGTATAGTGGTATTACTTTTGCTATTTTCATTTTGTTTGGAAATTTACCAGTTTGAAATGACAGGTTACAGATGTGGGTGAGTGGCTTAACAATTCCTTCAATTACTTTTTTCACTATTGTCATATCAATTTCATTCCAGTCAGCTGATTTTTTGTTCTTAAATTTACACAGTCTCAATAATTTCCTTTTCAGTTACTGCACCCAAAAAGATTATGTTTGGATTTCTATCTTCTCTTTCGTTTACAGAACCACCATCATTTGTTTCTGGTGTCACTATTGATTTTGCTAATTCTGGACCAACGTTTACAAAAAATTTATTGAAACCACTAACCACATCCTCCATATTATTTGTCAAATTGTCACGTTTTTTTTTTTTTTTAAGTTTTTGTAAAGGGTATACTGTACATGTCATTACAGCATTGCATTGTTTACATTTTCATCACATGTTCCCTTTTTTTTGTTTTTTTTTGTCAAATTGTCACTTTCAATAAAATATTCTGGATAATTAGCATTCTTTTATTGGTTACTAATCCATTTAGCACTTGCCATATTCCTCTTAAAAGGAACTCCGGTTATATTGGCATGTTAGCTCTATATGCTTTATTTTTATGTTAGTAACATAACTATAATATAATTTTTTGGAAAATAATTCCCAGTTTTATATATTTTTAAAAAACTTTATTACGATGTAAATCGCCATTTTTGTTTACGTCGCAATGCATTCTGGGTAGTGACGTTGGCTTCTTCAGTTGATCCATTTAATTTGATGTATATTTTACAGTTTGTTGTCCAGGTGTTTTGAATCTTTTTTTGCGTTCTCAGGTATCTTGCGTTTCTGGCTATTTCTGCGTTTTCTTTTGTGAAGTGCTTGTTCATGTAAATGTTTGTTCCTTTTAGTTTCCTCCCTTGTTTTAGCAGTGCAGTCTTGTGTTTTCTGTTGACAAACCTCATGATGACAGCTGGTTTGTCGCTGTTTTTCCTGGGCAGAGGGTGGTAGGCCTTAATGGTGTTTCAGTTCAGCTGGATTCCTTTGGACTGCAGGAAGGCCGCCACTTGTTGCTCCGTGGATTCGGCTTCCAGCTCATTGAGCCTCCCTCCACTGTCTGCGGCCACCGCCCGAGCATATGATCGGGGTTTAATGTGGAGCCCAGTGATGATCACGTCGTTCACCCGGGTGTATTGTTCCAGGTCCGCCACTCTGCTCTCCAGATATGCCAGCCTCTTGTCCTACTCGGCGTTCTGGATCCGCAGCACGTTCACCTCCTTATGCAGGCCCAGAATGTTTTTTTTGCTGCTTAACAGCAGAAATCTCTTCAGCCAAGAAGTCAAGCGATCTTTTAATATCATTCACCTCCTCAGTCTGCTGAGCTTTCTTGGGACCCATGATCCCGGACGATTTGTGTTGACAAAACAGCTACTGAACAGCTGTTTAGCTAGCTGAATGGCGGGCCGCTCCACTCTCGTTTCCCAGTCCGTAAATGCCGCTATCAGCGTCTTAAATCAGGCAGGGGTCGAAACTAGGATATCCAGTTCGTAATCCAAATTCAGTTATGAGAAGCCAAAAAGTAGTCAAAAACCGAGCACCAAAACACAGAAATCCACCGATTGACAGGATCTGACAACAGGTTGACAGGAACAGGAAATTGAAGCTTTATAAAAATGTTCTGAACACACCACCATCGATAAAGGAGAGTGGTTGAAAGTTATATTGGCGCTTCTCATGGCTGTTTTCTCTGAACAGCCATGAACAAGTATATGAACAAGAAATCAGTACAATGTTTAAAAAAAACACAAAGAAATTCGTCACTTATCGGTGGCGAAGGGGACTCGCTCGCTGCCTTGTTTGGTCCGTTTTCGTCCATCGTGGTTGTTATTTTGCGTTCTGTCACTCTCTATCACATCTACAAAGTCTTATGATTATCCCACATAAATTTTGCTTGTTTCCCAAGGCTATTTTCCATGTACGAAGCCGTCGAAGTGACAGTGCACGACGATAGATGGCAACCATATTAGCTTTCTGAGCTAAAGGAAGGAAATACGGGAAAAGGAAATAAGGAGTTCTTCTTCTTTGGTGTATTACATGTCAGCCATGATTCCTCCAACGCGTGTCTGCCACCTTCTGAACTGGCACGATCAGTACAAGTCGTCAGTATAGCTGGGGAGTACAGGGATGTCAGAATTAGTTCACAGGCACAGCGCCGCGCTCTGCCACGAGGGGCACACGGAATCTCACACTCAAAGCTTGGGTGCAAATGGGTCTTCCAAATGGACAGTGACCCTAAGCATACCACCAGATTAGTTACAAAGTGGCTTAAGGACAAAATCAATATTGTGGAGAGCTGAACAGACATGTGTGAGCAAGGTGGCCTACAACCCTGTTCCACCAGTTCTGTCAGGAGGAATGGGCCAAAATTCCAGTAAACTATTGTGAGAAGCTTGTGGAAGGATACCCAAAACAGTTGGCCCAAGTCATACAGTTTAAAGGCTGTGCCTCCAAATACTAAGGAAATGCATGTAAACTTTTGACTTTAGAGAATGTAATGAAAAAACTGTCAACTGTATTATAGCGTTTGTGGTTCTGTGTGAATGACCATTCTTTTTAAAGCACAGAGGAACAACTTTTTTCATTTTCAGTTTGTTGTTGCATAAACAGCCTTCATTTTATGCAGATTAACTAGCGTGTGTATAATGTAATATTAGTATACAATTTCAGTCTTAAAGGGATTTTTTTTTTTACATTTGCCTCATAATAAAAATACAGTGGTGTGAAAAAAGTGTTTGCCCCCTTCCTGATTTCTCATTTTTTTGTATGTTTGTCACACTTAAATGTTGCAGATCATTAAACAAACTTAAATATTAGACAAAGATAACACAAGTAAACACAAAATGCAGTTTTTAAATGAAGGTGTTTATTATTAAGGGAAAAAAATCCAAACCTACATGGCCCTGTGTGAAAAAGTGATTGCCCTCTAAACGTAGTAACTGGTTGGGCCACCCTTAGCAGCAACAACTGCAGTCAAGCGTTTGCGATAACTGGCAATGAGTCTTTTACAGCGCTGTGGAGGAATTTTGGCCCACTCATCTTTGCAGAATTATTGTACTTCAGCCACATTGGAGGGTTTTTGAGCATGAACCGCCTTTTTAAGGTCATGCCACAGCATCTCAATCGGATTCAGGTCAGGACTTTGACTAGGCCACTCCAAAGTCTTCATTTTGTTTTACTTAAGCCATTCAGAGGTGGATTTGCTGGTGTGTTTTGGATCATTGTCCTGCTGCAGAACCCAAGTGGGCTTCAGCTTGAGGTCACAAACAGATGGCCGGACATTCTTCTTCAGGATTTTTTGATAGACAGCAGAATTCATGGTTCCATTTACCACAGCAAGTCTTCCACGTCCTGAAGCAGGAAAACAGCCCCACACCATCACACTACCACCACCATATTTTACTGTTGGTATGATGTTCCTTTTCTGAAATGCTGTTACTTTTATGCCGGATGTAATGGGACACATCATCATCATAGCAGTCTGTCGTGGGTGACGATGACTGTTTCATTTAGGTCTGATCAGATTCCTCCACACAGCTCTGTCCTTAGCCTTCCGCTGCCAGGAACTCCTGTCTCTGTCCAACTTCTTCAAGTTTCTTTTTACAGTGTCTTTAAATCTGAGCCTTGGTCTACCCTGATTGTGTTTGCCCTCACATAACTGTGAGTAGAGTGCTGAGGGAGACGCTGGTGGTCCATCCTCTCAGCATGTCCGAGCCATCTCAGGTTCATCTGTATTAGCATGTCCTCCATTGATGGTAGACCAGCTCGTTTCAACACTTCTGTGTTGGTTATCTTGTCTTTCCATGAGATGTTCATTATGGCTTGAAGGTGTCTCATCATGTACACGTGGAGTTTCTTCACCTGCACTCTGTAGACCGTCCAAGTTTCAGCACCGTACAATAGAGTAGCCAGTACTGTCGTTCTTTACACTTTGCATTTCACACGGATAGACACATGTCGATTGTTCCACAGTCTCTCCCTCAAGTTTCCAAACACAGTGCTCGCTCTTCCCATTCTGAGAGATAGTTCATCCTCCAGCCTAGCATTCTATGAAACAATACTCCCTAGATACTTGAAAGTCTTGCACTTGACTAGTGGCTCTGTACCAATGCTGATCTCTTCTGGTAGTGATGTTGATAATTGAAACTTTGGTGGTTGATAAAGGCACTCTTGTCTTTGTGATGTTGATTTGGAGGCTGAATTGGCTAGCTGCTCTTGCAAATTTCTCCACTAAAGATTGCATATCTTCCACACTGTGTGCAACTAGAGCACTGCTGTCGGCAAAGAGCATTTCTCTTACTACCTTTATCGATGTCTTACTCTTGGCTTTAAACTGTGCCACATTGAAGAAGTCTGCTTCTTTCCTTGTTTGATTGTATACTCCTTCTGAAGTGTCTTTGAAGGCCACCTCAAGCATGGCTGCCAGATATAGCGAGAAGAGTGTAGGCGCCAGCACACACCCTAGTTTCACCCCGTTGTTTACTGAAAAGTCTTTAGATACTGAACCACTCATTGCCACGTTTGCTTGCATACCTGTATGGAGTGCCTCGATCAGGCTGACAATCTTCTCTGTACAGCCATATTTCTTGAGTACTTGTCAAAGTCCTTGTCGCGAAACAGTATCGAAGGCTTTACTGAAGTCTATGAAGACTACATAAAGCGGAATGTTCTGTTCAATACACTTTTCTTGAACCTGTTTCAAGCAGAAAATCATGTCCATTGTGCTTCTTCCACTTCTAAAGCCGCACTGGGTTTCCGGTAGTACATTCTGCGAGATGTGTTCACTGAGTCTGTTCAGTAGTACACGTGAGAGAATCTTATCAACAGTGGCTAGCAGTGATATACCTCGGTGATTTCCACAATCTTTCTTGTCACCTTTCTTGAACAAAGGCATAATACTTGCATCCTTCCAGTCTTGAGGTACTTTCTGGGCATCCTATACCTCTTGGATGAGCTTGTGCAGACACTTGGTCAGCTGAACACCACCAAATTTCCACACTTCTGCTGTAATTCCATCCCTTCCTGGAGCTTTACCATCCTGTGTTGTCCTGATAGCTGCCATTAGTTCATCAAAATTTGGTGGTTCATCCAGACTTGATACAGCTGGTCGCTGCACTAGAGCTTCTTTAGCCTCTTCAGTGAGATCTCCAGGATTGTTTAGTAGTTGGTCAAAGTGGTCTGCACATCTGTCCTGGATCTTGTCTTTCTCCCGAAAAACCGTTTCACCATCCATAACCTTTAGTTGGATCAGTCCTCTTGGTTTAGGGCCGTAGATTTCTCTCAGACCTGTGAAGAATGTTTTCATGTCCTTCCTGTCTGCTGCAGTTTGAAGTTCCGCCGCTTTTTCATCCCACCAGTTGGACTTCATCTCTCTGGTGTACTTCTGTAGCTCACTCTGAGCCTTTGAGTATTTCTTCTTCTTCGACCTTGTGTTACACTGTAGGTTTTCCTGCCTAGCTGTATTCCTTGCTTCTAGTAGTTTCTTCAGATGTTCATCATGCTCATCAAACCAATCTTGATGTTTCCTCTCAGGGTGGCCTAATACATCACTCGCAGTCTGATACACCGTATCCTTCAGTGTTGCCCATTTCTCTTCTATGTCATTCTCTGAGTTGTTGCTGTCCCAGTCTTTCAAGTTTTCATCCATTTCCTGTGTAAGCTCTTCCTGCTTCTTTTGGCCTTTCAGTGCACTAGTGTTTAGCTTCCGTGGTGGCTTCACACCCATCCTGCAGTGCTGTTTTTGTCTCCAAATCCTTAATCTAGATCTCAGCATAACATGATCAGTACCACAGTCCGTGCCTCATTGCTCTGGTGTCCAATACATCCCTTCTGTCTCTCTGCCTGACTATGATGTATTCTATTAAGTGCCAGTGCTTGGATCTTGGGTGCAGCCATGTCTTCTTGTGTGTGTCCTTGTGCTTAAATAGGGTGTTGGTTATCACAAGGTTGTACTCTGAACATAGTGCAAGTAGACGTTCTCCATTAGCATTGCACTTGCCTACTCCATGACTGCCTAACACTCCTTTCCATTTCTCAGTGTCTGAACCAACTCTGGCATTAAAATCTCCCAACAAGTATCAGCCTGTCATCAGTCAGAACACGCCTGATAGTCTCACGTAAATCACTGTAGAACTCTTCCTTCACCTCTTTGTTGGTCATTGTTGGGGCATATACACTGATGAGTGTGGCATACATCTTCCGCTGTAGTGGGAGTCTCATAGTCATTATCCTGTCATTGATTGGCACTGGTTCCTCATCAAGCATTGCTGCTATCTCCTTTCTAACTGCAAAGCCCACTCCTGCTTCTCTCCTTTCTTGAGTTGGTCTCCCACTCCAAAAGAAGATGTACCCATGGTCTTCCAAGCTGTCATATCCAGGCAGTGTTGTTTCACTAAGTGCAGCTATGTCTACATTGTACCTGTTCCACTTCCAGGGCCACAAGCACGGTTTGTCTTTCTGGGCACTGTAATGTTGTTCTGTCCAACACAGTGCGTACATTCCATTCTGCTACACACAAGGCTGCTGTTTTCCTCTTCTTTTGTCTTCCTGCTCCTAGCTTACTTTTCGTTGCCTGTCGGACTGTGAACAGATCTAATGGGACACACACTTTCCAAAAAGTTCAACTTTTGTCTCGTCAGTCCACAGAGTATTTTCTGAAAAGTCTTGGGGATCATAAAGATGTTTTCTGGCAAAAGTGAGACGAGCCTTGATGTTCTTTTTGCTCAGCAGTGGTTTTTGCCTTGGAACTGTGCCATGTAGGCCATTTTTGCCTAGTCTCTTTCTTATGGCGGAGTCCTGAACACTGACCTTAACTGAGGCAATTGAGGCCTGCAGTTCTTTGGATGTTGTTGTGGGGTCTTTTGTGACCTCTTGGAAAAAAATGAGAAATCAGGAAGGGGGCAAACACTTTTTCACACCACTGTATGTGTATTGGTGTTCTTCATGTACATTATCCTTGAATGTTATAACTAATCACCTCTTGTTTGCATTCATTGAGTATTGTTATAGTTTTTGTGTTTTTGTGTTATTGCTACTCTAAATCGAATAACAACAGTGTGACACTTGTTTTCATGTTCACCTTGTCTGCCATATGTCTGCCTGTTTGGTCTGAAACTGTTGCCGACAGGGAGCACCGTTATTTGTTAGCATCCACCGAAGGCCTTGGAATGACTTGCACTGACAGTTTTTACAACCTGAGTTTAAAAATAAAAATGTGCTGCCCTTGTGTCTGCCTTATTGTGGTTTAGGCCTATTTATTTGTTTGTGTGTTTGTACACCAGCCCCACAGTCTGTGCGGTTGCTCATATCTCAGTTCTGTGTGCTTTGTGGCTCCGCTGAGACACTCTGGCTTTGGGCCAGCTCTGACTGTCCATCGCTCGGAAGGCTTGAAGTAATGGGCTCATTTCCCCTGTGGAACAGGAAGGAGGGGGGAATAAAAACCACAAGGGGGATGGCTGAGGGACGCTGCAGGAATGACAACAGCACATGACAAGGGTCCAGCAGGAGCACCAATTTGTCTAGGTGCTGCTGTGAAAAGTCTAAGATGCTTGAGATAAATTGGGATTATTGTCCTATTAGTGATAACAGCTCAAATAGAAGTACGATGAGCATTGCATCCACAAAACAAGGTATGCAAAGAGTCAACTTCAGAATACTGTTTTTATCTCTCCTGTAAAGTTTTAATTGTCAATCCACAGTATGTCATGAATACACAGCAGGGATCTGCAACCTGTGGCTACAGGGTCACATCCAGCTCTTTTGCCCATAACCAGTAGCTCCCAGTACACCCTGTAATATAGACTATCCCAGATCATTTAAAGAAACAGCAGAGTTTTTTTTACTGCATAGAAGAAAAAAAACTGCATGAGTTTATGAAAATTTGCACCGGCATCATCCTCTTTTCCTGTAGTTTCAAATCCATTCATGTCTGCATGTTGCATTAAACCATTCAGCTCGATTGTTCTGCCCAACATTATATCTTTCCCATTTGATAGATAGATAGATTAGTTTATTTGACAGGGACAGTGCAATAAACATAGACAATTAATCAATGACAATCAATCTGATGTGTTGCACATAGAGTGTATAGCTATTAGCTAATTTGCAACTCTTGTCCCTGGATGGGCTTTAGAAAAGAGAATCAAGTAAAGAAAAGAAAAGAAAAAAAAATACACAATAGCCACATACATCAATGCAAAAAGATTATAAATACACAATTATAAATATTATAAATATTATAAATACACAAATATAACAACCTGACTCACATTTGCCTATTTCAGGCCTCCCTCCCTTCGTCACTCACTATAAACAAACACATTCATTCCTTCCCTTCATTCACTCTCACCTTGTAGACAATCAATTCATACATGAGTACATTCTTGTTTATTTTTCAGCCAGTTTTTAACCTTTTTAGTGAATGTTTTAAAGTCCGTTATTATTTTAATTACATTTGGCATTGTGTTCCAGATGTGACTGCCCTTTATAGAGAAAGCTGTTTGTCCAAATGTGGTTCTGCGGTGGAATATTTTACAGTTATTGTTAACAGAACTCCTGGTGGCTCTGCTGCTGTCCTGTCTTTGGACGAAACCAGCAAGTGGCTCGGGTGCTGATTTATGGAAACATTTGAACGTTAATTTCAGAAAACAGAGGTCAATGGGTTGTATTTTTTTAAAACATTACAGTGATGCCACCTAATGGGCTTTTTGTCCAAGATTTTTAGGGTTTGATTATATAATGAACCTATATGTCTTATTGTGGAAGGGGCTGCTTGAGCCCAGACTGTCAAACAGTATGATATATGAGAAAAAAACCATAGAATGCATATACAGTACAGCTGCTTCGTAAGGTATGTAAAATCTAATTAATTTAAAGCAGTTCAGATTTTTTTTTACTGTTTTTGAAATTTTCTTTATATGAAGATTAAATTTGAGTTGAGGATCTAGTACAATGCCAAGGTATTTGAATTCTGTAGCTAAACTGATGTCATGATCATGTACAGTATATTAACTTTAAAACGTTGCAGGTTACATTTTTTGATTGAAAAGCACATTGAGACTGTTTTCTGAAGGTTCAGCAATAGATGGTTCTGGAGGAGCCACTCTTGGACATCAACCATACTTGTAGACAGTACATCTGCAGCCTGTGCTGGAGTCTTGGCAGCTGTGTAAATAACTGCATCATCTGCATAAAGTTGGCATGTTGCAGCTGAGCAGTTTTGTCGTCCATAAAATAACTAACTGAGCATTAATTGTGATTGATGCCTGCATAATGCCAAGCAGCATTACTAACGTGTGCATTTTTGCTCATGCGCATGCAAAACCTGTCTTAAAAAGCCATCATGATCAGCGTTCACTTTACAGTGGTGTGTAAAAGTGTTTGCCCGCTTCCTGTTTTCTCATTTTTTTGTATGTCACACCTAAATGTTTGAGATCATCAAACTAATTTAACCCCTTGCACTCTGGTCAATTTCCCTAAAAACGCCAAAAAATAACGTGCCCAAAGTAAATCAAAAACTGTAACAATACCACAAAAAATAAATATATTACACAGCTTTGTTCTCAGGTTGTTCCCAGGCATTTTTGAACTGTGCCAAATTGTGCCAAATGGCACAGTTTGGAAAAACGTCTGTAACTTTTGAATGATTCAATATAGAAGCTTCATCTTGGGCTCTAATGAAAGGTGACACTCAGGACTGTGTGTGTGTGTGTGTGTGTGGGGGGGGGTTGCCCCCCCCCCCCCCCGCTACAGAGGACGGACATCGCCCGTTGCACTGCGGTCACGGTGCACCGCGGTCTATGATGCACAGCTGTAATTTACCGATCGGTCAAAAGTCATTTTTGATTACAATTTTCAGGGATAAAGAATAATTTAGCTTATAACACTTACCTGTTCACAACAGCAGCGTAGCTGGCGAACTTCCCTTCCTCATTGTCAGACGAACGCGACGCTCGTCCGCTTGTTACGGACTCGTGGTTCTGCTCACGCGACCCGGTCAAACCATAATTCCATTATTGCGGTTTTGCACTTCCATGATTGCGGTTTTGGCAAACGATTTTTCAAAACAAATAAGAACAGTAATAAGAAAAAAAGACTGGCGAACGCCTGTGTGTCACCCAGCCGTACACAAAACAGCTTTCGAACTTCTGTGCTTCAATTGGCTGGCTGTATTGGCAGCCGTTAGTAGGCGGGTCCTTCTTGCTAGGTTTTCAGTCATTGGTTCTTCAAGGTTTCAGAAACCCAATTCAAGGCTCTTATTAGTCGAATGAGAGGTCAATCACATCTAAACCAATCAAAGCACTCCTTTGGCTTTCTGTTTGTGGCTGTGTCTGTAGTGGAAGAACGGAAATGCAGGTGTTTTTTTTTTTTTTTCAGTGCCTCCTAGGATGCACAGTGTGTGTCAAAAGTTGAACTTTTTGGAAGGTGTGTGTCCCATTACATCCGGCGTAAAAGTAATACAGCATTTCAGAAAAGGAACATCATACCAACAGTAAAATATGGTGGTGGTAGTGTGATGGTGTGGGTCTGTTTTGCTGCTTCAGGACATGGAAGACTTGCTGTGGTAAATGGAACCATGAATTCTGCTGTCTATCAAAAAATCCTGAAGGAGAATGTCCAGCCATCTGTTCGTGGCCTCACGCTGAAGCCCACTTGGATTCTGCAGCAGGACAATGATCCTCAACACACCAGCAAGTCCACCTCTGAATGGCTTAAGTAAAACAAAATGAAGACTTTGGAGTGGTCTAGTCAAAGTCCTGACCTGAATCCGATTTAGATGCTGTGGCATGACCTTAAAAAGGCGGTTCATGCTTGAAAACCCTTCAATGTGGCTGAATTACAACAATTCTGCAGCACCTTCCAAAAATTTCAACTTTTGTCTCATCAGTCCACTGAGTATTTTCCCAGAGAAAAGAGAGGATTTAAGTCTTGGGGATCATAAAGATGTTTTCTGGCAAAAGTGAGACGAGCCTTGATGTTCTTTTTGCTCAGCAGTGGTTTTTGCCTTGGAACTGTACCATGCAGGCCATTTTTGCCCAGTCTCTTTCTTATGGTGGAGTCATGAACACTGACCTTAACTGAGGCAACTGAGGTTTAAGGGGCAGTCCCATTACATCCGGCGTAAAAGTAACACAGCATTTCAGAAAAAGAACATCATACCAACAGTAAAATATGGTGGTGGTAGTGTGATGGTGTGGGTCTGTTTTGCTGCTTCGGGACATGGAAGACTTGCTGTGGTAAATGGAACCATGAATTCTGCTGTCTATCAAAAAATCCTGAAGGAGAATGTCCAGCCATCTGTTCGTGGCCTCACGCTGAAGCCCACTTGAATTCTGCAGCAGGACAATGATCCTCAACACACCAGCAAGTCCACCTCTGAATGGCTTAAGAAAAAACAAAATGAAGACTTTGGAGTGGTCTAGTCAAAGTCCTGAACTGAATCCGATTTAGATGCTGTGGCATGACCTTAAAAAGGTGGTTCATGCTTGAAAACCCTTCAGTGTGGCTGAATTACAACAATTCTGCAAAGATAAATGGGCCATAATTCTTCCACAGCACTGTGAAAGACTCATTGCCAGTTCTTGCAAACGCTTGATTGCAGTTGTTGCTGCTAAGGGTGGCCCAACCAGTTATTAGGCTTAAGGGGCAATCACTTTTTCACACAGGGCCATGTAGGTTTGGATTTTTTTTCCCCTTAATAATAAACACCTTCATTTAAAAACTGCATTTTGTGTTTACTTGTGTTATCTTTGTCTAATATTTAAATTTGTTTGATGATCTGAAACATTTAAGTGTGACAAACATACCAAAAAATGCGAAATCAGGAAGGGGGCAAACACTTTTTCATGCCACTGTAGATCATGTGCCCCTGTGCATTAAAGGGATGGGCAGAAGAGTTTTGTGTTGGATTATCCAAAACACACATCTGAATAATTAGACCGGCCTCTTTGTACTTTTCTCCAGCTCACAGCCCATTTTCCCCAACACCCATAATAACAAAATGGACCTGGGCTGCACCCACAAACGAGCTATGTACATTTGACAATTAACGAGTGAATAGAATGTCATAATATGTCCCATCATATTTTATTTTTTATTTTAAGTCTTGAATATTTTTCTGGCTCCATGCAGATTTTGGTCTGAAAAGTGGTCTTGCTGACCACTGCTCTATGGGTACCACTTTCTTTCAGGAAGCCTCAAGAGTCCAGTTGCGTTTCTATAGCATTTATCTCATTTTAAACTATTTTCTTTTTAATTCCAACAAATTCCAAGTTCAGATGTAAGCTCAAAGATTACATTATGTGTAATGCATAGGAATTGAGCCTTCTCAAGTTAAATATTAGACTTGGTCTAACTTGTTTCACCTTTTTGATGAGTAGTCTTGTCAGGAGCATTAACCGGAGTGGTGGCCTATAGGTAGAGCATCTGCCCCATAACCAGGAGGTTGTGGGCGCAAGCCCAGGTTGGGTCATACCAGAGACCATATAAAACATGGTACTTCCTGCCTCCTAGCTTTTTTTTTTTTGTTGTTGTTGTTACTTATTTGTACCCGTAGGTAGATTTGTTTTGCAGTCTGGTGACAAGCCACCAGCTGCCGGTCGCTGTGTGCGCAAGCGCCCCTTAACTCCCTAACCTGCATGTTTTTGGCGTGTGTGAGGAAACCGGAGAAATCCCGGAGTAAACCCACGCAACACGGGGAGAACATGCAAACTCCACACAGATCACTGTTGGTCGGGGGCTGGGATCGAACCCACGATCTCTGCGCTCCCCCGGCCCGAGGGTAGAACTGTGCTGCCACAGTGCTAACCACTGTGCCACCGTGCAGCCCAGCATAATAGAAAAGTAAAGTAATAGAAATCGGAAAAATAATAGAAAAGGAAAGTTGGTTACCAGCCACAGGGGAGCACAAGCCAGTGTACTCCCTGTGCTGGTCCCAAGCCTGGATAGATGGGGAGGATTGCGTCAGGAATGGCATCCAGCATAAAATCCTTCCCAAATATGGCATGCGGCTCATCGTGATATCAGGTGATTATACGCTGTGGTGATCCCGAAAGGGAGCGGCTGAAAGGGGGGAGGTGGGAGGAGTCTTGTTGGGAGCGTTGTTTTTCAGGACTACTTGTTCTTAATTCCTGAAAATGGAGCACATTTTTAGGTCATTTAAGTAAAGCTGAAAGGAGCTAATGCAATGGTGCTGTGTTGTCCGTCCTTCCACATTTCAGAGGAATTGCTTCTTCTCTAAGGCAATTGCCCTGATGCATGCCAAACTCACACACAGTGATCCTCAGGTGGGTCTGCATCCAAGTTGTGTTTATGGTCAAGGTCAGGACCAAAGAGACTGGGAGATGTGGGTGCTGTCAGGGTGGTTTCATCAGGCCATAATAGTTATGAATAGCTGAATGGTTTGAGCACTGAAGGCATGTGGGGCGTTGCTGGCATAAACTCTTAGGAAGAAAATTAATTTAAGTTGGAAGACGAACATACAGTAAGAGGTGTACCTGCATCTGTTGAAGTTAAACAAGATACTTCCTTGTCATAAGCTTGTTTTACCAAAATTTAATATGTCAAATTTCAGATACATTGGAGATAATTTAACACCTGAATCAGCTAAGCTGTATTTCAGCGCAGTGATCACATCACATATGACATACTGTATGTCAAGCTAGGCACTGGTGTGCAAGACCACTCTAAAACTGGCTGAAATAGCATACAAACAAGCTCTAAAAATTTTAGCTGAAAAACCAAAAACTTATCATCGCTGCAGGATCTTAAAAAAGCATGATTTACTGAGCTGGGAAAACACGATTAAATATGCGGACTCTATCCTGGTGTTTAAAATCCTTCAGGGACTAGCCCCTGCTCCATTACAGTAATTTACAAAGAAAAAAGAAAATCAAAACAGGTCAACCAGGGCAGGTTCCAGATCAGACTGTGTAGTTCCATTTAGAAGAAGCACCTTTGGACAGACAATGTTTTCATATTGTGCCAAACATGAAACACAATACCTACTGTTTAACGCTCTACCTTTTTTTTTTTTTTTTTTTTTGGTAAACAACTAAAGTCATGGTTGCTGGACAGTCAAAAGTGCTCCCACAATCTGATACAAACTCATCTGTTTTTTTGCTATATTCTTTTCTGTTTTCTTTATTATTGTGCGTTATTTAACTTGTTAAACAGTCCTGATTCATGATCTCATGTGACCTATGTTAATTTACACAGTCCTGCATACATGGGTTTAACCTTGTATGCAAACCTGGTGCAATATTATTGGAACACACACATCTGTATGTGCTGAACGAGTGCAATAGAGCATTGTGCAGTCCACTAAGCACTTTAAAATTCTGTGAAATCAGATGATGTGCAAGATCATCAGCATATGGGCATAGTGTGTAATGAACTTTAGCACTTTGCACTTTAACATCTTACGGTCTACTCTATCACTTTCAATTTTAATATCTTAACAACCTGGTCACTGTGGCACTTGTTTTTACCTGGTTTGAGATAACAATATTTCTTTTTTTTTTTTAATTTAAGTTTTTGTAAAGGGTATACATGTCATTACAGCATTGCATTGTTTACATTTTCATCACATATTCCCCCGTTTTTTTGGTTTTTGACAACATTGGAAAAAAAATTATTACAACACCCTTTTTTTAAGTGAAAGAAAAAGAGAAATTAAAAAAAAAAAGCAAAAGAGCAGAAAAATAAAAGAGAATCTGAGTAGCGTTGAACAAAAGGGCCTTTTCCACTAGCACGCTTTAGCGCGACACGGGACGGCTCAGCACGCTTTGTACGCTTTTCCACAAGCCCCAACACGGTTTAACAGCCGTGATTCTCAGCCCCGCTGAAAGGCAGAGTACAGCAGTGCTGAGCTGTGCCGTGTTGTGACGTTAACAGACTGGTCGCCGCTGATTGGTCAGGTCGTAACCGGCGCTGATTGGTCAGGTTGTAACCGCCCCTCTCCTCCTCCTCTTCTACCAAATCTTCACGACCTTCTCAATAAAGTTTTTGAAAAAAAAAAAAAAAGAATCTTCACGACCTACTCAGCACGCAACCACTGTTGGCGGTTCCTTTTCAGTGTATTGCTGTGCTATTTTTCATTTATTCTCTATCAAAAATGGCTTCGCGTAATAAGGGTGTTCCATGGAGCAGTAAGGAGCTGCAGTGTCTGCTCACTGCATTGTCAGACGAACGTAATCAGCGCGAGTTAGACGGAGCCGCCTGGAATGAAAAAATATACCGGGAGGTCTCGACATCGGAGTCCTTTAACGGTGAGTTTTAATTTTTTTTTATTGTGCGTTTTTTCGCAAATATATTCGGTAAGACGCTCAGTTTATTTATGCAATAAAAAAGCTGTTCATTTGTGGATGATGATCGCTGCTTTATTGCAGCACAATGCGGACTAAAGCTTTTATTGTAATTATTCATGTGAACAATACGCTGAAATAAGCTTATGTATTCTTGTTAAAAACTATTGTCTTTTCTGTATATATTTCGTGCTGTATTTTATTGTGTGCATTTTCCTTGTAGAATCATCCCACGCGTCCGCCGCGACAGCCCGTCCGGATTATTCAACCGAGCCTTCCTGACCCACAGCTGGCAGAGACGGATTAATTCTACCGAACCTCAGCACTCAGTGGTCGGCGTGTATAAAATGTCGATTAACCTTCATGTTGTGTTGCAAAGTTTTTTTTTATTTTAATATTTTGTATATAATAAAATGGAATTGTTTTGGAAAGTGTGGTTTGTCTGTTATAACACTGAATTATAAAACAGTATAATTACATAGAAATTCCATTGCCTAGTCTGATCAAAATGATACTGAGGGTCAACCATTGTAAAGGTAATGTAATTTTTAACTAGACCAAAAAAGAAATCTTTTTGTACGCTTTCTGTTCTTTTTATTGAAATATCATAAAAAATTAGCACCAAGTCAAAGGTACAAGTACATGTATATGTAAATTGAATGTTCTATCGGCATTCCAAATTCAGAGATTTAAGATAAGATAAGATAAGATAAGCCTTTATTAGTCCCACAATGGGGAAATTCCAGGATTGCAACAGCACAGGGACAGCAACACTCAGAGCAACAATCAGAAGGCAAGAAAAAACAACATCTAGCAAACATATGTCCATATTACTATAAATGTATACTGTATATATAGACACACAGTGCAGAGCATTATGGCTGGTGGATGTGCAGCAGAAAGTCTAAGCTCTCTCTCCGCGGATGCAGCGGGCCAGCTGGAAGTCTTTGGGCATGATGGTGACCCCCTTAGCGAAGAAGAGACCACCAGGTGGGTCTCGCTGGTCTCCTGCAGAGCCATGACGGCGAAACTCAGGAAACGCAGGACGGTCTTGAAGTCCTGAGCGATCTCCCTCACCAGGCGCTGGACGGGCAGCTTACGGATGAGCAGCTCCGTGGATTTCTGGTAGCGACGGATCTCTCTCAGAGCCACGGACCCGTGACGGCGAGGCCTCTTCACTCTGCCGGTGGCCAGAGCGCCTCTCCGAGCAGCCCTGGTGGCTAGCTGTCTCCTGGGGGGCTTCTTCCTCCAGTAGATTTTGCGGGCGGTCTGCTTGGTTCTTGCCATCGCTCTTTATTATTCTGTCTTATATTTCTTTCACGCCGCCTAAACTCCAGCCCGGCACCCGCTTCGTTTTCGCTACAGCTCCCGGTATGTCGAGTTTCCCATTAGCACTGGGCGGCGGCCAAGTGCTAGCTAGCACTAGCTCCTCCCCGCTGTAACGTCTCCCGCTGCAAACCGTGGCTCCGTCCGCCGACCCGGGAGACCCCCGGGGCGATCCGTGCGTCCATGATATATATACAGAGTGAAAGGTGTAGAAAGAAGAAGGAAGATAAAAAAAAAAAAAAAAAAAGGCTGTTGCAACAGGCAGCCGACTCGTGTGGCGCCGCCGGTCCGGCAGAGCCGGAACCGGCGGCGCCGGTTTACCATACTTTAGAAGGAGTGTAGCATCATCTAAACGGAAAATAATAATACTGTTGTTCCAAACGTTGACCTGAAGGTGAAAAACATGAATTTTTTTAATTCAGTACATCCAAAATGCCCTAGGATGTGGTGTAGTCCAGTGTGCCACCGTCTCATTATTTAGTACGAATAAAAACAAGTTTCAGCTCATTATTTCTAGGTCATTTGGCAGTTAATTCAAAACAAAAGTGACTTGTGTTGTTGCAGATTAATTATGAGATAAAATTAATTGTGAGATAAAACCACAGAGCGTGCAAGGCAATAATCCTTGGATCCTCCATTTTTTGTCGGGTGTAAATAAGGACTCAGTCCGGTGCATAACATCAGGGGAGTGTGGCCCCGCCTCGCTGAGAATCTGCTGCTGCCCCGCAACACTGTGCTAATGGAGACAGAAGCGTTCCGAGCTGTACTGAAGTGAATCGAGCCGTACCGAGGTGTGCTGGGCTAGTGGAAAACAGATGAAAGAGAGGTGCCATTATTGAAATGGTGTTTGTGCAAGATTAGATCCGATGGAAGACACATATGCATTCCAGGGTTGCCAAAAGTTCAAGAACCCATCCATGTCCTGTCTCAATGCAAATGTCAACTTTTCCATCAAATAAATGTCCTGAATCATGTTTATCCAATCTGCAGGACAGTCTTTCGACATCCATTTTTTTGTTAGAGCTTTTTTACTTGCCAATATTAAAACAGTGAATAAGTATTTTTCTCCCCGTCTTTCCAGTGATTCCAGTAGTAAACCCAAATACAAAGTTACAAAAGAAAAGGGAACTGTTACTTTGAATATTTTCCCCAATATTGTCTGTACATTGGTCCAATATTGGTGGATAACTGGGCATGACCAAAACACATGAAAATGATTTGCAGTCTTTTCACTACACAAGCGCCAACAATGCAACCCTTTGAGTAAATTTGTTATGTGCAGGTGTTCTGAAAAATCTTACCAAATTTTTCCATCCAAATTCTCTCCACAGCAGGGATGAAGTACTTTTCCATTGTTGTTTATTTAGCTTTCCCCATATTTCCAGTTGTAAAGTGAAATTCCCCTCTTTTTCCCATCTCTCTTTTATATATGATGTGTCGTCTCCTTTTAAATCTTGAAGACTGTACTGTTATCACTACGTGTTGTATGCACTGTGTATGTGAACGCAGATCAACAGCAAGCCAAACTCGTCTTTCATGAGCCAGGAAACCGAGCGTCTTGCTCCTTTATTACAGTCTTCTAGACAGCTTACAATTCTTTACAATTGTGGCTTGAAAAGCTCAATGAAAGGCCCGAGTGAAACTGAAAAATATAAACAGAAAATAAATATATTTTAGCTCTTCGAGTGAAAAATAAATGCACCAAAAAATGGCTAACGTCAGAAACTTGCACAGAAGTTAACTCTAGCTGCTACTAAAGGCAAACAACACATTTTCGCTATCTTTTCATATGCTAATTAGATCGCTAGTAGCAGCGTTACTATGCTAATACACGGCACTCTCGGTGTAAGGCAAGCTTGTAAGCTCCTGGGATAAGGCTAATTCCTGGTGACATCATATTCACAAAATGATCTCAAAATCACGTCTCATAAAACTTATAAATTAACAAGACACTAATTAAACTCACAGCCATTGCTTTCGAAGGTGTAGAAAAGGATATAACACACAGGAGGAGCATCTTAGACATTCACAGGCAGGCTTTTCTTTTCTCCTTTTTTCCTTCTCTCTCTCACTGACTTCCGCTTCTGCTACCCATAAATCATAGCGACTACTGGCTGCGCCTTCAACATGAAATACAGGTAAACCAGTACTGACTGTATAGAAGTTACTTTTAACTCAATGACTGTTTTTTAGCATGAATCATTACAGATGAATTATGACATTGTATTATTAACTTATGGTGAACTATTTTTAACCTTCTATGAAACACACTCTACTGTGGGCAGAACACTCCCCGCCTGGCATTACTAATGCCACTACTGCTTTTTATCTATCACTTCATTTTCTAAGAGCATAACAACATCTGAGGTGGGACGCAAGTAAGTCTTTGAAACACCCTGAGATGATGTCCTCACTTCGACCTTTCTGACCTTTCCGTCGCTGCTTGGAAAGGTGGATGTGATGATGGCCATTGTCCATTCATTTCTGGGTGCTTGGTTTTGTTTCAACAGCACTATGTCACCTGTCTGTAGGTTGCGGTGTGTTGTATGCTACTTGCGCCTTGATTGGAGGGTGTTGAGATATTCGTTTCTCCAGCGGCTCCAAAATTCATTGGCGAGTGCTTGCACTTGTTTCCACTGGTTTTTGAGCAGGTCTTTTCCACAAAAGTCTCCTGGTGGAGGGGGAACATGCTGCTTTTGGTTCAAGATCATTGCGGGACAGAGTAGAAATGGTGAGGAAGGGTCCGTTGAGATGGGGACTAAGGGCCTTGCGTTGATTATAGACGATACCTCAGCCATTAAAGTACAAAGCACCTCATGCATCAAACGAGAGTGTTTGTTTTGCAAAAGCATAGAGTCCAATATTCTGCGAGTGACCCCAATCAGTCTTTCCCAGACGCCTCCCATGTGGGAGGCATGTGGGGGATTGAACTCTCATGTGCAACTGTTGGCATGAAGATAGTTGACAATGTTGGGAGGGTTCTTATTTGGTTGTGCCATGCCTAAGTCCACACTCGCTGCAATGAAGTTAGTGCCTCTGTCAGATCGCATTTGCTTTGCTGGGCCTCGTATTGCGAAGAATCTGCGTATTGCATTTATGCAGCTGCAAGTGTCCATAGATTCAATGACTTCATTATGTACGCCTCTTGTGGTCATACACGTAAAGAGCACTGCCCACCTTTTACTTTGTGCAGCGCCCACTCGTGTGTGTCGAGTGACTACTGACCATGGACCGAATACGTCCAACCCGACATATGAAAATGGAGGGCATGTTTTGAGTCTCTCAGGTGGGAGATCTGCCATTTTCTGAGTCTCTAGTTTTCCCCAGAGTTTCCTGCACGTTACACAATGGTGGATAATGGACGAGACCAGTCTTTTGCAACCTACAATCCACAGTCCGGCTTGCCTAATTGCGCTCTCTGTGAACTGCCTTCCTTGATGCACAACTTTGGCATGATAGTGACGGGCAAGCAGCTGAGTTATGTGATGCTTGTTTGGGAGAATGATTGGATTCTTGGATGCTGTGTTCAATGAAGCATGTTTGAGGCAACCTCCAACCTTGATGAGGCTTTCACTCATATAGGGATCAAGAGCTACGATGGGACTTGAACTGCGGACGGTTTGGTTGGCATGGAGAGCAGCACACTCGTGGGGAAAAGCGTCCTTTTGAACAGACGGGAGGATGAGGTTACTGGCAGCATCCAGCTCCTCTGGAGTGCGTGGCTTGCTACATTGATGCCAGCCCCTGCATGAACGATCTGACGAGTTGCTTGATGAGTGAGAACGAGCTTGGTGAATTAGGAATGCAGTGGCACGTACTAATGAGTTCCAGCTTGAAAAGCGCTGGAAGCATTCTGGTAAGGGCCCGTTTTTCTGAATGTGAGTAGCAAAAGTAGCGACTTGTCTGATTTCAGAGTCTACTTCAGGCTCAATTAACTCAAAAGATTCATGTGTCCCGGATTCAGGTAGTTTGTAAAGGAAGTCCGGTCCCTAAAACCACATAGTGTCCATGAGCTGTGAGGCAGGTATTGACCTGGTGGTTAGATCAGCTGGGTTTTGCTCTGATGTGACGTAGTGCCACTGTTCAGGGGATGTGGACTGACATATACGATGAACGCGATTATGCACATAAACATAGAAGCGCCTTGAATCATTGCAAATGTACCCAAGAACCACCCTGCTATCACAGTAGAATTTGACAGCATTTGGTTTGGGATCAAGTTCGTCCAGAACTAGCTCCGCCATCTCAACCGCTAGAACTGCTCCGCAAAGTTCAAGGCGAGGTATCGTGGGCTCTGGTTGTGGTGAAAGTTTTGCTTTCCCAAGCACAAACCCGACTTCGCATTGTCCTTCTGCATTGACTGTCTTCAATTATGCTACTGCTACAATAGCCCAGCTTGAGGCGTCGGAAAAGATACACAGTTCGGTGTAAGTGGACTTAGAGAGGGAAGCTGGTACATAGCAGCGTGGCACTTTAAGACTGCTAAGATCTTGGAGGGACATTTTCCATGTTTCCCATGTGTGTATTTTGTCCTGAGGGAGAGGAGCATCCCAACCTTGGACACCATTTGACAGTTCACGTAACAAGAGTCTGCCTTTGATTGCCACTGGTGATGCTAGTCCCAAGGGGTCGAAGATACTGTTAATTATCGACAGAACCCCGCGGCGGGTGTAGGGTTTGTCATTAACAGCAACCCTGAACGTGAAAGAGTCAGTATTTATGTCCCAGCACAGGCCTAGACTTCTCTGAGCTGGTAGAGTGTCATCGCCGAGACTGAAGTCTTTAATACCGGTGGCCAGGTCTTCTGGCTAAGGATGCACATGTGCGCTTGAGCAAGTCTACGGCTGCAGATTCAGTGGGGAGCAAAATCAACCCGTCATCTACATAAAAGTGTCTCTCAACAAAGTGTCTTGTGTCTGCTCCAAACTTTGACTCGCCTTTCTGGATAGCCCTGTGTAGGCAATAGATAGCTACCGCTGGCGACGGGCTGTTTCCAAAAACGTGCACCCGCATACGGTACTCCTGCATCTCTTTTGACAAGTCATTTCCCTTGTGCCACAAGGACCTCAAATAGTCTCTATGGTCTGGTCTGACTAGAAACCCGTAAAACATTTGCTGGATATTGGCAGTGACTGCGATGAGCTCCTTCCTAAACCGAATCAGCACACCGAGGAGGGTATTATTAAGATCTGGGCCTGTTAACAGTACTGAGTTGAGTGACACACCAAATTGCTCGGCACTTGAATCAAAGACAGCCCGTATCTGACCGGGCTTCTGGGGATGATATACCCCGAAAATGGGCAGGTACCAGCATTCAGTGTTATCAGTGATGGGTGGAGCGATCTCTGCATGATTGTTCTCGAACAGTTTCTCCATAAACTCTGAGAACTGTTCTTTCATTTGAGGGTTTTTCGTTAAGTTGCGTCTTAGTGAGCCAAGTCTAGACAATGCTTGGTCCCTGTTATTTGGGAGTGGCAAGCGAGGAAACTTGAATGGCAGAGGAGCGATCCAGTTGTTATTTCCATCCTGGTGGACTTCTTCCTCCATTATCTTTAGAAAGGTCTCATCCTCGATGGACACTGCACACTTGTTATCGTTCTCTGTGCACTCAAAAACTTTGTCCCCAAGCTTTTCTTCCACTGCATTGGGTTTTGAGCTGCGTTTAGAGAGGCCGTCCTTGTGCTCCCCGCCGTAGCATGGTTTCTCTTTGATGTTGATGCTGTTAGGACAAGGAGCGAGGAAAGATGGGCGTCCGTTGGAGAGCATGTGAGTTTTATAAACATTGACGGTTGGCTTATGAGCGTTAAGGCACACTTCCCCCACAATTGCCCAGCCTAGGTCCAGGCGTTGAGCAAAGGGAGCATTGTGGGGTCCGTTGACTTGTTGCCTTGCTTTGTGGACTTGTATGATGTCTCTGCCCAGTAAAATTGCTATCTGAGCATTTGGGTCGTACTTGGGAATGAGAGGAGCGAGGTGTTTTAAGTGGGCGTGAGCAAGAGCGACTTCGGGCGTAGGTATTTCATCTCTATTGAACACTATCTCGTCGCATTCAATGAGAGGAGGGAGGTCTAAGCGTGGGCCTCCACCTACTGGCTCGATTTGGAACCTCACTGCTTCCCTGTCAAGCATTTCGGTTAGACCAGCACATGTTCTCATATGGTACGTCAGAGGGCTACCCTTGATCCCAAACAGCTCAAAGAATTCAGGATGGGCCGGCGGGCGATCTATTACTCTGATCGTCAAGGATTGCATACATCTTAACGGAGCATTCTGGTTGGCCTTTAGAGAAAACTCGAACTAGACGTACCTTTGAGCAAGAACGTGGGGGATAACCTTCGCCACAGATCTCAGTGCACCGTGACGTTACCTCGGGTGGCGTGTTGTCTCGGGGCTGAGGCTCTGGTTCAGGTGTGTTTTCTGGCTGAGGTTGCTGACTTGAATCGGGATGCATGGCAAAGCAAAGCTTTTCACTTTGGCACTCCTCGCACTTGAGTTTCATGTCACAGTCCTTTATTGCGTGTATGGGAGAGCAGCAGCGAAAACATCGTTTGTGTTCTTTGAGTATGTTTCGCCTTTCTTGTAGTGGTTTAATATGGAAAGCTCTACATTTGGCTAGAGGATGCATTTTCTTATGGACTGGACAGTAGCGTGTTAAATCGTCCCCTTTAGTACTAGCGGGAGCAGTTGTGTTGACCTCTGTTTTGTTTACAGTTAGAGGTGTTCTGTAGCTAGTTTGTTTGAATGGTGGTCTCTCACCTTTGCTGAAGGGTTGGCTGCTGCATGTCGCAAAACTTGGGTCATTTCTTGCTTTAGCCTCGTCTTGGACAAACTTTACAAAATATGAGAAGGGAGGGAAGGTTACATCATATTTTTGTTTGTATTTTGAGCCTGTGTGCAGCCATTTATCTTGTAGACTTGCAGGTAACTTTTCGACTATGGGCTTAACACCACGGGGTGTGTCGAGGTAGGCGAGGCCTGGGAGATAAGCTTCATCTTTAGCGACCCGCAGCTCTAAGAGCAAATCTCCAAGTTCCCTAAGTTTTACATTGTCTCTGTTTGTAAGGCGAGGGAAGTTGTCTAGTTTTTTGAACAAGGCGTTTTCTACTACTTCTGGCGTAACATAACATTCTTCTAACCTGTCCCATGACAATTGGAGGGCAGCTTTGGGGTTAGTGGCATAGACAGCTCTGATTCTTTTAACATGCTCTGAGGACTCTTTACCAAGCCACTTGACTAGGAGATCTAACTCCTGGCTATATGTGAGATCAACGTCTTCAGTTGCATTTATGAATGACGACTGCCATGCTCTATAAAGTTTTCGGGGGTGTCGTCAAACTTAAAGAGTCCGGTTGTGATTAGCTCTCTGCGCGCGAGGAACCTAGCAAAGTCTGTCATAGGTGGGTCACCATTGTGGGAAGCATGGTAGCTGTTTGGCTTGACATAGTCTCTTGGTATGTCGATGGATTCATTGTTTACGTACATTTTCTTGAATGCTGGTGGAGAGAGAGTTTGTTCGGGTCTCCTCGGAGTGAATAATTGCGCCTTTTGTGCAGGTTCGACTTGAGGTGCTTCTTCTTGGGCTGGTCGCACCTGTGACTCTAGCTGGGTTTGGTGGTGCACATACTCCATAGTTCTCTTTCTGACAAGTAATGAAATTGCACTCTTTACACTCTCTCCTTTGTCTTGCTCGGCAGCTGCAGCAGCTTCTAGAACTTCTGCTTTCGCTGTAGCGGCCACTGCTTCCTTCTCTATCTCCAGCATCTCTAGATCCAGTTCTAGCTTTGCTTGTTGCTTTTTAATTTCTAGTTGTTTCTTACTGTACAAGGCTTTAGCATTCGCAGCTTCGGCAGAGGCTCGTGCCATGATGGCTGCTTCCAGTACGCTGGACTTTGAGGATAACTTGGAGCTAGAATATTTGGAGCTGGAGCTAGCTTTGTATGATGTTTTGGCTTCAGAGTTCGCCTTTTCTTCTGCCCTCTTCTCTTGAGTGTCGTCCATCGCTGTGTCGTGAATCTTATCTTCACCAACTGCTGATATGGCTTTTCACCGTACTGTTATCACTATGTGTTGTATACACTGTGTATGTGAACGCAGATCAACAGCAAGCCAAACTCGTCTTTCATGAGCCAGAAAACCGAGCGTCTTGCTCCTTTATTACAGTCTTCTAGACAGCTTACAATTCTTTACAATTGTGGCTTGAAAAGCTCAATGAAAGGCCCAAGTGAAACTGAAAAATATAAACAGAAAATAAATATATTTTAGCTCTTCGTCAAGTGAAAAATAAATGCACCAAAAAATGGCTAACGTCAGAAACTTGCACAGAAGTTAACTCTAGCTGCTACTAAAGGCAAACAACACGTTTTCGCTATCTTTTCATATGCTAATTAGATCGCTAGTAGCAGCGTTACTATGCTAATACACGGCACTCTCGGTGTAAGGCAAGCTAGTAAGCTCCTGGGATAAGGCTAATTCCTGGAGACATCATATTCACAAAACGATCTCAAAATCACGTCTCATAAAACTTATAAATTAACAAGACACTAATTAAACTCACAGCCATTGCTTTCAAAGGTGTAGAAAAGGATATAACACACAGGAGGAGCATCTTAGACATTCACAGGCAGGTTTTTCTTTTCTCCTTTTTTTCCTTCTCTCTCTCACTGACTTCCGTTTCTGCTACCCATAAATCATAGCGACTACTGGCTGCGCCTTAAACATGAAATACAGGTAAACCAGTACTGACTGTATAGAAGTTACTTTTAACTCAATGACTGTTTTTTAGCATGAATCATTACAGATGAATTATGACATTTTATTATTAACTTATGGTGAACTATTTTTAACCTTCTATGAAACACACTCTACTGTGGGCAGAACAAAGACCATGGTATATTTTAGAAATGTATCTGATCCCTGGGATCCCTTTATATGCCATTAAGAAAACCTTCAGAACACCTGACTGGGCCCTTTCCAAATCCTCCTTTTTAAGTATTTTGTTTATGTGGTGTCTAAGCTGGAAGAACCTGTAAAGGTCTTGATTTACTAGACCTTGTTTTTTCAAATCTTCAAAACTTCTTAAAGTTGGCCCTTTAAAAAAATCGTAATATTTTATCAGTCCGTTCTCTTTCCACTTTTTAAATCTAGTGTCTGTTTTATTAGGAGTAAAGTCCTGATCATGGGAAATCGATTGCAATAATCGATAGGGTTCTTTAGTTTGATTCTCTCTATCTTAAACCAAATTTTTAGCGGGGTCTGTATCCACGGGTTAATGGTATTCAAAAGTTTAGGTAAGGCATTGTTCCCCATTATCGCCTGTAGGGGAATGTCACTTGTTATTTGGCATTCTGTCTCCTTCCATTGTGCAGTGTAGACTGGATTACATATCTCTACTAATGTTTTAATTTGCGCGGCTTTAAAATAGTCCCTGATATTTGGCAGTGCGAGCCCACCTTTGTCTTTGTTTAGCTTTAGGGTTCTATATCTGATTCTAGGTCTCTTGCCCTGCCATATGAATCTTGAGATCCTTCTGTCCAGTTCTTGCCATGTTTTTTTTGGAGGTTCTACCGGTATTGTTTGGAAAAGGTATAGAAGACATGGAAGTATATTCATTTTGACTGCTTCAATTCTTGGTGCAGTACCCAAGAATGGTATCACATTCCATCTTGCTAGATCAGATTTTATTTTTGCCATCAGTGGATCATAGTTTAGTGTTATAATTTTGTCGAGTTGTTTCAGGATATTGACCCCCAGATATTTCATAGATTCCATCTCCCAGTTAGTTTTGAATTTGCTTAGTAAATATTGATTTGGGTCATAGTTGAATGTTAAAATTTGGGTTTTATGCATGTTTAATTCGTACCCCGATAATTGTCCATACTCTGAAAAAACTGAGATTAGTTCTGGAAAAGAGGTGTCCGGCTGCCCCAGGTATATTAAAATGCCATCAGCAAAGAGTGCTATTTTATGTTCCTTCTGACCAAGTGTAATACCTTGAATTTTTTGATTCTGTCTTATCCATTGGCTCAGAGGTTCTATGAAGATTGCAAAGAGCAGTGGAGACAAGGGGCAGCCCTGACGACATCATCTTTCCATTTCAAAAGATGATGATAATTTACCGTTAATCCTTATTTTAGCTGTTGGTTTTTTATATAATGCCTGGATAGTTCTAATGAAGTTGTTATGAAAATTGAAACTGGATAAGATTCTATATAGGAAAGACCAGTCAACCGAATCAAATGCTTTTTCAGCATCTAATCCCAATATGGCTGCATTTAAATTATATTTTTTTATATGATGAATTATGTGTAAAGTGCGTCTAATGTTATCTTGTGTCTGTCTTTGTCTTATAAAACCTGTTTGGTCTAAATGAATTAAGTCTGTCAGTATATTTTCTAACCTTTTGGCAAGGATAGCGGTAAAAAGTTTATAGTCCTGATTTAACACACTGATTGGTCTGTAGTTGGAGCAGTCTAGTTTATCCTTTTCAGGTTTAGGTATGACTGTAATGACCCCTTCTCTCCAGGAGGGGGGGTTTTCCCCTGTGTGGAGGACATAGTTAAATGTTTTCAAGAGGAGAGGAGATAGTTGCTATTTAAAGGTTTTGTACCACTCTGCTGTATAACCATCTGCTCCTGGGGATTTGTTAGCTTTAAGTTTCATAATTGCTTTTTCTAATTCTTTAGGTTGTATTTCTGCCAGTAGTTTTTTATTTTGTGACTCAGTAAGTTGGGGAAGATTTAATGTATTTAGGAAGGCTTCGGATGCGTTTTTGTGTTTTTTGAGGGAGTACAAGTTCTTGTAGTAATTCTCGAAGCTTTTAAGAAGTTCCTGAATTCTAAATTTTATTTCCTTTGATACTGGGTCTCAGATTTTGTAGATTGCTCTCTCCGTTTGTTGTTTCCTCAATTTATAGGCTAATAATTTTGCCAATTTGCTACCTGTTTCATAGTATTTTTGTTTCAGAAATGTAAGTTTCTTCTGGATTTCTATTGTGTAGATCTCGTTTATTTGTTTTTTAATTTCCTTAATTTTGAGCCAGTCATTAGAATGAGTGTTGTCTTTGTGCTCTTTTTCTAGTTTCTTAAGTTCTGACTCTAGTGTGATTAGTTTTTCTTGTCTCAGTTTCTTTTGGAGTGCCAGTTTTGCAATAATCTTTCCCCTTATTACAACTTTGCATGCGTCCCACAGTATTAAAGGGGATACTTCTCCATTATCATTTTCTTCCCAATATCTGAGAATATCTGATTCCAATTCATCTTTCATTGGTCCTTTCAGCACATTTGAATTTAACCTCCAAGAAAATGTATTATTTGTGTATTTTTGGATATTTAAGTCCATATAGATCGGGCTGTGGTCAGAGAGATCCATCAGTCCTATTTTACATGTTTTTACTCTTCCAGTGTCTCTATTAAACATAAAAAATAGTCAGTCCTTGAGTATGATGAATGTGGTGCTGAGTAAAATGTATAATCTTTTACACTGGGGTTGAATTCCCTCCACACGTCACAGATTCCCATTTCTTTTAGTAGCATCCGAGTTTTTCTACCTTGAGTGTTATTTTGATGTGGAGAATTACCTGATGCATCCCAGTATGGATTCAGTCTTAGATTGAAGTCTCCACCACATATCACTAAATCTTGGGCTTTAGTTATCATTAGGTCAAATACATTTTTGTAAAATTTCCAGTTAGCCCCTTGGAGGTGCATATACATTCAGCAGGGTGATATCTTCTCCCTCTAGCCGACAAAGTACCATGCTAAATCTCCCTTCTTTATCTTTATGTTCTGAATTTTTTTCAAATATAATTTTGGTTGAGGTCAATGTCGCTACCCCCCTCCTCCTCCCTGACTTATATGAAGATTGAGATCAGTTTAAACCCTTGTCTATTAAGTTTAGTGTGCTCCAAGTCTGTTAGGTGGGTTTCCTGTGAAAATATTATTCCTGCTTTGTCTTTTTTCATTTTGCCTAGAATCTTGGATCTTTTAACTGGATTCAGGGTCCCTTTTACATTATGAGATTATTTTGGTTGCACCCTGTTTCTCCATTGTATTGTCTTATTTAGTATAACAGTGTAATGGCCCTCTTTTATGCTGCTCAAAAACTGAAAGAACATTAAGAACATAAAAAACATAGTATATAAAACTTTAAAACAAAAAACTGTCAAAATATCTTCCTGAACTGAGGTCTTTTTAGCGACCTTAGAAGAGCCTTGTGGTTGGTGTGTTGGCTCTGAGGGAAATTCCTCAAACTTTGTTACGTGTTGAAGGCCCTCTCTTACCCCTGTAAGTTGTCCCATGTTTTTAACGTGAATTTCAGATCCCAATCCGAACTTTAAATGATTTTTTTTTTCAATGCCTATACCCTATGAAATTGTGCACAACCTCCCACTACCATCACAGCAAACAATCACGTTAATACAGTATTTGTTAGTGTGGAGAGTTCATGTGGTTCATTGTCACATTTCTATTTTAACAAGTTTTTTTTTTAAAGACTTATTTGTTTCTAATATTATGACTGTTCCATGAAATGTTTTACCACTTCATATTTGCTGATTCTGCATCTCCTTTAATGTTTGTTACCTTGTAGGAGGAGGTTTGGATGCACAGATTGACTAAAAATATCGTTATTTCCTCCTGAAAGCATCCAGTTTTTTCTTATAGCTCTGGCACTGGGTTTCCCGCTGCTGGCCCGTGGATTTTGAGGGTCTCTGTGTGCACCATGTTTGAGCCTTGATTCTTTCGGTTGGGTGTGCTGCGGGTTTATACACCGTTACCGGGAGCCCTCTTCTTGCCATATCCCTGGTTGCTTCTTCCGCCGAGTTGTAGAGACACGTCTCTTCCCCGTAAAAAACCCTCAGCTTCGCCGGAAATGGAGTTTGAAAGCGCAGTTTCTTCTTTCTTAGTACCTTTTAGGCATCATTGTATTCCCGACGCTTTTTAAGGACCTCCGGGGCATAGTCATGCTCCACAAAAACTTTTCTTTCTTGGTGCATAAATCCTTTTTTCTGCCAAGCCAGTCTCAAAACCTCTTCTTTTGTTCTGAAGTTGGAAAACTTCACCACCACCGATCCCGGGGGAGCTTCCGCCGACGGCCTTGGGGCTAATGAACGGTGCGCCCTTTCTATTTTCAAATCGGTGGATTGGGGAATTTCCAACTTCTCTCTCAGTATGGTTTCCACGTATGCAGCCATTGTGGTGAAACCATCCTCGACTCCTTCTTTCAGACCATGAATTCTTATGTTGTCCCTTCTTAGTCTTCCTTCCTGGTTGGTTAGCTTAGCCTCCAGTCTTGTCTGTCGGTTGAGTAATTCCAGCGTGGTTTCTTCCAGCTCTTTTATTCTTTCCTCTGCTTCCATGATTCGGGCCTCAGCCTGGTCCACTCTGTTGTTTGTCCTTTTTATTTCGTCTTTAATTTCACAAAATTCGGCCCAACACTCTCAGCGAAATTCTCTTAATTCTTGAAGTATCGTTTTTAAGCTAACCGTGTTGCTAGCCTCATTTTGCTCCTCTATTTCCGAGTGGTTGTTGTCTTCCAGGTCAGATTCTCCGGCCGATGCATGTCTTGGCCTGGTAAATGTCGATCTCTTCTGTTTTCCTTTAGGAAAACTTTAGCATAATGACTTTGTCTTTTGATTTTCACTCTTCCATAAATCCGTTAAATCTGATTTTCATGGTATTTTCACGGATGGGATCTGAGAGCTTCAGCGTTAAGCTGCTACCACCATGGTGTCCAGACCGGAAGTCCAATATTTCTGTTTTTTTTTTTTTAAACATTTTTCTTATTATTCTGCACTTTAATCTCCTCCTGCTGCTAATGTTATTGTGTGGAGTTGTTTTTATGTGGCTAACATTGGCCTGCTAAGGGACTGAAGATGGAAGTTACCTTTGGCTATAATCTTGCATATTTACATGTATATGTTAATTAATATGCATTGTCCCTTTTATAAATGAATTAAACTTAAAACTTTGTAATCCGGAAGAATGTGATGATTGATTGGTTTCTGTATAAGTATGAAAGTTGTTAGGGCTGTTGCGATAACCGCAATTATGTAATACCACGGTATGGACACGCCTACCGCGGAGGAAAATGACCAACCGCAGCTACCATGGTATTCACTTTTTGTGTGTGTGTGTGTGTGTGTGTGGCTATAACTCATTGTTCACTTATGTGCCCCTATTGATTATTAAATAAATTGCTAAGGCAGGCAGTTAGTGGTGAAAGCGTTTGGACTCCTTGTTAAAAACAGCCGTAACAGTGAGCACTGAAAGGGCACAAAGCATGTTATTTCCTTCTGAGTGGAGTATGTATACTCCTGACTGTGTATGAACTACGAGAGCAGCTTGTTTGAATGAGATTTTTCTAGCTACGCTAGCTAGCTAGCTAGCAGGGAGAGTAAAATTATCACCATTGCAGAGTAAATTAGTTAGAAAATGAAATTACTCACTGGAAGACAGGAGGACCGGGATCGCTTCAGCTAAATTGGATTTTTGAGTTATTTACCCATGGTAAATAACTACGGGCCTACGGACGTTGTAGCAAGCAAGCTAGCAGCGAAAACTCATCTTCTATGACGTTTTGGAGACTTAAGATGACATTTTGAGGTGAGCCCCCAGTCGGATATTGTAAACCTAAGTATGACGTTATTTTGGGAATTTCCACAGCAGGTTCAACACAGCTGCAGAAGTTATAAAGGCAGCTTTGCCTGTCTACATCTCACTCAGACTCATGTCTGTTTGTGTGTTTACATTGAGTGATAATGTAATCGTGCTGAGCAAAAAATTTGTCCATTTGTGTTTGGTGTGAACGCACCCTTAGTTCCCACCATTGCGTTATGAAAATGATCTTTTTTTTTTTTTTTTTTTAACAGAATCAGCAGTTCAGGCCTGCATAAAGTGCGGAGCTCTGCACAGTTGTACAACGCGTGCAAAAGGTTGAGAGGGAGCTGCAGCGAGACTTACAGCTTCCCTCATTTGCCACCTAAGTTATAAACCCTGTTTAAATTATGAATCCACAGGGTCCTAAAACCATTTGCAGTAATACCGCATACCGCGGTATTGAGCTGTCTACCGTCACTGCAGGTGAAATTCCCCTACCGCGATAGCCCTAATAGTTATACTGTAATACCATAAAGTAATTCCTCAAAAATTTCTTTAATGTTGTAGAACTGGTTTTAAATTGTGTAAAACACAGACTGACACGACTACTATAACCACAAATAGGTTACTGCTATTACAGATCAGTTTGCTCATGGCTTGGCAATTCAGCACGACATAGATGATATAGAAACTCTTCTCACATGTTTCGTTTTACCCTGCAGATCCCTGTCTTATAGTGATGCCGCCATGCATGGGTGAGGCCGACCGCTTCAGCCTGGAGGCCCTGCGGCACATCCACAAACAGCTGGATGATGATAACGACGGGGGGATAGAGGTCAACGAAAGTGTGGAGGTAAGCTTAACACAATGAGTGAAGTAAAACCTGCAACTTAAAGGTGTATCAGACAATGTTTTTATGAAGACAAATTCTTTTTGAAAATAATGCTTCAACAAAATGCTTAGAAAGGGGCAGAATTAAAGCCTTTATGTCCTTCAAAAAGATATAATTAAAAATACTTTAAAAATTTGTTGTGGGTTCAAAACTATTTTAAATTTCCATCTGAGCAGTTGGTTGACGAGACTGCAGTGGTCGGTAAGGATGTCACAACCAATAGCTTAACTAGGTTGATGTCATGTGTCTGTACCAGCCAATTGGGGACAAGAGTCAGTGTGACACCTGCTGGCCAGGTGGTCAGAATGTTGTCTTTATCACCTTTAAGGTGAGAACGTATGATGGTATGTCTTTTCACATTCTTTCTGATGGACTGGCAACTGTCACCTGCAGAATCTGAGATATGCTCCAGCTCAACAAAATTCATCATGTTCTTCAGGAATAAAATGGATTAAAAAAAATGGTTCTTTTATGGACAAAAAGTGAGACATTTCCACCCCTATATTGGCTTTTTGCATCATAGTTCAGTTCACTACTTTACTGAATTTGCCATAGAAGCTCTAGAGACCTCTCTGCGGTTTTGAATGGGACTAACCAATGAATTCATTTTAATCCTGCTTTGCCAAAACACTCACAGGAGCTGAGGCCGTTTTTGTTTCTTCCAGCTGTGTGTAGGAGTTAATTAAAAACCTGCAGCTTCACAGTGTTATTTACTGCTGCAGGATTCACATGGGCATCTCCAAAGTGAGTGAGATATGCACATTTAGGCACAGCAAAGAACAGATGTGATTTAGTTTTTTATTTGCTATTAATGATTATGAATTACTTACAACACAGGTAGGATTAGAGAGGTTCTCGCAGTCTATCTCGAGCGGTAATTTTACTGTTACACAGTTGGAACAGTGACGTGCAGTCAGGGGAGGCAGGTGAGGCAGAGCCACACCTGTCATGAAAAATACAAAAATAAATAATGATAGATCAATATTATTATTTGTCTTGAAGTTCTAAATGTAATTTCTGATTGATTCTAATCGTTCCATTAGTATTTATGTTTTAAATCGCTACATCTGCATATTTCCTGTTCATATTCAAGGCAGAGAGGCAAAGTGATGCAAACAAAATCTGAGATGGATTTTGCAGTCCTTCACAAACTGTACTCAGTGCAATGTGCACACTCCTATTGACATCTCTGTATGTCACCATTGTAATATTTGTAATCCACTTTCTATAGCCACAACAATGTTCTTCGCGTGTGTTTATAACATATTTAGTCTTCCTAATCTGACATTGAACTGCAGCTAAGAATCACAATAAGAGACTGCGGAGTACTGTTGCCCTGACGAGGGGCCCATGCTTGAGCACCATAAGCACAGGTTTGTTTGTTTTTTATTTAAGCTAGAAGAAAGCCAGCTGGGAGACAGTCTGTCCAGCGTGTCCTGGGTCTGCCCTGGGGTCTTCTCCCAGTGGAATGGGTCCAAAACACCTCAAGTGGGAGATGTCCAGTGGAAACAAGCAAGGTTTTAACATTTTAAATAAAACAAATGAAATCAAATAGATAATAGAATACTGCCGCAACATGTTGGAGTTCTCCAATAGATAAAATATTAATACATTCATTCATCTTCAACCACTTAATCCTTCTTGGGTCACAGGGGTGCTGGAGCCTATCCCAGCACCTTTGGGAGAGAGGCAGGGTACAGCCTGGACAGATCACCAGTCCATCGCAGGGCCAACACAGAGAGACAGACAACCATTCACTCTCACATGCATACTTAAGGACAATTTATCCCCAGCTGATGCCAATTAGCCTAATGTGCATTGTTTTTGGGCTGTGGGGGGAAACCAGAGTACCCAGTGAAAACCCACGCAGACACGGGGAGAACATGCAAACTTCACACAGAAAGGTCACCAGTGGCCAGGGGTGGGATTGAAACCATGACCCTCTTGCTGTGCTGCCACTGCAGTAACCATTGCACTACTAAGCTGCCGTTAAAAGATTCAGATAACAAAATTTTTAATACCACATAATTTTTGTTCTACAAATCTTTGATACAGACAGTTCCCCATTTTCCTCATCGTTTTCATCTTCTTCTTCCACTGTGGACTTTTGAGAGAGGGGGGAAGATACTCTTCATCTATTCAAATGTAACCACTATGGAAAATGTTAAGAAAAGAGCCAGATTTTCTTAGTAAGTTATAGATAAAACAGTAAGGGACATATAGGTCCTAATACCTGTTGGTAAGAGTGCCTTATATTGCTGTTGTCTGTTGGAACACAGTCTCACATGGTCATATAGTCACTGTCCATTAATAAACTGATAAAATCATGACCATTAATGAATTACCAGGCATATCAGTGTTGTAGGACTCCATGAGTGTCTTCTCTCCTCAAATACACCTCTTCTGAGCTTTAAAAGGATAGTTTCATATAAATGAAAAGGCTCTGGAAGTAGGCAGAATGCCTTGTTACACCCTCCTACTGTCACTCAAATTGTTAGTCGAAAGTTGGAAACCCTGAGTAAATATTAAGTGTGGAATGCTGCGTGAGTAACAGCTGACTTTAGTTGCTCAGACTTTGTCAGCAATTATCGGAGGAAACAACTAAGCACACAGAGTCATTTTTACTTCACTTGATTGGTTGGTAAAAGCTGTAGGCATTCCTGAATAAGATAATCCTTCAGATAGCTGCAGAAGTGGTAGTTTTACTGGCACGCTAGTGTGTGTGGGTTGGAGACAGAAGGTGCAGGTTTCCCTGGGTGACTAGAGGGTTCACAGCTGACATCCAAGATCCCTCTGACCTGCAGAGGGATCTTGCAGGTCAGAGGGATCTGCAAGATCCCTGTGGTTGTTCACCTCTAGGTAATCAACGGTGTCTTACTTTCAAAGTAAACCACTCAGGACTATGGCTACATTTACAGTGTGTGTGTGTGTGTGTGTGTGTGTTGGCAGGAGTCATCTGTAATTGGCTGAGAAGTGCTGGGGTGAGAAACAGTTTATACCCCTCAGACCTGGTGTGGCGCCTCAGTAAGGAGCCGTGTGCGCCGTATGTGTTCCATCTAAAGATGCCTGGATGTTGAAGACGATAGTTATCTGTGCATGCCCACGTGTAGTATCGTAGTGTGATGCAACGTAGCTGATTGCTTGTGATAACGGCAGCCGCTCGTGTGTCATTATTTTTTTTTTTAACAGAACGACTGAGTTGTTTTTGGTAGATGTTGGTAACTGAGGATTTTCACACCTCTTCTCTGGTGAATCACGATTTTATTACATGGAGGATGCTCAGTTCATCAGATTTTTGCTGCATGTTTAAGGCCAGTGTCTTCCCAGCTGACAGAATTTTATCCATATCCAAAGACAAAATAATGTGAATGTGAGGTTTCTCTTTTCTGTGCCACAATATCAGGATTTAGGAGACAGTCGTTTACTTCTTGCCATTGTAGTGTCGCGGGCATTTACTGCACTTTTTCCACATTTTGACAGTTCCCACGGGTCTTAATGAAATGTTTGTGACACATTTTGGCCAGATTGCCTTTAATTATTTAAATATTGTGGCATCATTGTGAATCATTTTTTGCAGCCTTACTCAAAACGGCTCTTTTCCCTGCAATGTCTCATTAAATGCGTGTACTGCAGATAACCCCACCTTCCCTCATTTAAAAAAAAATAATATATATTTATGTATTTTCACTTAACAAAAAATGTCACATAACTTGGATAGCACAAACACACAACCTGGGGGTAAATCCCCCCCCCCCGCACACACAAATAAAAAAAGGGGGGGCCATCAACCAGTAATAGATGTACATATTTTTTTTGCTTACAAGAGAAAAAAAAACATATCTGCAGTAAGCCTGCTCCTAGGGTTTAAGGTCACAAAGTGTATATGCTGATATGACATTGCATTAGGAAGGGTTCCCAGATTCTCTGAATTTGTTCTGTTGGTTAGGTTTATGCAGGCGCAGTCTTTCCATTTGAATAACAGACAACATCTCGCTGAGCCAGTGGGTGAAAGAGGGTAGAGAAGTAGACTTCCAGATTAGAAGAACAAGTTTTTTAGCCACAACCATCCCCAGGTGCAGAGCGACCTGTGTGCCATGCGGTTAAGACTGAAGTCTCCGTAGAGCATCCAAGGATGACCAGTTCGTGGTTAGGCAGAATGTCTCTGGAGTAGGCTTTTGACAGCTGCTCAAATACAGCCTACCAAAAATTGTGCAGTTTAGGGCAAAACCAAAAGAGATGTGCTAATGAACCCTCAGCGACATGACACCCACCACAGACAGGGGACACAGCTGGAAAAATATGATTAAGCTTTGTTTTTTTGAATAATGCGTTTGTGCAACACCTTGTATTGAATTAATCTGCACCGGGAGTTAATAGAACAACGATGAACCTGGGACAGTGCCTCCTCCCAGAGTTCTACAGATATTTCAGAGTTCAAGTCTTTGGCCCAAGTTTCTCAAATAAAATCAGAGGAAACTGGGTTTGTGAAAGAGCACACAGATTTTGATATTAACTGCTTCGAGTGTTGAGGGAGCAAGAGGTTTTCAAGAAAAGGATGGGTTGTGGAAGTGGAAACAAATTGTGGACTATTTTCCTTGACATAGTGTCTGACTTGGAGGTAGTGGAAAAAGTGTGAGTTTGGAAGATTGAATTTAGCACTTAATTGAGCGAATGATGCAAATTGGTCACTGATGTACAAATCTGGAAATCTTCTGATACCACTCTCTCTCTAGACTGTAAATACCCCCATCCATTTTGTCCAGGCAAAAATGAATGATTTTTACATATTGGAGCATGTATGGAAACGTTTGGAACCCAACAAGCCACTTTTATCTGATTTAGTATCTGCAGGGAGTTCTTCACAGTGAAGTTTTGCTGAATTAATTTGGCTACCAGGGTGGAATCAGAGAAAAGAAGAGCGGGGAGTGAGGACATTGTAACAGCAGCAGCTTCAAGTTGTAACCATAAAGGGTTCTCCTCAACATTGTCACTTGGACACAGTAGGTAAAAACAGGCAGTCCCATGCCATCCTTGCTAGTGAGTTTATGGAGGTGGGCCTTCGATATCTTGATGTGATTTGTAACCCCACACAAAGGGCAAAATAATAGAGTTGAGCTTCTTAAAAAACGATGCATTTAAATATATGGGCAAGTTCTGAAAGAGGTATAAAAACCTAGGTAGGCTCACCATCTTAACTGCATTCACCTGACCAATCATAGATAAGGGGCAATGTTCTCCAGAACTCATTTTTTTTTTAAGTTTCTCTATAGTTCCTGTAAAGTTAAATTTGAAAATATATTGAGGGTTCTTAGTTAGTCTAAGCCCTAAATAGGTGAAACATTCCTTCATCACTCTAAGAGGCAGTTTTATCAAGAAGTCATCAGTGAGTTGGTCTGTTAAGGGCATGAATTAGCTCTTTCCCCAGTTTATAGTATAGCCAGAGATGCTCCTGAAGGAGTTAATATATTCAAGTAAAATTGGGATTGAAGCCACAAGATCAGCTAAACTTTAATGTCTGTGTGCCCCCGATACCAATGGCCAGGGGCTTCAGTGCTATATTAAACAGCAAAGGGGACAATGGGTCCCCCTGACGAACACCACGTTGTAAAGAGAACGGACTGGATCTGTCCCCATTTGTTAAGATGGAGGATTTTGGGTTGCCATATAAGATTTTAACCCGCTCTATGAAAGTGTCGCGGAACCCAAATTTCTTGAGCGCCGCAATTAAGTACAGCCACTCTATATCATATCGAATGCCTTGTGAGCATCTAAGGACAGTATAACAGCTGTATCATCTTTGCTATAATCTGCATACATGGTATTAACAATTTTGCAAACATTACAGAATGAGTACCTCTCAGGAATAAATTCTCTTTGAACTGGGTGAATAATACTTGCTATATTTTTACCAAGCCAGTTTGCTAGAACTTTTGTAATTATTTTCAGGTCATAATTTAGTAGAGCAATAGGCTTGTAGCTACCCGGGTCAGTTTTATCTTTGTCTTTTTTTAATAGAACACAGATATTTGCTTCACTAAGAGAGGATGGAAGCTGTCTGTACTGAAATGTGTTTCTAATCATTCTCAGCAAAGAAGGTGCAAGGACCCCTTGAAAGGCTTTGTAAAATTCTGGCCCGAACCCATCAGGACCCACCGCTTCACCGGTGGGAAATGCTCTGATGGCGTCTTGTAACTCTGACAGCGAGAATTCTACGTCCAGACTTTCCCTGGAAGCTGCATGTAACTTGGGGAAATGAAGCGAATCAGAAAACTTATCAAAGTCTTTCTGTGTGGCTGTTGATTTGGAGGTGTAAATTTCTGAATAAAATTCTCTAAAACGTTCATTTATGTCCTTTAAAATCTGTAAGCATCCCTCCAGATTTAGATCTTATTTTGTAAATGGCTCGTTTTGCTTGTTCTCCTTTTAATTGCCTTGCCAATAACTTTTGTGGCTTGTCACCAAGTTCAAAATGTTTCCGTTTAAGTTTAACCACTTGCACTCCGTTGTTCCCCGGGCGGGCAAGTCTCTGCGTCCTAGGACGCACGAGGGCGCACAAGAGCGCACTAGTGTGCGCGCGGACGCATGACGCATGATATACTGATGATGGTGCAGATGGAGATGGTGCTGGCCTCCAAGCGCCACTGGGAAAAAAATCTGCAAACACAGCTGCGAACAGATTAGTTCATCTGATTGACCTCTCATTCGACTAATAAGAGCCTTGAATTGGGTTTCTGAAACCTTGAAGAACCAATGAATGAAAATCTAGGAAGGAGGACCCGCCTCCCAACGCTTTGAATGCAGTGAGCCAATTGAAGCAGAGAAGTTCGTGAGCTGTTTTTTTTAAAGGCTGGGTGAAGACTGGCTGCTGCAGCGGATCAAAAAAGGACACAGGAAGAGCTCCACAGACCCAGCAGCATGGAGACCATCCACAAATGCAACCTGTGTGACAGGGAGTGCCATTCGTGGATCGCCATGTTCGGCCACAGGCGGTGCTTATTTTGTATTGGTTCCAGCAGAGTAGACGTTATGATTTCTTCCATGGTCATTATAGACCGACGGAGGCTGACGACGAAGGCTGAGTGACACACACGCCTTCGCCAGTCTTTTTTTAATTACTACTGTTATTTGTTTTGAAAAATCGTTCGCCAAAAACCGCAATCATGGAAGCACAAAACCGCAATAATGGAATTATGTTTTGATCGAGTCGCGAGACCAGAACCAGAGCGGACCAGCGTCGCGTTCGTCTCACAATGAGGAAGACAAGTTCGCCCAGACTCCGCTGTGAAGAGGTAAGGTGTTATAAGCTAAATTATTCTCTATCCCTGAAAATTGTAATCCAAAATGACTTTTGACCGATCAGTAAATTACAGCTGTGCGGTTCACGAAGTCTGAAGTTCGTGCGCCGCGGTACAAGGGGTTGCTTGCAGTGTACGGGCTGTGAACGCCCCCCCACCCCCGCTATTCTTCTGCAGCGAGGGGGGGGGGGCGCGGTGACTGCACTGCTGTCCTACATCACCACATAAGGCTAATCCGTTGTGTAGCGATGGCTAAAGTCTATCCTCTGTAGCGAGCGGGGGGGGGGGGGACAACCCCCCCCCCCACACACACACAGTAGCGAGGGGGGGGGGAGCCGCTGTGACAGCGTTGCTGTAGAAACATGCAACGAGTGTAATCTCATGTAGCGAGGGCCGAACTCTGTCCTTGGTAGTGGGGGGGGGCGACCCCCCCCCCACACACACACAGACACAGCCCTGAGTGTAACCTTTCCTTTGAGCCTAAAATGAAGCTTCTACATTGAATCATTCAAAAGTTACAGACGTTTTTCCAAACTGTGCCATTTGGCACAATTTGGCACAGTTCCAAAATGCCTGGGAACAGCCTGAGAACAAAGCTGTGTAAAATATTCATTTTTTGTGGTATTGTTACCAAATTTGGATCTCAGCTGGATAACACTTGGTTCTACATTTCTGTTGCATTTTCCAGCCGGATCGGACAGCTGTGTGTTATTTACAAGCATTTGTATCCAAAAAAACACTGTGTCCAAATTTTTTTTCTTCAAGTTCAGTATGTTTAGATGACTGTAACTCAGTGGCCGGAGCACGTAGAGAGATTATGGTTTTTTTGCCAAAAAATTCAAAGTGTTTTCTTTTAAATGAGACCAACCCCATGAAGATGCTGCAAAGGGTTGAAGAACAGCTTTCGATTTACTTTGGGCACGTTATTTTTTGGCATTTTTAGGAAAATTGCCCGGAGTGCAAGTGGTTAAGTAAAATATTGCCCACTTGTTCTCCCAAAATAGAGTTGTACTCATATTTTAATTTCAGGATTGTGTTGTAGTCTGATTGGACCAATGACTTTCTGTAGATTTGTTCAGCTGTTTGTAGTTCTTTTTCAATCTCTCCCAATCTGCTTGTCTTAACCCTTTTCAATATTGCTTCATAAGAAATAATTTGCCCTCTAATATACAGTACACTGAGCATTTCCCATAATATTGTATCTGTCATGACTAATAAGCTGACAGCTCACGTGCACGATACCACAGCACAGGAGAACACCCACACGAGGAGGCACATTTGAGAGTTTTATTGAATTTCAAAATGAACGCACAGCTATGGAAACAGTCACGCGCCAGAGGAATCAACCTGTGGAGAGAAGACAAGAGCTGTGAGTGGAGGAATGGAGTAAGGGGAAATGGGCGAGCCAAATTGCCACTTACTTGGGTTCCGAGGGAGAACCGGCAGGGCTCCAGTGGGGAATAGACAAACCAGTAGGGTGAGGGGGATGAGCTGGTGGTGCCTGACCGGGTGGAGGTTGGAAGCCGAGGAGAAGTGGAGATGTGGCAGGAGGGCGCACACAGTCCCAGAGACACACCTGCACGGTGGCAGCAACCTGAGGAGAGAAGAGAAACAAGGCAAGACGACGCGTCTACGCTTGTCAAAACGATACTTGCTTGACCGTTGAAAGGCGGCATACCCAGACGAGCCAGCGTAGAATGCGCGGAGAGGTCCTCCTTAAGTACACTGGCTGATGAGCGGTAGCAGGTGCGTCTTCTGCTTCAGGTGCAGTGATGAGTCAGTGAAAGTGAGACGGGACGGGAGGGGAACACACCTTAAGGTTAAGATTGATGGGACTGTGATCAAATATTATTATGTTGTGATACTTGGTGTGGTTAATGTTGGATATTAATCTGGAATCAACTAGAAAGTAATCAGTCCATGTGTATGATCTATGTACATGTGAATAAAAGAAGTAATCACGATCAGATGGATGCTGCAGTCTCCAAATATCGACCACCTTCTTTGATTTCACAAATTGTTAATGGTTTGTACAGCAAGAATATTAGGTGGTGGGGCAGAGAACAGCCTGTCTAAATATGGGTCTAGGTACTGTAACAATTAAAATCTCCCCCTATGAGACTTCCGGTTATGGCGGCCGCGTAGGAGGGCGTGTTTTCACTCTGCTCTGCTCCTAATGATAAAAAAGTAGGCTAAAACTCTCCCAACTGGAACAAAAACCTATTCTAGCGTTTGGGGGCAGATATGGTAAAAACCAAGGCTGTGAAATCAGGCAGATTCGTCGAGACAATCCAAGTTAACAGATTTCCACGCTCGTGACGCAGCAGATAAATCGCCAGTGACCAGGGCTGAGGAGGGAGCTACCGGCGGGGCGGTGACTGCCGAAGGAACGAATGCGGTCCTTGCTTCCATCAGCGCTATGAGAGCAGACTTTTCATCTAAGTTTGATGGGATTATAGCAGTGATAGAAGCCATGAGAAAAGAAATAAGCAACTGTATGGCGCAAATATCGCAGGCAGAGCTCTGGATCTCCAACGCTGAAGATGACGTCACCAGCCTGCAATTAAAGGTCCAAACATTGGAATTAAAAAATAAACGTCTGGAAGATAACGTCTTGGACTTAGAATCCCGGTCGAGACGGAATAATTTAAGGCTTGTGGGCCTTCTGGAGGGTTCAGAGGGACAGGATGCGTGTTCCTTTTTGGAAAAGTGGATTCCAGAAGCGCTGAACAACGCAGAGCTGCAGTCATCAGTCGTCTTGGAGAGCGCACACCGAATAGGCCCACCGAGAGATAAGAAGACAACACCGAGGACGCTGATTATGAAGTTCTTCAACTACAGGGACAAGATGACGGTCTCCAACGCAGCGCGTACTAAAGGAGAAATCAAATACCAGGATCAACAGGTGCGGTTCTACTCAGATTTGGCCGCAGGAATCCAACAATTAAGGAAACCGTTTGACCCCGCCCGTAAAGAGCTGCGCAGCCTTGGGATTCGTCACGGAGTGATCCATCCAGCAAGACTGCTGGTCACGTATAAAGGGAGAGAACCCAAGTCTTCAAGACCCCTCAGGAGGCGCAGGAACTTATTAAGCAGATCCAAGGAGAGACTGGCGGGAGCCAAGCATGAAGCAAGAACAAGATATAAAAGGTAGAATATTTAAGCATGTGTTCAAGTATCTGACTGATTTGAAACATATAGCATGTCTACAAAATATAGATTGTATTATATTTAAAAAAAAAAAAAAAGCTATGATGTACAAAGTTGCTATAAAATTTTGGAGTTAAGTTGGAAAAACTACAGAAGAGAGTTATTGTCATGTCATTAAAAGTAGCAGAGTCAGGGTGATTGAGAGGAGAAAGAGTGAGTGGTTTGACTGATCCTCACGGGGGAGTAGCAGATTCAGGCTATAATGGGAGACGGATTTTTTTTTTTGATTTTGGGGGGATTACCACGAATGTGGGAAGGGGGAATTTGTTTGTGTGTAGTTTGTGGGATGAATGTTCAACCATCCATGTTTTTGCTTCTCTGTATGAGCTTGCTTATTTTGCAAGGTAATCTCAAACTCTTTATTGATCATAGACCAAAGCATTAAGCTTAATTTAACATCATGGAATTGCAGAGGTCTACAAAATCTAAAAAAACTTAAACAAGTTTTGAATAAAATAAGACATAGGTTCAAAAATTGTGTTTTTACAAGAAACTCATCTAATAGAGGAGGATGTAAAAAGAATAAGGAGTAGATGGCAGGGAAGTGTGTTCACTTCATCATTTTCATCCTGAGCCAGAGGAGTTATGACTCTCATACATAAATCAGTCCCATTTCAAGTGAAAAATGCAATTGGAGATAAATTGGGAAGATATCTAATCATCCAAGGATCTTTATTAGAAAATATAAATCTGGTGAACTTATATGGTCCCAATATAGATGATCAAAACTTCTTCGTTAATTTATTTCTTACTTTAGCATCACTCACAGGGCAACATATAATAGCAGGGGATTTTAATTGTACATTGAATCCCAGTATAGATAGATCAACAGGACAGGACTGTACGCACAAAGGATGTAGGATGACCATTAATCATTTTATGAAAGAATTGAGATTGCTAGATATATGGAGAGAAATGAAACCACAAGTCAAAGCCTATTCTTGTTATTCTAACACCTACAAGACATTTTCACGTATTGACTATTTTTTGATCTCAACAGAATTGAGGTCCATGATTCAAAATTGTTTCTATGATAACATTGTGATCTCTGATCACGCACCCTGCAGTCTAATATATGTAGATAAGAAATTGACAAAGGTTCCTGGTAGGTGGCAATTTCAGCATAAATGGCTTCAGGATGAGGAATTTGTAAAGTACATAGAAAAACAGATAGTTGAGTTCTTTGATATCAATACTACACAAACATCAGCATGTATAAAGTGGGAAGCTTTCAAAGCTTTTATTAGGGGGCATATTATTAGTTACACAGGTTCAAAATCTAGGAAGACTCGAGAGGAGAGAGTCCAATTGGAACGTAAAATAAAAATTCTTCAAGAAAAAGTGTATGCAGGAAGTAATCCAAAATTAGAGAATGAATTACTGATTCTGAGAGCTGAATATGACAAAAAAATCAGCGAATAGAGCTGCCTCGAGTCTTCTAAGATTGAAGCAAACCTTTTATGAACAAGGTGAAAAATCAGGAAAATTATTGGCATGGCAGATTAAACAATTAGAATTTAAAACACCAATTACCAGTATTATAAGTAACGGACAGGCAGTCGTAGATCCTTTAGAAATTAACAGTGCCTTTAGAGATTATTATGAAAAACTATATGATACAAAAAATGAAACTGACTTAACAAAACTAAATGGGTTTTTGGACAGATTATCTATACCATGTATTCCAAATGAAAATAGGGAGAAACTGGAGTCAAAAATTAGTCAAGAAGAAGTTGGGCTAGCCATTGATAATATGAAATCAGGAAAAAGTGCGGGACCAGATGGTCTTCCAGTTGACCTCTATAAAAAATATAAGAATAAATTAATAAAACCATTTTTGGAAATGGTTTTAGAAGCATTTCAAAATAGTAAATTACCGCCATATATAAATAATGCCTTAATTATACTGTTGCCAAAACCAGGTAAACCCTCTAATAAATGTGAAAACATGAGACCAATAAGCCTATTAAATGCAGACCTTAAGATAATCTGTAAAATTTTAGCAAGACGACTACAAGAAATATTACCAAATATTATTAACCGAGATCAGAATGGCTTTATAATGGGAAGACAAGGCTTCCATAATGTAAGAAGACTATTTAATACTATTTATTCTAATAAAGAAGCGCCGGATACAGCTCTCCTATCATTGGACGCTGAAAAGGCCTTTGATAGGGTCGAATGGCCCTTTCTTTTTTAAGTTCTTCAAAGGTTTGGACTTGGAAAGAATTTCATAAAATGGGTTCAGATAATATACAATAATGCTACAGCAGAAATCCTAACAAATAGCAATATCTCAAAATCAATAATAATTAATAGAGGTTGTCGACAAGGTTGTCCACTTTCACCTTTACTGTTTACTATGGCAATTGAACCTTTAGCGATGGCAGTACGTTTACATTCACAAATATATGGAATTAAAGTAGGACCAACAGAACATAAAATCTCCCTGTATGCTGATGACATAATTTTGTTTATGTCGAATCTTAAAAAATCAATTCCGACCTTGTTAAATTTAATAAAGAACTTTGGGGAAATATCAGGATATAAAATAAATAAAACTAAATCTTCAATATTAATGCTAAATGAGACCCAGAGAAAGCACCCAGCTCCTGAGGTAAATCAATTCAATGTTGTAAATCAGTTTAAATACTTAGGAATTCAAATTGTGCCAAAGTTAGAATCAGCCGCCAGTATCAACTATGAAGCCTTAATGACAGACATTAATGAGTTACTTCAGAGATGGATGTCACTACCAATGTCGATGATTGGGAGAATTAATATACTTAAAAGTAATATCTTACCCAAAATACTTTATTTATTTCAATACATTCCTTTACCACCACCTTCAGATCTATTCTCAAGAATTAAAAAAAAGTTAGTGGAATTTATATGGAACAATAGGAAGGCTAGATTACATCTGTCCTTACTTTATTTACCATTTGATCGTGGAGGTCTGAAATGTCCAAACTTTATGTTGTATTACTGGTCAGCACAACTGAGGTCTATGACATATTATTTTTCATCAATTGATCTCCCTCACTGGACGGAGATGGAATCATACAATTTACCTTTACCTCTTCCCTTATTCATATACTCAGACTCGGCTAAAAAATTACAGAAACAAGTTAAAAATCCTATTGTAAAGCATATGATCAAAATATGGTATGAAATCAAAAAATATTTAAAAGAACCACACTTATTGTCACAATTTAGCCCAATATGGGGTAATCAATATTTTAAACCAGGGAGAGCAGATGCTGTATTTAAATTATGGAATTTAAAAGGGATTCAAAAGATTCAAGACTTATATTTGACACGTTCAGATAACATAATGTCTTTTGAAGAACTGAGGGCCAAATTTAATCTTAACAGAATGCATTTTTTAAAATATCTTCAGCTTAGGAATTTTATTCCATCAAATCAAAATAATGCTCTCACCCGACCTACCTATTCATCCTTGGAAAAATTTTTGACGAAAAATAGTAAGAGAAAGGGTATTATTTCAGAGTTTTATAACTCACTGATACTATCCTCAAGTGAAAACTCACAGAAAAGAATGAATTATTGGAAAGAAGACCTGCAAATTGAAATTTCAGAGGAACAATAGGAATTGGCTTGCACAGAAGCTCAAACCAAATCAATAAATGTACGTCTTAAATTGATACATTTTAAATGGTTAATGCGGATGTATGTTTCACCGGTGGAGTTAAATAGATATAACAAAAACATACCAGATACATGCACAAAATGTATGGAAAGTAAAGGAACTCTATTTCATTGTTTATGGGAATGTAGAAAAAATTAGAATGTTTTGGGAAGAGGTGAGGGTAACAATTGAAAAAATAATTTCAAAACAAATCATATTGAATCCTAAATTGTTTTTGTTGGGTCTGCATCCACAAAAGCATAATTTTAATAAGAGTGAAAGAACATTCATAGACCTCAGTTTGCTTAACGCCAAAAAATGTATTGCACTACTGTGGAAAAAGACTCATAGACCAGATGTGACTCAGTGGTTAAGACAGATGTTAACAAACCTTCCACTAGAAAGAATAACATACATATTGAAATCAAAGGAAAATGTGTTTGAGAATATATGGAGACCTTTCATTGATTATTTTTTTTTTTTTTTGTTACTTATTTGTACCCCTAGGTAGATTTGGTTTGCAGTCTGGTGACAAGCCACCGGCTGCCGGTCGCTGCGTGCGCGAGCGCCCTAAACCTACATGTTTTTGGTATGCAGGAGGAAACCGGAGAAATCCCGGAGTAAACCCACGCAACACGGGGAGAACATGCAAACTCCACACAGCTCACTGTTGGTCGGGGGCTGGGATCGAACCCACGATCTCATGATCCCCGCGATCCCCCGGCCGAGGGTAAACTGTGCTGCCGCAGTGCTAAACCACTGCGCCACCGTGCAGCCGATTATGTAAATTATGTAGATTATGTAAAGAAACTAAACATAACTTCTGAAGAAGAAGGTGAATGATATGTGTGGACCTTGTAAATTCCAAATTGGTGAATGTATAATATGTATACTTATGTAATGGATTACCTAGGCTAAACAGAGGAGCATTGTTTGACTTGTTTTTGTTAATGGTTGTTGGTGTTTTTAGAACATTTATTTTTAATTTACTTCAGTGTTAGGGTTTGATTGTTTGTGTCATGTTTGTTAAAAAAGGTTCAATAAAAAATATTGTGGAAAAAAAAAAATCTCCCCCTATCACTAAGTGGCTTACATAACCATCTGGGATAAGTTCAAACACTTTTAGAAAAAGTGCTGGGTCGTCCGTATTCGGCCCATAGATATTAACCAGTGTAATGGGAAATTAATTAATATGCCCAGTTAAAATTATGAACCTGCCATGTGGGTCAGCTGTAGATGATTGAAATTGAAAAGGTTTCCTGAAGAGAATGGCGACACCTCAGGCTTTTGATGTAAATGGTGATTGATAGACCTGTGAGATCCAGTTGGCCCTGAGTATCCTTTGCTTGGTAGCTTTAACATGGGTTTCTTGTAAAAATATCAAGTCAGATTTCAATGATTTCAAATGTGAAAAAACTTTGGCTCGTTTAATAGGGTGACCTAAACCACGTACATTCCAAGAGACCAAGGATATACAGTGGGGCAAAAAAGTATTTAGTCAGCCACCAATTGTGCAAGTTCTCCCACTTAAAAGATGAGAGAGGTCTCCAATTTTCGTCATAGGTATACCTCAACTATGAGAGACAAAATGAGAAAAAAAAAATCCAGAAAATCACACTGAAGGATTTTTTTTTTTTTTTTTTTTTTTTTTTTTTTTTTTTTTTTTGAGAAAAAAGTTGTTTACAAGGAAAAAAATTCAAATTTACAAGAAAGTCACAAATTTTTGAGAAAAAATGTAAGAAAAAAGTTGCAAGTTTACAAAAAGTCAAATTTTTGAGAACAAAGTTGCAAATTTACAAGAAGTCATACATTTTTGAAGAGAAAAGTTGCAAATTCATAAGAAAAAGGTTACAGATTTACAAGAAAAGTCAAATATTTTAGAAAAAATGTTTGCAAGAAAAAAAGTTGTAAGTTTACAAAAGTCACCAATATTTGAAGAAAAAAAGTAGCAAATTTACAAGAAAAAGCTGAAATTTTACATGAAAACCATTGAAAATATACTAAAGAAAGTTCACAAGTTTATGGGAAAGTCGCCTCCTTTTTTTTAGTAAAAATGGCAAATTTACAAGAAAAAAGCTAAAAAAAATTTTAGCTCTGAAGCTAAACGCCTTAGGGTAGCAGCTCACTGGGCTGAGACAGCTCGCAACTAGTTGGAGATAAAAAAAATCTGAGACAGATCTGAGAATTTGCAACAATTTTCACTTGGAATCACACTGTCGCACAAACTTACAGTGAATTTTTGGCCAGACAAAACTGAGGAGGGTTCGAGAAAAGGTTGAGACAGCTTTGAGACACCTGTGATGACTCTGAAGACTATTTTTTTTTTTTTTATTTAAGTTTTTGTAAAGGGTATACAGGTCGTTACAGCAATGCAGTGTTTACATTTTCATCACATGTTCCCTTATTTTCTGATATCTGACAACATTGGAAGATTAATTCTTACAACACCCCTTATTTTTTTTTTTTTTTTTAAAGTGAAAGAAAAGGTGAAATTAAAGAGAAAAAAAAAACAAAACAAAAAACAAAAAAAAACCAAACAAACCAGTAAAAAACAAACAAAAAGAAAAAGTAAGTAAATAAAGATAAAAGAGCATCTGAGTAGCATTGGAACAAAGAGCAGAACCATTATTGAAATGGTATTTGTCAAAGATTAGATCTAATGGAAGACACATATGCGGTCCAGGGTTGCCAAAAGTTCATGAACCCATCCATGTCCTGTCTTAGTGCGAATGTCAACTTTTCCATCGAGTAAATGTCTTGGATCACGTTAGTCCAATCTTCAGGTGTAGGACAGTCCTTCAACATCCATTTTTTAGTTAGAGCTTTTTTGCTTGCCAATATTAAAACATTGAATAAGTATTTTTCTCCTCGTCTTTCCAGTGAGTCCGGTAGTAAACCCAAATACAAAGTTACAAAAGAAAAGGGAACTGTAATTTTGAATATTTTCCCCAATATTGTCTGTACATTGGTCCAATATTGGTGGATAACTGGGCATGACCAAAACACATGAAAATGATTTGCAGTCTTTTCACCACACAAGCGCCAACAGTTCAATCCCTTATGGGTAAATTTGATTTGTGCAGGTGTTCTGAAAAATCTTGCCAAGTTTTTCCATCCAAATTCTCTCCACTGCAGGGATGAGGTACTTTTCCATTGCTGTTTATTTAGCTTTTCCCATATTTCCAGATGTAAAGTGAAATTCCCCTCTTTTTCCCATCTCTCTTTTATATAAGATGTGTTGTCTCCTTTTAAGTCTTGAAGACCTTGGTATATTTTAGAAATGTATCTGATCCCTGGGATCCCTTTATATGCCATTAAGAAGACCTTCAGAACACCTGACTGGGCCCTTTCCAAAACCTCCTTTTTAAGTATATTGTTTATGTGGTGTCTAAGCTGGAAGAACCTGTAAAGGTCTTGATTTATTAGGCCTTGTTTTTTCAAATCTTCAAAACTTCTTAAGATTTGCCCTTTAAAAAAATCGTAATATTTTATCAGCCCCTTCTCCTTCCACTTTTTAAATCTGGTGTCTGTTTTATTAGGAGTAAAGTCCTGATCATAGGCGATCCATTGCAGAAGTCGATAGGGCTCTTTAGTTTGATTCTCTCTGACTATCTTAAACCAAATTTTTAGCGGGGTCTCTATCCACGGGTTAGTGTTATTCAAAAGCTTAGGTAAGACATTGTTCCCTATTATCGCCTGTAGGGGGATGTCACTTGTTATTTGGCATTCGATCTCCTTCCATTGTGCAGAGTAGACTGGGTTACATATCTCTACTAAAGTTTTAATTTGTGCGGCTTTAAAGTAGTCCCTGATATTTGGCAGCGCGAGCCCACCTTTGTCTTTGTTTAGCTGTAGGGTTCTATATCTGATTCTAGGTCTCTTGCCCTGCCATATGAATCTTGAGATCCTTCTGTCCAGCTCCTGCCATGTTTTTTTGGGAGGTTCTACCGGTATTGTTTGGAAAAGGTATAGAAGACGTGGAAGTATATTCATTTTGACTGCTTCAATTCTTTGTGCAATACCCAAGAATGGTATCATATTCCATCTTGCTAGGTCAGATTTTATTTTTGTCACCAGTGGATCATAGTTTAGTGATATAATTTTGTTGAGTTGTTTCGGGATATTGACCCCCAGATATTTCATAGATTCCGACTCCCAGTTAGTTTTGAGTTTGCTTAGTGAATAATGATTTGGGTCATAGTTGAATGTTAAAACTTGGGTTTTATGCATATTTAATTTGTACCCCGATAAATCTCCATACTCTGAAAAAACTGAGGTTAGTTCTGGTAAAGAAGTGTCCGGCTGCCCTAGGTATATTAAAATGTCATCAGCAAAGAGTGCTATTTTATGTTCCTTCTGACCAAGTGTAATACCTTGAATTTTTTGGTTTTGTCTTATCCATTGGCTCAGAGGTTCTATGAAGATTGCAAAGAGCAGTGGAGACAGGGGGCAGCCCTGACGACATCCTCTTTCCAGTTCAAAAGATGATGATAAATTACCGTTAATCCTTATTTTAGCTGTTGGTTTTTTATATAATGCCTGTATAGTTCTAATGAAGTTGTTATGAAAATTGAAACTGGATAAGATTCTGTATAGAAAAGACCAGTCAACCGAATCGAATGCTTTTTCAGCATCTAATCCTAATATGACTGCATTTAAGTTATATTTTTTTATATGATGAATTATGTGTAAAGTGCGTCGAATGTTGTCTTGTGTCTGTCTTTGTCTTATAAAACCTGTTTGGTCTAAATGAATTAGGTCTGTCAGTATATTCTCTAACCTTTTGGCAAGGATAATGGTAAAAAGCTTATAGTCCTGATTTAGTACACTGATTGGTCTGTAGTTGGAGCACTCTAGTTTATCCTTTTCAGGTTTAGGTATAACTGCAATGACCCCTTCTCTCCAGGAGGGGGGGATTTCCCCTGTGTGGAGGACATAATTAAATGTTTTCAGGAGGAGAGGAGATAGTTGCTGTTTAAAGGTTTTGTACCACTCTGCTGTATAGCCATCAGCTCCTGGGGATTTGTTAGCTTTAAGTTTCATAATTGCTTTTTCCAATTCTTTAGGATGTATTTCTGACAGTAGTGTTTTATTTTGTGACTCCGTAAGTTGGGGAAGGTTTAATGTGTTTAGGAATGCCTCGGATGCGTTTTTATGTTTTTTGTGGGAGTATAAGTTCTTATAGTAATTCTCGAAGTTTTTAAGAATATCCTGAATTCTGAATTTTATTTCCTTTGATACTGGGTCTCTGATTTTGTAGATTGCTCTTTCTGTTTGATGTTTCCTCAATTTATAGGCTAGCAATTTTGCCGATTTACTGCCTGCTTCATAGTATTTTTGTTTCAGAAATGTAAGTTTCTTCTGGATTTCTATTGTGTAGATCTCATTTATTTGGTTTTTAATTTCCTTAATCTTGAGCGAGTCAGTAGAATGAGTGTTGCCTTTGTGTTCTTTTTCTAGGTTCCTAAGTTCTGACTCTAATGTGGATAGTTTTTCTTGTCTTAGTTTCTTTTGGGTTGCCAGTTTTGCAATAATCTTTCCTCTTATTACAGCTTTACATGCATCCCACAGTATTAAAGGGGATACTTCTCCATTATCGTTATCTTCCAAATATCTGAGAATATCTGACTCCAATTCATCTTTCAATGGTCCTTTCAGGACATTTGAATTTAACCTCCAAGAAAATGTATTATTTGTGTATTTTTGGATATTTAAGTCCATGTAGATCGGACTGTGGTCGGAGAGATCCATCAGTCCTATTTTACATGTTTTTACTCTACCAATGTCTCTATTAAACATAAAAAAATAGTCAATCCTTGAGTAAGATGAATGTGGAGTTGAGTAAAATGTATAGTCTTTTACACTGGGGTTGAGTTCCCTCCACACATCACAGATTCCCATTTCTTTTAGTAGCATCCGAGTCTTCCTGTTTTGGGTGTTATTTTGATGTGGGGAATTACCAGAAGCATCCCAGTATGGATTCAGTCTAAGATTGAAGTCCCCACCACATATCACTAAACCTTGAGCTTTAGTTATCATTAGGTCGAATACATTTTTATAAAATTTCCAGTTAGCCCCTGGGGGAGCATACACATTCAGCAGGGTGATATCTTCTCCCTCTAGCCGCCCAGTTACCAAACTGTATCTCCCTTCTTTATCTTTGTGTTCTGATTTTTTTTCAAATGTAATTTTGGTTGATATCAATGTCGCTACTCCCCTCCTCCTCCCTGATTTATATGAAGATGAAGAGATCATTTTAAACCCTTGTCTACTGAGTTTATTGTGTTCCACGTCTGTTAGGTGGGTTTCTTGTAAAAGTATTATTCCTGCTTTGTCTTTTTTCATTTTGCCTAGAATCTTGGATCTTTTAACTGGATTCAGGATCCCTTTTACATTATATGAAATTATTTTGGTTACACCCTGTTTCTCCATTGTGTTGTTTTGTTTAGTATAACTGTGTGGTGGCCCTCTTTTGTGCTACTCAGAAACTGAAAGAACATTAAAAACAAGAAAAACATTAAGAACATAGTGTAAAAAACTTTAAAACAAAAAACTGTCAAAAGAACTTCCTGAGCTGAGGTCTTTTTAAAGACCCTGTAAGAGCCTTGATGGAGTGAAGGCTCTGAGGGAAATTCCTCAAACTCTGTTACGTGTTGAGGGCCCTCTCGTACCACTGAAAGTAGTCCCATGCTTTTAACGTGAGTTTCAGAACCCAATCCAAACTTGTAATGATTTTTTTTTTTTTTTTTCCTTTTATGCCTAAACCCTGTGAAATTGTGTGCACCCTCCCACCCCCATCACATCAAACATTCACGCAAAAACAGTATTTGTTAGTATGAGCAGAACATGTGGATTATTGTCACATTTCTATTTTAACAAGTTTTTTTTTTTTTATTACAAAGACTTATTTGTTTCAAATAATATGATTGTTCCATGAAATGTTTTACCACATGCTGAATATGCATCTCCTTTAATGTTTGTTACCTTGTATGAGGGGGGTTGGATGTGCGGATTGATTCAAGAGAAAGGAAAAAAAAAAAAAAAAAAAAAAAAAGGTCGCTATTCCAACCTGAAAACGGATAGTTTATCCGCGACGCTCTGGTGCTGGGTTTCCCGCTGCTGGTCCGTGGATTTTGAGGGTCTTTGTGTTGTCCATGTTTGCGCTTTGATCTTCTCACTCGGGTCTGCTGCGGGTTTAAACACCGTTACCGGGAGGCCTCTTCTCGCCATGTCAGCTGTTGCTTCTTCCGCCGAATTATAGAGACACGTTTCATCGCCGTAGAAGACCCTTAACTTCGCAGGAAATGGTGTCTGAAAGCGCAATTTCTTCTCTCTTAACACCTTTTTCGCGTCATTGTATTCCCTGCGCTTTTTAAGGACCTCCGGGGCGTAATCGTGTTCCACGTAGACTTTTCTCTCCTGGTGCATAAATCCTTTTTTCTGCCAGGCCAGTCTTACAACCTCTTGTTTTATTTTGAAATTGGAAAATCTTACCAACACCGAACGTGGGGGCGCTTCCGCCGCCGGCCTAGCGGCTAATGAACGATGTGCCTTTTCTATCTTCAAGTCGGTGGTTTGTGGAATATCCAATTTCTCTCTTAGTAAGGATTCCACGCATTCTGCCATTGAGTTAAAACCATTTTCGGTTCCTTCTATCAGACCATGAATTCTTATGTTGTCTCTTCTTTGTTTTCCTTCTTGGTCGGTTAGCTTAGCCTCTATAGCTGCTTGTCTTTTGCGTAGGTCCAGCACAGAATCTTCGAGCACTTTTATTCGATCCTCTGTTTCCAAGATTCGGTTCTCGGCCTGGTCCACTCTGCTGTTTGTCCTTTTCAATTCTTCTCTGAATTCCCGAAATTCGGCCGTAACATCTCGGCGAAATCGTCGTAGTTCCTCAAATAGTGATTTCAGGCTAACCCTTTTGTTAGCTATCACCAGCTCCTCGTCTTCTGAACGGGGATCTTCCAGTTCAGATTCTCCGGCCGATACGTGTCCTAGCCTGGAGAATTTCAGTTTCTTCTGTTTTCCTTTAGACATGATGATTTTGTCTTTTGATTTTCACTCCTCCAAAAATCCGTTAAGTTTGATTTTCAAGGTGTTATCCTGGATTGAGTCTGAGAGCTTCAGTGTTAAGCTGCAGTCGCCATGGCGTCCAGACCGGAAGTCCACACTGAAGGATTTTTAATGAATTAATTGGTAAATTCCTCGGTAAAATAAGTATTTGGTCAATAATAAAAGTTCATCTCAATACTTTGCTATATACCCTTTGTTGGCAATGACAGAGGTCAAACGTTTTCTGTAAGTCTTCACAAGGTTTTCACACACTGTTGCTGGTATTTTGGCCCATTCCTCCATGCAGATCTCCTCTAGAGCAGTGATGTTTTGGGGCTGTCGCTGGGCAACACGGACTTTCAACTCCCTCCAAAGATTTCCTATGGGGTTGAGATCTGGAGACTGGCTAGGCCACTCCAGGACCTTGAAATGCTTCTTACGAAGCCACTCCTTTGTTGCCCAGGCGGTGTGTTTGGGATCATTGTCATGCTGAAAGACCCAGCCACGTTTCATCTTCAATGCCCTTGCTGATGGAAGGAGGTTTTCACTTAAAATCTCACGATACATGGCCCATTCATTCTTTGCTTTACACGGATCAGTCATCCTGGTCCCTTTGCAGTAAAACGGCCCCAAAGCATGATGTTTCCACCCCCATGCTTCACAGTAGGTATGGTGTTCTTTCTCCTCCAAATACGACAAGTTGAGTTTTTACCAAAAAGTTCTATTTTGGTTTCATCTGACCATATGGCATTCTCCCAGTCCTCTTCTGGATCATCCAAATGCTCTCTAGCAAACTTCAGACGGGCCTGGACGTGTACTGGCTTAAGCAGGGGGACACGTCTGGCACTGCAGGATTTGAGTCCCTGGCGGCATAATGTGTTACTGATGGTAGCCTTTGTTACTTTGGTGCCAGCTCTCTGCAGGTCATTCACTAGGTCCCCCCGTGTGGTTCTGGGATTTTTGCTCAGCGTTCTCGTGATCATTTTGACCCTACAGGGTGAGATCTTGCGTGGAGCCCCAGATGGAGGGAGATTATCAGTGATCTTGTATGTCTTCCATTTTCTAATAATTGCTCCCACAGCGGATTTCTTCACACCAAGCTGCTTACCTATTGCAGATTCAGTCTTCCCAGCCTGGTGCAGGTCTACAATTTTGTTTCTGGTGTCCTTTGACAGCTCTTTGGTCTTGGCCATAGTGGAGTTTGGAGTCTGACGGTTTGAGGTTGTGGACAGGTGTCTTTTATACTGATAATGAGTTCAAACAGGTGCCATTAATACAGGTAACGAATGGAGGACAGAGGAGCCTCTTAAAGAAGAAGTTACATGTCTGTGAGAGCCAGAAATCTTGCTTGTTTTTAGGTGATCAAATACTTATTTTACCAAGGAATTTACCAATTAATTCATTAAAAATCCTTCAATGTGATTTTCTGGATTTTTTTTTTTCTCATTTTGTCTCTCATAGTTGAGGTATATCTATGATGAAAATTGGAGACCTCTCTCATCTTTTAAGTGGGAGAACTTGCACAATTGGTGGCTGACTAAATACTTTTTTTGCCCCACTGTATGATCAAGAGCGTTGTGCACGTGCGGTGCCATCGGCATTACAGCAAGATACAAACTTAACATTCAGTGTGGCAGCCGACCTAAAACAAAAAACATTAATCTAAACAGATAAGTAACACCTCAACAAACCCCCCGCCCAAAGCTTCCCCGAACAAAGCATAACCCTCATCCACATCTGGGATCACCAGTTAAAAAAACAAAACAAAAACAAGTAAAACCCACCACCTCCAACAGACCGTCCCCACAGCACACAGAGTAAAGCATAAATTGAACCTTGAAAATGAAAACTATTAAGATAAAAGTCTGCTTAGAACAAGTTTAGACTCTCTTCTTTTATGTTTTGAAAAATGAGCTTTCAGAGTTTTTGATTTACAAAAGTCTTAACCTCGTCTGGATCATTGAAAGCTTTTACTTGCCCTTGGTAGTGAACGTGGAGTCTTGCCAGGAAGCGGAAATAGTGCCGAATCTCCTTCTCTCTCAACAACTGTAGAACCTCACGAAAACTCTGGCGCTGCTCCATCACCTCCGCGGTGTAGTCAGGAAATATTAAGATTCGGTTTCCTTCATATTCCATGGAGCACTGCCTCCCGAGCAGTGGAGTCTTTTCTTTCTCCTGTGTTAGATGTACTTGTGCAATGATCATGTGTGGTCTGGATTCTTCTGGCGGTTTAGGCTGCTGTATGCAGTGCGCTCTGTCAATGACGACCGGTTTGGTGAAGTTGTCGTCCCCCAGCAGCTTTGGGATCAGATTGGAGACAAACTCGGTTGGCCTCCCTTTCTCCTTGCCTCCTGGGACACCAACAATTCTTATGTTGTTGTGCCTGGATCTCCCTTCAAGATCAGAAAGCTTGACCCACAGTTTTTTATTCTCTTACCTCAATGTGGCGAGAGAAGTTTCCATATTGTGGATGCGCTGTTTGTGGTCAGCTATCTGGCCCTCAGTGGTAGACAGTCTCTCCACGAGCTCCCTTTAGGCGGACAGAATTGTCTGAAAACTCTGCTCGAACTTATCAAACCGCTCGTTAAAGGACTGCAAAAGCTTGTTTGATAATTTATACCAAGCGAGTGGAATCTCGTCTTCCTCTTCAACTGGTGGCCGGTCCGGTAATATACCTCCGCCAAAGGGGGAGGTTATGTGATCATCGGCGTTGGTTTGTCTGTTTGTTTGTCTGTTTGTTAGCAAGATAACTCAAAAAGTTATGGAACTTAGAACTCAGAAAAGATTTATTGCCAAGTACATTAACAGATAACTGATAACAGATCACTGATAACATACGAGGGATTTGACTTGACACAGAAAACGACCTGCATTTCCGGTGACACGGCTGCATCTGTGAACGCGCCTGTCAACAGAAGGGTACAGGATGCATGGGAAGAAAGGATAATACAATAGGAAGGAGCAAAAAAACCATTGATTTTCAGAATAGTGGTCATATATGATCAATATTATGATTACAAGAAAAAAAAGCCCTCAATGCACAGTCAGCAGACAAAAAAGTTCACAAGGACACAGAGAGAGCAGTGAGTGAATCATCTTTATCATCAGTTTGTGAATCAGTATGAGTGTAATGTTGAATGTAGGTGTTTGTATCAGTTAAGAACAACAAGGACTCTTTGGCAGGAGGTGTTTTGTCTAGCTGCTGGCATTGTCCTTGAGCCATGCAGCTGCCTGTCCGAAAGGCCGTGAGCTCAATGTTTTGAAAACAAAAAGCTGCAGATCATCTGGAGGATTTGTGTGAGGGAAGTCAATTTCGTCGAATAGTACTGATATCAGAGAGGAAAAAAAACCTTTATATTCTCTTACAGATTCAGTACTTAATCCTTCAGTGCTGGACGTTGAATCCTTCATGGACGGCTCTGAGCGTAATCATGATGTAATCCACCTTCCTAGACAGTTCTCCATTTGCCGCTAACAGAGTCCTCTCCATTTTATCAATTTGATGGTTGAACCTCGCCTGGCCAGCATTTTGATAGGTTGTGTCCATCTTCATCAATTTTCGGTACACCAGGACAATCCTAGATCCAATCAGAACGATCCCAATCACCATTACTACGAAGACGTACAAATCTTCTACATCTTCGATGGAAAGATCAGACAGGCACAAGAGTTTCCAATTACTTGTTTCCCGTAAATAGCCCGCAGCAGCCGTTCCTGCGGGGCAAACAACCTCCCCCGGGGCACTTTTCCTCGTTGAAAAAATAGTGTCAATTGCGTTCAAAGCCCAGCTTATTAATTCAATAATTTCTTTCGATAATCAGCAGTAAAGACACGCAGATAGACGACAGCAAGCTGGGATCCAGTTAGTTAGGGAAGGAGGAGATAAATCAGAGCAGGAGAGAAGAAAAAGGCGTCTGCTCTCTTTGGAGGGCGGAAGTGAAGGATTTTCATGAAATTTTCACAGATTGGCAGAAATGGGGTATCCTACAGATGAATAGATTTTGGTGGTGATCCGGATCACCGTCCACAAGAAAACCGCCATTATGCAAAATGCCATTTTCGTGAATAACTACTAAACCACTAATCCTATCATTGTGAATCCAATTGTTGTGAATCCAATTGCTAGTCATATGTTTTCATGGTCAAGGAATCTGAAAACGTACACACAAACACTGTATGGGGGGAACTGTGGCCGCCATTACGGAAAATGCCATTTTCGTGAATAACTACTGAACCACTGCTTGTCATATGTTTTCATGGTCAAGGAATCTGAAGACTGTATGGGGGGAAACTGTGGCGCTTGGCGGAGGTCTGCGCTGTCCGAGTGCTTTTCTAGTTTCTTGTTAGCGGTCTCTGTTAGCATTAGCCTTTGTGTTAGCTAACAGGTAGCCAGCTACCTTTCCCCCTCGCGTAGTTTTACCCGACATTTTCACCTTCTACTTAATTGTAGCGCGGAAAGGACATAAAAAGCGGCGAAAGCGGAGAGTCCAGTGTTCAAAAAAACGGTTTTCAACAGTAATATTTTCTGTGCTGTGGGGAGCTCCAAAAAAACACGTCTACCCTGCACTCATCTCACTAGCCCCCACCCTCTTCCCTCTTTGATCACTGTTGCTAATGTTAGCTGACTAGTTCGGTGAGCAAGCCTGAACCAAATGACATAAATTCATCTTATGGAATGAATGAAATAAAGCATCACTGGTGAGCAAGAGTGTGTGGCTTCAGTGGTCAATAAGATATGGCTGGTCCCTGGAACACAATAAGCATTGGAGCATTCATAAATGAATAGCTAAACAACTAGCATGAGCTAGCCGCCTTTGATCCAGGTTAGAGGTAATAACTTATTTACTTACTACTCCACGGGCTGAGGGCTGGGTGGCCATCACCATGCGTAGAGCCAGTCAGGTTAACCAGTACATGCCAACATTGCCAGTTTTGGGCCAGCTCCTCTGCATCCTCAACAGCGACTCCGAGCTGTCGGAGGTCTCTCTCCAAGACATCGAACTATGTGGTGCTCAACTTTATTTCAACTGTATTTATTTATTTACATAGCACCATTTCACAACAACAGTCATCTCATAGCACTTTCAACTGTAAGGAAAACCCCCACAATTGCAGAAAGACCCCAGCAATCAGGAGATCCCCTGTGAGCAAGCGCTTGGTGATGGTGGAGAGGAAAAACTCCCTTTTAAAGGTGACGGACAGACGAAAACTCAAAATCGCTAAATCATATCTCAAATTGTTGTCTGAGACGAGCTAATTGGAACCCCACATGTTTTGGTGTCAACGTATGTCGCATAAGGTGACAATGCGCTCTTGAAGTACGCTGTTGTGGAGAGCTGTCTGACCCAGCCAAGATCAGCGGCTAAAATGGCCACTGACTGTGTGACGTCATTTCGGTGTGGCACACAGTCGGCGGACATTGCTTTTTTTTATTTGATGTTTACATTTTAAAATTGGCGATTACGGATATTTCTCGGAATACTTTTGGATTACAAATAGATTATTTATTAACATTAGGATTTCAGGAATCGAATTAATTATGGTTTGTCGTTGTGTTGTGTACGGGTGCGACATTGTACCAGAGGAGCATGCTGTGAGTGTTTTTGAATGTCCCGTCCCTGTGAAAATCAGAACGGCATGGGTGAAATTCGTTCAGAAAACGCAAAAAAAAAAAAAATGGACTTATGTCGGTAAAACACCAAAAATGTGCAGTAGAGATTTCGTTGACAGCGATTTCGAGAATAAGATGCAATTTGTGTCACGACTCGCCGCTCCTCAGCGGATTCAGCTGCGCGCACACCTGCCCCTCATCAGCACATCCCCATAAATCCATTCACACACACCTGCTTGTTGAATAAAGCTGTTAAATCTATCCTGAGCCTGCGTGCGTGTTTCCTGGGCCAGACATTATGTCAATTTGAAATGAAATTTGCCAAAAGATTTCTGATAAAGAAAACGGCTATTCCAACTATATATGCCTCGATTTCCAAGTGTGACTCTGAGAACGGGGTCAGTGCTAGTGGCGATCAACTGTCAGAACACGCGAAGTAAACAGGGTAAGTTTTTTATTTTTAATATTCACTGCAAATGTTTACTAAACATCTTAAATGAATTCCAAGCCATGGTTTGCATTGCCTTACCAACTTATCAAATATTAGCATATTAGGTTGTTCATACTCATCAAATATGAAATATTCAGTGCTGTATAGGGAGGTGGTTGTGCCTGTTTGATCAATTTATATTTCTATGTATGTAATCCAATTTGAGACCTCTTGGATAAAATTATGATCTACTTTTTTTGCAGATTTTATCAACTGTCACTCAATGTTGATGTTTCTGACCAAGCAGAGGAAGCTGATGAACAGGACTTTTATGTAAATCCAAATTTATACCATAAAATGGTAGAAAAATTATTGAAATGTATATGACATGCGACTTTGATGAATGCTGAGCTATGAGAACTATAACATTGACATGAACATTAAGAAACTCAATATATGATTTTACAAAACTTTATTTAAATAACATTGTTCACAAATCTAATCTTGGTAGGCAAAATCCCTTGTAGTGATGAGATGGGAATGTTTCTCTGATGAGGCTCACCGCACAGGCAGGCAACATAACCCTCACTTCTTCTCCAAAAAAATCCCCAACACTATGAATCTGTATCGCCTGAAAAATATGGGGTTGGCATTGATTATTCCGTTTGCATTGATTATTGAATGTATTGAATGGTTTCTTCATAATTCATCTGGGAAATTAAATCAAATGAATAAATATTGTTTATAAACTCACTCGTGTGGACGATGACGGCCGCTGGGCGGTCATCTGTCTCATCAGCTCCAGCTGCGCACAGACCAGCAGGTGCTAATCAGCGGCTGAGAAGATGATGATTAACAACATGTCATCAGGCAGCGAGTGACCAATGGGTAGTTTTATTTTTAAAATTAAGTGTGTGACCATGCATGTCGCCAAAGAAAAATATTTGTAAGCATCTTTTACCTAGAAATATCTTACAGCCGATCGTAAACGTGTTCTTTTCCCGTCCGTGTTGCGTCTTCCTACTCTCCCTCTGCCTCAAACAAATGAGGCTGACAGGCCACACACCACCCAAAACGTCTTCATTGTCAATGTAATCATTTGTAATCATTTATATTGAGGTCGTCAAACTCTAGAAAATAATCGCTGTCCGAATCACTTTGCTCGCGTTCTGCAATTTTTTTTCATACGGAATTGACGTGAAGGCTGCACGCACCTATCGGGAGATGGCGGTACTGCAGCATCACTGAGTGAGAGATGGGCTATGACCAAATAATTTCATTTATGGAGGATGGTGACACATATTAAATCAGGGGAATGGGAAGAATGGAATATTTTCATACAATCAGTTGATTGGTTCAATAAAAAAATGTCAATGTCCGTCGCCTTTAACAGGAAGAAACCTCCAGCAGAACCAGGCTCAGGGAGGGGCAGTCATCTGCTGCGACTGGCTGGGGGGTGAGGGGATAGAGAAGATGAAAAGAACAGACATGTAGAGAGCAAACAGCACGACTGGGACTCAACCTATGGGAGAGAACAAACAGATGTTAATGACCAGCAAAAATATTTCATTGAGAGTGAAGAAAGGAGTGAAGCCCATTGCATTATTGGAGGTCCCCTGGCTGTCTAAACCTATTAGCAGCATAACAAAGGGAGGGTTCAGAGGCACATGAGCCCTCCCTAATTGTAGGTTATATCAAAAAGGAAGGTTTTTACACTATTCTTAAAAACAGAGATCGAGTCTGACTCCCGAATCCAGATTGGCAGCTGGTTCCACAGGAGAGGAGCTTGGATAACTGAAGGCTCTGCCTCCCATTGTACTTTTGAAGATTCTAGGTATTACAAGTAATCCTGCATTTTGGGAGTGTAGTGCTCTGTTAGGATAATAGGGTAGTATCAGATCTTTTAAATAAAAAGGGGCCTGATTATTTAGAGCTTTGAAAGTGAGAAGAAGGATTTTAAACTTAATTCTAAACTCTATGGGAAGCCAATAAAGGGAGGCCAGAACCAGAGAGACATGATCTCTCTTTCTAGTACCTGTTCAAACTCTTGCTGTGTGGAGGTAATAGAACAGGCGAGATGCAACGAGCTGGAAGGGTACAAGGTTTTATTTCCTCCAACATATTGAAACACGCTTTGTAGCTTGGTGAGCTACTGCACTGCTGAGGCATGTATAGCAAGCTCTTTTATACATGTTATACAGACAGAGTGAATGCATGGCACATTAGCATAGTGATATACATATCAGTCAATACATATCATTAGCGTGACCAACTGGCACCCAGATGTCCTCTCTCTCATCCAGGGATATATCCACGACAGTCCATTGTTCTAATTGCCCCCGGGGGCTCTCTGTCCATATGTAAATTGTCCTCCGTTTCTGCAGTGTGCTGGGTCACCACAGCTGCAGCATTTTGGATCAGCTGAAGACTTTTTAAAGATGTTTTAGGACAAATTGATAATAAAGATTTACAGTAATCTAATCCAGAGCTAACAAAAGCGTGGATCAGTTTCTCAGCATCACTCTGAGACAAGATGCTCCTAATCTTGGCAAAACTATACAAATGATAGAAGGCAGTCTTAGAAACAAATTTAATACAGTATGTGAATTGAAAAACAGATCTTGATCAAAAGTGGCTCCAAAGTTCCTCACAGAACTATTCAGAGAAAGAGTAACCGCATCCAAACTAAGAGCTTGATTTGGAAAGGTATTTCTAAGGTTTTTTGGATCAACTAGAATGACTTCAGTCTTATCTGAATTTAATAGCAGGAAATTACAAGTCATCCAAGCTTTGATTTCCTTAAGACAGGCCTCTAACTTGGCTAATTGATTACTATCATCTGGCTTCATTGATGGGTATAATTGTGTCTCACCTGCATAACAATGAAAATGTATACATTGCTTTCTAATAATGTTGCCTAACGGAAGCATATATAAACTAAAAAGAATAGGGCCTAGCACAGATCCCTGTGGAACTCCATGACTGAGCTTTGAGTTGGAAGAAAACTCATTATTGACATGACCAAACTGGAACCTATCAGATAAATAAGATCTAAACCACTGCAATGAAGTTTCATTAAGTCCAACATAGTGTTCTAATCTATCAAGTGGAATATTATGATCGATAGTATCAAAAGCTGCACTAAGGTCTAAAAGGACAAGTACAGAAACAAGTCCATTATCAGATGTGATAAGGAGGTCATTAGTGACCTTCACTAAGGCTGTTTCAGTACTATGATGGATTCTAAACACAGAGTGAAACTCTTCAAATAAACCATTTCCCTGCAAATGGTCAGCTAATTGCGTAGCAACAACTCTTTCTAAGATTTTTTGAAATGAAAGGCAGATTAGAGATTGTCCATAGTTAGCTTAAACTCCTGGATCCAGCGTTGGCTTTTTGAGTAAGGGTTTAATTACAGCAGTTTTAAAAGCCTGTGGTACATAGCCTAATGTTAATGAAGAATTGATTATTTTAAGAATAGAGCTACCAATAAATGGGAAGACCTTTAAATAACCTGGTAGGAATATGGTCTAAAAGACAAGTTGAAGGCTTGGATAAAGAAATAATTTTATCTAATGCTAAAAGGTCAATTGGAGTAAACTCATCCAAACAGATATCAGTCGAAGGAGTTGTAGTAGTTACTGTATTTAAGTTAACAGTGGGAAGAATCTGACTGATTTTATCTCTGATGGATGAAATGTTATTATTGAAAAAGTTCATAAAGTCCTGACTAGTAAGCTCTAAGGGAATGCTAGGATTGACAGAATCCTGACTCTTTGCCAGCCTGGCTACAGTGCTAAAAAGAAACCTGGGATTATTCTTGTTCTCCTCTATTAATGCAGAATAATAACTCGTTCTAGCTTTTCTAAGAGATTTTTTTTTATAAATTAAAAGATGATTTCTCCAAGCTAAATAGATTTCATCTAATTTAGTGGAGCGCCATTTTCTTTCTAACTGACGAGTCTTCTGTTTTAAGCTATGAGTTTCTGTGTAGAACCAAAGAGTTAAAAATCTGATTAGACTTTTTTTTTTTTTTTAAAGGGGTCACCATGTCTAGAGTCTGATGCAGAGAAACTGTAACACTATGTACCATGCTATCAATTACAGAAGGAGCAAGCTCTCCATAGCTTATTTTCGTTGCGTTGACACATGGCATAGAGGAAGCAATCTGCATAAATTTGGTAACATCATCTGAGAGGCATCTACTGTAGTAATGTTTTTCTTTAGGAGCCAAATAGCCAGAAATAGTAAAATCAAAGGTTAACAGACAATGGTTTGACAGTACAGGGTTATGAGGAGACACTGCCAGATTTTCTATTTCTATGCCATATGTCAGAACAAGGTCCAACGTGTGGTGGAGATAATGGGTAGAATTTCCTACTTTCCGAGAAAACCCCATCGAGTCTAATATTGAATTACGTGCCATATTAAGGCAATCACTATCTACATCTACATGTACTGTATATTAAAGTCCCCTACTATTATTATTCTATCTGATTTCAGAACTAAATCAGCTAAGAATTCGGCAAATTCGGATAAAAGCTCTGAGTAGGCTGAGGGAGGACGATAAACTATGGCAAATAAAATTGGGTTTAACCTAAAATGCTAAAATGCCCAATAGTGAGGACCAGGCCCTCAAAGGAATTATAGCATATTTTTTGCTTTCCATTAACTAATAATTTGGAATGGTAAATTGTTGCTACTCCTCCTCCATGACCAGAACTTCTGGGATTTTGACAGTTTTGGTGTGTGGCTTGCCCAGAGGTCTTTTCCACCCTGATGCCCTGGGGTTGAACATGATGATGGCTTTTGTCGGGTGTTCTGGTGAGAGGCGGAGGACATGGCCAAACCAGCGGATGCACTGCTGTGTAATAAGGTGGGGTGCTGCAGGTTGATATGTGTGGGCTCAGAGAGTGTCATTAGAAGTGCGCTGGGGCCACCTGATGTTCTGGATGGTTCTGAGGGCCCAACTATCAGACCCATCCACTGTCAAGGCCAGAGTCTTATTCAGTGGCCATGTCTCTGACCCATAGAGTAGGATGGAGAGGACTGACGCATTGTATATACGGAGCTTCATCTTTCGGGAGATTGAATGATTGCACCAGAGAGGTTTCAAATAGTGCCTGCAGGGGCTGATGCAGCAAGGCCACGTCTGCGGTTGATCTCTGGTTTCATGTCCCTGTTGTTGGTCACTGTGGAGCCCAGATACACAAAGGAACTGACAAACTTGACTGCGTCGTTCCTGAGCTGTAACGGAGGTGGGTCCGGTTTCAACTGTGGAGTATTGAATCAGGTGGAAACAAGGATGTCTATTAGGGTGACTGAAATTTAAAGAATATAACAATATAAACTGCACTTGGTAAGCTAACTCCCTAGTAGCCCTGTTAGCGCTGAAGCTAATGCTTTGGGCTCCCTGCTCATCTGAGTGGGAACTGGATAATCAGAGCCAATAACAGGATGATGTGTTGTAACTGAAGTCTGAAGAATTTTTCAGCGATGTTGGGAAAAAGATCCCTGAAGGACAAAACTGGGTTCTGCCCATTCTGCTGAAATGTTAAAATGTAATTATTTCTAAGTGAAGAGAGATTTCAACTTTTTTATTATTTACTGTAGTCATATGATGCAAGAAATCATTTTAGAACAGTAGCCCCCCACAAATGCACCATGTTTGAGTGAATGGGACCTTTAAACACAAATAAGTGATTATACAAGTTCCACACTTATAAAACTGTGTAAAGTGCCATGCTTTTCATATATTTAGAAGCAGGATGTACCCATCCATCTTCTTCTGCTTAATCCTTTTCGGGTTGCGGGGGGGGGGGGGGGGGTGGCTGGAACCTATCCCAGCATCTTTAAGAGAGAGGCAGGGTACACCCTGGACAGATTGCAAGTCCATCACAGGGCCAACACAGAGAGACAGACAACCATTCACTCTCACATTCATACCTAAGGACAATTTAGAATCCCCAGTTGATGCCAATTAACCTAACTTGCATGTTTTTGGCATGTGGGAGGAAACCGGAGAAATCCTGGAGTAAACCCACGCAGACACAGGGAGAACAATGCAAACTCCACACAGACTACTGTTGGTCGGGGGCTGGGATCGAACACAGGATCCCCCAGCCAAGGGTGAGTTGCTGTGTTGCCGCAGTGCTAACCACTCCACCACCTCCCTGCCCGCAGGATGTACCCAGTTACTGTTAAATAAAGGCAATGTGTCAATAAGAAACTCTGTAATCTGTAATATTGCACAATAAGAACCATTTAATATTGCAATCGTTGAATCATTTGCTTTAAAATGGATTTACTGTAGATGAAGAAAGACAGCTCACTCCCATAATCTCTTATGGTTGCTTGTTCAGTAGTTTGCAGGTCCAGATTTGGACCTCACCTCTGGATTTCAGGCTTGAATTTACCACTACAACCAGACTCCTACTGGAGGATGTCTGGCTTTTATTGAGGATCCTGTGGGCTTTGTAGGTGTGGTTGCAGTGCTGTTTGTGTAATGACACTGCCTGTGGTAAACCCATGAAGATGTGGCATCTTTCTAAGGTTATGTAACCACCATTCCTACACTGCTGCCAGTGTTACATTTTCATACACTGACTGACACAATCAAACAAAGAAGAATGGGAATCTCTTAAAGTGAATTTTGTTCTTTCCATGATCTGAGCTTTAAAATAATAATATTGCTTGTAATGTGAATATAGCCAAAGTAGCCCTCAAACCTATCTCTTTTAACCTCTTGCACTCCGTTGTACCGCGGGCGGGCAAGTCTCTGCGTCCCAGAGCGCACGAGGGCGCTCTCGTGCGCCCTCGTGCGCTCTAGGACGCATGATGGAGATGGTGATGGCGTCCAAGTGCGCACTGAAAATAAAAGCTGCAGACACAGCCGCGAACAGATTAGTTCATCTGATTGACCTCTCATTCGACTAATAAGAGCCTTGAATTGGGTTTCTGAAACCTTGAAGAACCAATGACTGAAAACCTAGCAAGAAGGACCCGCCTACCAAGGCTGTGAATGCAGTGAGCCACTTGAAGCAGAGAAGTTTGCGAGCTGTTTTTTTTAAGGCTGGGTGAAGAGAGACTGCTGCAGCAGATCAAAAAAGGACCCGCAGGAAGAACCGTCACAGACCCAGCAGCACGGAGACCACCCACAAATGCAACCTGTGTGACAGCGACTGCCATTCGCGCATCGGCATGTTCGGCCACAGGCGGTGCTTATTTTGTTTTTGTTCCAGCAGAGTAGACGTTATGATTTCTTCCGTGGTCATCATAGACCGACGGAGGCTGACGACGAAGGCTGAGTGACACACACGCGTTCGCCAGTCTTTTTTTAATTACTACTGTTATTTGTTTTGAAAAATCGTTCACCAATAACCGCAATCATGGAAGCACAAAACTGCAATAATGGAATTATGTTTTGATCGGGTCGCGAGACCAGAACCACGAGCGGACCAGCGTCGCGTTCGTCTGACAATGAGGAAGAGAAGTTCGCCAGGACACTGCTGCTGTGAAGAGGTAAGGTGTTATAAGCTAAATTATTCTTTATCCCTGAAAATTGTAATCCAAAATGACTTTTGACCGATCGGTAAATTACAACTGTGTGGCGCACGAAGTCTGAAGTTCGTGCGCCGCGGTACAAGGGGTCGTTCGCCACGTCCAGACCATGAACGCCGCCCTCCCCGCTATTCTTCTGTAGCGAGGGGGGGGGGTGCCGCGGTGACTGCGCTGCTGTCCCACATCGCCACATGAGGCTAATCCGTCATGTAGCGATGGCCGATGTCCATCCTCTGTAGCGAGGGGGGGGGGACAACCCCCCCCCCCCCCACACACACACACACAGACACAGCCCTGAGTGTGACCTTTCATTAGAGCGCAAAATGAAGCTTCTATATTGAATCATTCAAAAGTTACAGACGTTTTTCCAAAGTGTGCCATTTGGCACAGTTCCAAAACACCTGGGAACTACCTGAGGAAAAAGCTGTGTAATATATTCATTTTTTGTGGTATTGTTACAAAGTTTGGACCTCAGCTGGATAACACTTGGTTCTACATTTCTGTTGCATTTTCCAGCCCAGATCTGAAGCTGTGTGTTATTTGCAAGCATTTGTATCCAAAAAAACACCCAGGCCAAATTTATTTTCTTCAAGTTCACTATGTTTAGATGACTGTAACTCAGTGGCCGGAGCACTTAGAGAGATTATGACTGTTTTGCCAAAAAATTCAAAGTGTTTTCTTTTAAATGAGACCAACCCCATGAAGATGCACATTCACCAACCATAATGCTCTGCACTGTGTGTCTATATACACTACCGTTCAAAAGTTTGGGGTCACTTAGAAATTTCCTTATTTTTGAAAGAAAAGGCCTTTTTTTCAATGAAGATAACTTTAAACTAATCAGAAATACACTCTATACATTGCTAATGTGGTAAATGACTATTCTAGCTGCAATTGTCTGGTTTTTGGTACAATATCTACATAAGTGTATAGAGGCCCATTTCCAGCAACTATCACTCCAGTGTTCTAATGGTACAATGTGTTTGCTCATTGCGTCAGAAGGCTAATGGATGATTAGAAAACCCTTGTGCAATCATGTTAGGTCTGCAATGCTGTAATTGCTGCAAATGGAGGATTCTTTGACGAAAGCAAAGTTTGAAGGAAAAAATTATTATTTCAAATACAAATCATTATTTCTAACCTTGTCAATGTCTTGACTATATTTTCTATTCATTTTCCAACTCATGGTGGTAAATAAGTGTGACTTTTCATGGAAAACACAAAATAATTGTTTGGGTGACCCCAAACTTTTGAACAGTAGTGTGTATATATATATATATATATATACTGTATATACTGTATATAGTAATATGTACATATGTTTACTAGCTGTTCTTGTTTTTTCTTGCCTTCTGATTGTTGCTCTGAGTGTTGCTATCCCTGTGCTGTTGCAATCCTGGAATTTCCCCATTGTGGGACTAATAAAGGCTTATCTTATCTTATCTTGTCTTATCTTAAGATGCTGCAAAGGGTTGAAGAACAGCTTTGGATTTAATTTGGGCACGTTAATTTTTGGCGTTTTTAGGGAAATTGACCGGAGTGCAAAGGGTTAATGGGAGTACCAGGGTGTTCCAAACCAGCTAAGAGAGACCTAATTCCTCTATTGCTTCTTCACCGTGGTTGCCTCCCAGGTGGTCATGCCTCTCCTTTGTAGAATTCAGTAGGCATCCCATTCAGAAAAGAAATGGCTCGACTCTGATCCTCTGAACCCCTGTGGAGCACAGCCATCCAACTTAAAAAAAAAAAAAAAAAAAAAACCAACCTTATTTCCATCACTTGAAGCTGCACTTCACTGGATGTTATTGCCCTTAAGAATACAGTATATGGAATTTTCCAGCCGGATTATGCAATTTTCATGTCATGCTGTTTTCTCACTTGGAGTGCCTGAGTGCTGCTCCACATGTTGGTACAAAAGGTCAGAAAGGTAATCTGCCATCACCTCTACATGATCAGTGAAACTGTAAAATCTCTGCTGAAGTACACAAGTAATTGTAGAAATGTTTAGATTGGAGTTATGGATACTGGATGAGAGTATTGTGGCATGTAGAAAAAACCCAACGGCCTTCACATTAAACATTGCTGATTTCACCACAAAGTCAGGATCTTTCTGGCAGTGACGAGTTGAAAAAAGGGACATGCTTGCGTGTGAGTGGTGAGTCCAGGGTCAGGGATGTCGACCCACATCTGGTCTTTCAGGAGAAGAGGCCTGGTGACACCCAGCTATGTAACCTTGCACCTTTAAAAACCACTCTGAGACTTCCTGTGCTTCATTTCCTGATACCTTTAACCCAAAATTTGAGAGGGTTGCTAACGTGCGAGGACGTCGGAGGTGTAATGGTATAGCTGTGGTAAGGTTATTTGTTTTTCATGGCAGGCATTTTAGAGATTCTTATGCTGGTGGTTGAGTTTGAGGGAAGCCTTGTTGTCACTCTTGACAGTAGGAGTAGATGTTGATTATGAAATCAGTTTTATCTAGTTTTCACCTGTATTTGTTAAACATCAGCACATTTATCCTAAAGGTTAAAGGGTTGGCTATATCTAGTACACATTTTATTTAAAGATAAAGGAGGTTTCATAGCTTGTAAGTCCTGAAATAATAGTTTTATAAATTAACAAGTAGACTATAATCATTAACTTTGCAGGAACATACACCAAAAAAATAACATAAAAGAAGTCAGTCTTAGTATCTAGTGGGTGGACATACAGTATTTAAGACAAGAGTCAGCAACTTCAACGATAGAAGAAATCAGCATAGAGTCATAAAATGTATTTGCACCTTAAAATTTAAGGTTAAAACAAAAACTGGCCTTTCAAAATTAGTGATTAACAAGTTTTCACCCTTTAAACTATGCAACTTTTCTCTTACTTTCTCACTGATTTGCTCTTAATTTGCATCTTTTGACTTGTGAATTAGCTGTTTTTCTTTAAACTTTTCAAGTATTTCTTTTTAATTTGCAACCTTTTACCCATAAGTTTGCACCGTTTTCATTTTTAAATTTGAGTTTTTACTTTTCTCAAAGCCACTGGTTCTTATAATTGGTTATTATCTCGTGACATTTACTACACCAGGAAAGGAGCTGGAGGAAAAATAAATACAAGAGTTAGGTTTTTGCTAGAAACATCTCATAATCAATATAGTTCTCTAATAGTTGTGATCTAAAAAGGCTGAGGAAGCTTTGTTGTATTTACTGGAAAACTGATGATTCACATGCTTTGAACTTATTTCTTCTGACTCCCCAAGTTACAGAAAAGAATCAAAACTGCAATGAATTGACCAATTTTCAGTAACATTAAACTACAGTGATGGTAAACTGCAGCACCTTTGTGCATTTGCTTGCTAGCAATGAGTAACGCAACACTTTCACTGGAAAGAAATTTACAGAATAATTTCCAATAGAAATCAAAGTGATCACTGAATGTTGTTGTAGTCTGTATGGACAAAAGTATTGGAACTCCCCATTTTACATCCATAAGCATTAATATGGAGCTAGTCTGCCTTAGCAGCTGTAACAGATTCCACTCTTCTGGGAAGACTTTGTACAAAATTTTGAAATGCGTTAGTGGGATTTTTTTGCCCATTCATTCTCAAATATCTGTGAGGTCAGACATTGATGCTGGACCAGAGGGTCTGATTCCAGTCTCCATTCTAGTTCATCTTAAAGGTGTTTGGTGGGTTCATACCTGTCAAGTTGTTCCACATCAAACTCATCCAGATATGCTTTTATGGACAGAGTTGTGTTGGAACAGAACAGGACCTTCCCCAAACTGTTCCTACAAAGTTGGATGCATGGAATTGTCCCAGAATGTCTTGTTAAACTGAAGCATTAAGATTTACCAGGAATAAAATCCCTGAATTCAGTGAATATTTGGTGTTCTGTCCTTATAGTGACACTTGGTTAATGAATTAGATATCTATAACTATTGCTAAAACACCCAAGTGCATTAAGATATTGTAATACCCATCCATCCATCCATCCATCCATCTACCACCACTTATCCAGGGGTCTGGGTAACAGAGGCAGCAGTCCAAGTAGAGATGCCCAGATTGCCACCAGTTTGCATAGCACCACGATCCCCATGAACCCTCCTGCAGGGGGGGTGAGCCCTTTGGAGGTTGGACCTTTGAGCCCCCAGCCCAGGTGGGGTACACTGGATCCTTCCTGTAGCATTTTTATGGGGATCCACTGGACTGCTCTTGGTCTGGACCTTCACCCAGGATTATTTTGCCTTGGAAGACCCTACCAGGGGCAAGTTACACCCGGCAACATAGCTCCTGGGATCATTAGGACACACAAACCCCTCCACCATGATAAGGTGGCAATCCATCGAGAGGTATTGTAATATTGTCTTTATTAAAATAAAGAATGAAAAGCCCAGCAAGACATGGGCTGTAATTCTTTTCTCTTTGTTCAGGCAGTCTTCAGTGAGAGGTAATGCTGTGCAAACGTAATCAAACATACTGCATGTACTGGCACTTCTCTAGACTGAGAAGTAAAGTTTTATGTTTAAAAGACAATGAATAAACTCTTAACTGCTTCACTCTTTATCATGTTGCCTTTTTAATGACTGTAAATCCCATTGTGTGTGCCACCTCAGATCCTGCTATGTATTTTTAAGTCACCCTCCCTGAGGCACATGTTCTTAAGCATATTGACATATGTCATATTACTGAAGTAATGTGTGCAAACTGGGAAGTGTTGGGGGACAATAAGTGCCTGTTGCCTTTTTTAGCCATGATCTTCTCTTAGCATGTCATGTAACAAAGTAATCAGTCAACACACTGAGAAAAAACAGCATTTGTACATCATATTTGGAGCTGAGTCGTGATGGAACACAAATAGCTCCTGGAAAGCAAACAAAGGTTTTAATTAGGATTAATTGGCATGATGAGGATAGTTTCTAGTCTACAGCTGAAGTGTCAAAACATTCTCATAACTTTTGTAGTTATATTGCTTGTGTAAAATAAAATCAATTTTTAATCTAAAAGTAAGTTGTGGGTGATGCATGTTATACCCTCAAATCTTTCTTCCTTCCCTGCCTCTTGGTCCTCTTGAATCTTTTTTTTTTTTTTTTTTTACCATCTTCCATAAACATCTGAAATCTGACCACTTGGTAAGATTTTTTAGGAATTTATCCCAGTTAAACATAATCCCATCTCTATTTGCACTAGGAGTCTGGACATGTTCAGTGGTTCTGATTAGCATTTGGGGGTCTGGTGCTGACCTCAGTCACTCAGGGTGGCAGGTGCAGGTCCTCGCCTTTAGGGTGCTGAGCCACTTGCTGCCTGTCTGCCATGGAGACGTTCAGCTGGATCGTGTTGCATCACTTCGAAATTGACGTCACAGCAGGAGGGACGTGGCTGTTGTGTGTGTGTACTTTATTGGTTCTTGACTGGTGGCCATAACAGCTTAGTGAAAAAAGTTAGGCTTGCTTGGGAGTTCTTCTTCTTTGCAAGCTTACTGTGTATATGTCTTTATTTGCGTTGAAGCTTATATGACGATATGAAATTTGAGGAAGCTCTTGGAGCATGTAGCCTCTGGTGGAGCTATTAAAAGAAAGTTCATAAAGATTTGTCTGGGAATGTGCAAGATGGAACTTTATTGAAGTTTTTTCCTTTTTTTGTAGCCACTAAGGACAAAGAGTGGTCATCCATTAAAGTGTGTGTCTAAAAGAGGCAGCCCACTGCTTTCAGCTAAGAAAAGCTATTCATCTTCTTGTTTTAGCTCCATATGTAATACACTGACTCAGGAAAGCTAGCGATCCACTAACATCTTGGATAATACAGGAAGTAACAGACTTCTTCTTTCGGCCTCTCCCTTTATGGGTCACCACAGCGGATCATCTGCCTCCATCTCACCCTATCCCTTGCCTCTTCCTCTGTAACACCAACCCTCTCCATGTCCTAATTCACTACATCCATGAATCTTCTCTGTGGTCTTCCTCTTTTCTTCCTGCCTGGCAGCTCCATCTTCAACATCCTTTGTCCAATATATTCACTATCCCTCCTCTGCACATGTCCAAACCATCTCAGCCTTGCCTCTCTTACTTTGTTTCCATTCCGCTCAACCTGAGCTGTCCCTCTGATATACTCATTTCTAATCTTGTCCCTGCTAGTCACTCCCAGTGAAAATCTTAGCCTCTTGAACTCTGCCACCTCCAGTGCCATTTTCTGTCTTTTTGTCAGTGCCACCATCTCCAAACCATACATCATCGCAGGTCTCACTACCGTCTTGTAAATCTTCCCGTTCACTCTTGATGCTACGCTTCTGTCACAAATCACCCCTGACACTCATCTCCACCCACTCCACCCTGCCTGCACTCTCTTCTTCACCTCTCTTGTGCATTTTCCATTGCTTTGGATGGTTGACTCCAGGAATTTAAACTCATCTACTTTCACTACCTCTACTACTTCCATCTTCATCGTTACACCTGCCTCCCTCTCATTCTCACATACATATTCTGTCTTGTTTCTACTGACTTTCATTCCTCTTCTCTCCAGAGCATACCTCCGCCTCTCCAGATTCTCTTCCACCTGCTCCCTACTGTCACTACAGATCACAGTGTCGTCTGCAAACATCATGGTCCATGGAGACTCCTGCCTGACCTCATCTGTCAGCCTGTCCATTGCCATGGCAAACAAGAAGGGGCTCAGAGCCGATCCCTCATGTAACCCCACCCCCACCTAGAACCCATCTGTTACTCCTACAGCACACCTCACCACCGTCTCGCTGTTCTCATACATGTCCTGCACCACCCTCACATACTTCTCTGCCACTCCTGACTTTCTCATACAGTACCACACGTCCTCTATTGGCACCCTATCATATGCTTTCTCTAGATCCACAAAGACACAGTGCAACTCCTTCTGACCTCTATATTTCTCCATCAGCACTCTTAGAGCAAACACTGCACTTGTAGGACTCTCTATTGGCATGAAACCGTACTGCTGCTCAAGGATTGTCACCTATCCTCTTAACCTGGCTTCAACAACTCTTTCCCATATCTTCACAGTGTGACTGATCAACTTTATGCCTTAGTAGTTACTACAGATATGAGTATCACCTTTGTTCTTGAAAATTGGTACCAAAACACTTCTTCTCCTCTCCTCAGGCATCATCTCACTGTCCAAAATTGTGTTAAACAGTCTTGTTAAAATGTCCACTGCCATCCCTCCTAAACATCTCCATACCTCTACCGGTATTCCATCTGGACCAACTGCTTTTCCATTCTTTATCCTCTTCAAAGCTGCCTTCACTTCTGCCTTGCTAATCCTCGGGACTTCCTTGTTCACCATCTTTCCTTCATCCATCCTCCTCGCTCTCTCATTTTCTTTATTCATCAGCTCTTCAAAGTACTGTTTCCACCTTCTCAACACACTCTCATCATTTGTTAGTACATTACCATTTCTGTCCTTAATCAGCCTAACCTGCTGCACATCTTTTCCAGCTTGATCTCTCGTCTAGCCAATTGATACAACTCTTTTTCTCCTTCCTTAGTGTTTAGGCTCTCATACAACTCACTGTATGCCTTTTCCTTTGCCTTTGCCACCTCTCTCTGCCATGTGCCCAGATTCCAAATACTCCTGTCTACTTTCTTCATCTCTTTGACTATCTCACTTTTTCTTTGCCAACCTCTTTCTTTGGTGGTGAAATGAGGAGGTACAAGAACGTATTCAAAGGGCAGATTTACTAACGTGCTGTGCCATTGCAAAATCCTGTTTTGTGTTAAAAAAACTACCGTTGAGATTTACTAAAGGGTGGAAGGCAAAATTAGCGGTGGAAGGGTGTGGACTATGTTAATTTTGCGTCTGGCCTCATTGCATATGTATTTGTGGGAGTTGTTATGTCAACGTGCAAATTTGAGGGAGGGGTGCGTGATTTACTAAGGTTTGCGGTTGTCAGTCTCCTGCTAAATGCACCAGGATTTAACCTCCTAAAAAACTTGTCTTAATTCATCTGTGCCTGATGACAGCGCTTGCCGGTGCCAGGAGACACCAACGAGAATCGAGGGTGTGTGGCCAAAGAGAGAGAACCTTCTCCCTGTGCATGACTTGATTTGGCATGACAGAACAGATCAATATGAACAGAAACGATCTCACAGAGATCGATGTTGTGCTGAACTGAACATCAGCTGGCAGAGGATTTTTTAAAATTTCATTTGTTTATACAGTGGCGTGAAAAAGTGTGATGAACCTTCCCAGGAGTGGCCAGCCAACCAAAACTACCCCAAGAGCGCAGCAACGACTCATCCAAGAGGTCATAAAAGACCGCACAACAACATCCAAAGAACTGCAGGCCTTACTTGCCTCAGTTAAGGTCAGTGTTCATGACTCCACTACAAGAAAGAGACTGGGCAGAAATGGCCTGCATGGTAGAGTTCCAAGATGAAAACCACTACTGAGCAAAAAGAATATAAAGGCTCGTCTCAGTTTTGCCAGAAAACATCTTGATGATCCCCAAGACTTTTGGGAAAATACTCTGTGGATCGACGAGACAAAAGTTGAACTTTTTGGAAGGTGTGTGTCCCATTACATTTGGCATAAAAGTAACACAGCATTTCAGAAAAGGAACATCATACCAACAATAAAATATGGGGGTGGTAGTGTGGAAGACTTGCTGTGGTAAATGGAACCATGAATTCTGCTGCCTACCAAAAATTCCTGAAGGAGAATTTCTGGCCATCTGTTCTTGACTTCAAGCTGAAGCGCACTTGGGTTCTGCAGCATGACAATGATCCAAAACACACCAGCAAGTCCACCTCTGAATGGCTTAAAAAAACCAAAATGAAGAGTTTGGAGTGGCCTAGTCAAAGTCCTGGCCTGAATCTGATTGAGATGCTGTGGCATGACCTTAAAAAGGCAGTTCATGCTCGAAAACCCTCCAGTGTGTCTGAATTACAGCAATTCTGCAAAGATGAGTGGGCCAAAATTCCTCCACAGCACTGTAAAAGACTTTTTTGCCAGTTATTGCAATTGCTTGATTGCAGTTGTTGCTGCTAAGGGTGGCCGAACCAGTTATTAGGTTCAGGAGGCAATCATTTTTTCACACAGGACCATGTAGGTTTGGATTTTTTCCCCCTTAATAATAAACACTTTCATTTAAAAACTGCATTTTGTGTTTACTTGTGTTATCTTTGTCTAATATTTAAATTTGTTTGATGATCTGAAACATTTAAGTGTGACAAACACAAAAAAATGAGAAATCAGGAAGGGGGCAAAAGCTTTTTCACACCACTGTATATAGCCTATATATAGCCTAATAATAATAATAATAATAATAATTTATTTCATTTATAACGCACTTTACATCTCGGGGCATAATCTCTACACAAATAGGATTAAGAACAAGAATAAAAGCAAACATTAAGTACATATGATGACACACCAGGACATCCCTGGTGAGAATTGCGCTCAAATATTTTACCTGGTAAAATAAAGGTCAGATAAGTAAAATAAATAAAATGAAAAAGCTTTCCTAAGCAATGAGTTTGTATCCATAAAATAGTACAGCCCTTCCTACCTGGAGTGGACAAAAGAAGTACAGATTAATATACATCCCCCAACATTACAACATCGTAGTAACTCAGTCACAGCAGTCCCTGTTGTGGCTGTCCGAGGAATAAGTGAGATAATGTGTGTTTAATTTTATTATGTTTCAGACTTCAGACAAAGATAAAACACACATACAGTATTTATGAAAAGTCATGGACTGGGAGACATGTAGATTTTGTTAAAACAAAGTTATTCACATAATAAAACCCCAGAGTCTCCATCAGACCATCTTGACAATTCTTGTGTTAATAAAATAAACACGGTTAATAATCAATTTATTCATGAGTAGTCCTTAATTTATACATATTAAACAAAGGAGTCTGCCATGTGAAATGAAAATCAAAACTTTGATATATGATGAACAAAAATAAATTATTTTATTGGGGTTTGCGCTTAAACAAAAGCTTAAAAAAGGCTTTAAAAAAAAACTATATTATGCTCCTCCACACTGGCTGTGCCTTTGATGACCTACTTCCTCATCAGGTATGTCTGTGTGCAATTTTGTGGTGCTCTTGGTGGATGGGTGGTCGTTATTGAAATGAAGTGACTGTGTCTGTGTTCATAATTTTGCGTGTTGTTAGTAGATCACAGACAAAAATTGGCCACTCCTTTAGGTGCACTGTCTAATTTGTGCACTTGCTAATTTGCACTGCCTTCGTAAATCTGACCCCAAGTTTCCTCGTCTTCCTTCCTCTGTCCACTGGATACACCACATACACTTCTACCCATTTCCCTCAATACTTTTGCTGCACTTTGCCAGTCATCTGGTAATTCTTCCCTACCACCCAGAGCCTGTAACAATTCCTTCCTGAACTCTGTGCGACCTTCTTCCTTCTGTAACTTTCCCCACTTAATCTTTGGCTCTGCCTTCACTCTCTTCCTCTTCTTACTCTCCAAAGTCATCCTACAGACTACCATCCGATGGTGTCTAGCTACATTCTCCCCTGCCACTACCTTGCAGTCTCTTATCTCTTTCTGCATAAGATGTAGTCCACCTGTGTGCACCTTCCTCCACTCTTGTAAGTCACCCTATGCTCCTCTCTCTTCTTAAAGTATGTGTTTACCACAACCATTTCCATCCTTTTAGCAAAATCCACAACCATTTGTCCTTCCACATTTCTCTCCTTGAGACCGCACCTACCCAGTACCTCCTCATCACCTCTATTCCCTTCACCTACATACCCATTAAAGTCCGCTCCAATCACCACTCTCCCCCCCTTCATCCACCTTACTCCAGAATTCCTCTTTCTCTTCTACCTGACATCCAACTTGTGGGGCACATCCACTGACATCACAACTTTGACTTCTAGCTTCAAACTCAACTCCTGAACACTCTTCGCATACTCTTCCTTCAAGATTACTCCGACTTCATTTCTCCTCCTATCTCCACCATGGTAGAACAGTTTAAATCCACCTCCAGTGCACCTAGCCTTGCTTCCCTTCCATCTGGTTTCTTGAACACACATTACATCTACCTTTCTTCTCTCCAGTATGTCAGCCAACTCTCTGCCTTTACCAGTCATAGTCCCTACTCTCACCTCCACACTTCTATCTTTCCTTTTCTCTCTCCCCCTCCTTACATGCCTTCCTCCTCTCCTCCGCTTCGGTCTTCGACTAACAGTAGCCCAATTTCCACCACTGTCCGAGAGAAGCATCAGCTTATTAAAGTACTTTAAATGCAGGGAAAAAAAAAGCAGAAGAGGTATGTAAACACTGGAGGCATTTATGGTGGTTTTAACCCATTGGTAACAGGAACAATAATGAAGAGTCACTTAGCAAACAGGTGTGGTTAGGCTTCATTTGCAGGGAAAGAGTGACTAAATTGCTGAGGATTTACTTCACCATCCACTACAATATTAACTAATAATTTATGTTCATTATAATGTACCTGGCAAGTTAAGATGACCGAAATTCACAAACTCAGTGACTTTAATCAGTCAGCAACCTTCAGACAAACTAAACATGCCAACATTTGGATTTCAAAATAAGGGAAGTTTTTTCCTGCTGTCTGGTTGGTGAGAGTTCTACAAAACTATAAATATATAGAAATATTTTAACAGAAATAATGGCATCTTTGGTAATTTAAGTTAATTTATTTCATGAAATACAATTTTATTAACATTTTTTCTTTGAAATCAGAGTTAAATTATTGTTCTGTTTTGGCTCTGAAAAATTATGGTCAAAAGTGTAAATCAGTAAGTCAATATTTTACCATAATCTGTTTCAAATTTAGAAAAAAATTCAGTCATTTTATTTAAAACAGATAAAAATTAGCCATAAAATAATCCACAAATTTATAGTAAAGTCTCAAATGTACAAGAAAAGTCAATTTTACATGAGGAAATTACAAAGTTGAGGAAAATGGTTTCAAATTTAGATAAATTTACAGAGAAAAGTAGAAAACTATAAGAAAATTGTTACAAATTTTGCAGAGAAACCTCAAACCTTCAAGACTGAAGGTGTCCAGTGGCTCAGGAGTTGGAGCAGGTTGTCCAATAACCGGATGGTTCGCGGTTCGAATCCCGCTCTCCCCAGATATCCTGCCGTTGTGTCCCTAGGCAAGACACTTTACCCATCTTACCCACCACCTTACCACCAAATGTTCGGTGGTGGCTGGAGAGGCCGTTGGCGTGGCTTGGCAGCCACCTTTCTGTCAGCCTGCCCCAGGGCAGCTGTGGCTACAGTAGTAGCTTGCCACTGCCTTTGTCTGTCTGGAGTGAATGAATAATGTATCTATTTATAAAATGTCTTTGAGTGTCTATGATAAAGCGCTATATAAATTTGATGCAGCATTATTATTATTATTATTATTATTACTCAAGTTTTTAAGTGGGTGCTTTTTTGCATCCTTAACTCTACTAGAAATTTTTGGTTGTCTGATATGTGTGTGTAATGGAATGTGCAGTTATAAAAAGAGGTTCCTACGCACACATGTGGTGATTTAAAACAAAACAAACCACAATAGTGGATGTGCAATGTTTGTTAATGTTATCAATCTTTTCTTTGGGAGTTTGTGCACTGTTGTGTTTACAGTTCATTTTTTATTCAGCTAAATAGACTTTGTGATGTGCCAAGGTCAGTCATGACCAAGATGTAGTACAGTGATCCCTCGTTACTTCGCGCTTCACCTTTCGCACCCTCAGTGCATCGCGGATTTTTCAAAAATATTCATCAAAAATTCAAAATTGAGAAAAAATGGGCGGGCGCTAGCAGAAGGCAGGGAGACTACATTAGAACATCAGGTATCGACACGGAGAGCCCGCACAACTCAAAATCCACCTCTCTGACCACCGCTCCACTCCTCTCCGCCCACCTCTTCACCGCTCGGGAATCTCGCAAGCTGATTGGCCGAGATGTTTTACCCAGCGTCTCTCCCTGCCGAGCGCCCATACCCAGCGAAGGAAGACCGCATTCATTGTTCGCTGTTCTCTTGTGCCTTTTTGTGCAAAATAGTCTTCCCGTCGAGCCACTACGCCGCCTCCTGCAGCTTCTCCAGCTCTATCGGAAGCTGCCCTCGACGATCCTGCGCCTCTAGCACCTGACGATGAGGCGTCACCTGAGGAGCAGTAAAGCTGTCATTAACCTGTGCAGTAAATCATCTTCATCTTGAGCTACGTATCTTGTTATAAGAATAAAAGAGTTCTAAAAACATATTTATGTACACTTTATTTACATCTACGTATGTATGTATACTTACACACACACACACACACACACACACACATGTATCATATGAGAGAGAGAGTGAGAGAATGAACGTACGTATTATTTATGGGTGACGTCATTAGGGGTGACGCTGCTTCGCGGTTTTTCACTTTTCGCGGTCGGTTCTGGAACCCATTAACCGCGATAAGTGAGGGATCACTGTATATTTTATTTCAAAACGGAAACAAATGTTAATGCCACTAACGGTGCACATTGCAGTCCTTCCAGGATTTTGCGATGTTTTGATCGCGTCAGTTCACGTGAAATCAGCCAATCAGCTCAACTATTGCACGACCTTGCAACTTTATCCAATCACTGCAACTTTCCTGCAATTTTGACCAATCCTCGTCAACTTCCGCCAATTTCACCAATCAAATTTCAGCTGAGTGGCGCTGAAACGCTCAGTCTAACCAATCAAATGCATCGCTACATCGCGTTCGCTTCCGTGTATACAGTAAGTATTAGAATCAGAATCAGCTTTATTGGCCAAGTATGCACAACACATACAAGGAATTTGACTTTGGCTAAAAACTTGCTCTCGTTGTTCAGGTGGAGGATTTAAATAAGATTTAAATAAGGATTCAATGACAGCAGAGTATGTACAGTAAATTACAGTCTGTCCACATTTCTATAAAAGGATGCAAATATATACAGGAATATATGCAGTTATTTACTCAGACTATCCACACTTTGCAGAAATATATGAAAAAATATACAGTCACACAGTATTTCAATGTGAACTCAGATTCAGTGATATAATGTGAATGAAGTAAAAAGCAGTGTGAGAGTTATGTGCAATGTAAGAATGGATGAAAAGTCATGAGTACAGCAACAGGTAGGAAAAGGTGAATGTTAGGAGTTCATCAGAGTGATGGCTTGAGGAAAGAAACTGTTCCTGTGATGGGTGGTTTTGATTAATGTAACGCTTCAGGATAAAACAGTGCATGATTAAAAAAAAAACACTCACCTGCGAGACTTCCAACACGTCCCTTCCTCCGTGTCCCCCAGCCTGCCGGTGGACGTCTCCATCCTGACTGTGTGTACGAAGTGCTGGGTTTGTGTTGGAAAAACGCCCGCCTGCCCCAAAAGCACCCTGTTGCGGGAACGCACGTGACAAGAGACTCCATAAAATCACAAACAAAGGAGCAAGTCTAACACTACAGCCAGTGTTTGATCATTTCATACATCTTTAGAGGTAAAATCATTACTACATCTTGTCAATGAGCTTTAAAGCTGTGATTCTCTCATCTGAACACGAACACCCCCCCCCCCCCCTCCCAAATGAAAGATATGTGTCTGATGAGATGGGTGTGTGTGTGTGTGAAGACGCACAGCAGATAGACAGACAGGTTGGAGTTAGGCATAGGAATATTGTCTGCATTTTTTTTTCCGGAAAAACACAGACTCCAATAGACAATACAGACTAACAGAGTCAATTATTTATTTTTTCCTTTCCGCTCAGTACTGAGTGGTTGGGACCGTAGGGAGTTTTTAAATGAAGGCGTTGCAAATAATTTCCAAATCTCTACTCTTTAACATGCATTAAATGCAATTTAGCTGTTGTAATGGATATTGTGTTAAAGTCTGTATTGGCTGTTGCACAAAAGAGTTTTTCTGTACAGTAGAAGTTTCTGCTTAATTTATAAATCACTGTAATAGGAAATGTTTGACAATCCTTTGCTTTTCTTGTATTATTATTATACAGAATATCACTGTAGTAAGCTGGAAAAACCATCTGCTTTAAAATTTGTAATTCTTCCCACAACTTTTAGTGCAAAAAAAAACCTCTCCAAACATCGCAACTTTTATTGCAACTTTTAGATAAAAGCTCCCGCAAATTCAGGCTTGTTGGGACACAACAATCATAAAAACATCCAGCGAAATCCTGGAGGGACTGACATTTAGTTTTATGCACTGTGAGATATGCCTGAGTAAGATGTGACCAACATGGTTATTTACAGAATTTTATTTTTTTATTCTATTTATTTAATTGCTATTCAAGAGGAAAAATATTTCTACTACTTCAGGCTCTGCTCAAACCCAGCACTGTTATTGTGTTTTTATGGACTTTTGATATGCCTTTGTCGTGTGCCAAGCGCAAATTTAAAACCAAGACAGTGAATAAAAAGTGCATATTTTTCGTCATATCGATCTGTGTTGGTTTGAAATTTATCAGATTCAACAGATTGCTGAACATGTGCGGCCCAGTTACATGTCTTGATTTCAAATTGTGGCCCAACTGATTTTGTAATTGAATAGCCCTGATGTAGGCTTTTCAAATTGACACAGTAGTTGTATCTAATACACATCATAGATTACTTACACCCTCACCTAACTATGGATTTTTGGGTCAAAGGTTCAAAGTTACCATTGCAGTTACACTATGGTAAATGCTACATTTACTATTACTATAAAATAAGTAAAGCTAGGGCCACCAAACCTGGTAGACCGGTTCACCTTGGGATCCTGAACTCTGACTATGGGTCGCCATCAGTGTGTGAATGTGTGTGTGAATGGGTGGATAGCAGGATCTGTAAAGCGCTTTGGTCATCTAGAGATGAGAAAAAAGTGCTATCTAAGTGAACGCCATTTACCATTTGGGGTCAAAAGGTCAAAGTTAACATTTCTTATGCCTTATTACTGTACAACAAGTAAAGCTAGGGCCACCAAACCTGGTACACAGGTTCACCCTGTGACCCTGAAGTGTGACTATGGTTTTGGGATCGCAAGGTCAAAGGTCAACATCAAAATGGCTTATAAACTATATCTCATCAACAAAGAAAGCTAGGGTCACCAAACTTGCTACACAGGTTCATCTTGAGATCCTTACCTCTGCCTGTGGGTTTGGGGTCAAAAGGTCAAAGGTCAAGGTTAGCATTTCTTATTACTGTATAGCAAGTAAAGCTAGGGCCATAACATTTGGTATACAGATTTACCTTGGGATCCTGACCGCTTACTATGGGTTTGGGGTCAGAAGGTCAAAGGTCATGGTTAACATTCCCTATGCCTTTTTACTGTACAACGAGTAAAGTTAGGGTCACCAAACTTGGTACACAGGTTCACCTTGTGACCCTGAAGTGTGACTTTGGTTTTGGGATTGCAAGGTCAAAGGTCAACATTAAAATGGCATATAAATTATGTCTCAGCAACAAAGAAAGCTAGGGTTACCAAACTTGCTACACGGGTTCATCTTGGGATCCTGACCTGTGACTATGGGTTTGGGGTCAAAAGGTCAAGATTAACATTCTTTATGCTTTATTAACGTACAAGTAAAGCTTGGGCCACCAAACCTGATATACAGGTTCACCCTGTGACCCTGAAGTGTGACTGTGGTTTTGGGATCGCAAGATCAAAAGTCAGCATCATCATTGCGTATCAACTATATCTCAACAACAAAGAAAGCTAAGGGTCACCAAACCTGGTACACAGGTTCACGCTGAGACCATAACCTCTGACTACAGGTTTGGGGTCAAAAGATCAAAGGTCAAGGTTGGCACTCCCTATGATCTCTTACTATAGAATGTCTAAAGCCCTCTCGGGTCACCATACTTGCTACACAGGTTCATCTTGGGATCCTGACCTACAGTTATGGGTTGTATACTTTGTTGTATATTTGTGGATGGTGGGCTTATCATAATTTGGTTCTGCCACAGTAATTATATTGAAAAGTTGAAAACTGCTCTCCATCATTAAGTATTGTGATCTTCAAAGAAAATGGACACAGGGGATATTGCACTTGCCTCAAAGTGCTCTTGTTCCTAATGTTTAGAAACTTGGCACCAGGGTTTGATATACACTGATGATGCACATAATGTAATTTGGCTCTGATGGGATGATTTTTGCACGAGTTATAGCCCCTGACTTATGATGTCCTATTTCATCTCAGTTAATATACAGTAACTTTCTTGTGAAATCAATTCCTACAGTTTTGTTCCAAATGTTTAGGAACTTGGGACCAGGGTTTGATATACACTACTGATGCGTATATTGAAATTTGGCTCTGATCAGATGATTTTTGCAGGAGTTGTAGCCCCTGACTATGACGTCCTATTTCATCTCAGTTAACAGACAGTTAATGGCGCCTTTACACAATACGGAGATCGTTGAGAGATCGGGCCAATTTTTGATCTTTGGGATTGTTTGGGAGATCCTTGTGTGTTTTGGACTGAGTCAAAACTTTAGGGAGACCGTGGTGACTGTTGAGATCGCTGAAGATCATTGATAGATCAAAAATTGGCCAGCTCTCTCAACGATCTCTCAATAATCTCCACCTATGAGTAAAGGGGGTGTAAGTGTCTTGTGAAATCAGCCTTTCCTACAGTTTTGTTCCAAATGTTTTGAAACTTGGTACAAGGGCTTGATATACACTGATGATGCGCATGGAAACGTTGAAAACTGCTCTCCTTTAGTAAGACATTAGGATCTTTAAAGAAAACAGAGGTGGGGGATGTTTCACTTGCCCCAGAGTGCTTTTGTTAGAAAAAGCTTTTTGATTACTCCTTGTAATCCACAAACTAATAAAGTCAAATTTATTTGTGGAGCACATTTGAAAACAAGGGTTTACACATCAGTTTATAGAGAAATCTTAGATGGAGCTAAATAAGTGAAATTAAGCATACTTTAACAACATGGCTATAAATGGAGGTTTTATGCTGGACAATAAATGGAGTACTGGCAAGGTATAGTTTGTTCACTTTGTACCTGACTCCTAACATTAAAATGAGTTGTAGAGATGCAGTAAAAGTTGATAAAATGTAAAATGACCTCCAGAAATCCAGGAGAATTTTTACTGTTGGATTAAAAAAGCTACCACTAATGCTAGAACAAGAATTGACCCTTGCAGCTCTGAGAATGACTTTGATTTTTTTTAAAATCCTGAGGAGCATGTCACAAGGTCCATAAAAACATGCTGCCGAAGTTATCTCACAACAGAGCACACTGTTATGCAAAGACGACGGCTTTAATCCTGGGCAAAATAACCAATATCACCGCACAAATTAAAAAAAAAAAGAGGCTGATAAAGCTTTTATCATGTAAGTAATGGTTCCATAATTGAGACTGCCCAGCTGTCATGTGAGATAAATGGACCATGCCTCCAGGTAGTTCATGTTAAAATGAATTATGGCCAAGTGCGCCGTACCTCCACTCCCAAAATCTGACGGATTAATAACAATTAATCAGCTTAATCATCCTCTTTCTGCAGTCTCACATAACTAATGGCTCTGATTTAATGCTGAGGTATGTTGGTGAGTAAAAATATCATCACTTTGGGTGAGGATGACAGATAAGCGACAGTTGTAATAACTCTAACTAAATTGGATGAGTAGATGTGGACTGATGGATTGATGCAGTCGATATCAGGGGTGAATAGAGTCTAGACTGTTGTAGGGAGCAGCAGAGGCTCATGGGAAGAATCTTATCAACTCACCCGAATCTGGAATCTGATATGAACAAATCTGTCTTTGTTTGCGACTGTGTGTGTGTATATGACTCTGCATTCGGCCACTGTGTGCGAATGTCTTATTGTCTTTTCAGGGCTGTCATCGACTGTAAACATAAAGAAAGTAATTTTTAAAATTTTTTGTTGAAATGTCTTTCAGATTTCTGTGGGTATAATTTCTGTGGCTTGACTCTTAACCACACAAACCACAAGGGCTTTATCTTTTAAATTTGCATCTTTCTGTGCTTGCTTTATATGGCTTTATAAAACATCGCCAAGCTGTCTTTCACCATATGCAAAGGAGGTCTGCCTCTCTGCCCACAAGTAGCTTCATAACAGAGCACAACATGCACATGCAGTTAGTTTTAATATGGTGATTAAACAGCTCTTTATTTGAAGATATCTTTATCCAAATGAGTTACTTTGGAAGCATAGCCATGTTATCCACAGCTCATACAGGCTGTCTGAGCATTTTCCTTCCCTTAGTTTGTGTCCCTGAGTTTTGCATCTGTGCGAACAGGACTTTTTTTCATAGAGTACAGCAGACATTTAAGCATTTGCAAGAAATTTGTTTGGGATAGTTCTGCAGACGTTGTGGTCCCTCTGGTGACTCAGCGGGCAGTTGGTTCCTTTAGTTGGTATGTGGTGTTGTTGCGTCAGCGAGGAAACAAATTTGCATTTGTATTGTGAAGGAAGAGTGTGAAGAAAATACTGTGCAGTTCCTCTTGTGCCTCTCAGACGCTGATGTGATGAAAAAGGCTTTTGAGACCCAAATGGGAAGTCTTGGAGGGGGGGAGAACGTACATAAACACGGGTTTTACTTGTATAGTTACATGTGCTATTACGTAATGTTTTCACCATAAGACCCACTAATCCCGTGTGATTCCGGAGTGTCCCCCCCCTTCCGTTTTTTCCCCTCATGGTAGTCCTGTCTTGCTCATATTGCTCAACTCTCCATCTAGTGCCATATCAAGTCAAATCCAATTTTCTTTGATATGCAACATTTACATCATCAGCCAAATCACGTTATCATTAACTAATGTAAGGCTAATGTTGGCTATCTATTTAAAGATGGTGGTTGGGCTTTGGAGTGCCTGAAATAAAAATGGGAATGCCACCAGAAGTTGAATTTTCAGCTCAGGATGTTGGACAGCCTTCATCACCCCTGAGACAAAAATCCAAGATGGCTATTACCATCCAACAGTAGTTAAAACTGTGAAAAACTTACTATTTATTCGTTCTATGGTTTCATATGTCTCTTCAACTTGGTTGTACACACAGTAATGCCCAGCTTCTATCTAATCATGTTGCTATGGCATTATGTGCAAATTTCCCCATACTGCATTGTCTTCACTATGGGTTGCTAACAGTGGCTAACAGGTAGGGCTGTACAATTTGAGAAAAATGTGCAATTATGATTGTGGCCACATCCATTCAGCAAACATTTGAAAAGACAACTTCCCCAACCATCTAAATGATTGTTCTCTTTCACCTGCTCCCTACTCTCTCTACAGATCATAATGTCAGCTCTCTTCTTCACCTCTCTTATGCACTGTCCATTGCTTTGGATGGTTGACCCCAGGTATTTAAACTTACCTACCTTCACTGCCTCTGCTCCTTGCATCTTCACCTGCCTCCCTCTCTTCACACACATATTCTGTCTTGCTTCTACTTTCATTCCTCTTCTTTCCAGAGCATACTTCCACCTCTCCAGGTTCTCTTCCACCTGCCCCCTACTCTCACTACAGATCACAATGTCTGCAAACATCATGGTCCACAAATAATCCTGGCCTGACCTTGTATGTCAGTCTGTCCATTACCATAGCAAACAAGAAGGGGCTCAGAGCCGATCTCTGATATAATCCCACCCACATCTTGAATCAGTCTGTCCTCACACATGTCCTGCACCACCCTCACATATTTGTCTGCCACTCCCGACTTTCTCATTCAGTACCACACTTCTTCTCTTGGCACCCTATCATATGCTTTCTCAAGATTCACAAAGACACACAGCATTTTGTATGATTTTATCATTACAAAGACTGACATTGCAATTGTCATTTAATAATTGTTAAATTATTGTTTAATTGTTGTTTATTATTATTATTGGATTTATCTTATTATTATTATTGAACTTACCTTATTTTTATACTGTAGCCTATTTATTTATGTCCTTGCTATGTTACAATGGACATAAGTAAAACCTTGATATGACACCCTCAATATTTCACTGGTTTAATTCATTCAGCCTGTATGTATGGGTTTGTAGTTTGAAATCAGTTACCTCTGACGATATCAGAAGCTGGTAAGTCTGCAATGCTTTTGGAATGTGTAGTGAGTATAACTGCTGTATATTATTTGTGAAGGGCAAATAAATGTAATAATTGTACTCAAGTAAAAGTAGCATTACCTCATGATATAAAATGTTACTAATTAAAAAAAAAAAAGAGTTGCTTGAGCACAAGTAAGAGTAATCACAAAAAATACATGAGTAAAATGAAGAGTATCTGCTAAAAAAAATACTTGAGTAGAGAGTAATGACTTAAGTCACCAATTTGTGAGTTTTACCCTCCTTTTTTAGTTTTATTTTTCCTTGTGAATCTGACCTTTACTTGTGTGACAATGTAATGATATTGCAACTTTTCACTCATAAATGTACTTTTTTGTTATGAATTAGAAACACTTGTTGTGTAGATTTGCCACTTTTTTTCTTGTAAATTTGCTACTTTACACTCACCGATTTGTTAGGTTTTTATTCTAAATGTCTGATATCAGTAAAGTATAAAGTGTCCACATCTAGATTTCAAGCACTTTTCTCACAAATGTTCTCTCTGTGTAGCATGTTCACGAATAGCCGTGGGAGCTCTCAGGGCTTAAAAGGCTTAATTCTGCTGCATAATTTGAAAATTTCAGTTTTACTTTTAACCACTTGTGCTCCATTGTTCCGCGGGCGGGCAAGTCTCTGCGTCCTATGACGCACGAGGGCGCACGAGAGCGCCCTCGTGCGCGCTTGGACGCATGACGCATGATGGTGGTGATGGTGATGTAGTAACGTCCAAGCGCCACTCAAAAAAAAAACTGCAGAGACAGCCGCGAACAGATTAGTTCATCTGATTGACCTCTCATTCGACTAATAAGAGCCTTGAATTAGGTTTCTGAAACCTTGAGGAGCCAATGAATGAAAATCTAGGAAGGAGGACCCGCCTACTGTGAACGCAGGAGCCAATTGAAGCACAGGAATTCAGGCAGGGTGAAGAGAGATTTACTGTTGCAACAGATGAAAACAAAGGACGCTGGACACAGACCCAGCAGCATGGAGAACACCCACAAGTGGGACCTGCACTCATTCCAGCAGAATAGACGGAGGTCGACGACAAAAGTCGTAAATCATTCGCCAAAACGGCAATAATGGAATTATGTTGATCGGGATCCACGAGCGGAGCAGCGTCGCGTTCGTCTGACGCGTGGGAAGAGCTGTTCGCCACGACTCTGCTGCTTTGAAGAGGTAAGGTGTTATAAGCTAAATTATTATTTATCCCTGAAAACTGTAATCCAAAAATGACTTTTGACCGATCGGTAAATTACAACTGTACTGCGCACAAAGTACGAAGTGCGTGCGCCGCGATAAACGGTTCATTTGCCGTGTTCGGACCGTGAAGGCCCCCCCCCCCCCCAGTCCGCGGGGGGAACCATATCAGTCTATTCCATCATGTAGCGATGGCCCTCTTCTGTAGTAAGGGGGGGGGGCGTTCACGGTCCGTTCACGGTTCCCCCCCCACCCCCCACACACACACAGTAGCGAGCGGGGGGGGGAGCCGCTGTGAAAACATGCAAGGAGTGTAATCCGTCTGTAGCGAGGGCCGAAGTCGGTCCTTGGTAGCGGGGGGGGGGGGGAACGATCCCCGCCCACACACACACACACAGACACAGCCCTGAGTGTGACCTTTCATTAGAGCCTAAAATGAAGATTCTACATTGAATTATTCAAAAGTTACAGACGTTTTTCCAAACTGTGTCATTTGGCACAATTTGGCACAGTTCCAAAACGCCTGAGAAACAGCCTGAGAACAAAGCTGTGTAAAATATTCATTTTTGGTGGTATTGTTACCAAATTTGGATCTCAGCTGGATAACACTTGGTTCTACATTTCTGTTGCATTTTCCAGCCGGATCGGACAGCTGTGTGTTATTTACAAGCATTTGTATCCAAAAAAACACTGTGTCCAATTTTTTTTTCTTCAAGTTCAGTATGTTTAGATGACTGTAACTCAGTGGCCGGAGCACGTAGAGAGATTATGTTTTTTTTGCCAAAAAATTCAAAGTGTTTTCTTTTAAATGAGACCAACCCCATGAAGATGCTGCAAAGGGTTGAATAACAGCTTTCGATTTACTTTGGGCACGTTATTTTTTGGCATTTTTAGGAAAATTGCCCGGAGTGCAAGTGGTTAAAAAAATGATCATCAAAATAGCAGTTACTCAAGCAGTACAACAAAAAGTACAATGTATTCATCATATAGTACTATAGAGTAAAAAGTATCCTCCCATAAAACAGCTCAGTGAAGTACATGTTTTGGGGGGAAAGACTTGAGAACATCTGCTCAAATACAGTATGTCAAAGTTGAGAAATGGCAGATGAAGGATTATAAAGAGTGCTACATGTCTCAACATTTCTATTTATTTAAATGAGCGTGTAAACTATGTCTGTGATATGAAAAAGAAATTAGATGACAATTTTTCTTGTTATAGTGTAATTGGTGCAGATACTATTACAAACTAGTCTACCAGGAAGCAGTAAATGAGTATTTTTGGACACGGTATATAGTGAACCTTACAGACGTCATACCTCCAAGCACCACATCTTAGAATTTATGGAAAAGAAAGTGTGATTAAAGGGTGAACCACCACATCAACAGAGTATGAATGGCCACACACCGGCAGCACACATCCGACTTGTGTGTGTGATGGTTGAATTAAACTGCGGATAAACATCATTTGCGTCGTTGGCTGCCGTACCTTTTTGTCTCCGCTGTTGACACATCCAAATAGGCGTCAGTGAATCATAAATGTTTCTTTTTTATTCTCTAACCATGCACTGACTGTACAAACATTTAATTACTGTGTTGTTATGCCACTTACGCGCTGTGTGTAAAGACGCATGAGGGTAGGTGAGCACCTGTCCCACACAGGATGATTTTTTTCTTGTGTGACAGCAGGAATGTTGGCAACATTTATGCAGACGGCCTCTTAACATCAGACTGCCACCATGACTCTCGCACTCTAAACACACGACAGGAACATGTGAAAGTTCTTGCCAAGTTCTGGTGTCGACGCAGCTGTTCAGGACGTGTCTTAAATACTTTTAAAGACACGTCCTGAACGTGCTTCAAAGGAACTCGGTGCAGCCGAGCGTCAATGATAACATCTGTCTTTGTGCAACCACATGTTTTTGTTGTTTTGTTTTTTTCAGGCTGTGTTGGTCTCTTTTTTTATCCTTGTCAAGTCAGATGTGAAACTCATTGATCTGTAACTATGATTCATAAGTGGGTGAAATGTCAAAACACCCTCAGCTCCAGCTCCAGAATTCAATTTTTTAAGATTTAAAAATACTACTGCTGCTGCTGCTGCTGCTGCTACTGCTGATGGTGGTGGTTTCTTTTTCATCTAACGGCAGTTCTGTGCCCCCGAGTCAGAGAAGACTGAGTTCGTAGTGCCTTTTATTTGGTGCGGACATGTACAGATGGTACATGCTAGCGCTGCTGTGAGAACATTGAGCTCACTGCTGATCTGTCTTAGGTTGATTTGTTTCTAAAAACTGAGCTTCACTTTATATAGCAGGTAGCTGCTATTGTGGAAAGAGCTATTTTGAACAATTCATGGCAATTCTGTACTGCAGTGAAAACCCCAACAATCAAATGATCGTCTGTGAGCTAGCACTAGGTTACAGTGGGAAGGAGAAACTCAAAAGAAAGAAATCTCCGGCGGCACCAGGCTCAGGGAGGGGCAATCATGTACTACAACTGGTTGGGGAAGGGGGTGGGGGCGGTGAGGGAAGAAGAAAACGAAGAGACATGCCTTTCATACAACTAACCGCAACATACAGGTAGAACAACATTCATACAGATACAGCACATGCAATGCTGAGCCTAAAGCTTTGACTAGCCTAGGGTTACAGCAGTTTTATAGGCTTTGTTCAAGCTTTGCAACCGACACGAGTGTGGCTACTCTCCTAAGCAATTGCCCAAATGATCACCAAACTCACACACACTAATCATCTTTTTTTGGCAGTTGGAGGAGGTTTGTGTCCAGGAATAAAAGCAATAAATTTAGCAATTATTAGAAACTGGGAAATATGTAGGACCACTTAATTACATATCTGCATGTAAATGAGTTGTGCATATGAGAAGAGCTAAGCTAGGCTGCTAGCTTAGGAAAACAAAAAGAAATAACTTTGTTTAACCATGCAATTATAGCTTTACTATGTGGTGTATAGTATACACAACTTTACTTCTGCTGCAGTACAGTATATGCTACATTCCCTGCCTTACTTCACAATAGAACCTGGATGTATTGCTACACCACTAGAAATTGAATGAATGTAAACATGACATGCATAAATAAATCATTCTTTTTGTCATTCCACTAAAGCTAAATAAACTAATGGTATGGCGGATGCTCACCAACTCACATGCAGTGATTCTCAGGTCTCCATCAGGTTATCATGTCTGTTTGACATCAGCGAGGTACTCCATCACTGACGCTCGGGTATATCCACAGCTTAAAAAACCCCAGAAGCTCTTCTGTATTTTGAATCTGTAGGGACCTAGAGGCAATAGGATGGTCAGGGAACACTGCTGCCGTAACAGCACAGTACTACAGCAGTGTCACTAAGGGTAAATGCTTATCAAACACAGGTAGGTTTTACGAATTAGATGGAAGTTGTTGTGTTTTTAGATGATGCCAGTGTCACATGCATACAAATAATGTTCCTTGAAGAATGCTTTGAGGCGTTTGGTAGTCTGCCATCATCCTCGTTAATGCTGCTGGTGCTCTGGCACTTCTTTGTGGGTCTGTTTGCTGTGGCTTTCTCTGCAGGGGCACTTAGTTCTGAGCTACCAAAGCAGGACAGCTGGAAGCTGAAAACACACAGAGACACACACAGGTGGAAATGGTGCCTCTGCCACGGGTCTCCTTCTCTTTTCAAAGCCCCTAAAAGGGAAAAAAAAAAAAGCCAAGCAAAAAGAAAGTATGTGCATGTGTGATCCAAATCCAGACTTTTAGGCTTAGCCAGCTCTCTGCAGCTCCACACATGGGCATAAACCGTGAAGCACAGCCTCCTGTGTTCTACCTAGACTAACAAAAAACTCTGCTGCAAGCTAACAAAAATGTATTTCTGCTGTTTCCTTTTCTCTCTCAGTTCATAATAGAAGACATGAAGCAGCAGCAAACAAATAAACACAGCAACCTGCACCGTGAAGACCAGCACATCACCGTGGAGGAGCTGTGGAGGGGCTGGAAAACCTCTGAAGGTGAAAAAAGCAAGAAGCTCAAACTGAATCTGCACGGAGGTCACAAAAACACAAAAGCTGGAGCGTACATGTCTTCAGCCACACGTGTCCTTTTCACCCATAACCAGTGGTTCCTTCTGGCTCTGGCCACAAAAAGGGGGGTGAAGGGGAAGGGACTTAATTTTTTTTTTTTTTTTTTTGAGAAAAATATTTCAAATTTACCTTCAAAAAATTGCAAATTATCAAGTAAGTTCAAAGTTATGAAAAAGCTGCAAATATAAGGAGAAAAAATTTAACAGTTTACAAGAAAAACAAACAAATTTAACATTTTTGAAAAAGGAATTATCGTAAAAGTAAACAGTTTTGTGTATTTGTGTTTTAAATTGTGAAAATTCTCAAACCGATGAAAAAAGATGATGCAAATTTATGCGTTTAAAAAAATGTAAATTTATGAGAAATAACAAATTCACAAATTATTCAGTAAGTCAAAGTCAAGAAAAAACTGCAAATTTAATTTAAAAAAGTCACGTTTACAAGAAGTTAATTTACTGTCACAAATTTCTGAGGAAAAAGTTTCACATTTTTTGTCTTAAAAATTGCAAATTTGCAAGTAAAAAACAAAAAAAAGACACATTTGTCCCCTGAAATCCTAGTATAAAGGAGTAGTTACAAACCCATCTGATTCATCAACAGTTTCACCATCATTTTTAGTAATAGATCAGTTATTACCTTACTCAAGCACAAAATAAATTACAAAAAAATCCTCAAGTTTTCTATATTACTTTTATTGCCCATCTTACAGACGTTTTTTAGCCCTCAGGTTCTTATTTTTCTTTTTCCACAACACACAGTGAATGGTGTATTTGTCGACTTGTTCCCAGCCTGTGTGCGCCGCTGTTTGTTTCTCTCTGGATAAATCAGAGGAGCTAAGTGGGTTTAGAGCAAGTTCTTAAGATGTAGTCATGCTTCCATGAAAATACAAATAGGATGCACTTGGGGATAAAAAAAAGAAGTTTTTAATGAGTTTGTGGTGCATTGTGGTAGGAAGAAGCCTGTCGAAGAAGCCTGTCGTTTCTTCTCTTTCTTGACCTGGGGTACTCCATCACAACCTCCTTTCCTCTTTTATACTCTCCCCGTTAAAGTATTTCTGTGCTTCTGTGCTCAGTTAAGCAGAAACGTGCAGTAAAAGAATCTTCTTTATGTTCATGTGTGTGCTCCTCAGTGCACAACTGGACCATGGAGGACACGGTGCAGTGGCTGAAGGAGTCGGTGGAGCTGCCACAGTACGAGAAGAACTTCCGGGAGTTCCGGGTCACGGGGAACACCTTACCCCGGTCAGTACAACTCTGGTCATGTTACTGATTAATAATGCTCATTCTGGATCATTTTTATACCACAGCATTTTATCTCTGTTTAATTAGTGAGTGCCAAGACACACAAACGTTCCTTTAGTTGGTGGTAATCTTTTTAATGCTGCCCTCTGCTGGTGCTAAAATACAACACAGGTGCCTAATTATTGAGATTTTTTTCCCCTTTTCTTGGTTTGGAGAACTTTCTAATCTTTGCTGCAGTTTTTCCTGTTTTTAAATGATCCCTTTAATCTCAAAATGTTTGCTAAATTTGGACTATTGTGGCTGATCTTTACTTATCTGTAAAGTGTATTTGGTTAGGTAACTCAGCTCATCTGTCACACTTTTTGTATTTGTAATTATAATTGTTTGCTCCTTTCCCATTAGTGTGTTGCAGTATCATAGTGTTGACAGTTACCTTAATATTCAAAATGTGTCAACTGATACTGTGTTGACAACAGACAAAACGTTGCATCATGTGTCACTTATCTGTCAGTCTGTTAAGAGTAACTGACCTTTGTTTTTATACAGTTAAACATGCAGTATTTTATAGTGATAATGATGATAATCCATCTATCCATCCATCTTCTTCTGCTTAATCCTTTTCGGGTCGCGGGGGGGCTGGAGCCTATCCCAGCGTCTTTGGGCGAGAGGCAGGGTCCACCTTGGACAGATCGCCAGTCCATCGCAGGACAAAACAGAGAGACAGACAACCATTCACTCTCACAGTCATACCTAAGGACAGTCAAACTGGGGAATAATAATAATCATAAATCAATAACAAAATGTACAGTTTGACTGATTCCCCCTCCTAGTTTCTACTGATAGTATATTGTAATAATATCATTATTGCAATATTATAACCATTTCATGAAAAATGTGATATTGTGACAGCCCAATTTTCCATGTCAGATTTTTAATAGTTTTTGGTAACACTTTAGTTAAATGGGTCATTGACTGAAAAATAGTGTTTTAGTTGGTTTTAACCTTCTAAAATGTGTCTATTGGTCGCGTGATTTTGGAAAAAAAAAAAAAAAAGATCAAAACACTCACTTTACCCTTAAACCCACAGCCTTTATCTTGTTTTTCTCTCCAAGAAGCCGTTGTAAGTCTTCCAGGTATTTTCCTGTATGTCAAGGAATTGTCAAGGTCACTAAAAGGTCACTCGCCTTGATACCCGCCCACTGCTCTGCTATTAGCCACCCTAGCTGTCTGCCATGTAGATAGGTAGGGAGTCAAAGGTGTTAGCTTGAGAGCTAGCAGTGGTAGTGGGAAGCTCTCTTTTACTGTATATTGGTATTTTCTTTAGATTTCAACCACCCTAACAGACATCACTGTTTCCACCTGGTTCACTGAGCCACAGTTGATAATAAATCTTGGGTCATTCTGTCTTGTTTTGTTATGTTTTCGCCGTGATGCTACATCGTTAGCACCACCAAGGCAGCTAGCTGAAGCTAGCAGTTTAGCTACTAGTCTTGACTCGTTCACAAATGTTTCTGTGCTTATTGTACTGCAGGGACTGGTCGTGTCCTTTTGACCACACACCTCTGCCCACCAGTATGCCATTTATCCTTTAAGACAAATTTTCAATTGCTGGCTCCGAGCTAGGATCTAATTAGCTAATATTAGCGATAGTGATGTGAGAGGGAGTGTGGAGTTAAATGCAGCCTTAGAGATTTAAAGAGACATTTCTTTAAATTAAATCAGCCGTTGTCAGAAAGGCCACAAAAGATGATCAACAAATTTGCTGCAATAATCAAATTATTTAAAAAATGTTACCGAAATATGTCCAAAAATTTCACTAAGACCTGTGGGAACTGTTAAAATGTGGAAAGAGTGTAGTCACCGACCCCTTTAAGGCAAAATATATTAATTAGATGCTTATTAATATGTTGATTTGTCACCCAGTAGTTCTGTATTTGCTCACTATGAATCACTTATTACCAGTTTATTCTGTAAAACCAGAATTAGGCTATTAATTGCAACTTTTACCTTAATAAATTACGTCTTATAAATGAGCAAGCTGTTCGATATGTCTTATCAAAGTGATTCACTTTACTCAATATTAGGTGGTAACACAAACAGTAGTAGGAACAGAAGAAAATACAAAATTCAAGTGTTTATAATCACCAAATAACTCCAGATAAAGTCCTTCTTATCCAGGAAATGTTCCCTATTCTAAAGGGTGGGCTTGCTCAAAATGAATTAATCAGTTAAATATTTATTAATATAAACACAAAAATTCCTTAGTATCTTCCTAGAATATGCCCGTGCATTACATTACATTACATGTGAATAGAGCTGATTACTGAGTGTCAATTCAGGGACTGAACTCCCGACTCTGGAGCGACTTGAGAAATATGACCCCCCGTAATCTGCAGTGTGAGTGGACGTGACGGGACGAGCAGCGGGAGATCGAGAGGGTTTCGTGTTTCGCTGCAGAGCCGAGGGGGTCTGACTCATAAAGTGGCATCATGACAGCGCGGGTACAATTCCCCCTGGCTGCCATGTGGTCTGAGCCGTTTAAGATGGTATGTAGACAGGAAGAGTGTCACGAAGGTCAAGCTAGAGCACGGGTATAATCTAACGCCCGTCTCTGAGGTCGTATCATTTAATGAAGGTTACAAGTAAACACTGTTGGAATGACGATGAATGTTTACGAGGCTGATTCTCCTTCATTTTTTCTGTGTTCTAGAATAGCGGCGAATGAACCGTCGTTCATGTCTGTGCAGCTGAAGATAATAGACCAGCGGCATAAACAAAAGTTAAACCTAAAGGCGCTGGATGCTGTGCTCTTCGGGCCTCCTCTCCGTGAGTGTCCCTAACATCTGCTGCTTTATAATTTAAAAAAAAAGAACAAAAGCAATTGAATCGTGTGGGATTGAAGGAACAATCTTTCCCCTGAATTTACAGGTCCACAACACAACTGGATGAAAGACTTCGTCCTGATGGTTTCCGTAGTGATCGGAGTCGGGGGCTGCTGGTTTGCTTACGTGCAGAATAAGTCCAGCAAGGTTCACATTTCTCAGATGATGAAGGATCTGGAGAGCCTGCAGCACGCCGAGCAAAGCCTGTTAGAGCTGCAGAGTCGGTAAGGCAGCGAGTGATGGGTTTCATTATCAGAGCCAGGGTGCAGCGGTGGTCTTTACTGCTGCCCTGCTCAAAGGTTCTGGATCACTTTGCATCACCCAATGATTTGTAAACATTTTACTAGGCGTCAGGCTCATCTTTGCTGGAAGAGTCAGGTGCACCGACTAAACTGGTCCTAACTGTGCTCAGTCCTGCTCAGACGCTCTTGTATTGTTAGCAGTCTGACTAAACAGTTAAACAGTTCCTTCAAGAATAATGTCAATTAAATGTGCAAAAATGTGCAAAACAAAGATAAGAAGATAGAAAACTTGGATAATAAAAGTTTACATTGTCCCTTGAACACAGCATTCTCTATTATTGACGTTTGTAAACAAACTGAGGTTAAATTTGCTAAATTTCTTGTAAATTTAAACTATTTTCTTATAAATTTAGCACTTTATTCTCATGAATTTGAGTATTTTTTTTCTTGTAAATTTACCTGTTTCTTATAAATTACCATGTTTATTCTTGTAAATTTGTGACTTTTCCCATGTACATTTTTATTATATTTTTACATTTTCATATTTTGTTCTTTTTCATGTAAATACATGATTTTTCTTTTATATCTCCACATTTTCTTGTAAATTTGCAACCTTTTTCCTATTAAATTTTCCAACTTATTTCTTCTAAATTTATGACTTTATTCCTGTGGATTTGTGAATTTTTCTTCCTAAATTTGCTACCATTTTTATCATAAATCAATTGTTTTTTCCTGTGATTATTTTCTTGTTAAGTTTGCAAATTTTCTTCTAACTTTGGACAAATTTTGTGTAAATTTGTATGTTTTTCTTCATGAATCTTCAACCTGTTTCTTGTAATTTTGTAACTTTATGCTTGTAGGTTTGTGAGTTATTCACGCCATAATTTATTATATGTTTGCTTGTTTTTTTTCCCAACTTTACGAGGAAAAAAGTTGCAAATTTATGAGGAAAAAGTTGCAGATTTCTGAGATTTTTTTTTTTTTCATTTCTGCATAGAATTGATGCTTTAAAGTCATGTTTTTCAGTCCTATAACATGATGTAGAAATGCTTGATTTTTTTTTTTTTTTTTGGGGGGGGGTCTCTTTTTTTTTTTTTTCAGATTAGGGGGAAACGTCCCTCCACCCCCCCACCCCCCATGAATGGGGATTAGGATAGTCTGATGGCAGGTTAACAAGGGGTGTGATTTGGGTCATTTTGCTAATGGGGTGGCAGCACCGCTTTAATCACCTACCAGCTTAAGGGAAGAAACAGATCTTTGGGCTCAGGCCATGCTATGTCTGAATGCATTTGCGCCTCGCCACCTCTGCACACCTGCATCACAGCCCTTTGATTTTGACTTTATTTAGCGGCTTACTTGAGCTTACGTTCATATGTAAACGAGGTTCCGACTCACCTTGCCCCATTCCCTTCCTCTCCCAGGCTGGAAAAGGCTCAGGAGGAGAACCGGACGGTGGCCGTGGAGAAGCAGAACCTCGAGCAGAAGATGAGGCACGAGATCACTGACGCCAAAAAGGAGGCCCACAAGCTCCAAAAGCTGCGAGAGGGCGCCGAGTGTGAGCTCAGCCGCCTCAAATACGCCGAGGAAGAGCTGGTTCAGGTAGTGCTGCTCCGACCGCTGCTTTCAGACACATTTATTATCCGTCAAATGGGGTGAAGCACATAAATAAACCTGCTGGCTCTGGGATGTAATTTGAGTTTCCGTGAAGATATTAAAAATATTCAATGCATTCATATTTGTGACACAGTCACATTTATGATCATTATGTAAATATTGAATAATATATTCTATTCAGAAACTGAAATAATGGATAGAGCTTCTATCTGGGACATCACTGTATATAGATGTAAATGTATTCATTACTGCGGCTCAAACACCTTGAAATGAAAGGATTAATTTCATATTTTCCACATTAAATTTTCATTTCTTCCACAAAATACCTACTTTGCATATCCTCCAGATTGCCCCGTTTGCCTTCACATAAAAATACAGCACCAATATATCTTCCTGTAATGAGTTCTCTCCGTGCAGGCGGGCGAGGATCGGGCTCGTTTTTACACAGCAAATTCAGATTTTTAAACAGTAAACGCGGCTCATGTGAAATTCACCCAACACCAGCCGTCAATTACTGTGCAGTGGTTGATCACTGCTCTAGTGGGAGTTTTATTTTTTCCCTTCTTTAAATATTTGGCAGGCAATCTGAGCCTGAACCTCGGTGTAACATCATATTCCTCCCGCGTAGGTGCGCAAGGCTTTGAAGCGAGCGGAGAAGGAGATGCAGTCGGAGCGCTCGGTGCCCGAAGCTCTTCAGAAGTGGCTCCAGCTCACACACGAGGTGGAGGTCCAGTACTACAACATCAAGAAGCAGAGCGCCGAGTTTCAGCTGTGTGTTGCCAAAGACGAGGTAACTTTGTTCTCAGCGTGGATTACTCATGCTGTCACAGTACAGGAAGTGATTCAGAGTTTATCGGGGGGGGGGGGGGGAGAGGTAAAGTAGGCACAAGTTGTACTCAAGTAAAAGTAGGGTTACCTTACGGTGTTAATAACAGGTTTGCTAAGAAAATATTTCCTAAGTTACTTCAGTAGAGTAATGATGACACACTCACCAATTTCTGAGGTTTTTCTCATTCATTTTTGCTTTTTTTTTTTAAATAAATTAGTTAAATTTTGGCATGTTTGTTTTTTCCTGCACAATTTTGCAACTTTGTACTCATACGTTTTAAACTTTCTTCTTGTAATTTGACTTTTTTTATGATAATTGTTTTAATATTTCTCATGAATTTTTAATCTCTCATCAATTTCTTTTCATCATAAATTTGTGATATTTTTCCTGTAAATTTGACTTTTTTGCAAGAATTTTCATTTTGTTCTCATAAATTAGTGACTTTTCTGTGTCACTTTTTTTTTGTCTTTCGGCTGCTCCCATTCGGAGTCGCCACAGGGTATCATCCGCTTATATTGCAATGATTGGCAGGATTTTTACACCAGATGGCCTTCCTGACAAAACCCTGCCCATTTATCTGGGCTTGGGACCGGCACAGGGAGTACACTGGCTTGTGCACCCCCTGTGGTTGGGTAACCAACTTCCCATTATGCTGAGCACCAAGCTAGAAGGGGGATTGTACCATTTTTATATGGTCTTTGGTATGACCCGGCCGGAGCTTGAACCCACAACTTCCCGGTTATGAGGTGGATGCTCTACCTCTAGGCCACCACTCCGGTATAACTTCTTCTATGAATTTATTTCTTCATAAAAATGACTTTTGTGACATTTTTTGACACGAATAGCCACTTTTTACATAGAATTTTGCAACCTTTTCTGTATTTTTCTTTATCCATTTTCATGTAAATTTGCAACTTTTTACTTACAGCTATTGTCTCACAAATTTGCTACTTTTTTCCATTGTAAATTTGCAACTGATTTTGTACATTTGCAACTTTATTGTTACCAATTTGTGGAGAGTAAATTAAGTTTGAAATCAAAAGTAACTCAGTGGATTTATAACATGGAACTGTTTAGCTTTTACCTAAATTGCACATATTTGAACTTGTCTTGCTTCTTATTTGTTTTTCTTGTTTCTTATTGTTTCATGTTTGACTGCATTTTCAAACTAATGTAACATCACATAAAAAAAAGATCATGCCTTAAATTTTTTTTATTGTATGAAATTATGTTATTATTGGGGCTGGGAATATTAATTAACACATTAACATTTTTGATTAATGTGAACCAATTAATGCTGTCAGGTCACTCCCTGAGTTGGTGTCAGCAGTGGTGATTGGTTTGTCTCAGCAGCTGGCTCAGCTTAAAACAAGAGCAGTTGATGTTTTTCAGCATTTAAAATTACACCAAACTAAACTGATCCTCCAGTACTCAGGGTGACCTCACTGAAGCACGCACACATATGCATATACCTGTCCTAGCATTATTGATTAGGACTGCTCACTTAAAATTATGGAAAGCGGGAGAGTTTTGATCGGTAAGTGGAGAAAAATACACACTCCAATATAAAGTGGAAAAACTTCTAACTTGCCATTAATGTCAGGAGCTCTGGGAGTCAATTAAGAATTGCTTCATTAGTTCTTTTAAAGTGACGATCCAGCAAAAATCAAGTTTTTTCGGTTGTTAACATGTCTGTAACATGTTTTTTGTGACTTACAAGACGAATAGAATAGGCTTTATTGTTATTGTACAGTAGTACAGTACAACAAAACTGTGGGTTACACCGGGCTACTGCACAATCAAGTAGGAGAGAAGGATTAGATAAAACACGGTTACAGAACACACGATTAAATGCACAACTGAAATAAAAATAAAATAAAAAGTAAAAATGGCCCAGGATTGTGGAAATATACACGGGTATGGTTGTGGCTACGTGGGTGGAACTATGTACGCAAGAGTACAGAGTGCAGACACACAACTGAGTAAAATGGCCCAAGGATTATGGAAAATGTACACAGTAGTGGTTTCACTGATGAGTCAGTGAACATGAAAGTGTGGAGTGCAAAGACAAGTGAGTTATTGTGATTATTAAAAGGTCCTCAGTTCTGTGCATGTGAGCGTTGGGGGGGGGGGGGGGGGGGGGCTCTGACTGCTTGCAGTTCAGATGGCCCAGGGAAATAAACTGTTTGTCAGCCTGGAGGTGTGGGACCTGATCGATCTGAACTGTCATCCAGAGGGAAACAGGTGGTGGCCAGGATGTGAGGGGTCTCCTGTCATGGCCTTGATCCTTCTGAGACAGGAGGATCTGGAGATGTCTTCCAGGGAGGGCAGAGGGCTGCCAATAATTTTTTTGGCGGTGTTGATGACCCTCTGCACAGCCTTCCTGTTCTCAGCGGTGGAGCTGGCATACCACACACCCAGACAGTAGGTGAGCACGCTCTCCACTGAGCAGCGGTAGAAGGCCAGCAGCAGCTTCTGGTACAGGTTGTTCTTCCTCAGGACATGGAGGAAGTGCAGCCGCTGCTGAGCTTTCATCACCAGGGCCTTGGTGTTGACAGTCCAGGAGAGGTCAGAGGAGATGTGGGTGCCCAGGAACCTGAAGGCGGGGACGTTTTCTTCACGGTCGCCATTTATGAGGAGGAAGGATGGTCCTGTCTGTTCATCCTGAAGTTCAGTATGAGTTCTTGGTTTTTTGGACATTCGGTTTCAGGTTGTTTGCTTGGCGCCACAGCAGCAGATTCCCTACCTCTGCCCTTTATGCCTTCTCATCGTCACAAGTGATGAGCCCAACCAAGGTAGTGTCATCCGCGTATTTCACGATGACGGTGGTTGGGTGGGTTGGAATACAGTCAAAGGTGTACAGGGAGTACAGTAGAGAGATTAGCACGCAGCCCTGGGGGGAGCCAGTGCTAAGAGACAGTGTGAAGGAGTGGTGGGGGCCAAGTCTGACTGTTTTTGGGCAGTTGGTGAGAAAGTTTTTTTTTTAATCCAGGGGTGGGGGGTGGGGGTCTGGAGGATGGGCACTTTGTTGATCAAGATGTCTGGGATGATGGTGTTGAAAGCTGAACTGTAATGCGCTCAGCTATATCAAGGACGAAATCACCGAAATGTCTCATATCTGTTTTTTTGCTGTAAAGTTTCACTTAAGCCCCCCCCCCCCCCAAAAAAAAAAAAAAAACCAAAACAGGTGACTTTGGACAGAGTGTTTCTAGCTATGTAAGCATTCCTGCTTAGCCTGATTGGTTATAATATTAGCCAAGCCAATCAGACTAAGCACTGGGCATGGCTACAGACCTGAGTTTACTGCTTCGGGGGAAGAGGGAGGAGCCGAGGAGCAAAAAAAAAAAAAAATAATAATAATAAGAGACCAGGAGAAGCAGGAGCTCAGCTTTTTCAGCTTTTTGCAAGTTGGGAAAGATGGCAAATTATACGTGCTCAGTTTTTGGCCATGTGAGCAAGAAGTAAAGGATTCTAAATATCAAAAATAAAATCCTCTTCTTTTAAATTACATGTCTTACCCACAGACATGAAAATACGACAGCAATGATTAGTTTTATATGGAAAAACCTCAGTGTCCCTGCTAAAATACCAGAGAGGACAGGTGGTTGCAGCCTGCATTTTACCCTGCATGCCAGGGAAGATGGCCCTGATGTGCATGGCGCAACGGCCGGGGTGAGTATCATAGTAGGTGAACCTGTGGAAGGATCCTTCTCAGTGGAGCGAAGAGTCACGTCCCGGGCTGGAGGGCTTCCCTCACCTCACTGGGCGCATCCGCTGGTGCGCCCCGCCAGCCGGCTCGCTCCGAAGGAGGCTGGGAAGAGCGAGCGAGTGCTCCTCGGCTCCTCCCTCTTCCCCCAAAGTTGCGGTCTCTGGTTACCCACTCACCACGGATCGCCTCACTGATGGCCAGTGAGCAGTTCGCCTCGGAGCAACTCGAAGCGAGGTCTCCCCGGCCTCCTTCCTTCGGATCAAGGTGGAGAGAGCGCTCTGAAGGAGGCAAGCTGACTGGCGGGCGCACCAGACTGAGGCAAACTGCTTGCCGGCCCCCAGCGAGTTGATCCGTGGTGAGTGAGTAACCAGAGACCGGCGTGGAGCCCTCTAGCCTCCACACGGGGCTGGGCAGCAACTCTCTGCTCCACCGAGAATGATCCTTTCGCAGGTTCACATATGGAAACCTTTCTTCCTCAAGTTGGATTGCCTTCTCGGAGTCCTCGTCTTCTTCCACCTACTGGTGGGTGGGAGTATGGGTGGAGCTAATTAGAATATTCATAGATTCTTGCATACTTGAGTAGGTGAAAGACGTAAAAGCTCTTTCCAGGCAGGAAAGACTAAGACTCTAAGGCATTGAAAGGTTTTTTTATGTGTATAAAAAGCCACAATATACTATTTTGGGCAAAACACATTGGCTTTTAAGGTGGTTTTAGAGCCGTTGGAGTGCGGCTTTAAGGGTTGAGATAATTTAGACAGTCACCTAAGTAGAAGCACTGACTCTCTTTGTCCTTTTTGAAATAAAACAGGAAAGTGACTAAAATGGTAGTTTTGCAGAGTTTTCAACTCCCTGTTTTTAATGAGCTGAAAAGGAATATTACAAATTGCTATAATATTTTTTTTTATTGAATATATATTCATGATTATCGAGTTTTTTTGTTGCTCTAGCTGTATTTTTGTTGAATATCAGGGTCACAGGTATATGTTATGGAAAAAAAGTAAATAAAAGTTGCTTAAAATACTTACTTTTCATTGTTTCTTCATTGTGATTTTAGCGATTAATTAATTTAGCAATTCCCAGCCCTAATATACTGTATATCATAAAAGAAACACAAAAAATTTAAGGTTTGCTAATGTGACAATAATGACATTTAACATAAAATATTTAGTGGGTCGTTCATATTAGCTGTTGACCAAGCAGTTGATCATCTTCCTCACAATAGAAGTAGCAATGACATTCTTGAATTATTTGATTTTTAAATGAACCTACCAATGAGATGCACAGAATACTGACGACTGCTATGGGCTGCCATGGGGATCAGTCTGCTCAGCATTTCTGTATGGCTACTTTATTGAAAGTGCGATTTATTTTTTTTTTCTTTTTTCAGGCTGAGAAAATAAAGAAGAAGAGAGGTTCTGTGTTTGGAACTCTTCACGTCGCCCACAGTTCATCCCTGGATGAGGTGGACCACAAAATACTAGAAGCAAAGTAAGAAGCGTTCACCAAAAGTGGCACGTTTGGGTTAATTTTTACTGTATGTGCAAAGTGTGTCGGACACCAGCACAGTAGTTCAGTAGAGTCACATTAATATGAACCAATATCTGTGATTTAGTGCTGAGTGACTCTTAGAAACCTGAAAAAAAACATGTTTAAACACCTAGTTGTGTATATTTTTAAAGTATTTCTCTTTGCCATAAAGGTGATGGTTCAGCTGTTTTGTGATTTATTTATTTTTTCTCCAATACAAAATTGAATAGCCTCAGGCTTTATGATTATATAGTGCATCATAGTTCAGTAACAAAATTATTTATATTCTCTAAAAAATAAGAAGTAAATACAAAGATCTTCTTGCTGAAGAAACTGCTTCATTAGACTGCATTTGTTTTAACTAAACGTACCCAGTACTTTGTAAGATGTGTTTGCACGTACTACTTCATCCATCAGACTGTTCGTTTCACTGGATAAAATAGCAACAATGTGGATGTGTTTTGCTATGCAAGGCCATTACATTTCTATGTGTGCTTTGGATAATCAGAAGCTAAAATAAGAAAATCACATAAAACTGAGAACAAAGTGAATCTTGTGTGTGACCACTTGTTGGGCAGGAATCCAAAATCAAAGCAGGAGACTTGCTAAACTATATCCTGAGGAATCAAAGTGAGGACGGGTTCTCACTGAGAGATTTTGATTCGAAGCACAGTCGCCTTAATGCCTGCCAAGTAGAATCCACATTGATGGGAGTTGTTTTATTTTTTTAAGGAAAGCCTTGTCAGAGGTAACTGCATGCCTGAGGGAGCGGCTCCATCGCTGGCAGCAGATCGAGAAGTTCTGTGGCTTCCCTGTTGTAAATAACTCTGGTCTGCTGAGCCTGACGGCCAGTCTCTACTCAGACCACAGCTGGGTGGTGATGCCGCGAGTTTCGGTTCCACCCTACCCCATCGCAGGAGGAGTGGATGATCTGGACGAGGACACGCCTCCCATCATACCACAGTTCTCATGTGAGTAAAGCAGCAGAGAATAATGGCGCTAAACTGTCAGAAGGATGGTTTAAAAAAAAATGAAGTTGTCATTTCCTCCTCAGCGACTACAATGATCCGGCCTCCGCTGACACGCAACAGCAGCTTGTGTCGTTCCCGCCGGAGCCTCCTGGGCTCGCCACAGTCCTCTCTGATGTCTCCAGACCCAGACCTGCTGTCCATGGCCAGCTCGTCCCTCTCCTGTCGTCCTGAGGCGGATGACGACCTTATCATTTTCAGCTCAGACAGGAGGGGGTATGTAGTGCTGGCCAGAACGCTGGGGACTCAGAGGTTTTATTCCAGTCTTCATAATCTTGTGTTGAGCTTGGGGTTTAATAAACAGGGGTTTGTGCGTGCCTTTTACTCTGTAGGATGAATCAGCATCCGCTGCATCCATTGTAAGATTTGAGCTAAATGTCTGTCAAATATAATAAATTCTACTGTATCACCAAATTAATCACAGTGACTTCTAGCCAACAACAACCATCAAAAACATTTAATCTGCACTTTTCAACAGGTTCATTCTTGATCTCAGATATATTAAGATGCTTCAGTCTTCCAATGCCTCATTATTTATTTCCATCCACTTCCTTCCACACTGTGAAAAATCCCATTTTAGCACCATGCAATGTAAACTGATTAAATGATTAATCATGTCTGAACTCCAGTGCATCATCATGTTTTCTTCCACTGAGCATATAAAGTCTCAGTGGAACTACAGCAAGTGTTCAATGACATCTTCATCTCTGTTAAATCAATAACCATCCATTCATTCATCCATCCATCCATCCATCCATCCATCTTCTTCTGCTTAATCCTTTTTTCGGGTCACAGGGGTGCTGGAGCCTATCCCAGCATCTTTGGGCGAGAGGCAGTGTACACCCTGGACAGATCGCCAGTCCATCGCAGGGCCAGCACAAAGAGACAGACAACCGTTCGCTCTCACAGTCATACCTAAGGACAATTTAGAATCCCCAGTTTGAGGCCAGTTAACCTAACTTGCATGTTTTTGGCATGTGGGAGGAAACCGGAGAAATCCCGGAGTAAACCCACGCAGACACGGGGAGAACATGCAAACTCCACACAGATCACTGTTGGTCGGGGGCTGGGATTGAACCCAGGATCCCCCAGCCAAGGGTGAGTTGCTGTGCTGCCGCAGTGCTAACCACTCTGCCACCACGCCACAGTGCTGTCATCTGGTGGTGAGAGTTGGAATTGGAAATTCCATATTGCTCCTTTGAAGTATGACTCTAACCTCCAGTCTTCCACCAAATGCCATTGAAGTTGGATCGGTGCTTGTTTAGCGTATTGTAATAACAGACAAACTGACAAGCAGCACTGAAAACAAAACCTTCTTGATTGAGATATTAAAGGCAAATATATACACACGTATATCACACACATATGACATAAATGATAAGAAAAACCCTCTGAGTTTTATCAATTGTCAGGAGTCAATGAAAGATGTCTAACAAGGCCCAGTCACACCATGATGATTTAGGCAGCGCTTGCCAAACATATAAAAATTGGTCTAAAACACTGGCATACACCGAAATTTTCACTTTTGCCTGTATGCATCACACATCCATAACGAGTTGGACATATACATAACATATTAGTAACTTATATACAATGTTTCGATAAATAACTTAAACCAGCGAATGCTTAACGTGTTGCCGGCGTTCACAACTTATCCGCAATGATAGTCTAAGCATAACTTATGCATAGCGTGGTCATGCCAAAGTGCCATCACCTCTCGATCCATGAATCCTAGGTGTGCGAGAGATCATCTCTGTTCAATCAGATGATTCTCCCCTCCAAAGACCATCGCACGGTCGGAGGCGTGACCGACCTGGCAGAGCTGTCAAATCTGTCAGGCCGGTCATGCCTAAAACAGCTGATGTGATACTGTATGTCAGGAACATCAGATGACAGTTGTCACAACCTGGCTCAAAGGTACGTTAACTGATGGTGATAAAGTTTTTTTTCAATAAAGTGAAAAAACAAAAAACAATGTAATGCATGGAGTGTGCTTTTGCCGGGAGCCACCGACAAGGGACCTCAAAGTGTGATTTATCATGGAAAACAGCTGAGCTCTGTGCTTCGGGCGGTCAGCTGATTGGATCCACCTCCTCTGGTATTCTGACATTTTGGCATATCTATCAGAACAGCACTGGACAGCTGATGGTGCAGACTGCAGTCAAAGGTAAAAAACATGACAAGGAGGACTAAACAGCGATTTATCCTGTAGCTTGAAAGTGTGACACTTAAGTTGGCTCGGACAGTCCTCGACAGGTCCCGTTATACGAACAAGTACTGTACATGTATTTAGCTCTCTGTGTGTTTGTGTGTACTTGTATACGCGCTGCAGGCAGCACCTGAGCTGATATCTGTATGGGTTCCTCCTGTGAACCAGTGCTGCAAATATGCCATTATATGGTGGCTGTAAGTTAGAAACCCATTCAGTAAGTTACACATAGGTTCACAGAGCATTACTCATATGTTAGAAATAGGTTTTGGGTATGCTAGACAATCTCGACATATTTCAACTTATGAGTAACTTATAAGTCACTTACAAGTAACGTGCGAATGAACACATAACTTACCTACAACTTATACTCCGCATGTACGGGACGTTTCAGCCATATGCTGGATATGTTGGAAAATTTTCAGCATGCTGCAAATTTTTAGAGGAGCTCGCCGTACGACGACGTATTCGGCATGCTCTTAACTTATACAAAACTCACCCATAACTTATTCGATATACACCAGCATAGTCTCCAAATTTTTCACATGTCCAGGATACGCTGCCTAAATTGTCAAGGTTTGACAGGGCCTTTAGGAAAGACAATTCAGCTAAAACTTTTACTCTAATCTAACTGAATTAGAGTGGAGTTTAGACTGTTATTACATCAGCCAATAAGCAACCGATTCGCTGATTTTGAACACATATACCATAGCTTCTGTGGTTTGGGATAGTTAGCAATGTAGTAGGGTTCTACATGACAGAAGTTCCACGAACAAAAAAAAAAAAAAATGACACAGTAGGACTGTCATTAAAAATGAGGTAAAGCAAATTCCTTTAAATGCCGCTATTTTTTTTTAAAAAAAAAATGTGCAGTTAATGTATGTGCTTTCTATGATTATGTCTCAGGCCCGGGGCCATTAGCCAGGCCCCATTGGCCCCATTCATTGCTCATGATCAGATTCAAGCAGCTCATGTCCCAGTGGACAGCCTTTCAACTTTGAAAGCTGGCTGCAGCTCTCATGAGAAAGAGTGCGTACCTCCGCCAAGGCTGCTTCACGGTCCTTGGTGGAGGTATGCAGTCTCAGATCATCACCAAAATTTAATGGGTTCATCCTTGGCCCAAGGGCGACCTCTGAAAATTCCATCAAAGTCCATCCAGTAGTTTTTGTGTAATCCTGCTAACAGACAGACAGACAAACCACCCCGATTACATTACCTCCTAGTGCATACCTTGGTAGAGGTATGCGCTCTGAGTGCTTTTCTAGTTTCTTATATTTTTGCATATTTGTCACACTTAAATGTTTCAGCTCATCAAACAGATTTTAATATTAGACGAAGATAACCCGACTAAATACAAAATGCATTTTTTAAATGATGATTTCACTGATTAGGGGGGAAAAGCTATCCAAACCTTTCTGGCCCGATATGAAAATGTAGTTGTCCGAAAAACAATTCTGCAGAGAAGAGTGGGCCAAAATTCCTCAACAGTGATGTGAAAGACTTATTGCCAGTTATCGCAAACACTTGATCGTAGTTGTTGCTTCCAAGGGTGGCACAACCAGTTATTAGGTATAGGGGGCAGTTACTTTTTCACAGAGGACCAGGTAGGTTTGGATAGCTTTTTTCCCTTGATAAATGAAATCATCATTTGAAAAATGCATTTTGTATTTACTCTGGTTATCTTTGTCTAATATGAAAATTTGTTTGATGACCTGAAACATTTAAGTGTGACAAATATGCAAAAATATTTTTTTTAAAAAATCAGGAAGGAGGCAAATACTTTTTCACAGCACTGTAAACCTTTGACTGGGTAAATGTCACTTCCCCATTGCTACAACTGTAGCCACCAACAACTAAGTATCCTGTGATTGGCTGTTGGGACTGAGGTCATAGTACCATAGTTGTAGTCTTTTCAATGTTCCTACCTGCAACAAGAAAGTTACATAGTGCTGCTTTAATCGATTGACAGCACAAACAGTAGAGATAGCATGTCGGATTTTTGTCTGTCCTGTGTAGTCACCCCGTGTTTTTGCTCTCCTTTGTTAGGGAGGTGTCTCAGGAGGGCAGCTCAGACACAGACTCTCTCAGCTCCATGGGCCGTAAGCAGCTCTCCAGCTTGGGCTCGGACACCCCCTACCGCAAGGTTTCCCGCGAGGAGCTGCTGCTGTTCAGTCAGAGTCAGGAGCTTCCACTGTCAACCACCCACACCAGCAGCAGCAGCAGCAGTCTCAGGGACTCCACGCCTCCCCCGCTGCCACCCACTCAGGCCACCACCCCCTCTGGCCCGCCCTCCACCTCCCCCTCCCCGGCTCTGGAGCACCACCCGTTTGCACAAATCGGCTCGCCCGACATCACCCGCATCATACCCGAGTCCCAGAGTGGAACCTTCTCGCAGGGGAACGCCACCTCACCGACGGGCAAGGGCATGTACAACGGCGGCCTGGAGAAGTCCTACAGCTTCGGCCAGCTGCCGGCGAGCATGCTGCCCAACGTGGGCCGTCACCCATCTCTCACCTCCTTGGACTCGGAGAGCCGGAGCGTGGGAAGGGAATACAAGCTCCAGAGCACCTCCTCCCAGGACTCCTGCGAGAACGGAGAAAAAATGAAGCGCTCCTCGTCTAAAATAAAAAATCTATTTAAGAAGAAAAAATAGAAGATGCAGAGTGAGGCTGAATGTGTGTGTGTTTGAGAGAGAGCGAGCGAGAGAGAGAGAGAGAGAATAAAATCTCAAGAGCTGTTTTAGCCCTTGTACTAAAAATGGACATCACTGTAAGCTAAAACGTTTAATGTTCTCTCTTTAATTTCTTGTCTGTGTCTTCAGAGATGGAATGTAGCTCAGGCTGGGCACCTTTAAACGCTCTCCAGACTGATAGCCTTATTTTTCAATAATGCCTTTTTATTTAGTTCACAGGGAAACCTGCAAAGGTCAAGGAAAAGTCACTGATAGGTCAAAGGGCATACCTCTTCACTGTCTTCTCTTCATTTTTGATTCGAACCAAAAAGCCACTTCATTAAAGGTCTAAAGGCGCAGTTGGTACATTTTAAGCACATAGTGTCTCAGTACAGATGGGTGTCTGCTGTCCCAACTGAACATATTTAAATCTCCCATTCAGTCATGACGGCATCACAAAGAGGGGAAAAAAAAGCTCTCTGGCAGTTCCTTTCTTGTGTCTTCTCCCCGATCAAATGACGGATCGCCTCTTGTGAAGTGTTCGAGTCCTCAACTCTCAAGTACTTGATTATTTTCCTTCTGGAGGGAAAACAAAACAAAAAAAATCTTGCGAAAAAGTTTGTTGCACTACTGCTTTCCTGGTATTTTGGGAAAGAGCCGCTACTGGCGGAGTACATACTGAATAAAGATGCAGAGATGAGAGGCATGCATGAGCAGCTGCAGTGAGGACGCAGCACATAATGCCCGAGCCACCATTATGTGACGCCTCTTCAGGGCTGCTGGTTATGCTTGTCTCGGTATATGAAAATACACACACACACATATAGTGTATATATATATATATATATATGATGTTCTTATACATGTTTTTAAATAGATTCTTACTTAGCAGGGGGATCCTATTAGCTGATGATCTTTGAGGAAAATTAATTGAATATGCAGATCTAACCCTCCAACAGCCACCCCTTTTTTTTTACTTGATTACCCGCGTCCTGTAGCCATAAATAAACCAAACATACCATTTACATTTTAAAACGTGGTGTTGCTACCAGATTTTGGGGTCAGACTGGCTTTGAGAGTGACTATTTCTGCGGATTGTGTTGTTGTGAAGGATACAGCTATGCCAGGAAGACAACGGTTTCTGCTGTTGGCATTAAACACTACAGATGATCTGGGGGGTTTTTCTAAAAAGAAGGAACTCTCCAAACCCCACTCCTCCTCCTCCAATCCCCGACCCCTCCATCACGCACTAAGCTCGAAGCCGACCCATGCAATACGGTCCTCCTCCTCACCTCTGGGCCCGCACCGAGCGCACTGATGTCAAGAGGTCCTGCTTCACACTGTGATTTCTGGCTTCCTCCCTCCATCTCGGACCTGGCTGGTCACTGCTGCAAACTTAACACAAGCGGTCACGTGACTATGTGACGGCAGCGGCGTGCTGGCAGCAACACATCGGGGGGGCGGTGCCGCGTACAAGGAGTGTCTGGTTGTCATGACGACATGAGGGGTTTAGTTGCCTCTGTTTTTAAATAAAAATGATATATATATATATTTAAAGTTTATGGATGATGCAGCACACAACGAAGGAAGACAGAACTGTAACACAAAGGAGAAATGAATGTTTACGAGACATTATGTTTTTTTTGGAGAACATTTTGTGTGTGAATATTTGTATACTGTAGAAGAATTAATAAAAAAAAAAGGAAGCATCTGAGAGGTTTCAGAGTCGTGTTTGCCATAGCGTTCTGAGATGGGCTTTGTGTAAAGTTTGGAGGAAATATACCCTCATGAGTCTGGGTCATTTTGTGCTGAAGTTGGCCTACTTTATTTCTCCTGAAGCTGGGATTTGCAACATCCATCTCTGGAGCCGCATGAGGCTGGTTTGTCCATATTTAGTGGTTCTCTGTGACTTTGACCAAAAGAGGAGGCGGGAGGGGGGGGGGGGGGAGCCTCAGTTTTATGTTCTGAAAGTTACAAATTCAGAAGAAAAACACTCAGATTTCACATGGAGACAAAAAGCGTGCTTATTTATGAGCAAAAGAGTCAAAGTTGTAAGTGGAAAGTCATAATTAAGAAAAAATCATTACAAATTTAATAGGAAGTCACAATAGCTAACATATGAGGAAAAATAGCAATTTTAGGAGGAAAAAAACATTTTTAAAGCAAAAATTTGAACTTCAGTAAAGAAAACTACTCATTTATACACCCCCCCCCCCCCCACACACACACATAAATCAATAAGAAAAAAGATAAATTATGAGAGAAAATATAAAAAATTTAAGGGGCAAAAACAGAAAACTGTCAAATTTATGAATAAAAGTCAAATTTATGAATAAAAGTCAAATTTATGAGGAAAAAAAAACACATTTGTAACAAAAAAGTTGCAGGTTTAAGAGAAGGTTTTCAAATTAACCGAGAAATGATTTGTCTGTTGCTAACAAGCTATTTTATAAATAGAACTTTAATGTTTTACCTTCATTTTAAGACTCAGATTTGATTTGTGGCTTAATGCAAACACTTGGAACAAACGTTTCTCAAAATGAGGTTGCCTACCCCCGTCAGACTGAACTTCCACAGTTTGTGAAAACTTTTTTAAGTCCTTGACATTTTCCCCCTGGCTAGCTGTCTGTCCTTGGCAAAGAGGACTGAACAGTAAATCCAGAGCTTTGTGCTTGATCCTGTTTAAGAAATCTGTCTTCTTGAGGTCATAACGATCTGGAAAAATCACCAAAGATCAGTGAACAGAGGGGTCAAGAAGTTTGGAATCTGAACTTTTTAATTATAACCATTACTTGCCCCCCAAACAGCAGGGGATACATGAGTTTGACCCTCTACCGAATTCCAAATTTGAAGTTAATTTTAATCAATAAAAGATAAATAATCAAGAAACCAATGGAGAAAAAAAGATTAAATCCTATTTAGAAATTAATTTGCATTTAATTGAGTGAAATCAGTCTTTGATCCCCTATTGACCAACAAGAATATGGGTCAGCTATAATATTAAACCTTTAACCTGTTGAACTCTGGTCAATTTCCCTAAAAACGCCTAAAAATAATGTACCCAAAGTAAATCAAAAGCTGTTCTTCAACCCTTTGCAGCATCTTCATGGGGTTGGTCTCATTTAAAAGAAAACACTTTGAATTTTTTTGGCAAAACAGTCATAATCTCTCTAAGTGCTCCTGCCACTGAGTAACAGTCATCTAAACATACTGAATTTGAAGAAAATAAAGTTCGCCTGGGTGTTTTTTTTTTTTTAAATACAAATGCTTGCAAATAACACACAGCTGTCAGATACTGGCTGGAAAATGCAACAGAAATGTAGAACCAAGTGTTATCAAGCTGAGGTCAAAATTTTGTAACAACACCACAAAAAATGAATATATTACACAGCTTTTTTTCTCAGGTTGTTCCCAGGCGTTTTTGAACTGAAAAACGTCTATAACTTTAGAATGCTTCAACATAGAAGCTTCATCTTGGGCTCTAATGAAAGGTGACACTCAGGGCTGTGTGTGTGTGTGGGGGGGCTTGTTTGTTCATTCATGAATGAATGAATGAACAAACAAGCCCCCCGCACACAAAGAAACATGCCACATAAAAAATGTGGCCTTTTTTTACAAGAAAAAATAACCTACGGTGCAATAAAAATTATACTAAAATATCTGCGATGTAGAGGATAACAACTCCCCCCCCCCCCCCCCCCGCTACAGAGGAGCTCAGCACACAAAAAAAACTTGTGGCCATGACGGACCGTTGTAATTACCGATCGGTCAAAAGTCATTTTTATTAATATTTTCACTGATAAAGAATACTTTAGCTTATAACACTTACCTGTCCACAATAGCAGTGTCATTGGCGAACATCTGTTCCTCATTGTCAGACGAACATGAAGCTGGTCCGGTTGTTACGGACTCGTGGTTCTGGTCACCCGACCCGGTCAAACCATCACCGCTTCCATGATTGCAGTTTTTGCAAACCATTTTTCAAAACAAATAAGAACAGTAGTAATAAAAAAAAGACTGGCCAACGGCTGAGAGTGGCTAACGCTACCGTTACACACAGGTCTCAGTGTGAGTCACCCAGCGGCTTAGACAAAAAAGATTTTACGCACGGGACGCACGCGTTTCAATCATCGAACTTCTCTGCTTCAATTGGCTCGTTGTATTCGCAGTCGTTGGTAGGCAGGTCCTTCTTGCTAGGTTTTCAGTCATTGGCTCTTAAAGGTTTCAGAAACCCAATTCAAGGCTTATTAGTCAAATGAGAGGTCAATCAAATCTAAACCAATCAAACACTCCTTTGGCTTTCTGTTTGCAGCTGTGTCTGTACTGGAAGAACGGAAATGCAGCTTTTTTTTTTTTTTTCAGTGCGCACTGAGACACACTATGACGCAGAGACGTGACCGCCCGCGGTATCCTGGAGTTCAACAGGTTAATCTGCAGCAATTTAGCAAATAAGTGACGGATTAACCCTTAGTAGGCCAACATTCACACTTAACCCTTTAACTGCCCAGATTAAATGGATGGGTCGCGCGCCCCCAGTGGTACAGCGCAGCAACTGCACGTGTCAACTTATTGACTGAGTTATGTAATTTATATAGCTGCCGTGACATTATGCAAATTAGATGCATAAATTTATTCCTATCTGAAACTTTGGATCATATTCTACATCTTTCTAATTGACAGTAAGCCATTATCTCTTGTAACGTTCAAGTTATAGCCTTGGAAATCTGAACTATTTTATTGACAATTTTTTTTTACCACTCTTGACCACTGGGGGGGGCCTTGAGTTGCCTTGCATTGCCCCAGGCGCCACATGACACCTAGGGCAGTTAAAGGGTTAATTGCACCAACTGGCAGAATAGTGTTATTGAGATGCTAACCTCTCTACATCCTCTGTTACAATATAAACTTACAGTGACAATATAAACTTACAGTGGGGCAAAAAAGTATTTAGTCAGCCACCAATTGTGCAAGTTCTCCCACTTAAAAGATGAGAGAGGTCTACAATTTTCATCATAGGTATACCTCAACTATGAGAGACAAAATGAGGAAAAAAAAATCCAGAAAATCACATTGAAGGATTTTTAATGAATTAATTGGTAAATTCCTCGGTAAAAATAAGTATTTGGTCAATAACAAAAGGTCATCTCAATACTTTGTTATATATCCTTTGTTGGCAATGACAGAGGTCAAACGTTTTCTGTAAGTTTTCACAAGGTTTTCACACACTGTTGCTGGGATTTTGGCCCATTCCTCCATGCAGATCTCTAGAGCAGTGATGTTTTGGGGATGTCGCTGGGCAACATGGACTTTCAACTCCCTCCTAAGATTTTCTTTGGGGTTGAGATCTGGAGACTGGCTAGGCCACTCCAGGACCTTGAAATGCTTCTTACGAAGCCACTCCTTTGTTGCCCGGGTGGTGTGTTTGGGATCATTGTCATGCTAAAAGACCCAGCCACGTTTCATCTTCAATGCCCTTGCTGATGGAAGGAGGTTTTCACTCAAAATCTCACGATACATGGCCCCATTCATTCTTTCCTTTACACGGATCAGTCGTTCTGGTCCCTTTGCAGAAAAACGGCCCCAAAGCATGATGTTTCCACCCCCATTCTTCACAGTAGGTATGGTGTTCTTTCTCCTCCAAACATGACAAGTTGAGTTTTTATCAAAAAGTTCTATTTTGGTTTCATCTGACCATATGACATTCTTCCAATCCTCTTCTGGATCATCCAAATGCTCTCTAGCAAACTTCAGACGGGCCTGGACATGTACTGGCTTAAGCAGGGGGCCATGTCTGGCACTGCAGGATTTGAGTCCCTGGAGGTATAGTGTGTTACTGATGGTAGCCTTTGTTACTTTGGTCCCAGCTCTCTGCAGGTCATTCACTAGGTCCCCCTGTGTGGTTCTGGGATTTTTGCTTACCGTTCTCATGATCATTTTGATCTCACGGGGTGAGATCTTGCGTGGAGCCCCAGATCAAGGGAGATTATCAGTGGTCTTGTATGTCTTCCATTTTCTAGTAATTGCTCCCACAGTTATTTCTTCACACCAAGCTGCTTACCTATTGCAGATTCAGTCTTTCCAGCCTGGTGCAGGTCTACAGTTTTGTTTCTGGTGTCCTTTGACAGCTCTTTGGTCTTGGCCATAGTGAAGTTTGGAGTCTGACTGTTTGAGGTTGTGGACAGGTGTCTTTTATACTGATAACGAGTTCAAACAGGTGCCATTAATACAGGTAACGGGTGTAGGACAGAGGAGCCTCTTAAAGAAGAAGTTACAGGTCTGTGAGAGCCAGAAATCTTGCTTGTTTGTAGGTGACCAAATACTTATTTTACCAAGGAATTTACCAATTAATTCATTAAAAATCCTTCAATGTGATTTTCTGGATTTTTTTTTCTCATTTTGTCTCTCATAGTTGAGGTATACGTATGATGAAAATTGGAGACCTCTCTCATCTTTTAAGTGGGAGAACTTGCACAATTGGTGGCTGACTAAATACTTTTTTGCCCCACTGTATATGACAGGAAATAAGAAGAAGCATATGTCAATCTTTTTAAAGGTCTACAGAGCGAAATGTATCACTAGTGCCTGATTAGAAATTTAGGTAGCGTGTTTATAAATGAATTGTGGGAAGTTTGGGTCCCAGTGGCTGGTGACTAGTCAATTTTCTGAAAGCCCATTGGCCCAAAGGTCCATTCATTGGTCCAAGTTGTTAAAAATGGTTATCTGCAGTTCAAACCAGCCCTCAAGTAAACAAGTTTACTACCACCCAACTATCCTACATGGCATCCTCCCTTCCCATCCATCACACCACATACAGTGGGGCAAAATAGTATTTAGTCAGCCACCAACTGTGCAAGTTCTACCACTTAAAAGATGAGAGAGGTCTCCAATTTTCATCATAGGTATACCTCAACTATGAGAGACAAAATAAGAAAAAAAAAAATCCAGAAAATCACATTGTCTGATTTTTAAAGAATTTATTTGCAAATCATGGTGGAAAATAAGTATTTGGTCACCTACAAACAAGCAAGATTTCTGGCTCTCACAGACATGTAACTTCTTCTTTAAGAGGCTCCTCTGTCCTCCACTCCTTACCTGTATTAATGGCACCTGTTTGAACTCGTTATCAGTATAAAAGACACCTGTCCACAACCTCAAACAGTCAGACTCCAAACTCCACTATGGCCAAGACCAAAGAGCTGTCAAAGGACACCAGAAACAAAATTGTAGACCTGCACCAGGCTGGGAAGACTGAATCTGCAATAGGTAAGCAGCTTGGTGTGAAGAAATCAACTGTGGGAGCAATTATTAGAAAATGGAAGACATACAAGACCACTGATAATCTCCCTCGATCTGGGGCTCCACTCAAGATCTCACCCCATGGGGTCAAAATGATCACAAGAACGGTGAGCAAAAATCCCAGAACCACACGGGGGAACCTAGTGAATGACCTGCAGAGAGCTTGGGACCAAAGTAACAAAGGCTACCATCAGTAACACACTACGCCGTTAGGGACTTAAATCCTGCAGTGTCAGACGTGTCCCCCTGCTTAAGCCAGTACATGTCCAGGCCCGTCTGAAGTTTGCTAGAGAGCATTTGGATGATCCAGAAGAGGACTGGGAGAATGTCATATGGTCAGATGAAACCAAAATACAACTTTCTGGTAAAAACTCAGCTTGTCGTGTTTGGAGGAGAAAGAACACCATACCTACTGTGAAGCATGGGGGTGGAAACATCATGCTTTGGGGCCGTTTTTCTGCAAAGGGACCAGGACGACTGATCCGTGTAAAGGAAAGAAAGAATGGGGCCATGTATCGTGAGATTTTGAGTGAAAACCTCCTTCCATCAGCAAGGGCATTGAAGATGAAACGTGGCTGGGTCTTTCAGCATGACAATGATCCCAAACACACCGCCCGGGCAACGAAGGAGTGGCTTCGTAAGAAGCATTTCAAGGTCCTGGAGTGGCCTAGCCAGTCTCCAGATCTCAACCCCATAGAAAATCTTTGGAGGGAGTTGAAAGTCCGTGTTGCCCAGCGACAGCCCCAAAACATCACTGCTCTAGAGGAGATCTGCATGGAGGAATGGGCCAAAATACCAGCAACAGTGTGTGAAAACCTTGTGAAGACTTACAGAAAACGTTTGACCTCTGTCATTGCCAACAAAGGGTATATAACAAAGTACTGAGACGAACTTTTTGTTATTGACCAAATACTTATTGTCCACCATAATTTGCAAATAAATTCTTTAAAAGTCCTTCAATGTGATTTTCTGGATTTTTTTTTTTCTCATTTTGCCTCTCATAGTTGAGGTATACCTATGACGAAAATTGTAGACCTCTCTCATCTTTTAAGTGGGAGAACTTGCACAATTGGTGGCTGACTAAATACTTTTTTACCCCACTGTATGTACACACTTTGCATTTACTGTATTCATGTGTACTATATGCTTAATATTATGGTCAATAAAAATTAAAATTGGGACGCTTTTCTTGTTATGTCTGCGTTAATAGCATGTTTAATGAACTAATGTGTCCCCTATGATGGTTAAAACACAAATGCAACCTTAATTTGCAAAGAAAAATAGTCTTATTTACTGAGGCCTATTTTTTGGACCAACGGACCTTCAGAATAATAACCTGTCCCCCAGTGGTTTGGGGCATTTTCACACCTGAAAGTCCACACCAAGGTTTGGAACAAGGTTCATATTTTTGTTACATTGTCTACATTTGGTCCAGTTAAGTTTAGTTCCACACTGCTCCTTTTCCAGCTGAACTAAACAGCGTCACGTGACACACCTACATCTCATCACAACAACATCCTATTGTCAAGCCTATGCTTGTGTTGTTACCACAGACCAGTAGTTAGCAAACATGCTACTCACCCTCTTTTCTGCAGCTCTGCACACATAGGTAACCACACTTTAAGTTGAAACTGGGGGAAGACTTATGGTAGTTTCCTGTGGCTAAAATATTATCCAGGTCTTCATTAAATGTCTAACTGTTCAATTTTCTCAACAATTAGTGAGGTTTTCCTTGCAACTTGCAAGTTTATTACTTTTTTTTTTAAACTTTTGCCATGTTTCACCTTTTTTTCCCTCATATTTTTATGATTTTCTTGTACATTTGCACCTGTCCTCTCACTGATAGGTGCATCTCAGTAAATTAGAATGTCATCAAAAAGTTGATTTATTTCAGTAATTCAATTAAAAAAAAAACTCCTATATTATATAGATTCATTACACAAAGAGTGATGTATTTCAAGTGTTTATTTCTTTTTTGATGGTTATGGCTTACAAGCTAATGAAAGCCCCAAATTCAATTTCTCCCCCCAGAAAAATAGAATTACATAAAATTAGTTTTAAAAAATCATCAGTCATCTACCGGGAAATTTTAGAGCACTTCATGCTTCCCTCTACTGACAAGCTTTATGGAGATGCTGATTTCATTTTCCAGTAGGACTTGGCACCGGGCTCACTGCCAAAAGTACCAAAACCTGGTTTAATGACCATGGTATCACTGTGCTTGATTGGCCAGCAAACTCACTTGACCTAAACTCCACAGAGAATTTATATTGTCAAGAGGAAGATGAGACACACGAGATCCAACAATGCAGACGAGCTGAAGGTCACTATCAAAGCAACCTGGGCCCCCATAACACCTCAGCAGTGCCACAGGCTGATCACCACCACGCCACGCCGCATTGATGCAGTAATTCATGCAAAAGGAGCACTGATCAAGTATTGAGTGTGTACATGGACATACTTTTCAGTCAGACAATATTTCTATTAAAAATCCATTTTTTAAAATTAATTAACCGTAGTCTTCCAATTTTTTGAGAAACTGAATATGGGGTTTTCATGAGCTGTGAGCCATAACCATCAACATTAAAAGAAGTAAACATCTGAAATATATCATTCTGTGTGTAATGAATCTATATAATATGCGACTTTCATTTTTTTAAATTACTGAAATAAATCAACTTTTTGATGACATTCTAATTTGTTGAGACACCTGTACTACACTGTCTTGTATGCACTAACCTTGCAATCTCTGTGGGGATGGAGGGGGGTAGTTTCTTAGAGAGGATGGTTTTGGCTCATTTTGCTGACTAGGTGAATGGCCTTTTTAATTTTTTTTGCAACGATTTGTCATTTGAATGAAGTTTTAATTATTTATGTATTGAAAGAAAAGTTTTTTTTTCAGACTTTTGCAAACATGTTTTTATTTTGAAGAGAATTTTTTAGTAGAAGATACCCATTTTTTATTTTTTGTCATATTTTTTTGTCGCCTTTACATAATTAATGATGAAGACCATGGTCTCTGTAAATCTGTGGGGTATTATTATGTCCATGAGTATATAGTTATTTAAGTAAAATAGATACCAACTAAGTAACATATAAAGTTGACATTTTTAACAAATCTCATTCCATGTGCCCTTTTTTTTTTAATTAATTTGCACCCCTGCCTCTCAAATGGTCTCTGCATAGCCCTGAAATTAATTCATGTGGCCACTAAACTGAAGCCAACTACAACACATTGAAGAAAAATTATGTTTTATGTTACATAACATAAGCTGTGATAACCAAATGTTGCAGTTTTAGGGCTTAATGTTTTAAAATGCAAACCGCTGCATAATTTAAGAAAAAAAAAAAAACCCTTTTAACGTTTTTTTACCCTCCTTTGCTCTGCTTTGAATGCCAGCCATACTGTGGAGTCTGCTAGCCTCAGACAGAGGGTGCCGGCATCCTGCCTGTAGAGGGTGCCCATTTGCCACAAATGCACGCTCAACACACATAATTATGAATCTTTTATTATTGTTATTTTTTTTCTTTTGATTCTCATGGCGCCCTCAAAAGAATGCCGCCCTGGGCATCTGCCCACATGGCACATATCTGAGTCCGCCACTGACTGCCGAACTTCTTGTGTTTGGTCCGACAGTCCAAATCTTTGAGAAAATTGCTTTCACACTCTAAACCAGGGATGGGCAACTGGTTCCCCGCAGGCCACACGTGGCCCACCCCCTCATCCACTGCGGCCTGCCAGTCCATTTCCAAAAATCAATTATTTATTTATATCACGTTTGGAACTGCATTCTTAAATACAGTTATAGATTCCGCCAGCAGTGGGAGCTCTAATCGAAACCTAGGTGCCGCTCTCTGCAAGTGATGAAGCATAGAGTAAGCATGAGGGAGACACTAGTGGGAGCAACAGTGACAGTGTGCACCGGAGTGTTGTCAGGTATGTTTTGCATGGTAAGACCGCATTAATAGGCTGTAAGCAGCACTGAATGTACAAAGTAGGCTGCTAATAAACAAGAATAAATTGTACAGCTGAGGAGCTGTAACATTTACTTTTGTTTGGCAAGTGAAGCCCATGTCAGCAATAAAAGTTCAGAGACTGGTCGTTGTAATCTGCTGAATTTTTTTAAATTTTTTTTTTCATTTATACCAGTGGCTCAAAGTTTTTTTAAATTCCCCATTTTGGGGAGCCAGACATTACCAAGCCCACACAGCTATTTCTCTGCCCATCCACACCCACAATTAATCCATAAGCAAGCAAAACCCCGTCATACACTACTCACAAAAAGTTAGGGATATACTTTCGAGTGAAATTTCAAGATGCACCTAAAATGCACTATAACCTTTACAGGTGAACTTAATTTGACCTTCTCTAACCTTTTGAATGCACATGTGCAACTGTTCAGTATTTCAGTACTTTTTGCGTAACTTGCTGTTCTCTAACAAGGTGCTTAATGGCAAATTTCATAACAGGTGTTTGATCCATGAATCGACCAATAAATTTTCAGATTCAGTTAGAATTGGTATTTAAACAGTCCTCTTCATCATGCTGTTCACATTTTGACATCATGAGACCAAGACGATGCCTAACAATTGATCAACAGTATCTCACCATTGCGAGGCTTCAAACAGGATGTTCTCAGAGGGAAGTGGCCACTGAGCTTAGAGTGTCACAGAGTGTCATCAGCAGGTTGCAACAGAGATACAAAGAGACTGGAAGAGTCACAGAAAGGCATAGAAGTGGATGTCCTTTGGCCACATCCCACGCTGACTGCTTCATTGTGAACAGTGCCCTGCAGAACCAGATGATGAATACCATTCAACTCCAGGCATATTTAAGGGAGGTGAGAGGCACCCAAGTGTCACATCAGACTATTTGAAACCCTTTACATCAGCATGGTCTGTGTGCTAGACGACCTGCAAGGGTACCTGACTACACCATCAGGCACAAGCATCATCATTTGCATGGGCCAGGGAGCATTTACGCTGGACAAGGAACCAGTGAGCCTCAGTGCTGTTCTCTGATGAAAGTCGATTCACGCTGAGCAGAAATGATCGCCGTCAACAATGTTGAAGACGTCAAGGAGAGTGCTATGTATCAGTCACTGTTGTCACCATGTTACAGTTTGGGCAGGTGTGTCTAGTCAATACAGAACTCCCCTACACCTTGTGAATGGTACAGTGACAAGCCAATACTACCTGAATAACATCATTAGTCCAGTCATTTTGCCCCTGCATGAACAACACAAGCCCGATTTCATCTTCATGGACAACAATGCTCCAGCTTATCGAGGTTGCATCATTAGGGAATGGTTGCTGGAGGCTGGGGTACCTCCAATGGAGTGGCCTGCACTTTCTCCACCTATGGGATCAGCTGAGCTGCTGTGTAGAGGCTCGTAATCCTGCAGCCCACAACCTCAATGACCTGAGGGCCGCCCTTCAAGAAGAGCGGAATCCCATGCCTCAGCAGACAATAAGTCGACTTGTGAACAGCATGAGACGTCATTGTCAAGCTGTAATTGATACTCAAGGGCACATGACAAGTTATTGAGACACTGACATTTTTTGTTGTGGCATACCCACCACTGTTGTTGGCTTTTGCTTCAATAAATTGTTTGAGATGAGGAAATCATCATTGCATGCTTCTACTTAAATGTCCTACTTTCACGATATAATATCACTGTAGCGTGAACGTTTTACATGTTTCCTAAATTTCACCTGAAAGCCAAGTATCCCTCACTTTTTGTGAGTAGTGTATTTCACTTTTTTTCTTGGCTTCTTTTGTTAATTATCACCCGGAATTTCTCTTTGCTCATCATTTTGATGGAGAGAGTTTTAAAAATTAGGTCATGATATAAATCATTTCCTCCAGGATTTCACTGGATGGCTTTATGATTGTTGCGGCCCAAAAAGCCTGAATTTGTGGGAGCCTTTTTAAAAAGTTGCAATGTTTTGAGAGGTTTTTTTTTGCACTAAAAGTTGTGGGAAGAATTGCTAATTTTAAAGCGGATGGGTTTTTTTTTTCCAGATATTCTATATTACACCACAAGACAAGCACAGGATTGTCAAAAATTTCCTATTACAATGATTTGTAAATTAAGCAGAAACTTCTGCTAAACAGAAAAACACTTTTTGTGCAACAGCAAATACAGACTTTAACACAATATCCATCACAACAGCTAAATTGCATTGAATGCATGTTAAAGCTTTGGAAATTATTGGCAGCACCTTCATTTGAAAACTCCCTACGGTCCCCAACCACTCAGTACCAAGCGGAGAGGAAAAAATATTATATATTTATTCTGTTGCTCTGTATTGTCGATTGGAGTCTGTGCTTTTTTGAAAAAAAAAAAAAAGTTACAGACAATATTCTCTCTCTTTCCGTGCCTAACTCCTACCTGTCAGTCTGCGCGTCTTGACACACACACACTTGTCTCTTCAGACACACATCTTTCATTTATGGGGGGGAGGGATGGCACGTTGATCCATGTTCAGACCAGAGATTCACACCTTTAAAGTAGAACTGAACTCACCTTTTTGCCAAAAAAGTAGAATAGCAGATTAATTCCTTATTACCTATTGTATTTTTCAACACATAAAAGAAATTTTTAGGCCGTGCGATGGCCAAGCTATAAGCCGATAAACTTTTGCCTCTGGCTGGCAGTGCCAAACAAACCGGAAGTAGTGCAGACAACGCTGCGTGACGTCACGAGTGTGACCCTTATCAAAACAACAATGGCAGATGATAGCAGTTCCAGCAGTCAAGAACACCAGAGTTTTCAGAGTGAAGAGGCATTCAGGATCGGTGACAAGACAGAGGAGGATGCAGGAGTGTCAAGTGAACAGGAAGAGAGCGAGGGAGGCATCGAACTGTACAGATTAGAGCCAGAATTTTCGGGGGATTCCGGCACCGACTCAGACCGCAGCAGTGATGGGGAGGAGAGTCGCTTATTGAATACAGAATGGTGAGTCTTTACTTTGGCATGTTTGGGGTGTCAGGATAAGGAAAATTAACAATAAAAAAGAAAGGGGAAAAAAAAACCATCAGCATTTTTCCAACTTATTACAGTGATCCCTCACTTATCGCGTTTAATGGGGACCAGAACCGACCGCGAAAAGTGAAAAACCGCGAAGTAGCGTCACCCCCCCCCCCCCCAAGGGCGTCACAAGCACTATTTTGCACAAAAAGGCACAAGAGAACAGCTAAAAGTGCCACTAAGCAACATGAGCGATAAAGAACAATGAATGCGGTCTTCCTTCGCTGGGTATAGGCGCTCGGCAGGGAGCGAAGCTGGGTAAAACGTCTCCGCCAATCAGCTTGCGAGGTAAAACGTCTCGGCCAATCAGCTTGCGAGATTCCCGAGCGGTGAAGAGGTGGGCGGAGAGGAGTGGAGCGGTGGTCAGAGAGGTAGATTTTGAGTTGTGCGGGCTCTCCGTGTTGATACCTGATGTTCTAATGTAGAAGGCAGGGAGAAGGCAGGGAGAAGGCAGGGAGACTACATTAGAACATCAGGTATCAACACGGAGAGCCCGCACAACTCAAAATCCACCTCTCTGACCACCGCTCCACTCCTCTCCGCCCACCTCTTCACCGCTCGGGAATCTCGCAAGCTGATTGGCCGAGACGTTTTACCTCGCAAGCTGATTGGCCGAGACGTTTTACCCAGCTTCGCTCCCTGCCGAGCGCCTATACCCAGCGAAGGAAGACCGCATTCATTGTTCTTTATCGCTCATGTTGCTTAGTGGCACTTTTAGCTGTTCTCTTGTGCCTTTTTGTGCAAAATAGTGCTTGTGACGCCCTTGGGGGGGGGGGGGGGAGTGACGCTACTTCGCGGTTTTTCACTTTTCGCGGTCGGTTCTGGTCCCCATTAAACGCGATAAGTGAGGGATCACTGTAATAAGTTGGAAAAATGCTGATGGTTTTTTTTTCCCCTTTCTTTTTTATTGTTAATTTTCCTTATCCTGACACCCCAAACATGCCAAAGTAAAGACTCACCATTCTGTATTCAATAAGCGACTCTCCTCCCCATCACTGCTGCGGTCTGAGTCGGTGCCGGAATCCCCCGAAAATTCTGGCTCTAATCTGTACAGTTCTGGCTCTAATCTGTACAACAAGCTGATTGGCCGAGACGTTTTACCTCGCAAGCTGATTGGCCGAGACGTTTTACCCAGCGAAGGAAGACCGCATTCATTGTTCTTTATCGCTCGTGTTGCTTAGTGGCACTTTTCGCTGTTCTCTTGTGCCTTTTTGTGCAAAATAGTGCTTGTGACGCCCTTGGGAGGGGGGGGTGACGCTACTTCGCGGTTTTTCACTTTTCGCGGTCGGTTCTGGTCCCCATTAAACGCGATAAGTGAGGGATCACTGTATATCTAGAAACGCATCGCTTCCTTTCCTCCCCCTTTCTTTTCTTTCGTCGCCATGACAGCTTTCCTTGGCCACTGAACAGATCTTCCCAGATGTTGGAAGTGTTTTGTAGTCGACTATCATGACAAAATGCACCAAAAACAACCAGTGTCGACGTGCTCGCAATGGTAAACATGGAGGACTGGGTCACACTCTTGACGTCACGCGGAACTCCGGCTGCACTTCCGGTTAATCGGCGGATTTGTCTGATTTTTCAGGGCGGGAAATTCAAAATCGCGATTTTCTCCAAGATTCCAGGATTTGTGGAGGGGGTGCCAATGATAAATTATCTTTATAATTGTATGTACTATCACCCAGTGCCGTTCAATGCCGTTCAGTTCAGTTCTACTTTAAAGCTCATTGACAAGATGAAGTTATGATTTTACCTCTAAAGATGTATAAAATATTCAAATACTGGCTGTAGTGTCAGATTTGCCCGTTTTGTTTGTGGTTTCATGGCATCTCTTCTTGTGCGAGCTCCCACAACGGGTGCTTTTGGGGCAGGCAGACATTTTTCAACACAAAGCCAGCACTTTGTACATGTGGTCAGGACGGAGACGTGGTGAGATGTCCACCAGCAGGCTGGGGGAGACGGAGGAAGGGACGGTGTTGGAAATCTTGTAGGTGAGTGCTTTTTTTAAAATCACACACTCTTTTTGCTGATGTGTTCTGTTAATTACTCACTGTAAACACAGAAGTGAATGCGGTGCAGCGATGCTTTTGATTGGTTAGACTGAGTATTTGAGCGCCACTCAGAGACAAATTTGATTGGTGAAATTGGCGGAAGTTGACGAGGATTGGCCAAAATTGCATGAAAGTTGCGGTGATTGGACAAAGTTGCAAGATCCCGCAATAGTTGCACTAATTGGCTGATTTCACGTGAACTGACGCGATCGCAGCATCGCGAAGTCCTGGAGGGACTGATAATTTTATCCATCCATCTTCTACTGCAGGGCTATTCAATTACAAAATCAGTTGGGCCACAATTAAAATCAAGACATGTAACTGGGCTGCACATGTTCAGCAATCTGTTGAATGTGACAAATTTCAAACCAACACAGATCAATATGATGAAAAATATGCACTTTTTATTCATTGTCTTGGTTTTAAATGTGCGCTTGGCACATGACAAAGGCACATCAAAAGTGCATAAAAGCACAATAGCAGTGCTGGGGTTGAGCAGAACTTGAAGGAGTAGAAATATTTTTCCTCTTAAACAACAGTTAAATAAATAAAATGAAAAAAAAATAAAATTTTGTAAATAACCATTTACAGAATTTTATTTTTACATCTTTACTCAGACATATCTCATAGTGCATAAAAATGATGTGTACTGTTAGTACCGTTAACATTTATTTCCCTTTTGAAATAAAATATACTACATCCTGGTCATAACTGACCTTGGCACATCACAAAGTGCATTTAGCTGAATAAAGAAAATAACTGTCAGAGACTTAAGTGTACAACCCCCCCAAGAAAAGATTGATAACATTAACAACATTGCACATCCACTATTGTGATTTGTTTTGTTTTTAAATCACCACATGCGTGAGTAGGAACCTCAGGGCACATGCTGGACAGATCGCCAGTCCATTGTAGGGCAGATATAATTTTATCCATCCATCCATCTTCTTCCACTTAATCCTTTTCGGGTCGCGGGGGGACTGGAGCCTATCCCAGCATCTTTGGGCGAGAGGCAGGGTACACCCTGGACAGATCGCCAGTCCATCGCAGGGCAGATATAATTTTATCAGTAATTTTAATTCTAATATGATAAAACACTAAGTACAGATGTGGACAAAATTGTTGGTACCCCTCTGTTAATGAAAGAAAAACCCACAATGGTCACAGAAATAACTTGAATCTGACAAAAGTGATAATAAATAAATATTCTATGAAAATAAACCAATGAAAATCAGACGATGCTTTTGAATTGTGGTTCAACAGAATTATTTTAAAAAACAAACTCATGAAACAGGCCTGGACAAAAATGATGGTACCCCTAGAAAAGATTGAAAATAATGTGACCATAGGGACATGTTCAACCAAGATGTGTCCTCTAATTAACATCACAGGTGTCTACAAACTTGTAATCAGTCAGTTGGCCTATTTAAAGGGTGACAAGTAGTCACTGTGCTGTTTGTTGACATGGTGTGTACCACACTAAACATGGACCAGAGGAAGCAAAGGAGAGAGTTGTCTCAGGAGATTAGAAAGAAAATTATAGACAACTATGTTAAAGGTAAAGGCTATAAGACCAGCTCCAAGCAGCTTGATGTTCCTGTGACTACAGTTGCACATGTTATTCAAAAATTTAAGATCCACAGGACTATAGCCAACCTCCCTGGACGTGGCCGCAGGAGGAGACAGATAATACGAATGGTAACAAAAGAGCCCAGAACAACCTCTAAACACATTCACGGTGAACTCCAAGGTCAAGGTGCATCAGTGTCAGATCGCACCATCCGTCGTTGTTTGAGCCAAAGTGGACTTCATGGGAGACGACCAAGGAGGACACCACTGTTGAAAACAAATCATAAAAAAGCCAGACTGGAATTTGCCATCCTGTATGTTGACAAGCCACAAAGCTTCTGGGAGAATGTCCTATGGACAGACGAGACAAAACTGGAACTTTTTGGCAAGGCACATCAGCTCTATGTTCACAGACGCAAAAATGAAGCATACCAAGAAAAGAACACTGTCCCTACTGTGAAACATGGAGGAGGTTCTGTTATGTTCTGGGGCTGCTTTGCTGCATCTGGTACAGGGTGTCTTGAATCTGTGCAGGGTACAATGAAATCTCAAGACTATCAAGGTATTCTAGAGAGAAATGTGCTGCCCAGTGTCAGACAGCTTGGTCTCAGTCGCAGGTCATGGGTCTTGCAACAGGATAATGACCCAATACACACAGCTAAAAACACCCAAGAATGGCTAAGAGCGAAACACTGGACTATTCTAAAGTGGCGTTCTATGAGCCCTGATCTAAATCCTATTGAACATCTGTGGAAGGAGCTGAAACATGCCGTCTGGAGAAGGCACCCTTCAAACCTGAGACAACTGGAGCAGTTTGCTCATGAGGAGTGGGCCAAAATACCTGCTGAGAGGTGCAGAAGTCTCACTGATAGTTACAGAAATCGTTTGATTGCAGTGATTGCCTCAAAAGGTTGTGCACCAAAATATTAAGTTAAGGGTACCATCATTTTTGTCCAGGCCTGTTTCACGAGTTTGTTTTTTAAAATAATTCAGTTGAACCACAATTCAAAAGCATTGTCTGATTTTCAATGGTTAATTTTCATAGAATTTTTATTTATTACCACTTTTGTCAGATTCAAGTTATTTCTGTGACTATTGTGGGTTTTTCTTTCATTAACAGAGGGGTACCAACAATTTTGTCCACGTCTCTAGCTTTTATTTTCAATTGCATTTTCAATTTTAATTGTGAAACTTTTAACTTTGCAGTAAGTAATATACCCCCCCCCCCCACACACACACACACAGTAGGTTTACATGTAAATCTGGCCCTCCAGAAGTGAGGAAAAAATTTTGTGGCCCTCACTACCACCAAAGTTGCCCATCCCTGCTCTAAACAAACCAGACCAAGGCTCAGTTTGATCTGGACCGAGACCGCCACTTTTTGCCATACCAAATTTTGGCTCTTTGGTCTGGACCGTGGTTTGGAAGAGGTTTCACACCTAAAATTTTGGTCTGAACCAAAATTTGAAAAGTCCGAAAGTCCAGACCAGGGATGGGGAATCAAAAGTTTCACAATTAAAACTGAAAATGCAAATGAAAACAAAAGCTACTCAGTGTTTTATCATATTAGAATTAAAATTACTGATAAAATTATATCTGCCATGCAATGGACTGGCAATCTGTCCAGCGTGTACCCTGTCTCTCGCCCAAAGTTGCTGAGATAAGCTCCAGCACCCCCCCCCCCCCCCAACCCGAAAAGGATTAAGCAGTAGAAGATGAATGGAGGGATGGATGGATGGATAAAAATTATATCATGACCTTATTTTTAAAGCTCTATCCATCAAAATGATGAGCAAAAACAAATTCCAGATGATAATTAACAAAATAAGACAAGAAGAAAAGGCAATATGACGAGGTCTAGCTTGCTCTTGGATTCATTGTGGGTGTGGAGGGGTAGAGAACTAGCTGTGTGGACTTGGTAATGTCTGGCTCCCCAAAATGGGGAATTAAAAAAAGTTTAGGAGCCACTGGTATAAATGGGAAAAAAAAAAAACAAACAAACAAAGCAAAGCAAAACAATTCCCAGCAGATTACAGCAACCAGTCTCTGAACTTTTATTGCTGACATGAGATTTTAACAGTGTGATTCATTTGCACTCTTTAGAAAGAAACCTCAAAGCTTTGAATGTTTTTCTGCACAATTAAGGAAAGCCTCCGAGCTTCATGAGGTTTCACCTGCCAAACAAGAATAAATGCCTACAGCTCCGCAGCTGTACAATTTTGTACATTTAATAATAATAATAATAATAATAATAATAATAGTAATAATAATATGGTAATAATAATAATGGATTAGATTTTTATGGTGCTTTACATGTCAAGTGACACCTCAAAGTGGTTTACTGCTGTTTACAGCCTATTAATGCAGTCTTAGCACACAAAACATACCTGACAACATCTGGCTCACATTGCTGCTCCCGTTGGTGGTTCCCTCACTCTTGTGCTATCACTTGCAGAGAGTGGCACTTAGGTTTTGATTAGAGCTCTGCTGTTGGACTCTATAATTGCATTTAAAAATGTGGTTCCAAACGTGATATAAATAAATAATTGATTTTTGGAAATGGACTGGCAGGCCGCAGTGGATGAGGGGTGGGCCACATGCAGCCCGTGGGCCGCCAGTTGCCCATCCCTGGTCCAGACCAAATGGGTAAGGTGTGAAAGTACCCTCAGGCTGCATTCAGGCCAGAATAGTCTGGGGATCTCGGTTTGACTGGGTAGGGAATGCCGAGAATTTTCACACCTTCGTTTGGTTTGGTTTGCATTCACACTGCAGCGGACCAAACTGCCTGGACAATGTCACACAGTTACAACAACTGCTTGTTTGGGGTGCTGTAACCAAAACCACCACTGACCAGGAAGAAAAAAATCTCGGTGAAGAAGCAAAATCAGGCTCATCGATTGGCCAGGACCGAAAACGGAAGTCTGTTCCCTTCAGCTGGGTTGTTTGTCCTCCACAAACAAGACATTTTTTTAACTTTTCTCCTTGGCTTTCTCCAGTAAAAGGATTTCTTGGATTCTACGTGTTATGTCTGGAAAAACATGGAATGACCAACGGAGAGTGAAGTTTGCTGGGAGCACGAACTTTATTCAACTATACACAAAAGTTACTGAGTCGTAGTACAGCTCAGATGCTGGGAGGACCCCGTGCTGTGGCCGTCCCTGGCTTTTATAAGTTGGCGTGGTGATGTCACCAGCTGGTCACGTCATCATGCCAACACTGAACCACAAGTGTGGGTTTTTGAACACCACAGTGTGGTTGTCTTTCTTGTTATTTTCTACCCAAAATGTACTATGGCAAACACCACTTCCTCTTCTCAGACTACATGTTGCTTTGGTTACACAAATGCCGAGGGGCACTTCCGCCCTTTGGTCTGTTGGATACTCCATTTGGATTCACACTGCAAGCGGAACACACCAGACTTTGTTTGCAAGAGAACAGAGACCCCTGTTTTCAGGGGGTCCAGACTTCACTTGTTTGGTGTGCACCAGAGTTTCAATGCGCGTTGAGATGGTACCAAATGAACCGAACTGTCCGCAGAATCCACTGTTTGGTCTGAACCAAACAGTGGCTGTCTGAATGTGCCCTAAATGTCTGACAATCTTAGCAGCTGTTATTCATCCTTTGTGTTTCTTATAAGTAAATGTTAAGGAATCATAAAGCTAAACTAAAGGAATGCTCTGTGAAACTAGCACCTGTCAGATTTCCTTTGTCTGCTTTATTATTTTAGTTTACAAGTGCTGAACTACTTCTACCCCTTCCCACTATCCCCAAATTAAAAGAAAAACTATCATATATTGCTTGACCAACAGTCAGTAAAATACTCAAATTCTCACATTTGCAGGATTTACATAATTGGTGATAAACTAGACCATTTTGAAGGAAACCTCATCCACACTGAAGTTTGAGCTGTGGTTCGATTCCTGTCTAAATCTAACCTCCAACAACCAACTGGAACCCACATCCTCCTCCACACAGTCTGAAATGTGGGGAAAAACATCACTGTGACACCCGCATTTGTCTTGCGAGTGGAGGAAACGGTGAAACAGCAGAAAAGCGTGCATGATTGCTTTATCAATATAAAGTGAACGTAATGAAACTCGTGTTGATGGTTCATCAATTTGGCACACCAGGAGAGGAGCAGGGACGTCTGCTGGTGATGAATGTGTTGTTTGGGCTGTACTGTACACACCAACAAATCCCAGCGTCTCACACAGGCCCACCTTTTTTTCTTTTAGCACCCCAACCCGCCAACCGAAGGAAGAGTGCAGTTATAGTAATGACCACGTGGTGCCAGCAGAGCACCAGAGGAAGGCGGCCTGAGCAGCCACTCCCAAGCAGGGAAATGTGCTGTGTGTCAGGGCATGCTGGAGAATACTGTGATCTGATGGACTCCTTTCTTTCTCCAGTACAGTGTGTACTGTCTGCTGCAGAGGTGAGAGTTTGTTTTCTTCACCCAGCATATCTGAACAGTTTAGTTTATTCTAGTAATTTGGCGTATTCGTTTCCCAAGCCATGTCATAGTACTGTGACTGATGGAAGAGTACATATTGAAATAAAAGTCTTACACTAAAGCGCACTATATGTTGTTGCCAAGAAAACCAGAGTCAAACAGCCTTAACCCAATGAGAAATAGGGCCTGAATCCACAAATATGTTATTGATGGCTCTCTGCATTTACTTGTCTCTCCAGCATGTTTATATGCTCACTTTGTGTCTTGTATGGTCCATGTTTCATGAAAAAAATCATTGAGATGCTTTACACGAGGAGCAACACTTGAGCACTTGACAGGGTCGTTAACTGAAAATTGTGTTTTTGTAGGTTTTAACCTTTCAAAATGCGTCTATTGGTTGCGATTCATGAAAAAATATCAAAAGAATCACTTCTCTTATCTTGTTTGCCTGTCCTAGAAGCCTTTTTTAACTTTTCTAGGTATTTTCCTGTACCTGAAAAAATGGGACAGCCTCACTAAAAGGTAAACGTCACTAGCCTTGATACCCCCTGCTGCTCTATTAGAGGCCAGCCTTCAGTCCAGCCCCATGTCCTGTCGAAGTTGTCTGTCAGCAAACATGAACAGGAGACACTGCACACTGGAGCGAGGCAGCAGCGGGATCCTTACACACACTCCCACAGGATGCATCTCTAAGAGAAATGTGGCAAAAATGTATTTTAACCCAAACTCATTACTCTGTTCTGTCGTTTCACTACGGATTAATTCCAAAACCTTGTAAAGTATCATTGTATCATGTGCAGCGATGCTCTAAAATGCCTAAACATTTCAAACCTTATACCGCTGTGATCGTGGAAGGTCTGAACAGTAATTCTGCATATGTGCCCTCACAGCACATGTATCACAACGAAACGGGCAAGGCAGCCCCCACCATTGGCCAGCTGGGAATGCTGCTGCTCCCCATTTTATCGTGCACGTGTATCCTCCCGAGGCTCATGCTGCATGGCTACATATGCCGAATTATAGTTCAGACCCTCCACAATCAGAGCATTAGAGTTTATTTTTGTAGGCATTAGGTCTTCATTTGCTCACATTTTGCACTTCCCACTTCCATGTTATGCGTACGTAGCACTCCATGAACAGTCAAACCTCTGGCCCTGCTGTAGGTTACGCCGCCTCACTTGTGATTGGCTTTGCCACATGTGTCAGTCGCAAAGCTTTCACCCAATCAGATTTGGGGCTCATTAATAACATTAAGGAGGCCTGGAACACAGCATTTTCTGGGAGTGCTCACAGAGTGGCTTTAGATTTTTGTAGTCAAGGTTTATTTCGATCATTTCAAAAAGACCTCATGTAAAGCCAACTTTATTGTCATTCAATCCATACAGCCAATCATGTACAGTAGAACAAAATTATGTTCTCTTATCTACAATGTTAATCACATCTAGAATCAGAGGGGTCACTGCCATGCAAGGCGCCACCACAAATTTCCCTCCTCCGTTCCATTATTGCTGAGCACCAAGCTGGACAGCAGGAAGTTCCACTTTTATATGGTCTTTGGCATGACCCGGCCGGGATTTGAACCCCGGCCGTGGGGCAGATGCTCTACCAACTAGGCCACCACTCTGGTCCCATACTGTGCATTTTCTAGTAATTAATTTTAAAATTTGATATGTAGATGTACATAGTTTCAAAGTCCAAAACCCATTTCTTTGTTTTACAGCTCATTAAAAAAAGCTGTTGGTAAAGTTATATATTTGAAAGAGTTCATTTTCAGCTTGCTCATCAATATTAATTAGACCCTTTTCTGACTGGGTGAATGTTTTTTGAGTGGCCAATCAAGATAGCTGAAGGTGGGGCTTGTTTGTTTATGGTGTTATAAAGCCCAGGATGTGCAATCAGCTCGTTTAATCAAAACCTCAACTAAATAAAGGGAGTGTCTACTTCTTTGTTGAAACGTGCATTGTAATTACCTCACCACGGAGTGGAGGTAATGTTTTTGCTGGTATTAGTCTGTCTGCCTGTTAGCAGGATTATGCAAAAACTACTGGATGGATTTGAATGACATTTTCACCCTTGGGCTATGGATGAACCCACTAGATTTTGGAGGTGATTGAAGGTATGCGCTCATGGTATGTAAAGCAATAGAGGGCACCCACAGAGTGCATACCTCCGCTAATGCCCTATCTTGCATTGTTAAAGAAAGTGAAAAAGTGGTCCAGAATTCACATCCTGACCTGCATCACCTCCAAAATGTAGTGGGTTCTTCTGCTGCCGAAGGTCCACCTCTGGTGAAAATGTCATCAAAATCTGTCCAGTAGTTTTTGCATAATCCTGTTAACAGTCAGGCAAACCAACCAGCATACTGGGAGAAGAGGCCTTGGTGGAGGTATGCGCTCTCTAGGTACTCTCTATTATCTTAAATGTTATACTGTACATATGAAACATTTTGCCCACTTTGAGGCCTTTAAAGCACATCAAGACTCCTTTGGGTAGTGAAGGCTGTTACTGAAACACATGAATGGTCCTATAATAGAGTAAGGGTTGCCATCCTACATATTATTTGTTACATTGTTGTTCACATAAATGAATAGCAGTAAGTTTATATACCACCCACATGCTTACAGTATGAAGGCAAAACAGTTACTACACATATTTCAAAGAAGTTAATTTTGTCTTCTTAGTGATAAAACTGGTCTTGTTCTTTTCAAAGTAGAGCAATGTTTCATACCCTGACATGTTTCGACTGTCACCTGCAGTCTTTTTCAGAAAATGTCATCTGTAACTACACATTTGGTGAAAATTGGGTTAAGACCAGAATTACAACTTGCAATATTTATTTTATAATTTGAAAAAGTTTCTTGAATCATTTTATTCCCGAGGGGGCTTTACATGCTATATCTAACTAACTAACTAACCTGCACTTATATAGCGCTTTTCTAGTCACAAAGACCACTCAAAGCGCTTTCACTAATACCAACCCTCCATTCTAAGGGCCTATAGGAAACAAATATCTAGGGACAATTTAGAACAGCCAATTAACCTAACATGCATGTCTTTGGCATGTGGGAGGAAACCGGAGAAATCCCGGAGTAAACCCACGCAACACGGGGAGAACATGCAAACTCCACACAGATCACTGTTGGTCGGGGGCTGGGATCGAACCCACGATCCCATATGCGGTATCATAGAGCTGAACATACAAATACACAAAAATAAATATAAACTAGATGTGTGTAATGGAATATGTTGAAATTATTGTTCTACATGACCAAAAGTGTGTGTGTGTGTGTGTGTGTGTGTGTGTGTGTGTGTGTGTGTGTGTGTGTATATATTGTATATATATACTGTATATATACTGTATATATATATATACACTACCGTTCAAAAGTTTGGGGTCACTTAGAAGTTTCCTTATTTTTGAAAGAAAAGCACTTTTTTCAATGAAGATAACTTTAAACTAATCACAAATACACTCTATACATTGCTAATGTGGTAAATGACTATTCTAGCTGCAAATGTCTGTTTTTTGGTGCAATATCTACATAGGTGTATAGAGGCCCATTTCCAGCAACTATCACTCCAGTGTTCTAATGGTACAATGTGTTTGCTCATTGCGTCAGAAGGCAAATGGATGATTAGAAAACCCTTGTGCAATCATGTTAGGTCTGCAATGCTGTAATTGCTGCAAATGGAGGATTCTTTGACGAAAGCAAAGTTTGAAGGAAAAAATTATTATTTCAAATACAAATCATTATTTCTAACCTTGTCAATGTCTTGACTATATTTTCTATTCATTTTCCAACTCATGGTGGTAAATAAGTGTGACTTTTCATGGAAAACACAAAATAATTGTCTGGGTGACCCCAAACTTTTGAACGGTAGTGTGTATATATATATATATATATATATACAGTTTTTAAATGCAAGCCAAGGTATTTGATTTAACATTTTGAAACCTACAGTTTTCCAGACCTACGTACATACAGTATTTTAAAGGTGTGTAATGACAAAATTGGTATCCAGATGGGAACATTTATAAACATTTGCTTTTATATCATAATTTCCTCAGATTAAAATCAATCAATCAATCAATCAATCAGTCAATCAAAGACTTTATTCCAGACTCAAGGTCCATCAAAAAAAAGTAAAAACAAGACAGTTGAAACAATCAAAAAGTTACAAAAAACACTAAGACACAACTGCTAAGAGAAGTACAAAGACAGTACAGACTTTAAAAAGACTTAAAAAGACAACTGTACCAGTGCCTTCTAAACTGTGACTGACAGCAAATAGAACTGAGCTTAATGCTAGACATGACTTGAATGATTTCATTTCTAGATACATCAAGCCGACAGATGAATTTATACATAAGATTCCTTATTACTGCATGCAGAGTATTTACACGTGATGAGACAAATAACTTGGAAGCACTGCACCATCGAGGCTTTTTAAGTAAAATTCTTAAGGCATCATTGTAGGCAACCTGTAATTTCTGCATACTTTGTTTCCTATAATTTATCCATAAATGAGCAGTGTATAAAGGTGTACAATAGGTTTTAAAAAGAACCAGTTTCACCTCATCTGAACAAAAACCAAATCTGCGTGCAAGAATATTTGCTTGCATGTAGATTTTGCAGCGTTGTCTGAAAATATCATCATCATCAGTCATTCTATCATTAATAAAATGTCCCAGATATTTAATTTTATCCCTGACAATTAATTCCCTGCCTGCCAATTCAAAGACAGGGAATTTCATTAACAAATCTTCTTTAGTGCGGCAAATCAGCACACAACTCTTATTTGTATTATATTTTATGTCATTTTCCTCCTCATAAGCACTACACACTCTTAGTAACTCCTGAAGACCAGCACTACTTGGACTGAGAATAACTAGATCATCAGCATACATAAAATGATTCACTAACTTATTCCCTATTAAACACCCAGTTTTACAGGCATTCAGTTGCTTTGACAACTCATCCATGTAAAGATTAAATAGAATAGGGGACAGTATACTGCCCTGTCTGACACCACTGCTCACACCAAATGGGGATGAATGACTCTTCCCCCATTTCACCAGCATCTTCTGATGTGCGTACCAGTAAATCAGGATACGTACTAAGTACTTGGGAACCCCCCTGTCAATCATTTTCCTAAACAATATCCTGTGATTGACACGATCAAACGCCTTGGAGGCGTCAATAAAACACAGAAAAACTGAAGAATTTTGATTTCTGTACTTATTTATAATTTCTTTTAAAGCATATATGCACACATCTGTTCCATGATGGGGTTTGAATCCAAATTGATGATCAGTAGATTTGATGAATACATTTAATTTTTCAAACATGATTTTTTCCAGTACTTTAGATATTATATTGGCTATAGCTATGGGCCTGTAATTATCCAGGCTACACAGCTTGCCAGCTTTATCTTTAATGACTAGTACCAACACAACAGACAATAAAGATTCTGGTAACATCCCATGAATCATGAAGCTGGTGAAACAGATTGCAAGAAGAGGAGCAATTCTTGAGCTAGCATATTTAAGATGCTCAGCAGAAATACAGTCTAAACCACTCGCTTTGTTATCTGATAGCTCTCTAATGGCTTTGGTCACTGCATGAGTGTCAATCAGGAGCGAATCGTCCCTTTCTACTTTCCCTACCTTATAAGTTTCATCCTTAGTTGAATTAAATAATGAGTAAAAGTGTTGCCGCCAAAGATCCACAATATTTTCTGTACCTGAAATGCCTTCCAAAGTACAGGGCAAAGACGTTTTACTGTCACTAATCTGTCTAAGCTCCTTCCAAAAATCTGTGACATTCTTATCTAACAATTTCTTGGCCAAGGAATTACTTCTCATTAGCTGCTCATTTTTAGAAATATGACGAATAGCATACTTAAACTTTGCATTTGTACATTTCTTCATCTCAAATTCTGGCCCTTGTCTGGGTCTCCCAGTCACCACCCATGCTTTATATGCTTCCCGAGCTTCAGAATAAGGCACAGCTACGGCCTCATTCCAGCCAGGTCTAACATTATGTGTTTTACGTATTTTCTTATAATAAGGCTTGCTGTCCTTATACAGGGAGTTAACTATAGCATTGTACAAACTACAGAGGTCTTTCTTATGCTCAACAATGCTACAGTTCACATCGCTGCACATTACAGCATCTCTAGGAAGACATATTTTACTCAAGGATTTATCTGTATGAACACAATATTCTACAATTTCTTCCTCAGAAAGAGTGTCCCAGTCTCCCACCTCATCCTGACTGACATTTTGACAAAGTGCAGGTAGACAGTCAACATTAATTATCATCTCAAACGGTATATGATCAGACATTGCTAACCCATAATAAATACTCATGCCACCCAAAGAAGCATGTGCATCACCAGTGCTGATGCAATGATCTAGCCAGGACGTAGTGTGCCAAGCCTCACTTATATAGGTATAACTATCAGGAGGCATTAGTACCTTACTTGACAAGATTAAGTTGTTCTCATAACAAAAATGATACATATGTTTTGCAAATAAGGAGTCAGTGTCAGATATGTCTGCATTCAAGTCCCCCATAATAAAAATACAAGTATTATTATAGTCTTCCATATAAGAATTAATAAAGGCAAGCTTATTTAAATATTCATCCTCATTCTGTTGACACTCAAATGGCGTATATACATTAATAATAAGGAATTCCTTATCATTACAATTAAACTGCACACCAATACACCAATCTACACCAAGTCGGACTACTTTTATCAAGGAGTCCAGCTTCTTTCTCCAGAGGATAGCCACACCTCCAGGTATCCTCCCCCTGATAATCCCCTTGCTGAGGTCAGTTGTAGACTCCCCAGCACCATGGAAATCAGGGTTAAGACAGTTCAAACGTTCCAAGTCTTGTTCTGAAAGAAACGTCTCCTGAAGGCACAAAATATCACAATTGTTCAATAAATTGTCAATAACTAACCGGCGAGCTTTCTCCCCAGCACTTTGCCCCAATTTAAGGCCACGACAGTTGTAAGACATGACCTTAATACCCATCAAAAAAGGAGGAAGAGTTAAGAAAGATCACCATCATGCGTGGGTGCCCGCATATTCTCCACAGCAGCCGCTCCACTAGCTCCAGCCCTCCCAGCCCCCCGGGGCTCATAATATCGCCGCACCAATGCGCCCTCTGGCCAGAGCTCTGGCTGGTACATGTCCCCCACCTCAGAGCATTCCGCCGTTACTTTAAACAAGCTAACCCTGCCGTTCCCAGTGAGGATTTTCTGACAGAAAACTTCTCGTCCAAGCTTATCTTTAAGATATGCAGATACAGTGTCAGCTTCCAAATCACGATGAAAACGGGTAGCAAACACACTCACCGTCTTAGTCCGAACTGTTTTAATATTACCAGAGCCCGTACCCACAACAGGGGCCGTGTTGCTGGCTTTATTCCTGCGGCTGTTTGAAGCAGAGGATGGCTTGGGTTTATCCGCAGCGCGCTCAGATCGTCTTCGTCCCTTTTTCACTACTTGACTCCATGTTGGAGATCCTGGTGAAGGGGCTACTGTTCCAGAATTTTCTCCGGTTATAGGCTGATCCACCGGGTCCGAATTCACATCCAAAGCCTTCTCTCCAGCGGTCAAGTGAGATTCCCGTGTATCTCCAGGTCTTGAGTCGATCATCGGGCAGGCCCCCTCCTCCGCTCCAACATCAGCGGGGCTGACAGGCCCTCCCAGGGCGGGCGCCTCCTTATCCACGGCCCGTGCAGCAGACTGCTCCAGGCCACTTACACGACGGGCAATATCCGAGGTTATCGTGCGTAGATCTTCACTGGAGCTAGTCTGTAACAGCATGGTTTGTTTCATGGCACAAACCTCTGCACGTAACTGCTCCATTCTCCTCAGTAGGCTTGAGCAGTCCAGGCTGGAAAATGTAACCAGCGGCAAATCATCCAGGTAATGAGAGACAAATCTAGGTAGTTTTTCACCACATTCATTCATCACCTAAAGGCAACTCTTTAAATTATTTACATCTTTCTGGGCCCCCTTGTGTGTAACACACCTTTGTGTAGTGGGGCAGAGCTCAAACAGGACTTTTTTCGAGGCCTCAATCCACTCAGAGTCAAAAGTATTTGAGGCCAATAAGACGATCTCATTCAAAAAATTAATCTCATGGAAAATTCACTGATTTCCTTTTCCAGTTATTGCTTTGCATTTACATTGGTAAAACAAGGAGAGGATACCTGTTGTGAGTTGACCATAACCAGCTGTTCTCAGAAATGGAGGAAGCAGGCGCTCCTAGACCTTGTGGAAAGGTCTGAACACCGCCACATGTCTCTGGATCCTGGATTTCCTGACTGAGAGACCTCAGTCTGTCCGGGTTGGAAACAACATCTCCAACTCTGTCACGCTGAGTACCGGAACCCCTCAAGGCTGTGTACTCAGTCCACTGTTGTTTACACTTCTAACACATGACTGTGTATCCAAACACGAGGGGAACCAGATTATTAAGTTTGCAGATGACACCACGGTGGTGGGACTTATTCAGAGGGATGAGGAATCAATGTACAGGGAAGAAGTGAGAGACCTGGAGGGCTGGTGCAGGGAGAACAATCTGGTGCTCAACGTGGACAAAAAAAAGGAGATGATTATCGACTTCCGGCGGTCACAGCCTGAGCACGTCCCCCTCAGCATCGGCGGCCGTTTAGTGGAGAGAGTAGAGAACATCAAGTTCCTCGGAGTGCAGATCTCGCAGGACCTGACCTGGAGCAAGAATTCCTTGGAGATCAGGAAGCGAGCTCAGCAGAGACTACACTTCTTGAGGAAACTCAAACAGGCCTCTCTCCCCATCTGCATCCTCAGGACCTTCTACAGAGGTGTGGTGGAGAGTGTTCTGACGTACTGCATTGCTACATGGTACTCCAGCTGCAGTATGTCAGACAAAAAAGCCCTGCAGAGGATAGTCAAGGGGGTGGAGAGGGTAATTGGAGTCTCCCTCCCCTCTGTCCAAGAACTTTTTCAGAACCGTTGTAGGAGCAGGGCACTGAACATTGTCAAGGACCGTTCTCACCCTCTGCATAAACACTTTGAACTTTTTCCATCTGGTAAACGATTCCGGAGCATCAGAGGCAGAACCACCAGACTGATCAACAGCTTCCTCCCACAAGCTGTCAGGATGCTGAACAGCTGACCCGGAATCTCACATACACACTACTGCACCTATGGACATTTTGTATATTATAGTTAGTTATTCTTTTTCCCCAAGTATGTCTCAGGGATGTGTGAATGGATGGGGGGGTGGGAGCTATGTGGGAGTGTGTCTTAATCATGCTGCTTCTTATATGGATGCCGAGAGAAACGCAATTTCATCTTGCCTGCACTACAGTTGTATGTACAGCAATATGACAATAAAGTTTGATTTGATTTGATTTGATTGATTTGAAGCCTTCCCAGAAGAGTTGAAGCTGTTATACCTGCAAAGTGTGCACTTTCCACAACGTTTAGGGGTATGTTTATGGGACTTTTTGACCATTCTTTCGGAAGTGCATTTGTGAGGTCAGGCACTGATGCTGGATAAGAAGGCCTGGCTCGCAGTTTCCGCTCTACTTCATCCCAAAGGTGTTCTCTTTGGTTGAGGTCAGGGCTCTGTGCAGGTCAGTCAAGGTCCTCCACACCAAACTCACTCATCCATGTCTTTATGGACCTTACTTTGTGCATCGGTGCCCAGTCATTTGGTGGGGGTGTCCAAATACTTTTGGCAATAAAGTGCCGTGGACAAAATTGTTGGTACCCCTCTGTTAATGAAAGAAAAACCCACAATGATCACAGAAATAACTTGAATCTGACAAAAGTGGTAATAAATAAAAATTCTATGAAAATTAACCAATGAAAATCAGACAATGCTTTTGAATTGTGGTTCAACAGAATTACTTTAAAAAACAAACTCATGAAACAGGCCTGGACAAAAATGATGGTACCCCTAGAAAAGATTGAAAATAATGTGACCATAGGGACATGTTTGATTGATTGATTGATTTTATTTATTTGAACATTCTGAAAAAGAAAAAAAAAAAGAATTTAAAACAAAACAAAAAATAAGCCAAAAATAAATGAATAAATAAAATGTTCAAAAGGAGTGGGAAGAAGCCAACGCTTATATAGTCCCACCCCTTTTCCATACCCAACAAATTACAGTATCACTCTTAATCATCATTCATCCCACAACCACATTCACCATAATACACCCCATAGTCAAATTATACAACAGAAATGACACAACAATGACAGTCCATAATGACAACAATACCAACATCCAACAATACTGCAACAACAATAAACAAACACTTCTGGCATGTTCAACACAAACACAGACAACACCATCACCATCACAATCACCATAACACAATAACACACACAACAACAACCTTCCCTCACTGAAGACACATTGTAACATCACTGCCCTTCATTTTCATACTGCTCAAAAATCATTTCTTTATATGTTGATTTAAATATATGGATGTTTGGACACTGCCTGTGTTTCTCTCCCAACCCATTCCACAATTTTACCCCACACACAGACGCACAAAAACCCTTCCTAGTAGATCTTACTAAATGCATTTTAAATTTTGTGTTCCCCCGTAAATTATAATTCCCTTCTCTCTCACTGAAAAGATTTTGTATATTGTGTGACAAAAGGTTTTTACTGACTTTAAACAGTAATTGTGCTGTATAATAATGAACCAGATCCCGTAATTTCAATAATTTTGAATGTAAAAACAATAAATTAGTATGTTCGAGATACCTGACTTTGTGTATAACACGGACTGCCCTTTTTTGTAATATTAGCAATGAATTAAGTTTACTTTTATAATTGTTACCCCAGACCTCTATACAATAGGTCAAGTATGGAAGTACTAATGAGCAATACAAGATATGAAGTGATTTGTAATCTAGGACCTGCTTAATTTTATTTATAATTGCAATATTTTTTGCAACTTTGTTTTGTATGTTTCTGACTTGTGGTTTCCAACTAATTTTATCATCTAGTATTACACCCAAAAACTTGATCTCCTTAACTTTTTCAATAATCACATTATCTACGTATATGAATATGTATATCTTCTTTATTTTTACCATTACCAAATATCAATACCTTAGTTTTATCTATATTTAGTGATAATTTATTACAATCCATCCATTTTTTAAGCTTATTTAATTCATTATTTAGCGTATGGATTAGTTGATTATAATTATTTCCAGAATAAAATATATTAGTATCATCAGCAAATAATATTGTTTTTAATAATTTAGAAACTTGGAATATCATTTATATATATGTTAAATAATTTGGGGCCCAATACTGACCCCTGGGGTACCCCACAGGCAATTCCCATACACCCAGACAGATATTCTCCCATCTTCACAAACTGTTGTCTCTCAGATAGATAACTTGTAACCCAATTCAGAGCCATTCCACTAATACCATACATTTGCAGCTTATTAAGAAGTATTGAATGATTTATTGTATCAAATGCTTTTCTAAAATCTATAAATACACCAATTGCATATTTTCCTTGATCTAATGCATTTATTATTTCCTCTGTTGCTTCCATTATCACCAACGATGTTGTACTCTTGGCTCTAAATCCATATTGGTTCTGATTAAGCACATCGTGTTTATTTAAAAAGTTTTCTAATCTGTTGTTGAAAAGTTTTTCCAGAATCTTTGAAAATTGTGGAAGAATTGATACTGGTCTGTAGTTTGTGTATTGGTGTTTATTTCCTTGCTTGAATAATGGTATTACTTTTGCTATTTTCATTTTCTGCGGGAATGAGCCAGTTTGAAATGATAGATTACAAATATATGTGAATGGTTTTAATATGCCATCAACAGTTCTTTTTACTAGTGCCATATCAATACCATCACAATCTGTAGATAATTTATTTTTACACTTTTCAACAACAGATTTTACCTCTAGTTCATCCATTGCTCTAAGAAAGATTGACCGAGGGTTATTTCCAATCAATGTCTCACTCACGGTGTCTCTTCCTTGGTTTGGAATTTTTGCTGCCAACTCTGGTCCAACATTTACAAAAAATTTATTCATTTTATTTACTACCATATTCTTATCATAATTATCACCACAATTATCAGTAAAATACTCTGGATATATCATTTTCTTAGTTCCATTTTTCCTTAATTTATTTAATATATCCCAGACTCCTTTTATATTATTTTTATTTTCATTTAACATTTTCCTATAGTATAATTTTTTACTAGTTCGTATTATTTCAGTTAATTTATTTTTATATATTTTATATCTTTTTTTAGATTCTATGGTTCTTAATTTAATGAAACTTTTATAGAGATAATTTTTCTTTTTAGATAGATTTTTACAAGCATTTTGTAGCCCCTTGGTTAACCACGGGCAATTTTTGTATACAGTATATGTTTTTTATTAATTTCTTTAATTGGACAGTTTTTATCATATAATGATTTAAATATATCAATAAATTTATCATATGCCAAGTCCACTTTTTTCTCTCTATAGACAACATCCCAATTCTGTAATATTAAGTCTTTTTTTAAATCACTGATTCTGTCTTCTGTTCGTATTCTTTTATAGATAATCTTTTTACTTGGTTTATTATTATTCTTACTCTCATTAGCCCCATAATTAACATATAAATAAACAAATACAGGCAGGTGGTCACTAATATCATTTATTAATACCACTCACCATATTATATTCAATAATATTGGTAAAAATGTTGTCTATCAGGGTAGCACAGTGTGTCGTTATTCTCATAGGTTTTGTCATCTTTGGAAATAAGGTTAAGCTATACATTGTATCTAAGAAATCTTCAGTTGGTTTGTGTTGTTTTGTTTTCATTAAATCTATATTAAAGTCACCACAAATAAAGATACCTTTTTGTCTTATTTTTGCATACATCTTTTCCATCCCATTTCTAAATTTTTCCATATCAGAGCCCAGTGCTCTATATATACAACTTACTATTATGTTTTTTCTATTTTCCATCGTAATCTCAATTGTTAAACATTCCATACTTTCATTCACTGTTGATGTCATGCTGTCCACTTTTTTACTTTTTAATTTTCTATCAACATACAGTGCTACCCCGCCACCACTTTTACATTTCCTATTTTGTGTGTACATCTCAGATCCATATAGTTCAAAATTTACATCTTTTTCTTCATTAATCCCATGTTTCACTTATTGCAATAATCCTAAATGGTGTGTTAAATTGATTTAAAAACTCCTTAATACTATCAAAGTTTGCATAGAGACTCCTACTATTAATATGTATTATTGTCAATGTCTGATCCAAATTCATAATTCCATTTAATTGGCTGCACGGTGGCGCAGTGGTTAGCACTGCGACAGCACAGTTTTACCCTCGGCCGGGGGATCGCGGGGATCATGAGATCGTGGGTTCGATCCCTGCCCCCAGCCAACAGTGATCTGTGTGGAGTTTGCATGTTCTCCCCGTGTTGCGTGGATTTACTCCGGGATTTCTCCGGTTTCCTCCCACATGCTAAAAACATGCAGGTTAGGGATACGGGGCGCTTGAGCACCCAACGACTGGCAGCTGGTGGCTGTTCATCATAATAAACACACTTATTATTAATATAATTAAAATAGTTATTGTCTGGGTCAATATCTCCTAAAATGTCTTGTGGTTGCTGTTCAGTATTGACAAAGATTCCAGCTTCAATTTGCCCTAATACACTACAATACATGTTCAACCAAGATGTGTCCTCTAATTAACATCACAGGTGTCTACAAACTTGTAATCAGTCAGTCGGCCTATTTAAAGGGTGACAAATAGTCACTGTGCTGTTTGGTGACATGGTGTGTACCACACTAAACATGGACCAGAGGAAGCAAAGGAGAGGGTTGTCTCAGGAGATTAGAAAGAAAATTATAGACAAGCATGTTAAAGGTAAAGGCTATAAGACCATCTCCAAGCAGCTTGATGTTCCTGTGACCACAGTTGCACATATTATTCGGAAATTTAAGATCCACGGGACTGTAGCTAATCTCCCTGGATGTGGCTGCAGGAGGAGACGGATAATACGAATGATAACAAAAGAGCCCAGAACAACCTCTAAACACATTCATGGTGAACTCCAAGGTCAAGGTACATCAGTATGAGATCACACCATCCGTCGTTGTTTGAGCCAAAGTGGACTTCATGAGACATGATCAATGAGGACACCACTGTTGAAAACAAATGATAAAAAAGCCAGACTGGAATTTGCCAAACTGCATGTTGACAAACCACAAAGCTTCTGGGAGAATGCCCTATGGACAGATGAGACAAAACTGGAACTTTTTGGCAAGGCACATCAGCTCTATGTTCACAGACACAAAAATGAAGCATACCAAGAAAAGAACACTGTCCCTACTGTGAAACATGGAGGAGGTTCTGTTATGTTCTGGGGCTGCTTTGCTGCATCTGGCACAGGGTGTCTTGAATCTGTGCAGGGTACAATGGAATCTCAAGACTATCAAGGTATTCTAGAGAGAAATGTGCTGCCCAGTGTCAGACAGCTTGGTCTCAGTTGCAGGTCATGGGTCTTGCAACAGGAAAATGACCCAAAAAACACAGCTAAAAACACCCAAGAATGGCTAAGAGCGAAACATTGGACTATTCTAAAGTGGCCTTCTGTGAGCCCTGATCTAAATCCTATTGAACATCTGTGGAAGGAGCTGAAACATGCCGTCTGAAGAAGGCACCCTTCAAACCTGAGACAACTGGAGCAGTTTGCTCATGAGGAGTGGGCCAAAATACCTGCTGAGAGGTGCAAAGTCTCATTGACAGTTACAGAAATGGTTTGATTGCAGTGATTGCCTCAAAAGGTTGTGCAACAAAATATTAAATTAAGGGTACCATCATTTTTGTCCAGGCCTGTTTCATGAGTTTGTTGGTTTTTTTTAAAATAATTCTGTTGAACCACAATTCACAAGCATTGTCTGATTTTCAATGGTTAATTTTCATAGAATTTTTATTTATTACCACTTTTGTCAGATTCGAGCTATTTCTGTGACCATTGTGGGTTTTTCTTTCATTAACCCCTTGCACTCCGGTCAATTTCCCTAAAAATGCCAAAAATTAACGTGCCCAAATTAAATCCAAAGCTGTTCTTCAGCCCTTTGCAGCATCTTCATGGGGTTTGTCTCATTTAAAAGAAAACACTTTGAATTTTTTGGCAAAATAGTCATAATCTCTCTAAGTGCTCCTGCCACTGAATTACAGTCATCTAAACATAGTGAACTTGAAGAAAATAAATTTGGCCTGGGTGTTTTTTTGGATACAAATGCTTGCAAATAACACACAGCTTCAGATCCAGGCTGGAAAATGCAACAGAAATGTAGAACCAAGTGTTATCCAGCTGAGGTCCAAATTTTGTAACCTTACCACAAAAAATGAATATATTACACAACTTTTTCCTCAGGTAGTTCCCAGGCGATTTTGAACTGTGCCAAATTGTGCCAAATGGCACAGTTTGGAAAAACGTCTGTAACTTTTGAATGATTCAATGTAGAAGCTTCATTTTGGGCTCTAATGAAAGGTCACACTCAGGGCTGTGTCTGTGTGTGCGGGGGGGAGGGGGTTGTCCCCCCCCCCCCCCCGCTACAGAGGAAAGACATCGCCCATTGCGCCACGGTCCGTCACGCAGCGATGACGCACAGCTGTAATTTACCGATCGGTCAAAAGTCATTTTGATTACAATTTTCAGGGATTAAGAGTAATTTAGCTTAGAACACCTTACCTCTTCACAGCAGAAGCGGAGCTGGCGAACTTCTTCCTCATTGTCAGACGAACGCGACGCTGGTCTCGCGACCCGATCAAAACATAATTCCATTATTGCGGTTTTGCGCTTCCATGATTGTGGTTTTTGGCGAACGATTTTTCAAAACAAATAACAGTAGTAATTAAAAATAGACTGGCAAACGCGTGTGTGTCACTCAGCCTTCGTCGTCGGCCTCCGTCGGTCTGTGATGACCATAGAAGACAATCCTAATGTCTATTCTGATGGGACAAAAACAAAAAAAGCACCGCCTGGCCGAACATGCCGTTGCGCGAATGGCAGTCGCTGTCACACAGGTTCCACTTGTGGATGGTCTCCGTGCTGCTGGGTCTGTGGGGTTCTTCCTGCGGGTCCTTTTTTTTATCTGCTGCAGGCAGCAGTCTGTCTTCACCCAGCCTTAAAAAAAAAAACAGCTCGCGAACTTCTCTGCTTCAATTGGCTCACTGCATTCACAGCTTTGGTAGGCGGGTCCTTCTTGCTAGGTTTTCAGTCATTGGTTCTTCAAGGTTTCAGAAACCCAATTCAAGGCTCTTATTAGTCAAATGAGAGGTCAATCAGATGATCTAATCTGTTCGCGGCTGTGTCTGCAGTGGAAGAACGAATATGCAGCTCCCGCAGCTCCATCGTGCGTCCAAGAGCGCACCCCTCGTGCGCTCTGGGACGCAGAGACTTGCCCGCCCGTGGTACAACGGAGTGCAAGAGGTTAACAGAGGGGTACCAACAATTTTGTCCACGTCTGTAAATAAAATTTACCAATTTGCCTCACATTTGAAATATGTGACTTATTTCCTTAAAGACTGCAAAATGTATTCCTTTCCAATGCCACATTTTCCTTTGAGCCCAACTCGAGAATATTTACATTTCAAACTGTTTCTTATTTAGCTCATACTGGGAAATCAATACCCCACTTTAGTTCTTCCTCTGCCTGAAATACGCTGTTTTAGATTTGCTGACTTTAAACCAGATCAGCTGTCCCCCACAGGCAGGTGGGGTATGCCTAAAATAACATGTAATGTAATTGTACAGTGACTTTATTATCTGAAACACAGCAAATACGTACATGCCAATAATGTCCACTGTAACTAGTGCTGCATAGCTATTACTGAATTATGAATTGCGACACTGAAACTCCACAGTCCCACAACTCTGCACCAAATGTGTTCACAGACATATTCAAATCTGCATTCAGCTGCTTCTTTGTCCCATTTTTCGTTTCCTACTTTTCCTCTTCTTTGCTTCCTTTCTATCCTCACAGGAGCACTGCAGGTTGGGGACACATTGCGGATATTTATGGCCCCCCGAACGGCACTGCAGTGTTGTAATTGGCCCCACAATGACGCTAATGCTCGGAAAGAGGGGCAGAAAGTGATGCAATGCTCTGGCAGAAGCCGGCAGAGCCTCCCTTTAATGAATGCTGTTACAAAAGGTAATGAATAGACAGAGGGCTTAAAGGCACACATAAGTAAAGTGAATGTGTATCAGGGAGGCTTTTACCCAACCTGCCACTGCGCTCCAGTCCTCCCTCCTCCGTCTACCATTCCTCTCTGCCAAAATCAGCCTCTCTCCTTTCTTTATCCCCATCACTCAACTCTCTCCCCCTCTCGTTTGGATCCCATTCCATCGCAGTGTAATGGGTTTATTAGTGTGGTTAATGCACTGTGACCTACTGGGGCTTGCAGTCTACCTTTTTCCATCCACAGAAAGGGGGGGAAAAAGAGAATGTTTTTAAAAGGGAAGCAGAACAGGAATGAGGTATAAAAAGGGCAGAGATAAAGGCAGCGGAAAAGACCGCTTTTAGGAGCAAAATTATAACCGAAAGAATGGAGCAAATGAGGAAACAATAACGGGGAGACTGTTCGATCACCTCGCCAAGCAGCAGCTGGAGATGCTCGTGTCTCCACACAAATGCACCCATTCATAGCCGCCGTAATAAACTTGCAGCACAGAATCGTCCGAAACAGGCTGAGATAGTCAAAATTGATAGCTGCCATGTTTACCCAGACTGAGACAGACAGAGTCAGCTTTTGGAACCAGACGTGCTCGGTGCAAATTAATGTTTCTGCTCCAAAACTCTGCGAGTCAGACCCGCAGCCTGTTTGTGGTATAATGAAGCCATTTCAGCCGGGGCCGCGGTGGTGTTCTGCTGTCTGCATGAGCGGAGCCAAAATAGAGATTTAGAGAGCAGCAGCTTTACCTGAGAGGGAGTTTGGGTTTGAACAGATCATGTCTTTAGGGACGGACTGAAGGGCAAGAGCACTCTACTGTGTCATACTGTGGAGAGTGCAAACACACCTCCAGCAGGTCCTCCGACTAATACGTAAAAATGCATTGTGACTTCTCTACCTGTTCATGCCAGCATTCATGGTTCCAGGCTGCAGATTCATTTATTTTACACCTTAAGGCCTTGTTTTTCAACTGGAGTGTGTGAGAGAACATTCTGGTGGCCACAGAAAAATGTAATTTTACTTCTTAATTGATAAAAAAAAAATTGTAAATAATTTGCCCGTTGTCGTGCATGAGTGCCTGTAGTGGCTCTTCCATGTCACTGGGTGGCAGTATAAACAGTCGCAGAGTGCATGTGCGCATGTGGGGTTTGTTTTGATGATGTTGTTATTCTCCGCAGCTAGAGTGAATAAACTTGCGACGAGAGCCCCTACCGATGTATTTGGGGCGATACAAGAGTACAAGAGCTTTAACAACAGCCAGACAGTTTGGGATGGAGAAGCTGAGTAGGTTCCAGAGGAATATTTTAAAATCTCCATGGTCGTAGCAGCTAATGCTAGTGCCACCTGCTGTGGATTGCTTGCCAGACCACCAAAGGCACATGCTGAACAGGACTGCAACAGCAGCAACAGATCGACGGCACCACAGTGAGTACAGAAAGTGTGCAAACATCGTCCTGTAGTGTATCCAGTGATGATCCAGTTGTAGTGTGGAGAATATAGAGAAAAAAAAACACTGATAACACAGGTTTTGGTTTGGAATAAGAAGTGGCAAAACACATATCAGCATCTTCTCAGAGGTTCTTCATACGATACATTTGTGTTTTGTAATAGGCGGTCCAAAATGTGTTAAATCACGCAAGAAAAATAAACACAGGAAGCAGCTTCCCTTACCATAGTTACACAGAAATCTGTGACCCATCAGAATGTGTGACTGCATGTGGCGATGTAGTACATTGTCTGCATATTTGTGGTCGAAAAATCAGAAGTGTAGATTCATTTGAGAGGTGGATAGAACTCCCCAAAATTGTTATTTTACTGTTTGCATTATTTGTTAAGCAGATGAAGTAATAAGGGTGCAGATTGTGAGGGGTCACAGATTTCTGTGCAACACTAAAGCTCCCAGTTTTTTTCAGTGCATTCTACACTTTATTGTCCCTTTGACAGAGCTTTTTAGTGCTGTTGCGGCATTGAGCAGCTGACTTCTGAATCCCCCTTTCCCTGGACCATTTGCTAACAAGTGCATTTCTGTATTTTATGTGTTTTGGATAGAAGAGCGTTTATGTGATCATCCAACCAGTCTGCTTCTCCTCACAACTCCAGGTTTGTGCACGCTTCATCCTGCCATGTGTTTTAGGTATTTCAGAGAAATAATCTGCTCATATATGATGATCTCAATTCATGTGTTTTTTTATAGCTTTGGTCCCCTTTATATGCTTTCTCACCTGGAGGACCGCACCAGAGTTCACCAGATGATTTAGACTGAGACCACCTGTTGTGATTACCATGTTCTCACCAGACAAAACAAACCACACTAATGGAGAAAACAAACTCAAGTTGGACTGAAATGAATTACAGCTTTGTAGGTGTGAAAGCATCCTAACATTAGAGTTAAAGGAGTGTGAAGGACTATTTTTAACAGATTACACCTCTCTCCCTTCACCATCTCACTGCATGTAATTATTTTCACAACCACTAGAGGTCACTTTTCAAACACATTGATAAAGCATAATTCTTGCTGATATAAACACTTTATATGGTGTTTTTTTTTTAAATTGGAGGACAGTCCACAAAGAAAGGTGAAGCTTTATTGAGAGAGATTTTCACACTGATAGTCAAAAAATTGTCAACTTCGGTTGCAAATAATGCTGATTTTCTAGCAGACTGTTTTCAGCAAAATGGAAGAAGATGCTTTAAAAGTCTACATTTAGCCTGGTGACATTTGGAATTTAATGCTTGACATGTTTTGTTCATTTTCATGATTAAAAAAAAGAATCTCCTAAAATAAGCTTTCTGTGTAGAGAGGTTGGGCTCAGCATTACAAACAGGGTGAGGAACACCATCATTCAGGAGTGCTATCCAGCTGAAAAGTCTGAGGCATCTTCAGCTACATCTCAGTAAATTAGAATATCATTTAAAAGTTAATGTATTTCAGTAATTCAATTCAGAAAGTAAAACTCATATATTGTATAGATTCATTATGCACAGAGTGGTATATTTCAAGTGTTTATTTCCTTTAATTTTGCTGATTATAGCTTACAGCTAATGTAACCAAATTCAGTTTCTCAAAAAATTAGAATGTCATATAAGATTAATTTAAAAAAGTGGATTGTTAATAGAAATGCCCATGTACACACTCAGTACTTGGTTGGGGCTCTTGTTGCATGAATTACTGCAGCATTGAGGCATGGCATGGAAGCGATCAGCCTGTGGTACTACTGAGGTGTTATGGAAGCCCAGGTTGCTTTGATAGTGGCTTTAAGCTCATCTGCATTGTTGGGTCTGGTCCCTCTCGTCTTCCTCTTGACAGTACCTCATAGATTCTCTAAAAGGCTTAGGTCTAGAGAGTTTGCTGGCCAGTCAAGAACAGTGGTACCATGGTCATTAAACCAGGTTTTGGTACTTTTGGGCAGTGCGGGCAGGTGCCAAGTCCTGCTGCAAAATGAAATCAGCATCTCCATAAAGCTTGTCAACAGAGGGAAGCATGAAGTACTCTGAAATTTCCTGGAAGATGACTGCGCTGACTTTGGACATGATAAAACACAGTTGATCAACACCAGCAGATGACATGTCACCCCAAATCAGGTTCCAAGTCCTGTCATTTGGAAATCAAGTGTCATGATTTAACACCAGAGAGGCTCAAATGCAAAGCAAACCACACCAGATGAACACTCAGACAGGCGATAAAAAAGATACACAACTTTAATGTAAACACAAAACTGAAAATACACGAATTTAAATAAAGAAGCAATTATACTGAACAACGCAAAACAAGACACAAACTTAAATGTACGCAAAACTGCAGGAGCATGCTGGAGCGCACGCAGCCTGAGGGGAGAGAAGAGGGAGCTAATTAATGACAAGGAATGCTCAGAGAAAGGGAGAGTGAAGATGAGGAGGTGGCTTACTTTATGAAGCAGAGGGCCTGGCAGGGAACTCCTGCATGGGATAAGGAAGTGGAGAGGACAGGAAACGGGCAGGTTAACCTGGGTGGAGAGTACATTGTCTTAAAGGGTAAGTGGTACAGGCAAGCGTGGCCAGCCCCGGAGAACACACCGCTGAGATGGCAGCAAACCTGAGGAGGAGAGAACACAGAGGTAAGACAACGAGGAAAAATAACACCAAACAACATTTAGTGGAGTTTGTGCTTGGCAGCAATACCCAACGGTCCAGTGGAGAAGCATTTGCACACTGGCTGTTAATTATGCTGGAGATCCAGAGAGCAGCAGGTGTACCCAATTACGCAGGCATGCAGATGATTCCAGAGCCGAGAAAACAGAAACAGGAGGGGAGGGGGTGCATGCTCCCCTGATCATCACAGTGCCCCCCCTCAAGGGGCGCCTCCTGGCATCCCACTGGGCTTCTGAGGGTGCACTTGATGGAATGCCTGCACCATACCCTTGTCAAGGATGTATGAATCAGGGATCCAAGACCTCTCCTCTGGGCCGTACCCATTCCAGTGGACGAGGTACTGGAGACCTCGGCCCTGCTGACGGACGTCCAGGATCTTCTGTACAGTATAGGTGGACTGACCATTGATGATCCAGAGGGAAGGCGGGGGGTCCAGAGGAGGGCAAAGAGGGCTGGTGGAGAGGGGTTTAATCTGGGACACATGGAAGGTCGGATCGATGTGCAGTGAAGGCGGCAGATCCAGCCAAACAGTGACATCATTAATAATGCGCGAGATGGTGAATGGGTCCAGGTAGCATGGTGACAGCTTCCAGGACTTCGTCTTTAATGGAATCTGCTCTGTGGACAGCCAGACCTTCTGTCCCACTGCATACTTTAGTGCCAGTGCACGTCTGCAGTTCGTGTAACAATGGTTCCACTCTGACCAGTGGAGAAGAGCAGCTCGCGTGGCCCTCCACAGGCGGTGACAGTGGCGCACATGGGCCTTCATGAATGGAACAGTGATCCCCCTCTCCACCATTGGTAGCAGAGGCGGAGTGTACCCCATCGAGGCCTCGAAAGGCATCAGCCCAGTGGTGGAGGAGACGGTGGTGTTGTGGGCGTACTCCACCCAGGCCAGGTGGGAGCTACAGGTGGTCGGGTTACAGGGTGCCACGCATTTCAGGGTGGCCTCCAAGGACTGGTTGGCACGCTTGACCTGACCATTGCTCTGGGGATGGTATCCTGATGTGAGGCTGGCAGTGGCACCCAGGGAACAACAAAACCCCTTCTAAACACTCAATTCAATTCAACTTTATTTATATAGTGTCATTTCACAACAACAGTCATCTCATCACATTTTCAACTGTAGGGGAAAGCCCCACAATTGCAGAAGGACCCCAGGAATCAGGCGATCCCCTGTGAGCAAGTGCTTGGTAACGATGGAGAGGAAAAACTCCCTTTTAACAGGAAGAAACCTCCAGCAGAACCAGGCTTAGGGAGGGGCAGTCATCTGCTGCGACTGGCTGGGGGGTGAGGGGATAGAGAAGATGAAAAGAACAGACATGTAGAGAGGAAACAGCACGACAGGGACTCAACCTATGGGAGAGAACAAACAGATGTTAATGACCAGCAAAAATATTTCTTGAGAGTGAAGAAAGGAGTGAAGTCCAGTGCATTATTGGAGGTCCCCCGGCTGTCTAAACCTATTTGCAGAATAACTAAGGGAGGGTTCAGAGACACATGATCCCTCCCTAATTGTAGGCTATATCAAAAAGGAAAGTTTTAACCCTATTCTTAAAAACAGAGATCGAGCCTGACTCCCGAATCCAGTTTGGCAGCTGGTTCCACAGGAGAGGAGCTTGATAACGGAAGGCTCTGCCTCCCATCGTACTTTTGGAGATTCTAGGTATTACAAGTAATCCTGCATTTTGGGAGCGTAGTGCTGTGTTAGGATAATAGGGTAGTATCAGATCTTTTAAATAAAAAGGGGCCTGATTATTTAGAGCTTTGTAAGTGAGAAGAAGGATTTTAAACTTAATTCTAAACTCTATGGGAAGCCAATGAAGGGAGGCCAGAACCGGAGAGATATGATCTCTCTTTCTAGTACCTGTTAAAACTCTTGCTGCAGCATTTTGGATCAGCTGAAGACTTTTTTAAAGATGTTTTAGGACATCCTGATAATAAAGAGTTACAATAATGTAATCTAGAGCTGACAAAAGCATGGATCAGTTTCTCAGCATCACTCTGAGACAAGATGCTTCTAATCTTGGCAATATTACGCAAAAGATAGAAGGCAGTCTTAGAAACAAATTTAATATGTGAATTGAAAAACAGATCTTGATCAAAAATAACTCCAAGGTTCCTCACAGATCGATTCAGAGAAAGAGTAACCACATCCAAACTAAGAGCTTGATTTGGAAAGGTATTTCTAAGGTTTTTTGGAGCAACAAGAATGACTTCAGTCTTATCTGAATTTAATAGCAGGAAATTACAAGTCATCCAAGCTTTGATTTCCTTAAGACAGGCCTCTAACTTGGCTAATTGATTACTATCATCTGGCTTCGTTGACGACTATAATTGTGTGTCATCTGCATAACAATGAAAATGTTTACAGTGCTTTCTAATAATGTTGCCTAATGGAAGCATATATAAACTTAACTAACTAACTAACTAACTAACCTGCACTTATATAGCGCTTTTCTAGTCACAAAGACCACTCAAAGCGCTATAAACTTAAAAGAATAGGGCCTAGCACAGATCACTGTGGAACTCCATGACTGAGCTTTGAGTTGGAAGAAAACTCATTATTGACATGAACAAACTGGAACCTATCAGATAAATAAGATCTAAACCACTGCAACGAAGTTCCATTAAGTCCAACATAGTGTTGTAATGTATCAAGGGGACTATTATGATCAATAGTATCAAAAGCTGCACTAAGGTCTAAAAGAACAAGTACAGAAACAAGTCCATTATCAGATGCGATAAGGAGGTCATTAGTGACCTTCACTAAGGCTGTTTCAGTACTATGATGGATTCTAAACCCAGATTGAAACTTCAAATAAACCATTTCCCTGCAAGTGGTCAAATAATTGCGTAGCAACAACTCTTTCTAAGATTTTTGAAATGAAAGGCAGATTAGAGATTCAGTGTTGGCTTTTTGAGCAAGGGTTTAATTACAGCAGTTTTAAAAGCCTGCGGTACATGGCCTAATGTTAATAAAGAATTGATTATTTGAAGAATAGAGCTGGGAATGGGAAGACTTCTTTAAATGATGTGGTAGGAATAGGGTCTAAAAGACAAGTTGAAGGCTTGGATAAGGCAATTATTTTATCTGACGCTAAAAGGTCAATTGGAGTAAACTCATCCAAACGGATATCAATTGAAGGAGTTGTAGTAGTTACTGTATTTAAGTTAACGGTGGGGAGAATCTGACTGATTTTATCTCTGATAGATGAAATTTTATTATTGAAAAAGTTCATAAAGTCCTGACTAGTAAGCTCTAAGGAAATGCTAGGATTGACAGAGTCCTGACTCTTTGTCAGCCTGGCTACAATGCTGAAAAGAAACCTGGGATTATTCTTATTCTCTTATATTAATGTAGAATAATAACTTGTTCTAGCTTTTCTAAGAGATTTTTTTTTATAAATTAAAAGATTATTTCTCCAAGCTAAATAGATTTCATCTAATTTAGTGGAGCACCATTTTCTTTCTGATTGACGAGTCTTCTGTTTTAAGCTACGAGTTTCTGTGTTGAACCAAGGAGTTAGAAATCTCTGATTAGACTTTTTCTTTTTTAAAGGGGCCACCATGTCTAGAGTCTGATGCAGAGAAGCTGTAACATTATCTACCACGTTATCAATTACAGAAGGAGCAAGCTCTCCATAGCTTATCTCCATTGTGTTGACACATGCGATGTAAAAACATGAAACATGCAATGTAAACTGAGGACCTCAGGCAGAGACAATGTCTATGGGGATCCCATGCAGGCGGATAGCATGGAGGGTCAGCAGATTGGCCGTTTCTGCAGCTGAGGGCAATTTGGGGAGAGGAACAAGGTGGATGGCTTTGGAGGAGTGATCAATGATGGTGAAGATGACTGAATTACCCTGGGATGGAGGGAGGCCCGTGACGAAATCCATGGCAAAATGGGACCACGGATGACTCGGCACCGGGAGGGGATGGAGGAGGCCGGCTGGAGGAGAAGAGTCCGTTTTGTTGGTTGCAGAGATGTGACAGGCCTTCACATTCTCCTGCATTTCCCTTCTGAGCGTAGGCCACCAAAACACTCGTTGCAGCAGCTCGACAGTCCATAAGATCCCAGGATGGCAGGAAAAAAAGCTGATGTGCCCCCACTTGATGACTTCACTGCATAAGGAGGAGTGTACAAACAGTAGGTTGGACAGACCTCCCTCCAGGATAGGTTCTGAGGACTGGGCCCGCCGGACCCTCTGTTCAATCTCCCACGAGAGAGCCCCAAGAAAGCAGGAAGAGGGAAGGATGATCTCCAGAGAGGCAGCAGCTGCGGAGAGAGAGAAGGAGGAGGAGGAGTAGGAAGAAAACTGGCGTGAGAGGGCATCAGCTTTGGCATTATGGGACCCTGGGCGGTACAAGATGGAGAGACTGAATCTGAGGAAGAACAGGGCCCACCGAGCCTGCCGAGAATTCAACCGTCTGGCAGATCTAAGATATTCTAAATTTTTATGATCTGTCCAGATAATGACCGGTTGGCTAGCCCCCTCTAGCCAGTGCCTCCACTCCTCCAGTGGCAACTTGATAGCCAGCAGTTCACGGTTCCCCACATTGTAGTTCTTCTTGGCTGGCGTCAGCCGCCGAGAGGAATGCGCACACGGATGGAGCTTCTGATCGGAGCTGGAGTGCTGGGAGAGAACTGCGCCCACCCCCGAGTCAGAAGCATCCACCTTGACCACGAACTGCAGTTGAGGGTCAACCTGCACCAAAACGCGTGTGTTGGTGAAGAGGCCTTTCAGGGTCACAAAAGCCCATTCAGCGGCCTCGGACTACTTGAACGGACTCTTGGTAGACATCAGTTGCGTCAGAGGTTGTTCTACCTTGCTGTAATCGCAAATAAATTGGTGGTAGAAGTTGGCAAAGCCCAGGAAATGTTGGAGTTGCTTCCTGGACTGGAGGTTTGGCCAGTCTACTACCGCCTTGATTTTCACCGGATTGGCTTTTAACGTGCCTTCGGCGATGATGAACCCCAAGAAAGAAGTGGAGTGGGTGGTAAACTCATACTTCTCAGCTTTAACAAAAAGCTGATTCTCCAACAGCCGCTGCAGGACAGCCCAGACGTGGACTATGTGCTCCTCCAGTGTGCAGGAAAAAATCAAAATGTTGTCCAAATAAACAAAAACAAACTGGTTCACCATGTCCCACAGGACATCATTGATCAACCGCTGGAAGACGACTGGGGTGTTGGTCAGCCCGAATGGCATGACCAAGTACTCGAACTGGCCCAAGTGTGTTTTAAAAGCCATCTTCCACTTGTCCCCCTCACAAATGCAAACCAGGTGGTAAGCATTACGGAGGCTGAATTTGGTGAACACGCGTACCCGTTGGAGAAGTTCAAAAGCAGCCTTGATTAGGGGCAATGGGTATTTATCCTTACGGGTAATAACGCTCAGTTCATGGTAATCAATGCATGGCCGCAACGTCCCATCCTTTTTCCCTACAAAAAAGAACCTAGTGCTGAGAGGGGTGGACGACAGACGAATAAGGCCACCGCTGAGGGAGTCTTTGTTGTAGGTCTCCATCGCCTCCCTCTCCGGCCCAGATAAACGGTAGAGCTGGCTGGATGGCAGCCACGCGCTGGAAGGAGATCAATAGCACAGTCGTAGACCCAATGAGGTGGTAAAGAACAGGTCCTTGACTTGCTAAAGACCTCCCCTAAGTCATGATAGACCTCGGGTACGGAGCTGAGATCCGCCGACTCAGCTGGAGGGGAGGAGATTGGGAGAGAGGGCGAACATGCGGCCAAGCGGAGACACGAAGAGAGGCAAAAAGGGAGCCCTTACTCCAATTAATTATGGGGTTGTGTTTATGGAGCCACGGATACCCCAAGATCATGGGTGTAGATGATTGGGGCATACAGTACATAGAACTGGACGGTCTCGCAGTGGTTACCGGACAAAATGACCAAAATAGGTCCGTTTGTGAGGTAACCGCTGCGATCCTGCTGCCAGATAGGGCCAAGACATTCAACGGTGTCGGGAGGTTCCTGGTGGGAATCTTAAATTTTTGGACCAACACCTGGTGAATGAAATTCTACTCCACCCCGGAATCAATCAGAGCGGACGTTTTGAACTCGGCCCCCGGTAACTGAATGAGGGCCGGTAATTCAAAACGATTGGGAGGATTTTGAGAAGATCCTCCCTTCAGACTCCCCACGGTTACTGACGGGCCCAATCTTATGGTTGAATTTGGGCATTTCGACATTGCATGGTCAGTGGCCCTGCAATACATGCACGCCCCGGCCTCTCTCGACGCCGGCGTTCCTCCTGAGTCAGATGAGCCCTACCAAGGGCCATCGACTCTGGTAACGATGCAGACGGAGCAGCACTAGAGGATGGGGGGGCTGGCCGTGAAGCGGACGGGGAAGCAGCAGCCTTCTGCTCCCTCGTGCACTCCCTAAACCAGTTATCGAGGGCACGAGGAAGCACGGATCACGAAGCACGGATAGCCAGCTCATCGCGGAGATTAGCATTTAGACTCCAGAGGAAGACGCTGTGTAAGGCAACATCATTCCATCCAGAGTCCGCCGAGGTGACCTGGAACTTGACGGAGAAATTGGCTTCGGACCGATTCCCCTGCCGGAGTCTCATCAGCTGACTAGCAATATCCCCCTCACTCTCCGTATGATCGAAAGCCTGTGAGAATTCCTGCACAAACTGTTTGAATGTGTACAGGGGCCCCTCCAGACCATTCAAGATGGACTGTGCCCACTTGAGCACCCGGTCTCGAAGTAACAGGGTCATGAAATGAATTTTGGCCGAATCTTCCCTATATTCCCTCTCCACCTGCTGGAAATAAAGCTGGCAGTGAAACAAGAACCCTTTGCACCCCCCACCTCCTCCGCATAGGGGCAGGTGAAGGAACAGAAGTGGTTCTGCAGATGGGAGGGGCTGCCGGGAGCAGCAGGTGCAGGAGGAGCTGCCGCACCAAGAAGCTGACACAAATGCTCCGTAACGGTAGCCAATTGCTGGGTAATAGTTTGAAGTTGGTCAGATAGAAACAGGACCTGGCATTCCATGGCATCCAAGCGTGAGAGTGCTGACTGCTCACTTGGTGAAGCGCCCACTGAGCCTCAATCCTGGCTAGACCATTCTGTCATGATTTAACACCAGAGAGGCTCAAACGCAGAGCAAACCACACCAGATGAACACAAACTCAGGCAGTGAAAAAGATGCACAACTTTAATGTAAACACAGAACTCAAGATGCACAAATTTAAATAAAGAAGCAATTATATACTGAACATCGCAAAATAAGACACAAACTTTAATGGACACAAAACCGTAGGAGCACACTGGAGAGCCTGAGGGGACAATAGAGAGGGAGCTAATTAATGACAAGGAATGCTCAGAGAAAGGGAGAGTGAAGATGAGGAGGTGGCTGACTTTATGAAGCAGAGGGCCCGGCAGGGAACTCCTGCATGGGATAAGGAAGTGGAGAGGACAGGGAATGGGCAGGTTAACCTGGGTGGAGAGTACGTTGTCTTAAAGGGTGAGTGGTACAGGCAAGCGTGGCCAGCCCCGGGGAAGACACCGCTGAGATGGCAGCAAACCTGAGGAGGAGAGAACACAGAGGTAAGACAACGAGGAAAAATAACACCAAATAACATTTAGTGGAGTTGTTGCTTGGCAGCAGCACCCAACGGTCCAGTGGAGAAGCATTCGCACACTGGCTCTTAAATATGCTGGAGATCCAGAGAGCAGCAGGTGCACCCAATCACGCAGGTGTGCAGATGACTCTGGAGCCGGGAAAACAGAAACAGGAGGGGAGGGGGTGCATGCTCACCTGATCATCACATCAAGTTCCCAGAGTGTGGAGGAAGAGTGGAGAAGCACAGAATCCAAATTGCTTGAGATCCAGTGTGAGAAAAACGATCTACCTGTACACTATTTCCAATATGTACAGTGATAAGTGAAAGTGATAAAATTGATTTATTGACAAGAAAGCTCCAGGGAATGGCCAAATATAATGGAATCAGAACTAGAGTTGCTCTTGGTCCGGAATGTGGAAGTATGTCATTCTACATTGTGCAAAAGGTCCAGTAGAAGGAAAGCCTCAGAGGGTCACCTGCTCATCACTGCTGAGGAGCTGTAGCATTTATTAAGCAGCTTACCTTGTATATTTACTGCTGTTTATAGCCTGTTAATGCTCACTTTATTCCTGCTCTGATTGCCAGCTCTATTCTTTCTGGTTTCAGCGTGCAACACATGCCTTACAACACCAACTGCAGTGCACGCTGCTCCCTCACTCTTGCTCTCTTGCTCGACCAAATGCACAGCGCAGCACCTACATTTCGTTTAGAGTTCCCTCTGCTGGCAGACACCATAATTGCATTTAAGAATACAGTGCAAGATATGGTCAAACGGGTGATGTGAGAAAGTGTTACCCCCCATCCTGATTTCTCTTTTTTTTTTATACGTTTGTCACACTTAAACGTTTCAGATCAATAAACAAATTTAAATATTAGACAAAGATAACACAAGTAAGCACAAAATGCAGTTTTTAAATGAATGTGTTTGTTATTGAGGGTAAAAAAAAAATCCAAACCTACATGGCCCTATGTGAAAAAGTGATTGCCCCCTAAACCTAATAACTGGTTGGGCCAACCCTGCAATCAGCAACAACTGCAATCAAGCATTTGTGATAACTGGCAATGAGTCTTTTACAGCACTGTGGAGAAATTTTGGCCCACTCATTTTTGCAGAATTGTTGTAATTCAGCCATATTGGAGGGTTTTCGAGCATGAACTGCCTTTTTAAGGTCATGCCACAGCATCTCAATCGGATTGAGGTCAGGACTTTGATTAGGCCAGTCAAAAGTCTTCATTTTCTTTTTCTTAAGCCATTCAGAGGTGGACTTGCTGGTGTGTTTTGGATAATTGTCCTGCTGCAGAAACCAAGTGCGCTTCAGCTTGAGGTCACGAACAGATGGCCGGACATTCTCGTTCAGGATTTTTTGGTAGACAGTAAAATTCATGGTTCCATTTACCACAGCAAGTCTTCCAGGTCCTGAAGCAGCAAAATAGTCCCAGACCATCACACTACCACCACCATATTTTACTGTTGGTATGATGTTCCTTTTCTGAAATGCTGTGTTACTTTTATGCCAGACGTACTGGGACACACACCTTCCAAAAAGTTCAACTTTTGTCTGGCCAGTCCACAGAGTATTTTCCCCAAAAGTCTTGGGGATCATCAAGATGTTTTCCGGCAAAACTGAGACGAGCCTTTATGTTCTTTTTCCTCAGCAGTGGTTTTAGTCTTGGAATTCTGCCATGCAGGCCATTTTTTCCCAGTCTATGTCATGTGCAGTGAGCGCTCGCCCCCTCCTTCCTGTTCATCGGCTCTCTCATCAGACACACCTGCTGATTCCTGCCTGCCAGCGTTTATAAGAAAGCAGTCTTCAGTGATTCAACGCTGGCTTGTTTGGGTATACTGCTCAACAGACGGCTCTATTGTAAGCGGTTGTTTGTCTTATGACATTGTCTTACAATCTCCTGTCTTCCACCTTTTTCCAGGTTACTGCCAACGGAGTGGTGTGTCTGCGAGGATTTGGTGCTCTCACCAGCCTGTTGCTCCACCTCACAGCAGCCTTCCTTCTCTGCCCGGTCAGACCCAACCATCCAACCCGTCCAGCAGTTCCGCCTGCTGGTTCTTCTCCTTCGCTGGGTTCTCTGCTGGTCTCCTCCTATCTCCCACGTGAGTGGCATTATTTGTTTTCCCACTATATCTCCATTCCTCTCTAATCAGCCTCGTCTGTCCTCCGCAGGGCTCCTGCTTATCTGGCGAGTGATTGGCGTTTTTTCCTCACGATTGTTGTTTTGAACATTCTAATAAAAGGTCAAACATTTTTTGTGTGTTCGCTTGGTTATTGCACTTTGCACTCAGGTGGCTTGTCCAGCCAATATGACAGTCTGTTTGTTATGGTGGAGTCGTGAACTGACCTTAACTGAGGCAAGTGAGGCCTGCAGTTCTTTGGATGTTGTTGTGGGGTCTTTTGTGACCTCTTGGATGAGTTGTCGCTGCGCTCTTGGGGTAATTTTGGTCCGCCAGCCACTTCTGGGAAGGTTCACCACTGTTACATGTTTTCATCATTTGTGGATAATGGCTCTCACTGTGGTTCACTGGAGTCCCAAAGCTTTAGAAATGGCTTTATAACCTTTTCCAGACTGATAGATCTCAATTACTTTGTTTCTCATTTGTTGCTGAATTTCTTTGGATTGCAGCATGATGTCTAGCTTTTGAGGATCTTTTGGCCTACTTCACTTTGTCAGGTAGGTCCTGTTTAAGTGATTTCTTGATTGAGAACAGGTGTGGCAGTAATCAGGCCTGGGTGTGACTAGAGAAATTGAACTCAGCTTTCCAAAGATGTGATAAACCACAGTTAATTTATGTTTTAATTGGGGGGGGGGGACTTTTTCAAACAGGGCCATGTAGGTTTGGATTTTTTTTTTAACCTTTAATAATAAACATATTCATTTAAAAACTGCATTTTGTGTTTGCTTGTGTAATCTTTGTGTAATATTTACATTTAATTTGATGATCTCAAACGTTTAAATGTGACAAACATACAAAAAAGTGAGAAATCAGGAAGGGGGCAAACACTTTTTCACACCACTGTAAAAAACTAATTGATTTTTAGAAATGGACTGGGGGGGCCACGCTTAATGAGGATGGGGGCCATATGCGGCCCGTGGGCTACCAGTTGCCCATTCTTGCTGTAATGTAAAAAATGAAACAAATAAATGTATTGTAAATACAACAATTTTATGTGAAAAGTTGTGTGTTTTCTGACAGAATACAGTGAATATGATAGAAATTCGATAGACAGTCGTTTTTTTTTTTTTTACACGTCGAAGTGGGTTAACACCAGAAAAACATAATTCAGTTTGAATTTCATGTTAAATTTCTAGCAAAAGTAGGCTGGATTAAAGCGGCATCTAAAAATATCATAACACTCGAGCACCGCATGCATCTTTTTCATTAAGTAATTATGAGTTTAATTTATTGGCCCTAAAGCAGCTGAAACAGATCAAATACCTCATTAATATACATGAACAAATCATAAAAGGTTTGCTGGGACTGCAGTCGTCCTAATGTCTTTTGACATGAATGACACCGGTCTGATTGATTTGGTGTGATTAAGCAGAGCTTAATCTGATTTGCATAGGTGATCACAGCAGTTACATCGGCTGCATATTATTCCTCCACACTTATCAACGGACACAAATACGCTCACAATAATTTCATTGTGCAGAAGGAATGCCCTGCAAGGCCTGGTTCCCTCTCCCTTGTTACTTCTCATTATCCAGTAGTACATGTTTTGGCTCCAAAGTAGTCTGATTTATTCAGTGTTCATGGTCCTGCAGCACTTCTAACGGTGGGGTAATTTTGATCCAAAATACCTTTAAAAGATCAAGAGCTTATTCATATTTAATTGATTTAATTCTGCATTCATGCTCTGCCTCTTTAGTTGTTATCCTCACAAAATATAGTTTAGATGCTGGGGGGATTTCACATTAATTAATGAACGGTAGATAGCCAATTGTAGATAAACTATTGTAAGATTAGGGAGAAAGATAAAACCAAACTATATGATTCTCTGGTGGCCTCAGCAGGAGTCAGACTGTTAAAAGGCATAAAGTGTTGTAAAACTAAACTATATAATAATAATGCATCACATTTATATAGCGCTTTTCATATACACTCACACTTTACATTTGATACATTATTCATTCACTCCACAGACAATGGTAGTGGACAGCTGTCCTGGGGCAGCTGTGGCTACAGTAATGGTGCTAAAGAGACATTAGCACCATTAGTACTTATAGTGCTGGTCCCAAGCCCGGGTAAATGGGGAGGGTTGTACCAACAAGGGTATCCGACGTAAAACCTTTGCCAAATCAAACATGCAGATCAGATCAGAATCAGAATAAACTTTATTGCCCCTCACGGGAAATTTGTCTTGGATGACAGTGCGACATAATGCTGCATTCACCTTCAGTCACAATTTAAAACAACACACAATCAGCAATGTTTACAGACAAAAATTCACAATAAAAATAATAAAGAAATAGTTATAATAATCAACCATATTCCACAATAAAATAATATCAGATCAATAAATAATTTGAGCAATAAAAACCAAGAAAACTAAAAACCAAGCTTAGAAATAATAATTGTAAGAATAAACCTAATCGTTAAGAGCAGCTAAAATGGAGCTCATGTCCTGTTCAGTTGAGCAAGTTCCTTATTTAACAGAGCTATTGATCATGATGAATGAGACTTTCATACTGGATCGGTCGAGGCCCGAGTTAACGACGACTACCACCGGTGCTGTTAACTGACAGGGTGCCGGTGGAAATTGGGCTACTGTTGGTCGAAGATCGAGGAGGAGGAGAGGGGTGTTAGAGGATGTTAGGAGGGAGAGAAAGGAAAGGAAAAGTAGAAGTGAGGAGGTGAGAGTAGGGATGTTAAATGTAGGGACTATCAATGGTAAAGGCAGAGAGTTGGCTGTTATGATGGAGAGAAGAAAGGTAGATATACTGTTTTCAAGAAACCAGATGGAAGGGAAGTAAGCCTAGGAACATTGGAGGGGGATTTAAACTATTCTACCATGGTGGTGTAGATGGACCGGAGTGGTAGCTTAGTTGGTAGACAGAATACATGAGTGTGAATGAGAGGGAGGCTGGTGCAACGGTGAAGATGGAAGGAGTAGCGGTAGTGAAAGGAGATGAGTTGAAATACCTGGGGTCAACCATCCAAAGCAATGGAAAATGCACAAGAGAGGTGAAGAAGAGAGTACAGGCAGGGTGGAGTGGGTGGAGACGAGTGTCAGGGGTGATTGGTGACAGAAAGGTAGCAGCAAGAGTGAAAGGGAAGATTTACAAGATGGTAGTGAGACCTGTGATGATGTATGGTTTGGAGACGGTGGCACTGACAAAAAGACAGGAGGTGGAGGTGGCAGAGTTGAAGATGCTAAGATTTTCATTGGGAGTGACTAAGAGGGACAAGATTAAAAATGAGTATATAAGAGGGACAGCTCACATGGAGCGGTTTGGAGACAGTAAGAGAGGCAAGGCTGAGATGGTTTGGACATGTGCAGAGGAGGGATAGTGGATATATTGGACAAAGGATGTTGAACATGGAGCTGCCAGGCAGGAGGAAAAGAGGAAGACGGCAAAGAAGATTCATGGATGTAGTGAAGGAGGACATGGAGAGGGTTGGTGTTACAAAGAAAGATGCAAGGCATAGGGTGAGATGGAGACAGATAATCCGCTGTGACGACCCCTAAACGGAACAGCCAAAAGAAGAAGAAGACTGTCGTTTTGCTTTCTTGATACCAAGGGACAGGTTGGCCCTAGCTGTTGTTAGTCTTGCAGTGTCACCGGCCCTAAAGGCTGCATCCCGAGCCCTCAGGAGCCTGTGGACCTCTGCTGTCATCCATGGCTTTTGGTTAGCCTGACCAGTGACGGTTTTGCAGTGAGTGACATCATCTGTGCATTTAGCTATGTACACTACAACAACCTCAGTGTACTCTACTGTATGCTTGTGTGTCCATTGTGAGTGGCTGCATGCTTGAAAGTGTCACAGTCTGTAGTGCTGAAACAGTCTTTCAGAGCATAGGAGGCCCCTTCTGGCCCCACACGTACCTGCTTTTTTGTTGGTCTGATGGCTTTTACTCTGGGTCTGTATGCAGGCCTTAGCAAGATGGTGATGTGATCAGAGAGTCCCAGGTGGGGAAGGGGGAGGCTCTGTATGCACTCTTGTGAGTAGTGTACACCAGGTCCAGCAAACTGTCTCCTCTTGTTGGAAAGTCCACATGATGGTGTAGTTTTGGTAGGAGGGCCTTTAAATCTGCATGGTTGAAGTCTCCTGCTGTGATGAGGAATCGGTCTGGATGCGCTGTTTGTGTCTCACTGATGGCCTGATAGAGTTCATTTAATGCCTCTCTTCTCTCGCCGATGGTGGTGAGTGGGACATACACGGTGACTAGCAGGATAGATGTAATTTCCCTTGGTAAGTAGAAGGGTCGGCACTTGATGATCATAAACTCCACCAATGGAGAACAGTGTTTGTGCACAACAATCGCATCTCGGCACCAAGTGTCACTGATGTCAACACACACACACCTCCTCCGTGGGTCTTCCCTCCTGCTATGAACACCCCATCAGCACGATAGCATGTTGGCCCCGCTAACTGAATAGCAGAGTCTGGGATATTGTCATTTAGCCACGTTTCTGTAAAGATAAAAACACAGCAGTTCCGTGCATCACGTTGCGTTGATCCCAGGAGTTGTATGCGGTCTATTTTGTTGTCTAGTGAGTGTACGTTGGCTAGAATGAGGGAAGGAATCAGGAGCCTGTGTGGGCTAGTGGCTAGCTTCGTTTGGATACCTCCACATTTACCTTTCTTTTGTTTTCTTTCACACTGTCTGTGGCGTCTCTATTTTGGATGAGATACAGCAGTCGAGGTGGGGGGTGTGGAGGTCTGGTGGAGAAGTCCTAGACCACAGAGTTCCTCTGTAACACTCTGGTCCAAGACATAATGTTTGGTCATATTCCTTATCTCCAGCAGGCTGTGGTGACTGTAATTTGTGCGCATTTTATGAACATGCACTTAGGCGTAATTTTAAACAACAGTAAACGGCACAAACCATGAAGAGAGAAGGGAGGCCGCTGCATGTTCACACGCCACCTAGTGAACATACACACTTCATTCTGGTGGCAAATCTCACCTTTTCAAGGGCAGGGAAGCCATTGGAAACTATTAAAAAAAAAACTACTTGCAGCTGTTCGTTTCTCTGACGAATCCTGATTTTGCCAGTCCAGGGCTAGGGTTAGCGTCAACAGATGGGGTGGTGCTGGATTCGTGGCATTGCAGGAGGAGTAGTTAAATATCCCCCAGTACAACATTAGACTGCTTGTGAGGTCCATGTGGTGGCGTATTACTGCCTGCATTAATGCAAATGGAGGCCATATTCCATATTGAACTTTGTTTTTAAGACAGATGTTTTGTTGTGATTTCGGAAAGTCAGGGTGCTTCTGCTTTGTTCAATTTTGAAAATTGTTGACACACAGCTTTTCACTTGTCGATCTCTGATATTATTTTGAAGATGTCTAAAAATAATTTGCAACCTTTAATTGACCATTTTCATAAAAATTTGTAAAAATATCAAACTTTGACACCATTTCTACCTGTTGGGCACTGGGAAAGGAACAGTGCTAAAAGCTGGACACAAGCTTCCCAACATTGGAAATAAGGAGGCTACAATAAAGTCTGTTGTACCTGAGGCAACTGCCTTCATTTCAGCTTGTTATGGCTCAGAAGTTCAGACAGACTTGTCAGAGGTTTGATTTGATGCGTGGCCTTCAAAAATGTCAAATTGGAATATCACAGCTTCTACAAAGCTGAAATCTCTCCCTCCTACAACAGAGTTATTCAATGGACATCTGTGCAGGGCACATTACCAAGCCATCATATGGCACTCTGCAAGAATGTGACCCACCATCTTTGGATGTAACTCAATTTGGGTGGACTAGAAATGAGTCTAACATGACACTGGCGCTTGTTGGCCTATCCCAGGATGTGTCACCTATTCCTCTGGACATGTTGCAAATTATTAAATGCAACTGCTTGTCAAGCAGTCCACGCTCCACTGCACACTGCAGCTGTGCTGTTGCAAAGCTATCCTGCTCAATGTTTTGTGCATATCATGCATTGTGCCAAACAGAGAACCCCAAGAGAGACTGCAGATGATGGTAGGAGTCTGATGATCCAGGTCAGGAGAACAGTAGAAACAGCAATCTCTCAGTTGGAAGCTTAGTCATATGTTAATTCTTTAATTTGTACTACTTACCTATTTGTATTCCTAGACCAAATACAGGTGGTTTTTTTCCAAGACCAAATCTTGTGTTGTGCAGTGACTAAACAATAGGCAGTTCTAACTTATATTGGCAGTGATCTTGAAATTCTGTTAAATTTCTCATTTTTTGTTTTTCAATGGTTATTTCATCAAACTGTGTATCAATAATTTCCTTTACCTGATATCTCATCCAACCAGAATCTGTTCATTAAAGGCCCAGAAACAGCTGGTAATGACTTTGCATGGCGGCCATTTTTTTCCTCCAAGTTTAATTGCTAGAAGCATTTTCACTGTTTAAATCATCATTCAGTGATTTCCAAGGGATTCCTTGCCCTTAAAATTGTATAATTTACCACCAAATACAAATCTCTATGTTCATTAGTAATTGAGTTCGGACCACTCTCTAAGGTGTTAATTTTGCTATGGTTGGTCATTTTTTTTTACACTGGAGTCAGTAGAAATTTTCACCCCATAAACAGCTGCTTGTGTCATGCTAATTTTGGAACATGGGCCACATACTGTATCCAACAAGGGGTCTTTACCTGTAGAACTGTTGTACATTATACAAGAGTTAGTTCTGACAGAGCAGTTTGATTGGACAATAGGGGTTCCAGCAGCTACTATAATCCACGATAACTGCACTCCAATGTTTCACTGGATATGTATCACTCCGCTTCAAAGGTGTTCTAGTAACCATTAATTTTTAACAGTAATTTACTGTCAACTCTGCAGACTTGAGAATTGCAATACTGTGTTGGACACCTTAATTTAAGATAAGATAAGATAAGATAAGCCTTTATTAGTCCCACAACGGGGAAATTCCAGGATTGCAACAGCACAGGGATAGCAACACTGAGCAACAATCAGAAGGCAAGAAAAAAAACAAAAAAAAAACAAGCAAGCAAGAGCAGCTAATATACATATGTACATATCACTATAAAATATATATATACACACACACAGACACACAGTGCAGAGCATTGTAGCTGGATGGAATAAATATATGAATATGTAAACACACAGTGCGGAGCATTGTAGCTAGATGGAATAAATATGTGAATATATAAACACCCACAGTGCGGAGCAATGTAGCTAGATGGAATAATATTGGCTGCACGGTGGCGCAGTGGTTAGCACTGCGGCAGCACAGTTTACCCTTGGCCGGGGGATTGTGGGGATCGTGGGTTCGATCCCAGCCCCCGACCAACAGTGATCTGTGTGGAGTTTGCATGTTCTCCCCGTGTTGCGTGGGTTTACTCCGGGATTTCTCCGGTTTCCTCCCACATGCCAAAGACATGCATGTTTTTTTCCACAATATCTTTATTGAACCTTTTTTTTTTTTTTTTTAACAAACATGATACAAACAATCAAACACTACCGCTAAAGTACTACAAAAAAAAAAAAAAAATGCACTAAAAACACCAACAACCACCAACAAAATCAAGTCTTCAACAATGCTCCTCTGTTTAGTCTAGACAATCCAATACATAAGTATACATATTATGTTCACCAGTTTGGAATTTACAAGGTCCACACACATCATTCACCTTCTTCTTCAAGAGTTATGTTTAAATTTTTTACATAATCAATAAAAGGTCTCCATATATTCTCAAACACAATTTCCTTTGATTTCAGTATATATGTTATTCTTTCTAATGGAAGGTTTGTTATCATCTGTCTTAACCACTGAGTCACATCTGGTCTATGAGTCTTTTTCCATAATAGTGCAATACATTTTTTGGCATTAAGCAAACTGAGGTCTATGAATGTTCTTTCACTTTTATTAAAATTATGCTTTTCTGGGTACAGACCCAACAAAAACAGTTTAGGATTCAGTATGATTTGTTTTGAGATTATTTTTTCAATTGTTACCCTCACCTCTTCCCAAAACATTCTTATTAATCTACATTCCCATAAACAATGAAATAGGGTTCCTTTACTTTCCATGCATTTTGTGCATGTATCTGGTATATTTTTGTTATATCTATTTAACTCCTCCGGTGTAACATACATCCGCATTAACCATTTGAAATGTATCAATTTAAGGCGTGCATTTATTGATTTGGTTTGAGCTTCTGTACAAGCCAATTCCCATTGTTCCTCCGAAATTTCAATTTGCAGATCTTCTTTCCAGTAGTTTAATCTTTTCAGTGAATTTTCACTTGAAGATAGTGTCAATGAGTTATAAAACTCTGAAATAATACCCTTTCTTTTACTATCTTTCATCATCATTTTTTCCAAGGATGAATAAATAGGTCGAGTGAGAGCTTTATTTTGATTTGATCGAATAAAGTTTCTAAGTTGAAGATATTTAAAAAAATGTGTTCTATTGAGATTAAATTTGATCCTCAGCTCTTCAAAAGACATTATGTTGTCTGCACATGGCAAATATAAATCCTGAATCTTTTGTATCCCTTTTAAATTCCATACTTTAAATACAGCGTCCGCTCTCCCTGGTTTAAAATATTGATTACCCCATATTGGACTAAATTGTGACAATAACTGTGGTTCTTTTAAATAGTTTTTAGCTTCACACCATATTTTGATCATATGCTTTACAAATGGATTTTTAACTTGTTTTTGTAATTTTTTTGCCGAATCTGAGTATATGAATATGGGAAGAGGTAAAGGTAAATTGTATGATTCCATTTCAGTCCAGTGAGGGAGATCATTTGATGAAAAATAATATGTCATAGACCTCAGTTGTGCCGACCAATAATACAACATAAAATTTGGACATTTCAGACCTCCACGATCAAATGGTAAATATAATAAAGACAGACGTAATCTAGCCCTCCTGTTGTTCCATATAAATTCCACTAACTTTTTTTTTATTCTTGAGAATAGATCTAAAGGTGGTGATAAGGGAATGTATTGAAATAAAGTATTTTAGGTAAAATATTACTTTTAAGTATATTGATTCTCCCGATCATCGACATTGGTAGTGACATCCATCTCTGAGTTAACTCATTGATATCTGACATTAAGGCTTCATAGTTGACACTGGCGACTGATTCTAGCTTAGGCATAATTTGGATTCCTAAATATTTAAACTGATTTACAACATTGAATTGATTTACCTCAGGGGCTGGGTAATTTCTCTGGGTCTCATTTAGCATTAATATTGAAGATTTAGTTTTATTTATTTTATATCCTGATATTTCCCCAAAATTCTTTATTAAATTCAACAAGGTTGGAATTGATTTTTTTAGATTCGACATAAACAAAATTATATCATCGGCGTACAGGGAGATTTTATGTTCTGTTGGTCCAACTTTAATTCCATATATTTGTGAATGTAAACGTATCGCTATCGCTAAAGGTTCAATTGCCATAGTAAACAGTAAAGGTGAAAGTGGACAGCCTTGTCGACATCCTCTATTGATTTTTATTGGTTTTGAAATATTGTTATTTGTTAGGATTTCTGCTGTAGCATTATTGTATATTATTTGAACCCATTTTATGAAATTATTTCCAAGTCCAAACCTTTGTAGGACTTCAAAAAGAAAGGGCCATTCAACTCTATCAAAGGCCTTTTCGGCGTCCAATGATAGGAGAGCTGTATCCGGTGCTTCTTTATTAAAATAAATAATATTAAATAGTCTTCTTACATTATGGAAGCCTTGTCTACCCTTTATAAAGCCATTCTGATCTCGATTAATAATATTTGGTAAAATTTCTTGTATTCGTCTTGCTAAAATTTTACAGATTATCTTAAGGTCGGCGTTTAATAGGCTTATTGGTCTCATATTTTCACATTTATTAGAGGGCTTACCTGGTTTTGGCAGCAGTATAATTAAGGCATTATTTATGTATGATGGTAAATTATTATTTTGAAATGCTTCTAAAACCATTTCCAAAAAAGGTTTTATTAATTTATTCTTAAATTTTTTATAAAGGTCAACTGGAAGACCATCTGGTCCTGCACTTTTTCCTGATTTCATATTATCAATGGCTAGCCCAACTTCTTCTTGACTAATTTTAGACTCCAATATCTCCCTGTTTTCATTTGGTATACACGGTATAGATAGTTCGTTCAAAAACCCATTTAGTTTTGTTAAATCAGGTTCATTTTTGGTATCATATAATTTTTCATAGTAATCTCTAAAGGCTCTATTAATTTCTAAAGGATCTATAACTACCTGTCCTTTACTTATAATACTGGTAATTGGTGTTTTAATTTCCAATTGTTTAATCTGCCATGCTAATAATTTTCCTGATTTTTCACCTTGTTCATAAAAAGATTGTTTCAATCTTAGAAGACTCGAGGCAGCTCTATTCGCTGATTTTTTGTCGTATTCAGCTCTCAAAATCAGTAATTCATTCTCCAACCTTGGGTCACTTCCTGCATACACTTTTTCCTGAAGACTTTTTATTTTATGTTCCAATTTAGCTCTCTCCTCTCGAGTCTTCTTAGATTTTGATCCTGTATAACTAATAATATGTCCCCTAATAAAAGCTTTGAAAGCCTCCCACTTTACACATGCTGATGTTTGTGTAGTATTGATGTCAAAGAACTCGTCTATCTGTTTTTCTATATACTTGACAAATTCCTCATCCTGAAGCCATTTATGCTGAAATTGCCATCTACCTGATTCCTTTGTCAATTTTTTATCTACATATATTAGACAACAGGGTGCATGATCAGAGATCACGATGTTATCATAAAAGCAGTTTTGAATCTTGGACCTTAATTCTGTGGAAATCAAAAAATAATCAATACGTGAGAATGTCTTGTAGGTACTGGAATAACAAGAATAGGCTTTAACTTGTGGTTTCATTTCTCTCCATATATCTAACAATCTCAATTCTTTCATAAAATGATTAATAGTCATCCTACATCCAATGTGCGTACAATCCAGTCCTGTTGATCTATCCACACCTGGATTCAATGTACAATTAAAATCCCCTGCTATTATATGTTGCCCTGTAAGTGATGATAAGATGAGAAATAAATTAGCAAAGAACTTCTGATCATCTATATTGGGACCATATAAGTTCACAAGATTTATATTTTCTAATAGCAAAGAACCTTGAATGATTACATATCTTCCAAATTTGTCTCCAATTACATTTTTCACTTGAAAAGGAACTGATTTATGTATGAGAGTCATAACTCCCCTGGCTCGGGATGAAAATGAAGAGGTGAATACACTTCCCTGCCATCTACTCCTAATTCTTTTAACATCCTCCTCTATCAGATGAGTTTCTTGTAAAAACACAATTCTTGAACCCATGTCCTTTATTTTATTCATAACTTGTTTAAGTTTTTTTAAATTTTGTAGACCTCTGCAATTCCATGAAGTTAAATTAAGATTAACACTTTGGTCCATGATCAATAGAGAGTTTGGGATTACCTTGCAGTGTAAACATGCTCATACAGAGAAGCAAAAACATGAGTGGTTGAACATTCATCCTACAAACTACACACAAACAAATTTCCCCTTCCCACACTTGTGGCAAACCCCCCAAAATCAAAAGAAAAATTCTGTCTCCCGATATAGCCATCGACCATTCCACACCCACGGGGAACAGCCTAAGCCACTCCTTCTTCATCCTCCCAATCACCCTAACTCTACTGCTTTTAATGACGTAACATTAACTCTCCTCTGTAGTTTTCCAACTTAACTCCAAAATTTTTAACAACTTTGTACATCATAGTTTTTTTGTTTGTTTGTTTGTTTTGTTTTTGTTTTGTTTTTTTAATATATAATACAATCTATATTTTGTAAACTTACTATTTACTTCAAGTCAGTCAGATGCCTGTGCAAATGCTTAATTATTCTACCTTATATTTTGTTCATGCTTAGCTCCCACCAGTCTCTTCTTCTTCTTTGATCTTCTTGATGAACTCCTGCGCCTCCTCTGGGGTCTTGAAGATGTGGGTTCTGCCCTCATACGTGGTCAGCAGTCTCGCAGGATAGATTACACCATGACGAATCCCAAGGTTGCGCAGCTCCTTACGTACGGGATCAAACTGCTTCCTCAATTGCTGGATTCCTGTGGCCAAATCTGGGTAGAACCGCACCTGCTGGTCCTGGTGTTTAATCTCTCCTTTTTTAGCTCGTGCAGCGTTGAAGATCTTCATCCTGTCTCTGTTGCTAAGAAACTTCATAATTAAGGTCCTCGGCGGTCCCTTATCTCTCCATGGGCCAATACGATGTGCTTTTTCCAGAACCACTGCTGATTGCAACTCCTCGCTGCCCAGCACCTCCGGAATCCACTTTTCCAGAAAGGAACATACGTCCCGACCTTCTGATTCCTCTGGAAGACCCACCAGCCTCAAATTATTCTGTCTCGACCGAGATTCCAAATCCAAAATATTATCTTCCAGAGATTTATTTTTTTTTTCCAAAGTGCGCACCTTTAATTGAAGACGGGTGACGTCATCTTCAGCACTAGCGAGACGGAGCTCCATCTGCGCCGTTCGTTCTACACAGTCACCCAATTCCTTTCTTATTCCTTCCAACGCTGTCATAATCCCATCAAATCTAGAGGAAAAGTCCGCTCTCATTGAACTCATGGCAGCCATCAGCGCATCTGCGCCATTCCCCGCAGATATCGCAGCGTTGCCAGCCTCCTCCGCCATATATGGAGTTTTGTTTACTGCGTCACAGACCTGAAAGTCCGTTAATTTGGACTGTTTCGGCGGCTCGCTTTTTCCTTTTCCTGGTTTTCCAGCCTTAGGCTTCGCCGACATATCTTCGCCCAAATGCTGGGATACGTTCTGTCCCAAATGAGAGAGTTATTTGCCGATTTTTTTTTTTCCAGGAGCAGAGCAGAGCGAGACACGTCCGTCCTACGTGGCAGCCATAACCGGAAGTCGACATGCATGTTAGGTTAATTGGCTGTTCTAAATTGTCCCTAGATATCTGTTTCCTATAGGCCCTTAGAATAGAGGGTTAGTATTAATGAAAGCGCTTTGAGTGGTCTTTGTGACTAGAAAAGCGCTATATAAGTGCAGGTTAGTTAGTTAGTTAGTAATATGTAGATATATAAACACACAGTGCGGAGCATTGTAGCTAGATGGAATAAATATATAGATATATAAATATAAACACACCCAGTGCGGAGCATTGTAGCTAGATGGAATAAATATGTAAATATATAAACACACACAGTGCAGAGCATTGTTGCTAGATGGGATGAAACAGCACAACCGTCTACTTAGTTATCCTACATGGTATGATTATGTGCCCATACATATTCTCACTCTCCATAGCGACCGGTATTTTCCTAGTTGTATGCCGGAGGGGACCATTGTGTAAGTCTATTGCATCTTTGCATTCAAAAACTATTAGTTTGTTACGTCTTTTTGCTATCTCTGTGAGCAGCCCTGCTTAGGTTGTACAGTCTGACAGCCGTTGGTAGGAAGGACCTGCGAAACCTCTCGGTTGTGCACCTGGGATGATGTAGTCTGCTGCTAAATGAGCTCCTCAGTGCATTCAGTATGTCCTGCATAGGGTGGAACTCGGACTCCAGCAGAGATGAGGTTTCCACAGTGAGGTGCTGTTTGAAAAGCAACTACAGTTTCAGCCATCTCTGATCCAGAAGTCCTGTCCTTATAAACATCGAGTGATATATTTTACGTCTGTTTAAACAAAACAGACAGGCTAGAGTTGAATTTGTTGACTTGATTAGAAAACCACAATACCTTTGTGGCGATGGACTCTTTGTTTCAGCTGAAAATGCCAAGAAAAAGCGAGCAAAGTGTGCCGAAGCCAAATCGCTAGCATGCTAACTAGCCACCGGCAATGGCCACGTTTTGATCTTGGCCCTTCTGCGGTACTGACACAACAGGTGACCGATATGTTTTAGAAACACTTACCTTTGCACTTGACAATATTTAATTTGTTTACATGTCTGTGAAATGACAATAGACGTCTTCATGCTGATTGAGATGTTTAGCAGCAGTTACTGGCTATATTTAGAAGGGACAATTTTTTTTTTCTGAGCTGCACAAAATAACTGGTTAAACAAACAAATCATAATATTTTGTACAGTATTGCTGTCATTTAATAAATTGTGTTTGCGGAACTGTTGTATAAAAGCAATATTAAACTTGAGGTCGTACGGTATCAATGAATATACTAAGTACCGGTATGATATGTCTAATGCGCGTCTAATATGTCTAATGCATAGCGGAGGGCGTTAGACATATTACATCTGCAGTTACTATATTCATTGATACCATACTCCCTCTCATGACTCCGATCTGACACCAGACTGCCTGTCATGCAGGGTACAGTCAGCATGACGTCCTGCTATGAACTGATGGACTGTAATTGTTGCTTTTAGGTTGTGAAATGTCAATTGACTGTATGTAACAATGCAAAGAGACTTTCCTATTGGATCGACCGGTGGGAGTGAGTGGATCAACGATGGAGTTTCTTATTGATGACCAGTGTTTTCAGTACTTGGTCAGGGCTCCTTTTGCATGAATTACTGCATCAGTGAGGCGTTGCATGGATGCAATCAGCCTGTGGTACTACTGAGGTATTATGGAAGCCCAGGTTGCTGATAGTTATAGTTTATTGGTTTATTTGTCAGGGACCATGTACAGAAAAAAAACATTTAACACGGTAAAAATGCTCTGTGCCAGATTATAGCATTCTCACTAATTTCCATCTGTAGTCCCTGAGGCAGGCATGAAGATATTAAAAGAAAAACAGCACATATAGAAAGCAATTCAGGTCAGATTTCAGAATCTGTTGTCCCTGAAACAAGCAGGGAGTAAGTTTAAAAGGTAAAAAGATAAGAGAACAGCACACATGAAAACAATTTAAGAGTACAATTTCAAATCCCATTTAAGGGAGAGAGTCAATGCTGGCTATCTTTGATAGTGGCTTTCAGCTCATCTGCAATGTTGGATCTGGTGTCTCATCTTCTTCTTGACAATACGATCAGATGAGTTCACTGGCCAATCAAGCAGTGATACCATGGTCATTAAACCAGGTATTAGTACTTTTGGCAGTCTAGGCAGGTGCTAAGTTCTGCTGGAAAATGAAATCACCATCTCCATGAAGCTTGTCAGCAGAGTGAAGCATAAAGTGCTCCAAAATTTCCTGGTAGATGGCTGTGCTGAAATATGGACTTGATAAAATGCAGTGGACCAAGATGGCTCCCCAACTCATCACTGACTGGAAACTTAACACAGGACCTCAAGCAACTTGGATTCTGTGCCTCTTCACTGTTCCTCCCGACTTGGGACCTTGATTTTCAAATCTGAAAAGAGGACTTTGGACCACTGAGCAGTAGTCCAGTCCGTTTTCTCCTTCGCCCAGGTAAGATACTTTTGATGTTATCTCTGGTTCAGGAGTGGCTTGACACAAGGAATGTGACAGTTGCGTCCCATGTCCTGGATATGTCTGTGTGTGGTGCCTCTTGAAACACTGACTCCAGCCACAGTGCTCTCCTTGTGGATCTCTCCCAAATTCTTGAATGGGCTTTGCTTCACAATCCTCTCAAGGTTGTGGTTATCCCTATTGTTTGTGCACCTTTTTCTGCCACTTTTTCCTTCCACTCAACTTTCCATTAATATGCTTGGACACAGCACCCTGTGAACAGTCACCTTCTTTAGCAATGACCTTTTGTGGCTTACCCTCCTTGTGCAGGATGTCAGTGGTGGTGTTCTGGACATCTGTCAAGTCAGCAGTCTTCCCCATGACTATGTAGACTACTGAACCAGACTGAGGGATTATCTGGTTTATTGTTTGGCTCGGAAAGTGAGACGGCGGAAGAGAGGAAGACGAGCGGGCGCTCTCGTACGACTTCGCAGGAGAGGCTCGCGAACGGCGCTGCCTGGCATATTTCTGTCCAATACCAACTCTCTCTCTAACAAGGTGGATGAACTGAGACTGCTGATGCGTTTTAAGGACCTCGCCTCCTCAGCTGTCCTCTGCTTTACTGAGACCTGGCTCCGGGAAAATATACCGGACAGCGCGCTGCGCCTCGACGGCTTCCAGCAATTCCGTGCTGATCGTGACACAGAGCTTTCCGGCAAGACCACAGGAGGCGGTGTCTGCTTCTACATCAACTGCAGCTGGTGCTCTGATGTAACGGTAATTTCCAAACACTGTTCTCCTGCCTTGGAATTTCTTGTTATCAATTGCAAGCCCTTCTATTCCCCGCGGGAGTTTGCTTCTTTCATAATGATCGCTGTGTACGCCCCTCCCGACGCGGACACGCGCGAAGCTCAGCGCTTGCTCGCGGATCACATTCAACACACAGAGCGGAGTTTTCCAGACTCGCTGATTATTGTGGCTGGCGACTTTAATCAGTGCAATCTGAGCCACGATCTCCCCCGCTACAAACAGTTTATTAAATGCCCCACCAGAGGATTAAACACACTGGATCACTGTTACACCACAGTGAAAGACGCATATCGCACTGTCCCTCGAGCTGCGCTGGGATTATCTGATCACGTGATGGTTCACCTCATTCCCACATACAGACAGAGATTGAAGCTCACTAAACCTGTTGTGAGCACTACGAAGATACGGACCAGTGATGCTGAGGAGAAGCTGGAAACGTGCATGGAAATATCTGACTGGGGCATGCTTAAAGGAGCCACGCATGATCTGGATGAGTACACGGACACTGTGAACTCATATATCCACTTTTGTGAAGAGAACATTCTTCCATCACGCACCAGGGTGAGTTACTCTAATGACAAACCCTGGTTCACAGCTAAGCTCAGACAGATCAGGAAGGAGAAGGAAGCAGCGCTGAAAAGTGGAGACAGGGACTGCTACAGGGAGGTTAAATACCGGTTTAACAGAGAGCTGAAGAGGGCCAAATCTCTATACTCAGAGAGACTCCAGCAGCAGTTCACTGCTAATGATTCGGCTTCCGTGTGGAGAGGACTGAGGCAGATCACCAACTATCGGCCTCAGGCTCCTAAAGGTCAGGATGACAAAGCCCTTTGTCAGAGACTGTCCCAACACTATGCCCGTTTTGACACCTCGTCATCTGTGTCCAACTCCCCCCCTCCCTCCAGCTCCACAGCCTCCACATTCCCTACTTCATTTAAGGCACCCCCCCCCTCCCCCCCTCCCCTTATCATCAGTGAGCAGGATGTGCTCAAACAGTTCTCCAGACTGAACCCGCGCAAGGCCCCCGGCCCAGACGGCGTGTCTCCCTCCACCCTGAGACTCTGTGCGAAACAGCTGGCTCCTGTATTCACAGACATTTTTAACACCTCCCTTAAGTTATGCCACGTGCCATCCTGCCTCAAATCCTCCACCATCATCCCTGTCCCCAAGAAGCCACGGATCACTGGACTTAATGACTACAGACCTGTAGCGCTCACCTCTGTAGTCATGAAGTCCTTTGAGCGCCTGGTCCTGTCCCACCTCAAGTCCATCACCACCCCTCTCCTGGACCCGCTGCAGTTTGCCTACCGAGCCAACAGGTCTGTAGACGATGCAGTCAACCTGGCCCTCCACTCCATCCTGCAGCACCTGGACTCCTCGGGAACCTACGCCAGGATCCTGTTTGTGGACTTCAGCTCCGCATTCAACACCATCCGCCCCGCTCTGCTCCGGGACAAGCTGTCCCTGCTCAACGTGCCTGACTCCCTCTGCAGGTGGATCATCGACTTCCTGACGGACCGGAGGCAGCATGTGCGGCTGCGAAAGACTGTCTCAGACTATACTAGCATCAGCACCGGATCACCCCAGGGCTGTGTACTTTCCCCCCTACTCTTCTCCCTTTACACCAACTCCTGCACCTCCAGCCACCAGTCTGTCAAGTTGATCAAGTTTGCGGACGACACCACCCTCATCGGGCTCATCTCCAACGGCGACGAGTCCGCCTACAGGAGAGAGGTGGCCCAGCTGGCGTCCTGGTGCAGCAATAACAACCTGCAGCTGAACGCTCTGAAGACAGTGGAGATGATTGTAGACTTCAGGAAAGTCACTACTCCTCTGCCCCCCCTCACCCTCTCAGGCTCTCCCATCACCACTGCTGATTCCTTCCGCTTCCTAGGCACTACCATCACCAGGGACCTCAAATGGGAGCTGACCATCAGCTCACTCATCAAAAAAGCCCAGCAGAGGATGTTCTTCCTGCGGCAGCTGAGGAAGCTCAAGCTACCCACCAAGATGTTAGTGCAGTTCTACACAGCCATCATCGAGTCCATCCTCACCACCTCCATAACCGTGTGGTACGCAGGAGCCACTGCCAGGGACAGACTAAGGCTGCAGCGCGTCGTGCGCACTGCTGAGAAGGTGATCGGCTGCAAGCTCCCATCTCTCCAGGATCTGTACATCTCCAGGACCCGGAGGCGTGCTGGCCGGATCATAGCCAATCCCTCACACCCTGGTCACGTACTGTTTGCCCCCCTCCCCTCTGGTAGAAGACTTCGGTCCATCCAGACTAAAACCTCCCGTCACATGAACAGCTTCTTCCCCTCTGCCATTAGACTGCTGAACACTAAGTGACTCTCGTGCACCATGTACAGCAGCTCAACCAGACTCATGTCAATCATCACTGTTTTCTTCCTGCATTACCGACTGCACTATATAGTTCTCCACAGTATCTGCTGCTGGCTAATATATATTTTAACTGTTGACCAGTATCACTTAATCTTATCCTACACTTTATTACATGTATAGTTTATTTCTCTTATCTTATCATGTTTAATGTTGCAGCATTGTACCGAGACAAATTCCTAGTTTGTGTACTACATGAACAATGGCAATAAACCTGATTCTGATTCTGATTCTGATTCTAAAGGTTCAGGAAATCTTTGCAGGTGTTTTGAGTTAATTAGATGATTCGAGTCTACAATATTCTAATTTTCTGAGATGCCCAAGTTTTGGGTTTTCATTAGTTGTCATAATCATCAAAATGAAAAGTAATAAACACTTGAAATATACTCTATAAAGAATCTACGTTTCATTAGTTTCACTTTTTGAAATAAATTACTGAAATAAATGAATTTTTCAAAGATATTCTAATTTTTATTGACATGCATATACAAACAGCCAGTCACAGGTGCTGGATATCCCTAATCAGTATAGATGGGGAGGATTACCAGTTAGGGGAGGCACAGGGTGGAAGTCACAAAAATATCAACACATTTCAAATTAAAAACACGCAGATTAAAATGTAAAAAAACAAAACAAAACCCTACTTAAACCATGCAAAGATATAAATAAACATGCAAGACAGATTTAAAACCATGTAAACCATGTTGCTCCTGGTGTGAGCTATGTGCATTAGTCAATATCAGTCTTACTGATGGCTAACAAGAGGACCGGGCATCCATTTTTAATATCTTTTTTCGAAAAAAATAATTTTTTGCTAGGAGATAAAGTTGTAAATTTATTCATAGGATGGGGCGTACTCTGTGAACAACATGGGGTGGACATAGACAATATGACTGACGGCATCACAGAATACATCAGATCCTGTGAAGACACAACCATGCCAGCACAGACTGTACACTGCTTCTCCAACAACAGACCATGGGTCATGAGTGACCTGAAAGCACTTCTGAACAAAAAGATGAGAGCTTTTAGGTCTGGAGACAAGGAGAAGCTGAGGGGAGTGCAGCATGAGCTGAGAGAGATGCGGAGGAGGTGCAAGGACAATTATAGGAGGAAGTTGGAGAATAAACTCAGGCAAAACAATGCTAAGGATGTGTGGATGGGAATGAAGCAAATAACTGGGTGCAAGGGGAGAGTCAGGCAGACACCCGGGAGCCAGGAGAGAGCTGATGAACTGAATCTGTTTCTTAATAGGTTCAACTCACAGTTTGTCACCCCCACAACACAGCCAGACCCCACACACCCCTCCCCACCACCCTCCTGTGCAGCACCTCTCTCCATCTCCCCCCTCACCCCCCTCCTCTTTCTCGGGGGACACCAGACCCCTTCCTCACATCACTGTGACTACAGACCAGGTTAAGAAACAGCTGGAGAGACTCCGCCAGCGGAAGGCTTCAGGCCCTGATGGCATCTCCGCCAGGATCCTGAGGACCTGTGCCAACCAGCTAGCTCTGGTACTGAAACACCTGTACAACCTGAGCCTGAGTCTGTAGAGAGTACCTGTGCTGTGGAAGACGTCCTGCCTGGTTTCTGTCCCCAAGAAGTCATCTCCATTGGACCTGAATGACTATTGACCAGTTGCCCTCACATCTCATGTGATGAAGGTCCTGGAGAGACTGGTCTTAGCCCACCTGAGGCCACAGGGGAAGATGTGGCTAGACCCTCTGCAGTTTGCAAACCAGCACCATTCAGGAGTTGAAGACGCTGTCATCTAGCTACTGCAAAGAGCCCATCTGCACCTGGATGGCGGAGGATACACTGTGAGAATCACATTTTTTGATTTCTCCAGTGCTTTTAACGCCATCCAGCCACTGCTGCTGGGTGAGAAGCTCCAAGTGATGGGGGTCTACAGCTCTGTGATCTCCTGGATTACTGACTACCTGACAGGCAGGCCACAGTTTGTTTGGCTGGGCAGTGTCTTGTCTGGCGTGGTGGTTAGTGATACGGGAGCTCCATAGAGGACTGTGCTTTCTCCTTTTCTCTTCACCTTATACACCACTGACTTTCAGTACAACACCGAGTCATGCCACCTGCAGAAATTCTATGACGACTCAGCTGTTGTGGGGTGCATAGGAGAGGGAGAGGAGGGGGAGTACAGGGCACTGGTAGACAGATTTGTGGAGTGGACAGAGCAGAATCACCTGAGGCTGAACATCAGCAAGACCAGAGAGATGGTGATTAACTTCAGGAAGAAGTGAACACCTTCTCAGCCATTGCAGATTAGGGGGGAGGATGTGGGGGTGATTGAGGACTACAAATATCTGGGTGTCAGGATCAGCAACGGGCTGAACTGGAACTCCAACACTGATGCTGCGCACAAGAAGGGGATGAGCAGACCCTACTTCCTGAGAAAGCTGAGATCCTTCAACGTGTGCAGCAGGATGGTGGAGCTTTTCTACCAGACGACTGTCGCCAGCGCCATCTTCTTTGCTGCTGTCTGTTGGGGTAGCAGTATCAGGGCCAGCAACACCAACAGACTTGACAAGATTTTCAAGAGGGCTGACTCTGTAATAGGTCTCAGGCCGGAGACCTTTGAGACAGTGGCGGAGAGGAGGACATTAAATAAACTGTGATCCATCATGGACAATCCTGATCACCCCCTCCACCACACACTGGACAGACAGCGGAGCACTTTCTCCAGTAGACTACTACAGCTTTGCTGTCAAAAGGCCAGGTACAGGAAATCTTCCCTGCCGCATGCCATTTTACTGTACAATAACTCACTATGATGTTGTATTCTGGTCATAACTATGCTGCCATACTGCACCTTACAGTCTAACTGGTACCTCACATTTCACTCTGCATTATATTATATTGATAGTCTTGCATTGTGCAGTGGGTATGATTCATGTGTTTATATGGGTTACCATCTATTCAGCTATGATGAATGTAGGCTTTTATAGTAGTGTTAGTTTTACTTTCCATGGGTAATCTCTTTGTCATACGTGTGTTTCTGTTGTTTAGTTGTCTACTGTCATGCTGCTGTTACTCTGTAATTTCCCATTTTGGGATCAATAAAGTACATCTCTCTCTCTCTCTCTCTCTCTCTCTCTCTCTCTCTCTCTCTCTCTCTCTCTCTCTCTCTCTCTCTCTCTATATCTATCTATCTTTCATATTAACACTGTGGTAAGCTGACACATAAGGAACCAGTGAATTCAAGTCAGCAAATTGAATCTTTGCCCATTTATTTCTTTTAGCTCATGGAAGCTTAAGGCTGCATGTCCACCAAATGTGTTTTTTGTCGCCCGACCGCTCTGAACGGCTTTTTTCAGCATTTGTGTGCGGTGCTCTGGAAAAAAAAAAAAAGCCTGTGCCCTGTATCCCAGCAACAGCTTGTCACTCACACTTCCGGTTTTCCTATGGTCAGACTTTCTACTGATTTTTTTAATAGCAGTGTCTAAATAACAATGGACAGGAAACATAGGGTTCTAGCAGCTCTGGATGTAACATATGATGACATGGAAAACAGGAGTCTGAGTGGAGACTGTATTGGCGTCCTCTATGTCCCGCCCTTCCTTAATTCTGATTGACTGCTTAGAAAGGTCTGACAATGATGAGCTCAGCTGTAGTCTGAAAAGTTGAACTTTTTTTCAACACTGAGAGCCCTGAACGCTGCAACAAAAAACAGCCACTGCCGAGAGCATTTCAGCGCCGAGGGCGCTCAGCGCTGTAAATGCTGTACTACATAGAGAATGAATAGAAAACCGTCGCCCAGAGTGGAAAAAATGCATCTGGTGGACATGCAGCCTAATTGTGTAACCTCAGTCCAATGTTCTCACCTGTCCAGGCTCTTACTTGGGCACACTCCTGTTTTCTTCTTTACCTCCAAAGAGATTCTCTTTGGTTCCTTCATTGCATCTACTCTGAAAATAACAAGCTACTTATACCATATCTTCATGTTGTAGTTAGTGTCTGACTAACCCCACATCCTATGACTGGCTATTGGAACCAGGCCATAAAGCATACCAATTGTAGCCTTTTCAGTATATACCAGAATAGCTAAGTTACCTAGTGCTGTTGGAGGTGATATGGCCCACTCAGGCTATTGTGGATGTGATGTAGCATAAGGTGAAAATCTGATGTTGCATCTTACATTGTCCTTGTGACTCTAATGATAAAGATTTTAAAATATGAACTTTTTGACATGCATGTGGAGAGGGGGCGCTTTAGGGGCTTGAGCTGTTGCCCCTTTTCCAAAGTGGCCTTTTGAGTGGCCATTTAAATTTTCAACATTCAGTATAATTAGACGCAGAGTTGGCACCGTGGAGGGTCATTTGGGATCCGTGCCCCCCCCCCCCCGCCAAAAAAAAAGTCCCAGACTAAGCCTTTGGCATCAAACTTCATTTTATTACTTGATAATGGATATTTATGAAACGTAAGATTTCTGAGTGGAAGTGAATACATCATCACGGCCTCCCCCAACGGCTGGTAGATCATTTTTAATTTATTGTGTTACTTGATGTTTGATAGTAATTTTGTATCATTCTTTCTTTATGTAAATGTTATTTTTAAAATCAAGTGACATTTATTAAGAAGGCTATGTAATTATATGACTTTGTAAAACCAAGTAACTTAATAATGACTTGGTTTATGGGAGTTTGAACCAATTTCAGTGGTTCTGTTCAGCTAAGGAAGAAAGACCGAGAAAACACAGTGAGGTGAGTTGATAAGAGTGCGATCGTGGCAGCTGTGACTGGTCCATTAGTTATGGTCCGCTGTTTTCAGTTTATGTTGATCTGTGACCACCATGAGCATCCAGGGAGCAGCTGGGCATTTGGCCCCAGAAAGATTGGGACGGAGAAGGTGTGCATTTGGGGTAGAGAAGAGTGATAAGGCGTTGACTCTGACCGCTGGTGGCCTCTGAAGGACCAGAGAGAGGTGACAAGGCACCCTCTTTGTCCAAGAGGCTGAGAGATCTGGCCAAATTTTGATCTATCATTGATCTTCAGTGGCTTCCACAGTCACCACAGTCTCCTCTAATTTTTGACTCAGTCCAAAACACACAAGGATCTCCCAAATTATCCCAAAGATCAAAAACTCTCTCAGTCTCTCAACAGTCTCAGTGCTATGTGAAGGGGCCCTTCAGGACACAACTGAACAAGTTGGTGTGCCTGCTGTTTAGGGTTGTCAACTGCAAATTTATTACTTTTTCTTTCAATTTTAGTTTTTTCCTCAAAAATAAAAAATAATTGAATAAAAATGTAAATGTGCAACCTTTCTCCCAACTTTCCCGAAATTATAACTTTGCTACTATTTTTTACACATTTTTTTCTGATAAATTTATAACTTTTTTTTACACTTCTAGTTTTTTTCTGTGTTTTTCTTCTGTGATATTCAAATTTGATTTAGGACTTTTGCTTTTGCTCTCTCCATGTGCCTGCATTTTACCTATAGTAGATAAAAATGTGAAAAATTGATCCTCATAAAAATTAAACTCACCACAAAGCTGGGAAATTTCTGTAAATGCCATACTTGTTGGTCATGACTGTACAGTAATATTGGAATGCTGCAATTGTTACATTATAATTTTGATCAAAATGGCAATGATTGTCAATCTGGCAGCAGCTCCAACACAATGTCAGGCTAGCTATATGCTGCTACCATAATGACAGTAGATGTGTTGTCTCTGCTGCCTTGTAGATACACACGGGAGTTTGAAAGGCTAAGGGAGTAAACCCTGACAGAAAATCTGGAGAGAGGGTCCCTTAAGGTGCCTTCACACCAAACACGGGCGGGCGAATTTTTCGCACAGCACGATTACATTATAAGTCAATGTAAACACACGAATACACATGAATTCACCATCTGAGGGAGATGCGGACAGGCGAAGTTGCCTTTATAACTTCTGCAGCAGTGTTCAACCTACCATGGAAATCCTCAAAATAACGTCATTCTTTAAGTTTACATTATCCAACGGAGGGCTCATCTGAAAAAGTTGTTCCTGTCTCCAAAACTTTACAAGATGATAGGTGTTTCCGTTGCTAGCTTGGTAGCCTTGTTAGCATGTCTGTGGCAGGATTCCGTGGGTGAATAACTCCGACATCCCGATTCAGCTGAAGAGCTATCGGTCCTTCTGTCTCCAGGTGAGTGGCAGTCTCATTTTCAAACTAGTTTACTCTCCACTGTTGATACTTTTATTCCGGTGACGGCAGAATCTCAAAGCTAGCGATAGTCCCTTGGACGTGAACACGCAAATGCCCGATTTTGCGTGTGCTCGCCTCTTTCCATTGACTTTGTATGGATTTGCGCCGCCCATTCGCGTTTGGTGTTGAAGGCATCTTTAGGCAGCTGATAGGGAGAACTTTTCAATTCAATTCAATTCAGTTCAGCTTTATTTATAATGCGCCACATCACAACAAAAGCCGTCTCGTGGCGCCACAGTGCAGAAAAAAAACCACACAGTCACAACTGAACTGACTCAAACTATCTTCTGGCAGCCCCTGCAACATTGCTGATTTCCATCCTTAGTCTCTGCTTTGGAGCTAATCAACACTGTCGAGAGGGGAGTAGTGCAAAATGGGCTAGGCACTTCTTTCGTATCTTCAGCCCAGGCAAGCAGCACACAAACACAACCCTGCAACTCTTCATAGGTCTGCTGTTTCTGCAACAGAGCATGCCTGTCCAACATTGGCAGGGTCAGCCATGAAAGAAGCTGCAGGAGCAAACATTCTTAAACTTATAGCTGCTTCAGCCGTCTGCCAAGACGAAAAGAGCCATAGCTGTAGTAATTTTGATCATGAAAATCTAAAAACATGTCACAATTTAGTGACATCACTTATTTCTTGCAAAGTCGTCGTCGTCGTCGTCGTCGTCGTCGTCGTCGTCGTCGTCGTCTTCTTCTTCTTCTTCTTCTATGAGCAGCACGGTGGTGCAGTGGTTAGCACTGTTGCCTTACAGCTAGAAGGTTCCAGGTTTGAATCCTCAGGCTGGCAGGGGTAGGAACCTTTCTGTGTGGAGTTTGCATGTTCTCCCTGTGCTGCGTGGGTTTACTCCGGGGGCTCTGTTTTCCATGGGCAGCACAGTGGTGCAGTGGTTAGCACTGTTGCCTTACAGCTAGAAGGTTCCAGGTTCAAATCCCCAGGCTGGCAGGGGTAGGAACCTTTCTGTGTGGAGTTTGCATGTTCTCCCTGTGCTGCGTGGGTTTACTCTGGGGGCTCTGTTTTCCTCCCACAATCCAAAGACATGCATGTTAGGTTAAATGGTTGTTCTAAATAGTCCCTAGATATCTGTCTCTTATAGGCCCTCAAAATAGAGGGTTCGTACTAGTGAAGTGCTTTCAGTGGTCTTTGAGACTAGAAAAAGTGCTATATAAGTACAAGCCCTTCTTCTTCTTCTTTCGGCTGCTCCCTTTAAGGGTCGCCACAGCAGATCATCTGCCTCCATCTCACCCTATCCCTTGCATCTTCCTCTATAACACCAACCCTCTCCATGTCCTCCTACACTACATCCATGAATCTTCTCTGTGGTCTTCCTCTTTTACTCCTGCCTGGCAGCTCCATCTTCAACATCCTTTGTCCAGTATATCCACTATCCCTCCTCTGCACATGTCCAAACCATCTCAACCTTGCCTCTCTTACTTTGTCTCCAAACCGCTCAACCTGAGCTGTCCCTCTGATATACTCATTTCTAATGCTCTCCCTCGTAGTCACTCCCAATGAAAATCTTAGCACCTTCAACTCTGCCATCTCCAGCTCCATCTCCTGTCTTTCTGTCAGCACCATCGTCTCCAAACCATACATCATAGCAGGTCTCACTACCGTCTTGTAAATCTTCTCTTTCACTCTTGCTGCTACCCTTCTGTCACAAATCACCCCTGACCCTCATCTACACCCAGTCCACCCTGCCTGCACTCTCTTCTTCACATCTCTTGTGCATTTTCCATTGCTTTGGATGGTTGACCCTAGGTATTTCAACTCATCTACTTTCACTACCGCTACTCCTTCCATCTTCACCTTTACACCTGCCTCCTGCTCATTCAGACTCATATGTTCTGTCTTGCTTCAACTGACTTTCTTCCTCTTCTCTCCAGAGCATACCTCAACCTCTCCAGGTTCTTGAAAATTGGTACCAAAACACTTCTTCTCCACTCCTTGGGCATCCTATCACTCTCCAAGATTGTGTTAAACAATCTGATTAAAAAGTCCACTGCCATCTCTCCTAAACATCTCCATACCTCCACAGGTATGTCATCTGGACCAACCGCCTTTCCATCTTTCACCCTCTTCAAAGCTGCCCTCACTTCCACCTTGCTAATCCTCGGGACTTCCTTGTTCACCATCTTTCTTCGCCCATCCTCCTCTCTCTCTCATTTTCTTTATTCATCAACTCTTTTAAGTACTCCACTCTCATCATTTGTTAGTATATTACCATTTCTGTTCTTAATCAGCCTAACCTGCTGTACATCCTTTCCAGCTTGATCTCTCTGCCTAGCCAGTCGATACAACTCCTTCTCTCCTTCCTTAGTGTCCAGCCTCTCATACAACTCACTATATGCCTTTGCGTTTGCCACCTCTGTCTTTGCCATGCGCCCAGATTCCAAATACTCCTGTCTACTTTCTTCATCTCCCTGACTATCCCACTTTTTCTTTACTAACCTCTTCCTTTGAATACTTTCTTGTAGCTCCTCATTCCTCCTGCCCCCTTGTCTTTCTTCCTCTGTCCAGAGGAAACACCATGTATCTTTCGACCCTCAATACTTCTGCTGTACTCTCCCAGTCATCTGGTAATTCTCCCCTACCACCCAGGGTCTGTATAAACTCCTTCCTGAACTCTGTGCGACCTTCTTCCTTCTGTAACTTCCCCCACTTAATCTTTGGCTTTGCCTTCACTGTCTTCCTCTTCTTGCTTTCCAAAATCATCCTACAGACTACCATCCGATGCTGTCTAGCTACATTCTCCCCTGCTACCACCCTGTAGTGTCCTATCTCTTTCAGATTTCTCCTTCTGCACAGGATGTAGTCCACCTGTGTGCACCTTCCTCCACTCTTGTAAGTCACCCTATGTTCCTCTCTCTTCTTAACGTATGTGTTCACCACAGCCATTTCAATCCTTTTAGCAAAATCCACAACCATCTGTCCCTCCACATTTCTCTCCTTAAAACCATACCTACCCAGAACCTCCTCATCACCTCTGTTCCCTTCACCAACATGCCCATTAAAGTCCGCTTCAATCACCACTGTCTCCCCCCTGGGAACACTCTCTACCGCTTCATCCAGCTTACTCCAGAATCCCTCTTTCTCTTCTACCTGACATCCAACTTGTGGGGCATACACACTGACAACATTCAACATCATACCTTTGACTTCTAGCTTCAAACTCAAGATTCTGTCTGACTCCCTCTTTACCTCCTGAACATTCTTCACATACTCTTCCTTCAAGATTACTCCTAATCCATTTCTCTTCCTATCTACACTATGGTAGAACAGTTTAAATCCACCTCCAATGCACCTAGTGTTGCTTCCCTTCCATCTGATTTCTTGAACACACAGTATATCTACCTTTCTTCTCTCCATCATATCAGCCAACACTCTGCCTTTACCAGTCATAGTTCCTACATTTAACGTCACTACTCTGACCTCTACACTTCTACCTTTCCTTTTCTCTCTCTCCCACCTCGGGGCGGCAGTGGCTCAGGAGGCAGAGCAGGTCGTCCAATAACTGAATGGTTGACGGTTCGAATCCCGCTCTCCGCAGATATCCTGCCATTGTGTCCCTGGGCAAGACACTTTACCCACCTTGCCTCCAGTGTCCATAACACTGGGTATAAATGTTTGGTGGTGGCCGGAGAGGCTGTTGGTGCATATTGGCAGCTGTGGCTACAGTAGTAGCTTGCCACTACCATTGTCTGTCTGGAGTGAATGAATAATGTATCTATTTGTAAAGCGTCTTTGAGTGTCTATGATAAAGCGCTATTTAAACCTGATGCATTATTAACACACCTTCCCTCTCTCATCCTCCTCGATCTTTGACCAACAGTAGCCCAATTTCCACCAGCACCTTGTCGATTAACAGCACTGGTAGCGGTCATTGTTAACCCGGGCCTCGACCGACCTGGTATGAAAGTCATTCATCATGATGATTTGGCAAAGGTTTTTTGTCCGATGCCCTTCCTAATACAACCCTCCCCATTTACCCAATCTTGGAACTGGCACTAGGAGTACACTGGCTTGTGTACTCCCTGTGGCTGGGTTTTAATTCTTGCAAAGTGATGAACTTTATATTAATATTTCATTGTGAATTATCACTGATAATGTTATTTAAAATGACACTTAAGATAAAAGCATTAGAAAGGTAAGCTGTTATAGAATGTTAATCTTTTTTCTCAGGCTTGAAACAGACTGTATGTAAAAGATTGATGTAACTGCGTTGTTTCACCAATTGACTTATGACTGTTGTGCTTCTGATGACTTCGGGGGGACTTTTATGCAGGAGTCTAACAAGTTACCCATGTGCTAAAATGATTATAAATACAATAAATCTGTAATAATTTAGAGGTGAAGTATATTCATATACTGTATGATCATATACATACAAAATTACTATATAAAATTTATAAAAATTACTTAATTATTTTCAAACCCTAGAAAATTAACACTGAAAATAAATATTTATTAATGTCTGAGAGTAACACACTATAAAGAGAACTGAGTAAAATTTACTCCCTGTGCAAAAGTAAAAAAAAAAATAAATAAATAAAAAAAAAAAAAATCCCTGAAAAATACAGTTCTCAGTAAGAGAACCAGGATCCTTACCTCCAGCCAAGATCCGGATCCTGGCTTTTCATCCAGCCGTTTTGGATACTATGTGCCAATGGAGACAATGTGGTGGTGGGGGATAAAGTGATCCTGAACCCAGTGAATGCTGGTCAGCCTCTGCATGCTTCAAACTTGAAGAAGAAATATCTTGTCAGACCACACACACACACACACACACAAAAGCACAAGCCTGGCTGCATGGTGGCGCAGTGGTTTAGCACTGTGGCAGCACAGTTTTACCCTCGGCCGGGGGATCGCGGGGATCATGAGATCGTGGGTTCGATCCCAGCCCCCGACCAACAGTGAGCTGTGTGGAGTTTGCATGTTCTCCCCGTGTTGCGTGGATTTACTCCGGGATTTCTCCGGTTTCCTCCCGCATACCAAAAACATGTAGGTTTAGGGCGCTCGCGCATGCAGCAACCAGCAGCCGGTGGCTTGTCACCAGACTGCAAACCAAATCTACCTACGGGTACAAATAAGTAACAAAAAAAAAAAAAAGCCTTGATTTAAGACATTTAATCTTACTCAGATTTCCCTTTTACAGCAGACCTGTGAATTTTTTTTTTTTAAATTACTTTCGGGCATAAATAAACTTTCCTTAAGAAAACCTCAATAAAATTTACTAGATTTTTTGAGTGAAAATACTCGACAAGGTTTTTTTTTGTTTTGTTAGTAAATACTGCTCCAATTTTTTTTCAATGTACATACAGTACACTAGTCACAAAAAGTTAGGAATATTTGGCTTTCGGGTGAAATTTATGGAAAATGTTAAAAATTCATGCTACAGTCATATAATATCATGAAAATAGGGCATTTAAGTAGAAGCATGCAATGGTGATTTCCTCATCTCAAACAATTTATTGAAAGAAAAGTCAACGAGTGGTGAGTATACCACAACAAAAAATGTCAATGTTTCAATAACTTGTCATGTGCCATTGAGCACCAATTACAGGTTGACAGCGACATCTCATGCTGTTCACAAGTTGACTTATTGTCTGCTGAGGCATGGCATTCCACTCTTCTTAAAGGGTGGCCCTCAAGCCACTGAGGTTGTGGAGTGCAGGGCTATGAGCCTCTAGGTCTGGAGAAAGTGCTGGCCACTCCATTTGAGGTACCCCAGTAGCCGTTCCCTAATGATGCAACCTCGATGAGCTGGAGCGTTGTTGTCCATGAAGATGAAATTAGGCCTGTGTTGTTCATGCAGGGGTACAATGACTGGATTAATGATGTTATTCAGGTAGTATCGGCTTGTCACTGTACCATTCACAAGGTGTAGGGCAGTTCCGTATTGACTAGACACACCTGACCAGACTGTAACCCAACCACCGCCACCAAAGGCTCGTCTAGTGACAACAGCGGCTGATGCATAGCGCTCTCTTTGATGTCTCCAACATTGTTGGCGGCCATAATTTTTGCTCAGTGTGAATTGACTTTCATCAGAACAGCACTGAGGCCCACTGGTCCCTTGTCCAGCTTAAATGCTCCCTGGCCCATGCAAGACAGTGACGCCTGTGTCTGGTGGTGTGGTCAAGTAACCTTGCAGGTCATCTAACACACAGACCATGCTGACGTAAACGCTTCAAATGGTCTGACGTGACACTTGGGTGCCTCTCACCTCCCTTAAATGTGCCTGGAGTTGAGTGGCATTTATCATCTGGTTCTGCAGGGCACTGCTCACAATGAAGCGATCATCAGTGTGGGATGTGGCCAATGGACGTCCACTTCTGTGCCTTTCTGTGACTCTACCAATCTCTCTGTTGCAACCAGCTGATAACACTCTGTGACACTCTAAGTTCAGAGGCCACTTCCCTCTGAGAACATCCTGACTGAAGCCTCGCAATGGCGAGGTACTGTTGATTAATTGTTAAGTGTTGTCTTGGTCTCATGATGTCAAAATGTGAACAGCATGATTAAGAGAACTGTTTAAATACCAATTCTAATTGAACCAGAAAATTTATTGGTTGATTTATGGATCAAACACCTGTTGTGAATTTTGCCATTAAGCACCTTGTCAGAGAACAGCAAGTTATGAGATAAGTCCTGAAACACTGAACAGTTGGAGATATGTATTCAAAAGGTTAAAGAAGGTCAAGTTAAGTTCATCTGTAAAGGTTATAGTGCATTTTAGGTTCATCCTGAAATTTTACCTGAAAGCCGAATATCCCTAACTTTTTGTGAGTAGTGTATATTGTTAACAAATCTTGTTCCATGTGCCCACTTTTTAAAATTTGAATCCCTGCCCCTTAAATGGTCTCTGCGCAGCCCTTCTTTTTGCTAGCAACCTCATTATTTCAAACATTGTGCCTATTTAATACAAGCAATCATCATTGCAAAACTATACATACACATGCAAGAAAAGTATGTAAATGTGTATTAGGTTTGGTTAGATATTAATGGACAAACACACTAAAATGGCCTGCTATTCCTGCAAATGTTGCTTCTCATTTGATGCTCTCAGGCTGCTCCTATATCCCAGACCAGCTGTAGCATTTTATTCAGTGACTTTCCAAAAAAGATGATGCCTGAATACAATCTTTTGCCTGTCACCCAAAATTATGCTTGATAGCCACAACTGGGCTTTTTAAGGTGACACCACAATTTACACTGAAAGCCTCGAGCGAGTATCCAAAAAGATGCCACTTGCAAGGAAGTTTGGGTACTCTAATAAGTGTCAAGATCTCTTCCGGCGCAATTACCTTGTTGTTATCATCAACACTGTGTCAGATGACATGGAGTCCAAACAGAGTTAGTGCTGAGCCATGCTGAGACCAAACAGATGTGACATACCACTGACTGACTGCAGCACCTATTAGATTAACAAGGCAAATTCCACTTAGGCAGAAGCTCGGCATGAGCTGGAAAAAAGACCAGTGGATGTTGCCTTAACATGCCAGTCAGCTGCCTGAAAAAAAACTTCAATTATTATATTCTAAGCTGTGATTAAAATATTTTTATGGCTGATCCATGGTTAAAAAGGAGATGCTGTTTGTAGCTTTATTATTGAAATTTTGGAGAAAAAAAATCATCTGTTGTCCTCCGCTCCATGGATTGCCACCTTATTGTATTGGGAGAGTCTGTGTGCCCTAATGATCCCAAGACAAATGGGTCTGAATGAGTGAAGGTCCTGAGTGAAGGGCCAGACTAAGAGCTGTCCAGTGGATCCACTTAAAAAAGTTACAACAAGGATCCCATATACTGGATTACTGGAGTCCTGCCCTGGAGCCTGGCTGGGAGGAGTTGCTCAACAGCAGTAGAAGATGGATGTCTGTTGTCCTCTCTGGATTATATTAAATTAAATCACCCTTTATTGTCATTCAACCAATCATGTACAGTAGAACGAAATTGTGTTTTTCCTATCTACAGTGTTAATCACACACACCCCATATGTAGAATCAGACGGCTGCTGCCATGCAAGGCGCCGCCACAGATTTCCCTCCTCCATTCCATTATTGCTGAGCACCAAGCTGGACGGCAGAAAGTTCCGCTTTTATATGGTCTTCGGCATGACCCGGCCGGGATTTGAACCCCTGCCTCCCGGGTGTGGGGTGGATGCTCTACCAACTGAGCCACCACTCTGGTCATGAATGTGATTCTTCAGTATTAAAAAGCAAATTAAAAAAATCATAATTTAAAATGCTATTTTCTGATGTGACACTACACTTACTGCAATACAAAGTCACTTGCTTCAATAATGCATCAGTTTATGACTCCCGTTTTGAAGCTTCAAGTTTTTATTAAATTTTTTTTAATACTAATAATTTAAAACTTTTATTAAAGTTTTAAATTTTAGCCATCCTGGTGTTTTTTTATGGTTCAGTTTGTAATTTCAGCTTCTTGCTCGGCATGGTGCCGCTCTTGCTGAGTATAAATCATTTCCATCAAATGAGCTGTATTGTGACTACTACTGTGATTATTACTATTTTTGATAAGAACAGTCAACAGTGTGAGGTGGACAAAGTATTAAGACATTTACAACAGCAAACAAACAATGTAAGTACTGTGTGTGTATGCAGACACACATGTGTGTTAACATGTGGAGAGAATGGATATACATACTGTATATACAGTGGGGAAAATAAGTATCGAACATGTCAACATTTTTCTCGTTAAGCATATTTCTGATGGAGCCATTGACCTGAGATTTTCTCCAGATATCAGTAACAACCCAAGTAATCCATACATACAGAGAAATCAAGGCAACTGTGTTCACAAAATAAGTTACAGTATATTTAATAAAGTGGAATGACAGGGAATAACTTTTGAACACATGAAAAAAGAGGTGCGAAAAGGCATAGAAAGCCAAGAAACCAGCTGAAATCCATCAGAATTTAGGGAGTCATTCCATCTCCCATCAGTGCAAATTAATTTCAGTTGGTTAAGTCCTGACTGATATCCTTTAAAAATGTCTGTGAATATCAGATTGTTACACCACAAACTCATGGTGGGTAGAATCAAAGAGCTCTCTCTAGACCTTTCTAACCTTATTGTTGCAAAACATAATGATGGCATTGGTTACAGGTGCATTTCTAAGCTGCTGAATGTTCCAGTGAGCACTGTTGGAGCCATCATTCGGAAGTGGAAAGAACATCATTTTACCAAAAACCGGCCATGACCAGGAGCTCCTCACAAGAGTTCTGACAGAGAAGTCAAAAGAATTGTCAGAAGAGTTATCCAAGAGCCAAAGACCACTCGTGGAGAGCTCCAGAAAGACCTGGAGTTAGCAGGTACTGCTGTTTCAAAGAAAACAATAAGTAATGCACTCAGCTGACATGGGCTCTATGCCCGCTCACCTCGCAAGACTCCATTGCTGAAGAAAAAGAATGTTGAAGCTCATTTAAAATTTGCTGTACAGCATTTGTGCAAGAGAGAACATAGTCTGGTCAGATGAGACCAAAATTGAGCTTTTTGGATGCCACAACACACAGCATGTTTGGAGGAGAAATGGCACTGCACATCAGCCCCAAAACATCATACCAACAGGGAAGTCTGGAGGATGGAGCATCATCATGTGGGGGTGTTTTTCAGCACATGGTACAGGCAGACTTTGTATAATGGAAGGAAAGATGAATAGACAAATGTACAGAGACATCCTTGATAAGAACCTGTTCCCATCTGCCAAGATGCTGAAGATGAAATGAGGGTGGACATTTCAGCAAGACAATGATCCCAAACACACAGCCAAGGAAACTCTCAGCTGGCTCCAGACAAGGAAAATAAAGCTGCTAGGATGGCCCAGTCACCTGACCTGAATCCAACTGACAATCTATGGAACAAACTGAAGCTCAGAGTTCATAGAAGACACCCATGGAACCTTCAAGATTTGAAGACAGTTTATGTGGAAGAATGGACTAAAATCACTCCTGGGCAATGCCTGCACCTAGTTTCTCCGTACAGGAGGCATCTGGAAGCTGATATTGCCAACAAAGACTTTTCTACTAAATATTAAATGAATTTCACCAAGTGTGTTCAATACTTATTAGATTAGATTCAACTTTATTGTCATTACACATGTATGAATACAAAGTAACCAAATACAGTTTAGCATCCAATCAGAAGTGCAAAGGACAGCAGTGCAGTATATACAATAATTAACAGTATGTACAGTTTAAGCAGCTATATACATATAGGTCGGTGTAGAAGGTTGGAATACAGTTATGTGTAATAATGTACAGATAAGTTAGGTGGGCAGTTATATACAGGTAAGGGTGGTAAGAGGTGAGAATAAGTTAGCATAAATTACAGAAGAACAAAGTACAGGTGAAGTGAGGTAAGCAGCAGACAATCTATCTAACTATACAGAGTGGCAATATACAGGAGAACAGTATGTAGATAAATATGTATTGACAATATACAGAAGAGCAGTATGTAGATACATATGTATTGACAATATACAGAACAGTATGTAGTTAAATATGTGATGATAATATACAGAAGAGCAGTATGTATCAATATATAATGACAATATGCAAGTGTGATATATATATATACATATGTATATATACATATATATATATATATATATATACATATATGTGGATGTGCAGCAGAAAGTCTAAGCTCTCTCTCCGCGGATGCGGCGGGCCAGCTGGATGTCTTTGGGCATGATGGTGACCCTCTTGGCGTGGATGGCGCACAGGTTGGTGTCCTCGAAGAGACCCACCAGGTAGGCCTCGCTGGCCTCCTGCAGAGCCATGACGGCGGAGCTCTGGAAGCGCAGGTCGGTCTTGAAATCCTGAGCGATCTCCCTCACCAGGCGCTGGAAGGGCAGCTTACGGATGAGCAGCTCCGTGGATTTCTGGTAGCGACGGATCTCTCTCAGAGCCACGGTACCGGGCCTGTACCGGGCCTGTAATATATATATATATATATATATATATATATATATATATATATATATATATATATATATATATATATATATATATATACACACATATATATATATATACACACATATATATATATATATATATATATATGCATATATAGTTTGAGAAAGAGCTGTGAATAAACTATAAGAAGTTAAAAACTATAAGAACAATATAACGGTGTATGTACAATAATGTAGAAGAGCTGTGAACAGACTATAAGAAGACTACCACAATATACGTATATACAGTAATATAAAGAGCTATGAACAGGCTATAAGAAAAATATAACAATGTATATACAGTAATGTAAGGAGCTGAACAAACTATAAGAAGACTATAACACTGCATGTACAGTAATCCAGGATAGCTGTAACTGACTATAAGAAGACCATAACAATATATATATACAGGAGAGTGATCTGGGTGGTATATCCATGGGCGGGGCACGGGGGGGAGGGGGAGGGTGTCAAAGGGGAGAAAAGTGGAGGTTTAGCGGGGAACTGAGTTCAATAGCGTGACAGCTGTTGGGAAGAAGCTGTTCCTAAACCTGCTGGTTCTAGTCCGAAGGCTTCTGAAATGCCTTCTGGAGGGGAGGAGCTGGAACAGTCCATGGGCAGGATGGGTGGAGTCCCTAAGAATGCTGCGTGCCCGACGCAGACATCTTTTCCTGTAGATGTCCTCTATAGCTGAAAGTGGAGTCCCTGTGATACAGTGGGGCAAAAAAGTATTTAGTCAGCCACCAATTGTGCAAGTTCTCCCACTTAAAAGATGAGAGAGGTCTCCAATTTTCATCATAGGTATACCTCAACTATGAGAGACAAAATGAGAAGAAAAAAAAATCCAGAAAATCACATTGTCTGATTTTTAAAGAATTTATTTGCAAATTATGGTGGAAAATAAGTATTTGGTCAATAACAAAAGTTTATCTCAATACTTTGTTATATACCCTTCGCTGGCAATGACAGAGGTCAAACGTTTTCTGTAAGTCTTCACAAGGTTTTCATATACTGTTGCTGGTATTTTGGCCCATTCCTCCATGCAGATCTCCTCTAGAGCAGTGATGTTTTGGGGCTGTCGCTGGGCAACACGGACTTTCAACTCCCTCCAAAGATTTTCTGTGGGGTTGAGATCTGGAGACTGGCTAGGCCACTCCAGGACCTTGAAATGCTTCTTACGAAGCCACTCCTTCGTTGCCCGGGTGGTGTGTTTGGGATCATTGTCATGCTGAAAGACCCAGCCACGTTTCATCTTCAATGCCCTTGCTGATGGAAGGAGGTTTTCACTCAAAATCTCATGATACATGGCCCCATTCATTCTTTCCTTTACACGGATCAATCGTCCTGGTCCCTTTGCAGAAAAACAGCCCCAAAGCATGATGTTTCCACCCCCATGCTTCACAGTAGGTATGGTGTTCTTTCTCGTCCAAACACGGCAAGTTGAGTTTTTACCAAAAAGTTCTATTTTGGTTTCATCTGACCACATGACATTCTCCCAATCTTCTTCTGGATCATCCAAATGCTCTCTAGCAAACTTCAGACGGGCCTGGACATGTACTGGCTTAAGCAGGGGGACACATCTGGCACTGCAGGATTTGAGTCCCTGGCGGCGTAGTGTGTTACCGATGGTAGCCTTTGTTACTTTGGTCCCAGCTCTCTGCAGGTCATTCACTAGGTCCCCCCGTGTGGTTTTGGGATTTTTGCTCACCGTTCTCGTGATCATTTTGACCCCACGGGGTGAGAACTTGCGTGGAGCCCCAGATCGAGGGAGATTATCAGTGGTCTTGTATGTCTTCCATTTTCTAATAATTGCTCCCACAGTTCATTTCTTCACACCAAGCTGCTTACCTATTGCAGATTCAGTCTTCCCAGCCTGGTGCAGGTGTACAATTTTGTTTCTGGTGTCCTTTGACAGCTCTTTGGTCTTGGCCATAGTGGAGTTTGGAGTCTGACTGTTTGAGGTTGTGGACAGGTGTCTTTTATACTGATAACGAGTTCAAACAGGTGCCATTAATACAGGTAACGAGTGAAGGACAGAGGAGCCTCTTAAAGAAGAAGTTACAGGTCTGTGAGAGCCAGAAATCTTGCTTGTTTATAGGTGACCAAATATTTATTTTACCGAGGAATTTACCAATTAATTCATTAAAAATCCTTCAATGTGATTTTCTGGATTTTTTTTTCTCATTTTGTCTCTCATAGTTGAGGTATACCTATGATGAAAATTGGAGACCTCTCTCATCTTTTAAGTGGGAGAACTTGCACAATTGGTGGCTGACTAAATACTTTTTTTCCCCACTGTACATTGGGTGGTTTTCATCACCCGCTGCAGCGCCTTACGGTCAGCAACAGAGCAGCTCCCATACCAGACTGTGACACAGTTGGTCAGGATGCTCTCTATCACGCAGCGGTAGAAGTTGCCCGAGATGTCAGCTGACAGGTGGTTCTTCTTCAGTGTCCTCAAGAAGAAGAGGCGTTGATGGGCCTTGATCAGGCTGGTGGTGTTGACTGACCAGGACAGGTCCTCCGAGATGTAAGTCCCCAGGAATTTGAAGGAGGAGACACGTTAAACAGCCATGATGTTGATATGGATGGGATCATGTGTCTCTCCCCTCTCCTTCCTGTAGTCCTCTATGAGCTCCCTAGTTTTGCTGGTGTTAAGGAGCAGATTATTTTCAGCGCACCAAGTAGCCAAGTGCTCAACCTCTGCCCTGTAGTCTGACTCATCGTTGTCTCTGATGAGTCTGATCACCGTGGTGTCATCTGCAAACTTTATGATGGAATTGGATCCATACATAGGCCTGCAGTCATGGGTGAAGAGGGAGTAGAGAAATGGGTTGAGCACACAGCCCTGTGGTACACCAGTGTTGAGTGTGATGGTGAAAGAACGGTTGGGGCCTGACCTAACATATTGGGGTCTGTTGGTCAGAAAATCCATAATCCAGTTGCAAGTAGAGGTACTGATTCCCAGGTCCCCAAGTTTAGTGATCAACTTGGAGGGGATAACTGTGTTGAATGCTGAGCTGAAGTCAACAAACAGCATTCTTGCGTAGGTGTTCTTGTCATCCAGATGTGAGAGTACACAGTGCAGCACTGTAGAAACCGCATCCTCTGTACTCCTATTATTCCGGTAGGCAAATTGGTGAGGGTCCAGTGTGAGGGGCAGACATTTTTTGAGCTGTTCCAAGACCAGTCGCTTATTCCCTGTGTCGTTCCACTTTATTATATATAACTTGTTTTGTGAACACAGTTGCCTTGATTTCCTTGTATGTATGGATTACTTCGGCTGTTACTGATATCTGGTGAAAATCTCAGGTCAATGGCTCCACCAGAAATATGTTTAATGAGAAAAATGTTGATGTGTTCAATACTTATTTTCCCTGCTGTACAATCACATAAACTTAAATAGAAATGTGTATAGGCATATATGTATAGGCATATACATACACCTGTACAGAATATATATTCATATACCTAAATAAACTCAACCTTCCTCTATTTTCCCAAGTATCTGTAAACAAGTATTTATGTAGTCAAAGCAACAACATAGCAAACAATTAAAAGGTAACCCCTCGGCTTGGGGGTGCAGGGCTATATGAACCTGTATCAGCAGTGTGGGCAGCAGGGACATTCATTCCCATCCTGGTCCCCATAAAGAACCCTACCCTAGAGGGAAAGCGGGGGAGACACGGGGTGAACACAGCAAACAACCCCTACTGAAAACCCAGGCCATCACCCAAGAATCCCTACCTAATCCACTGGAGGACCAAGGTGGCCCACCCTGGGAAGAACAGCCCAGAAACCAGCCCCCAGCCCCACCCAAGCTAGTACATGTACAAGTACATGTACAAGTAGCCAGCACATGCCCCCCAATCCCACAATATATGGCCAAGGCACCCCCCGCCAACACCAAGATGGACCCGCACCCTCAACCAAGCCAGCATCAGGAGGGCCATCCCAAGTGGGGTGCACCCAGGAAGGAAGAGCCACAGGAGAGCCCACAAGTGGTACTGCCACATACTCTCCCCCAGGGAGACAGGAGAGGAAGGGGGGGGAGACAGGAGAGGAGAGAGCCGCCAGAACACTAACCAGTCCCCACCCACCACAATAGATGAGGCCACCCCACACCAAACCCAACGGAGCACACATCCACTGCCGACACACATGAGGGGAGAGCAAGCAAACACACAAACCAGGAAAAACACAGCGGGGGATGATGTGGCAGGGCCAGGATGGTGAAGGGAAACAAGCAGGAAGCACAAGACCGCACCCACCCGGAGGGCCCAGACACCAGTCCCGATCCACTCCCATCAAAACACCCAGCCTGAGTGTGGATGCAGCTAATGTTAACATTTAAAAAGAGATGGGGGCATGGACTGCTAACCAGATGCTTCCATCCCAGACAGGCCAAACCACATTCCCCAGCACTTTGTGTTAGAACTTCAGCTAACATGTTGCATTAAAAGAGAAGGGAAGTGAGGACAGCCCACCAGGTACTTCCTTCCAGCCATCCTGATGTTTTAAGTTTAGGGTCAACCCTGAAATTACTCGGTTGGAACTATCAATTGTACAAATATAATGGGACTTATTTGTGATACCAGAGTAATTTCCCCTTGATGACCATTTGCAAATGCATGTAAAGGAACTTTAATTTTGCTTTTGCATATACAGTGGTGTGAAAAAGTATTTGCCCCTTCCTGATTTCACATTTTTTTGTATGTTTGTCACACTTAAATGTTTCAGATCATCAAACAAATTTAAATATTAGACAAAGATAACATAAGTAAACACAAAATGCAGTTTTTAAATGAAGGTGTTTATTATTAAGGGTAAAAAAAAAAAATTTCAAACCTACATGGCCTTTGTGAAAAAGTGACCCCCCCATTAAAACATAAATTAATTGTGGTTTATTACATCTTTGGAAAGCTGAGTTCACTTTCTCTAGCCACGCACAGGCCTGATTACCGCCACACCTTTTCTCAATCAAGAAATTACTTAAATAGGACCTGCCTGACAAAGTGAGGTAGACCAAAAGGTCCTAAAAAAGCTAGACATCATGCTGCAATCCAAAGAAATTCAGCAACAAATGAAAAAGCAATTGAGCTCTATCAGTCTGTAAAAGGTTACAAAGCCATTTCTAAAGCTTTGGGACTCCAGTGAACCACAGTGAGAGCCATTATCCACAAATGGGGAAAACATGGAACGGGGTGAACCTTCCCAGAGGTGGCTGGCCAACCAAAATTACCCCAAGAGCGCAGCGGCGACTCATCCAAGAGGTCACAAAAGACCCCACAACAACATCCAAAGAAGTGCAGGCCTCACTTGCCTCAGTTAAGGTCAGTGTTCATGACTCCACCATAAGAAATAGACTGGGCAAAAATGGCCTGCATGGCAGAGTTCCAAGACAAAAACCACTGCTGAGCAAAAACAACATAAAGGCTAGTCTCAGTTTTGCCAGAAAACATCTTGATGATTCTCAAGACTTTTGGGGGAAAATACTCTCTGAGACTGACGAGACAAAAGCTGAACTTTTTGGAAGGTGTGTGTCCCATTACGTCTGGCGTAAAAGTAGTACAGCATTTCAGAAAAGAAACATCATACCAACAGTAAAATATGGTGGTGGTAGTGTGATGGTCTGGGGCTATTTTGCTGCTTCAGGACCTGGAAGACTTGCTGTGGTAAATGGAACCATGAATTCTACTGTCTACCAAAAAATCCTGAACGAGAATGTCCTGGGTGGTATATAATGTCCGGGGTGGTTTCATCTGTTCGTGACCTCAAGCTGACGCGCACTTGGGTTCTGCAGCAGGACAATAATCCAAAACACATCAGCAAGTCCACCTCTGAATGGCTTAAGAAAAAGAAAATGAAGACTTTGGAGTGGCCTAGTCAAAGTCCTGACCTCAATCCGATTGAGATGCTGTGGCATGACCTTAAAAAGGCAGTTCATGCTCGAAAACCCTCCAATATAGTTGAATTACAGCAATTCTGCAAAAATGAGTGGGCCAAAATTCCCCCACAGTGCTGTAAAAGACTCATTGCCAGTTATCACGAATGCTTGATTGCAATTGTTGCTGATAAGGGTGGCCCAACCAGTTATTAGGTTTAGGGGGCAATCACTTTTTCACACAGGACCATGTAGGTTTGGATTTTTTTTCTCTTAATAATAAACACCTTCATTTATAAACTGCATTTTGTGTTTACTTGTGTTATCTTTGTCTAATATTTAAATTTGTTTGATGATCTGAAACATTTAAGTGTAACATACAAAAAAATGAGAAATCAGGAAGGGGGTAAACACCTTTTCACACCACTGTACATTGAAACCAGAATTTTACATGGGGGGGGGGGTTGCTGAAAAGTTCATAGGCTGAACAGTTTGGAGTGGTCAAATTTGACCAAATGTGGTTTATTTTTCAACTACAGGGATCCAAACGCTGCAACACCGATGGAAGAAGTGGAGATTATGTTGAAAAATAAACCACATTTAGTCAAATTTGACCACTATGAACTTTTCAGCACCCCCCCCCCCCCCATACACTGTATAAAAAGACACAACCTTTTATTCTCTCACTGTCTGACATTAAATGAGATTAAACTTTTCTTGTTTTAGGTCAGTTACGATTACGAAAATTATTTTTATTTGCTTAAGAATTTTTTTTTATATTTGCTAAATAATTTTTTAGAGAATTTGACTTTCTTCAAAGTGAGAAGTTTACATACACTAAGATTACTACGCCTTTAAACATCTGGGCATTCCCAGATGATGATGATGTCATGGCTTTGGAAGCTTGTGATAGGTTAACTGATGACATTTGAGTGAACTGGAGACACACCTGTAGATGCATTTTATGGCACACCTCAAACACACTGTTTCCTTGTGTGACATCATGGTAAAATCAGTAGAAAGCTGCCAAGATATCAGGAAGAGAACTGTGGACCTCCACAAGTCTGTTTCATCCTTGGGTACAATTTCCAGATGCCTGAAGATGCCAAGCTCAACTGTTCTGGGGGAAATTTTTCAGGACTTTTTTTTTTGTTGCTCTTCTGTCTGTCAGTGTTAAAATAAGCCTACCATAAAAATTATGGACTGTCCACTTTTTTGTAAGGGGGTAAAACTTAAAAACTCAGCAGGGGATCAAATGCATACTTCCCACTGTATATGCAGAAAGAAAGAAAGAAAGTCTGCTGTGCCACTTTACCATAAACTTCGATAGACCACAAGTCACAGGTGTTGCTGCCATCTATCTTTTGATTGAATGCAGATTTAAGCCACTTTTGCATTTACTGTCTGTAACTGTTATGTACAGTAGGCCTTCCTTTGTTGTGCTGTATGTATGCAGTAACAGCATAGCTCCAGAAAGTGCTAAATTTATGTAATTAAATCTATCTTGGCAATACTACCAATCCAAAATTGAAAACGATTAACCCATATGAATAACAAACAACTTTTTTTCCAATTATTAACACAGTGACAGTGTGTAGGCTTGGGTGTCAGAGTGATACCGTATGTGTTTTGTGTTCTTCTCACTTTCTGTTATTACCGAGAATCCAAAAATAAAATACTCAGCCAGGCATGCGGTGGAAATCTTGCCATTTTTTCTTCTGCTGTCCCCATGAAATAAAGATTCCATGTTTATACCAAGACTCTGTGTGGAGGGTTAAGTATCATGCATGCTGTTACAGTAACTCATGAACGTGGCAGTTGTACAGCTTAAGCCTTGCGTAGGAGTCAGCTCAACAGGACTTTAACTCTGTGACCTACAGTGACCTGGATCCCTCCATGAGCACCAGTCGGCGCTCAAAGTCACTCCTGGTATGTGAAGCAAGTTTAAGGGTTTAGTGTAAGTCATTTAAGTTGATGAAACACAGTGAAACAAGACAAAAGATAAAAGGAGAACAAAAGAACGAACAAAAAACATGAGCAGATGAGATAAAGACCCAAACGCGCTTAATAAAAATTCACCCTTAATGATTTTAAATTCCTGCAGGGCTCGGCTCGGGTTTATTGTGCGCTCCTCACGAGATAAGACCTTTCTGGCAGTTCCGGCATTGCCCAGTGGAAAGTAAAGCAAATTCTACATTTTTGCAAAATCTCATCTGACCTCGGTGCACGCTACTCACAAAAGTATTTGAATTTCTTTGACAGCAGGAGATCAGAGTGGGAGAGAGGGGGGCTAGAAAAAATGAAATCTGAAAGGAGAGCGGCATGAGAGAGAAACACACGGGATGAAAGAATTGCAACAAAACAAGTGAATCAGCAGGGGGCCAAGGTCACCTGAATCTGAGAGTGGCTGACTTATCGAGAGTAAACTCTGAAGTGGAGAGTGTGAAAAAGTGAAACAGATAGAATACACCATGCAGCATTTTTGGTGATAAGCATTTTTCATGGAAATCATATTTGCAGCAATATACAGTATATTTAGAATTTTAAATCCTGACATCCTTTAAAACTTATTTTTTTATTAAACTCCCCCAAAACACAGTGTTCTCCTCTTCTCTCCTGTGCTCATAACTTTTTATTTTATTTATTTTTATAAGCCTTAAGAAATCCAATCATCTCTATGAGTGTCAAACCTCAAGCTTGATCTCTCAAACAAAGGCGGGCGAATTTGATTTGAGTGAATTCAGGAGCTTTGCGCCAATGAATAAAACATTTCTTCTCCTTGATGTTACCCGGACTTATCAAGTCACAGATTCCCCCCTTTGAGCTCGGTGGTGACACAGTATAGGCGCCCCTGTGCAGGATGAAACAGAAAAGATGAAGTTTCTACTGTGTATCTTCAGCTTTGACTAGGAGGGGAGATAACAGCACAAACCTGGAGATGTACAGGTAGGCAACTCATGAAGAAGGGTGACTTTGGATCAGTTTTTTTGATGAATGATGCATTGCACAAAGGAGAAAGAAAAACAGAGCGAAATAAAGAAAAAGAAAGTCGATCTTGGATTTCATCTGTTGCGTACAACTTGGGCAAATTCCTTCAGAGGTGCAGAAATTGGATATTTGGGGGATTAAGAAGACTGTGTAGGAGTTATACATTCTTCCTTAATCCACAGTTTCACTTGCAGGCTTACTGTGATTAGTGAATGCATGTGTGACATTTATATTTAAATTTGCTGGAGGCAGCTGTGGGGACAAGAGAGCTTCTGGAACTTTCTCCTGTTTATTTTCTAAAAGTGAAAGCAAATTGGATTTACTTTCCAAATACCACTATTTTGATTTGATGATTTCTTGCTCTGGGTTATACAGGTACATCTCAAAAAATTAGAATATCATGAAAAAGTTCAATATTTTTTGTCACTCATTTCAGAAAGTGAAACCCATATATCATATAGATTCATTACACAGAGAGTGATATATTTCAAGTGCTTATTTATTTTAATTTTCATGATTATGGCTTACAACCCAAGAAAACCCCAAATTCAGTTTCTCAAAAAATTAGAATATTACATAAAATTAATTAAAAAAAATTGTTTTTTAATGGAAATGTTGGCTGACTGAAAAGTATGTCCATGTACACACTCAATACTTGGTCGGGGCTACTTTTGGATTAATTACTGTATCAATGTGGCGTGGTATGGAGGTGATCAGCTTGTGGCACTGCTGAGGTGTTATGAAGGCCCAGGTTGCTTTGATAGTGACCTTCAACTCATCTGCATTGTTGGGTCTGGTGTGTCTCATCTTCCTCTTGACAATACTCCATAGATTCTCCATGGGGTTTAGGTCAGGAGAGTTTGCTGGCCAATCAAACACAGTGATGCCATGTCATTAAACCAGATGTTGATACTTTTGGCAGTTTGTGGCGGGGGGGGGGGGGTGCCAAGTCCTGCTGGAAAATGAAATCAGCTTCTCCATAAATCTTGTCAGCAGAGGGAAGCATGAAATGATCTAAAATTTCCTGGTAGACGACTGTACTGAATTTGGTCTTGATTAAACACAGTGGACCAACACCAGCAGATGACCTCTGTTCAGATAAAAGTAAATTTTGCATTTCATTTGGAAATCAAAGTCCCAGAGTCTAGGGAAAGAGTGGAGAGGCACATAATGTAAGTTGCTTGACGTTTAGTGTGAAGTTTCCACAGTCAGTGATGATTTGAGGAACCATGTCATCTGCTGGTGTTTGTCCACAGTGTTTTATCAAGACCAAAGTCAGTGCAGTCGTCTACCAGGAAATTTTAGATCATTTCATGCTTCCCTCTGCTGACAAGATTTATGGAGAAGCTGATTTCATTTTCCAGCTGGACTTAGCACCCCCCCCCCCAAGCTGCCAAAAGTATGAAAACCTGGTTTAATGACCATGGCATCACTGTGTTTGATTGGCCAGCAAACTCTCCTGACCTAAACCCCATGGAGAATCTATGGAGTATTGTCAAGAGGAAGATGAGAGACACCAGACCCAACAATGCAGATGAGCTGAAGGTCACCATCAAAGCAACCTGGACCTTCATAACACCTCAGCAGTGCTACAGGCTGATCACCTCTATGCCACGCCACATTGATACAGTAATTAATCCAAAAGGAGCCCTGACCAAGTATTGAGTGTGTACATGGACATACTTTTCAGTCGGCCAACATTTCCATTACAAAACTATTTTTTATTTAAGTTTTTGTAAAGGGTATACATGTCATTACAGCATTGCATTGTTTACATTTTCATCACGTTCCCTTTTTTTTTGTTTTTTGACAACATTGGAAGAATAATTATTACAACACCCTTTTTTTTAAGTGAAAGAAAAAGAGAAATTAAAGAAAGAACAAAAAAACAAACAAAAAACAAAACAAGAAAAAACAAAAAACAAAAACAAAACAAAAGAACAAAAAAAAAAAAGAGCATCTGAGTAGTGTTGGAACAAAGAGAGGTGCCATTATTGAAATGATATTTGTCAAAGATTAGATCTGATGGAAGACACATATGCGTTCCAGGGTTGCCAAAGGTTCAAGAACCCATCCATGTCCTGTCTCAGTGCGAATGTCAACTTTTCCATCGAGTAAATGTCTTGAATCACGTTAATCCAATCTTCAGGTGTAGGACAATCCTTCAACATCCATTTTTTAGTTAGAGCTTTTTTACTTGCCAATATTAAAACAGTGAATAAGTATTTTTCTCCTCGTCTTTCCAGTGATTCCGGTCGTAAACCCAAATACACAGTTACAAAAGAAAAGGGGACTGTTATTTTGAATATTTTCCCCAATATTGTCTGTACATTGGTCCAATATTGGTGGATAACTGGGCATGACCAAAACACATGAAAATGATTTGCAGTCTCTTCACCACACAAGCGCCAACAATTCCACCCCTTACGAGTAAATTTGTTTTGTGCAGGTGTTCTGAAAAATCTTGCCAAATTTTTCCATCCAAATTCTTTCCACTGCAGGGATGAGGTACTTTTCCATTGTTGTTTATTTAGCTTTTCTCATATTTCCAGTTGTAAAGTGAAATTCCCCTCTTTTTCCCATCTCTCTTTTATATATGATGTGTTGTCTCCTTTTAAGTCTTGAAGACCTTGGTATATTTTAGAGATGTATCTGATCCCTGGGATCCCTTTATATGCCATTAAGAAGACCTTCAGAACACCTGACTGGGCCCTTTCCAAATCCTCCATTTTAAGTATGGGCGCATGCGCACGCAGCGACCGGCAGCTGGTGAAATAGTACGTTGTCTGTGTGTGTGGTTTTATGTACTTTTATATGTTTTTACAAAATCCTCTGTGTCGTTTCTGCCCTGGAGTGTTTGTGGACTATATGGCGAAGAGCTCCCTGGTATCTACAACATGGATTTCCTCCCCTTTCTTGCACTGCTGCTATCTGTCCTCTGGCTCTTTGTCTCTGAAGTAAACGCGTTTGGCTCCATGGCGGGCAGAATGACGGGCAGAATACATTATTCCAGGGACATGTTGCTGCATTTAAACACGGTTGATGCAGCGGGTGTGATTGAGCCTAAGCCGCAACTGCCGGACTTTATTTTGAGAGACAAACATAGCGGTGAAAAGAGAGGCGGGAGAGACGGCAGAAGGAAGCGTGGAAGGCGAAGAGGTGTGAAATTGCGCCTTAGGAGACGGCAGTTTGGTAACATTCCTCTTCCTTCAATAATTTTTGGGAATGTACAGTCTCTGAGAAACAAGGTGGATGAAATTCAAGGGAATGTACGCTACCAGAAGGACTTTAAGAACTGCTGCGTCATGCCTTTCACCGAATCTTGGCTTAATGCGCATGACCGAGATGCAGACCTGTGGATTGATGGCTTTGGAGCCCCGCTGCGCTCAGATCGGCAGGAAGAGGTAACGGGGAAACGTCAGGGGGGCGGCGCATGTTTATATATTAATAAGCAGTACTGCACATCTGTCACGGTCAGAGAGCGCATCTGTACACCTGATGTGGAGCTGCTGTCTGTGTCACTACACCCCTTTTATTTGCCTCGCGAGTTCCCCCAACTTTTCATCACAACCGTGTACATTCATCCGAGGGCAGACGCTGACTCCGCCTCCAGCACCATCTTTGATGTGGTCCAGCGGCTGCAATCAATTTCTCCAGAGGCGCCAAACTTCATTCTTGGGGATTTTAACCATGTTTCTTTAAAGAAGACACTTAAAAACTTTTATCAGTATGTCTCCTGCCCAACCAGGCGAAAAAAGACATTGGACCTGTGCTATGGATCCATAGAGAGGGCCTATAAATCACTCCCCCTTCCTCCTTTAGGATCCTCAGATCACAACTGTGTACATTTGCTGCCCACATATAAAACTGCTCTCAGAAGAGGCAAGGTGGAGACGAGAGACATTGATGTGTGGACAGAAGATTCAGAGCACAGCCTCTAGGAATGCTTTGACTGTACAGACTGGGAGATGTTCACACTGGCCTGCGGGGATGATTTGGACTCTCTGGCTGACATCACATGCTCATACATGTCTTTCTGTAAAAATAAGATTGTTCCACGTAAACGTGTCAAAATATATCCCAACAACAAACCATGGGTTACAAAATCAGTTAAATCCTGCTTACAGAGGAAAGCACTTGCCTTTAAACAGGGGTCTGTTTCTGAGCTACAGGTTGCCACAAAGGAGCTGAAGGCCAAAATTTTAAGAGCAAAACAGAATTATAAATCAGAGTTGGAAAGCAAGATGGCAACAAAGAAACTTGGTTCAGCCTGGGCCAGTATGAAAACTATTGTAGGCCTTCAGAGCACAGAGCGCAGTAATCGTGTGTTTTTAGATGGTTTTAATTCAGACACAGAGCTGGCTAATGCTCTTAATTGTTTTTATGGTCGTTTTGACTCCTTTGATTTCAGCACAGAAATCCAAGATTTGAAACAGAACCTCAAAGACAATCAGCACTTTAATATTGAGGTGCAGGATGTTAAAAGGGAGTTCTGCGCTGTAAAAGTGAACAAAAGTCAGGGCCCTGATAATATATGTGGGTGCTTGGTAAGGTCCTGTGCACATGAACTGAGTCCTATATTTCATTATATTTTCAATAAGTCCTTACAGACACAACATGTGCCTAAGATCTGGAAAGAAGCCGTGGTTGTTCCCGTTCCAAAATCCAGCTGTCCTAAAATGGTAAACGACTTCAGACCAGTTGCTTTGACTTCAATTTTAATGAAAATTTTTGAAAAAAATGGTCAGATGTGAGGTCCTAAGGCAGACTGAGCATGCATTGGATCCTCTGCAGTTTGCCTATAGGCCACACAAAGGAGTGGAGGATGCCACTGTCACTCTGTTTAACATGCTTTTTAAACATCTGGATTTTAATGGGACACACACCAGGCTTTTATTTGTGGACTTTTCTTCCGCCTTTAATACAATCCAACCTCATATCTTAGTTGAAAGGCTCCTGCAACAATTTGACTTGAGCAATAATCTGGTGGGTTGGATTCTGGATTTCTTAACCAACAGGACGCAGAGAGTAAGGGTCAATGGTACATTGTCTGACCTAAAGTGCTCTTCTACTGGCTCTCCTCAGGGGTGTGTGTTGTCACCACTACTCTTCATCCTGTACACAAACATGTGTCGGAGCAGACATGACAACAGACACATTATAAAGTATGCTGATGACTCAGTTATTGTCAGTCTCCTCCAGGATGGTGAGAGTGGCCACGGCCCAGTAGTTGATGATTTTGTTCACTGGTGTGAGGATTCCTACCTGCAGCTGAATACAACAAAAACTAAAGATATGATTATTGACTTTAGAAGGAAAAATCCCAGGCACAAAGTCACCATACTAAAAGGCCAGACCACCGAATGTGTACAGTCGTACAAATATCTTGGGACGATTATTGATAGTAATTTAAACTTTGAAGTGAACTGTGAAAGGGTGTGCTAAAAGGGTCAGCAACATTTGCATTGCTTGAGAAAACTTGCACGCTTCCAAGTTGACCGAACCATAATGACAATGTTTTATTGGGCTTTTATTGAATCTGTTTTATCCTTTTCTTTAGTGTCATGGTTAGGTCAGATAAAACTGAAACAGAGGAAATCCTTGGATCAGGTAGTTAGATGGTCCAGTCGTTTGCTTGGTGAGTCACAGCTGAGCCTGACATCCCTGTACACCAGACAAGTACAGAGGATGGCTACCTCCATTTTAAATGATGACTCCCACCCTTTGCACTGCCACTTTCAGCTTCTTCCCTCAAGACGGAGGTTTGTTGTCCCAAAAAGTAGAACCCAGCGCTACAAAAACAGCTTTGTCCCTGCTGCTGTCAAAGAGTTGAACAAGCTGTAAAAATATATTGTACATAATTTAGGTGCCTATTTATTAACTTCATTTTATATTTACTTATTTTTGTAGGATGTCACTTGGGTTCTAAATATTTTATTGCGTTTTAGACCTTTGAGTTTTTTAACCTCTTTGACTAGTTTTAACTTTTAGTATGACCCTTCTCTCTTACCTCTGGTTTCTCCCTCATCTCTTTGTCTTTTTATACCCTGATTGATGGAGCCTTGAGTATTTTTATCATGTTTATAGTCAGCTGTGTTTGTGTTTGTGTCTATGTTGAATGTAATTAGTGGCTTGTAAATATGGATGTCACCAGACTGCAAAACAAATCTACCTACGGGTACAAATAAAGTAACCTGAACCTGAACCTGAAGTATTTTGTTTATGTGGTGTCTAAGCTGAAAGAACCTGTAAAGGTCTTGATTTATTAGACCTTGTTTTCTCAAATCTTCAAAACTTCTTTAAGTTTGCCCTTTAAAAAAATCGTTAATATTTTACCAGTCCGTTCTCTTTCCACTTTTTAAATCTAGTGTCTGTTTTATTAGGAGTAAAGTCTTGATCATAGGCAATCCATTGCAGTAATCGATAGGGTTCTTTAGTTTGATTCTCTCTGACTATCTTAAACCAAATTTTTAGCGGGGTCTCTATCCACGGGTTAGTGTTATTCAAAAGTTTAGGTAAGGCATTGTTCCCTATTATCGCCTGTAGGGGGATGTCACTTGTTATTTGGCGTTCCATCTCCTTCCATTGTGCAGTGTAGACTGGGTTACATAGCTCTACTAAAGTTTTAATTTGTGCGGCTTTAAAATAGTCCCTGATATTTGGCAGCGCAAGCCCACCTTTATCTTTATTTAGCTGTAGGGTTCTATATCTGATTCTAGGTCTCTTGCCCTGCCATATGAATCTTGAGATCCTTCTGTCCAGTTCTTGCCATGTTTTTTTGGGAGGTTCTACCGGTATTGTTTGGAAAAGGTATAGAAGACGTGGAAGTATATTCATTTTGACTGCTTCAATTCTTTGTGCGGTACCCAAGAATGGTATCATATTCCATCTTGCTAGATCAGATTTTATTTTTGCCATCAGTGGATCATAGTTTAGTGTTATAATTTTGTTGAGTTGTTTCGGGATATTGACCCCCAGATATTTCATAGATTCCATCTCCCAGTTAGTTTTGAGTTTGCTTAGTAAATATTGATTTGGGTCATAGTTGAATGTTAAAACTTGGGTTTTATGCATGTTTAATTCGTACCCCGATAAATCTCCATACTCTGAAAAAACTGAGATTAGTTCTGGAAAAGAGGTGTCCGGCTGCCCCAGGTATATTAAAATGTCATCAGCAAAGAGTGCTATTTTATGTTCCTTCTGACCAACTGTAATACCTTGAATTTTTTGATTCTGTCTTATCCATTGGCTCAGAGGTTCTATGAAGATTGCAAAGAGCAGTGGAGACAAGGGGCAGCCCTGACGACATCCTCTTTCCAGTTCAAAAGATGATGATAATTTACCGTTAATCCTTATTTTAGCTGTTGGTTTTTTATATAATGCCTGGATAGTTCTAATGAAGTTGTTATGAAAATTGAAACTGGATAAGATTCTATATAGGAAAGACCAGTCAACCGAATCAAATGCTTTTTCAGCATCTAATCCCAATATGGCTGCATTTAAGTTATATTTTTTTATATGATGAATTATGTGTAAAGTGCGTCTAATGTTGTCTTGTGTCTGTCTTTGTCTTATAAAACCTGTTTGGTCTAAATGAATTAAGTCTGTCAGTATATTTTCTAACCTTTTGGCAAGGATAGTGGTAAAAAGCTTATCATCCTGATTTAACACACTGATTGGTCTGTAGTTGGAGCAGTCTAGTTTATCCTTTTCAGGTTTAGGTATGACTGCAATGACCCCTTCTCTCCAGGAGGGGGGGATTTCCCCTGTGTGGAGGACATAGTTAAATGTTTTCAGGAGGAGAGGAGATAGTTGCTGTTTTAAGGTTTTGTACCACTCTGCTGTATAGCCATCTGCTCCTGGGGATTTGTTAGCTTTAAGTTTCATAATTGCTTTTTCTAATTCTTTAGGTTGTATTTCTGACAGTAGTATTTTATTTTGTGACTCAGTAAGTTGGGGAAGGTTTAATGTGTTTAGGAATGCTTCGGATGTGTTTTTATGTTTTTTGAGGGAGTACAAGTTCTTGTAGTAGTTGTCGAAGCTTTTAAGAATATCCTGAATTCTAAATTTTATTTCCTTTGATACTGGGTCTCTGATTTTGTAGATTGCTCTCTCCGTTTGTTGTTTCCTCAATTTATAGGCTAGTAATTTTGCCGATTTGCTGCCTGTTTCATAGTATTTTTGTTTCAGAAATGTAAGTTTCTTCTGGATTTCTATTGTGTAGATCTCATTTATTTGTTTTTTAATTTCCTTAATTTTGAGCAAGTCATTAGAATGAGTGTTGTCTTTGTGCTCTTTTTCTAGGTTCTTAAGTTCTGACTCTAATGTGATTAGTTTTTCTTGTCTCAGTTTCTTTTGGATTGCCAGTTTTGCGATAATCTTTCCCCTTATTACAGCTTTGCATGCGTCCCACAGTATTAAAGGGGATACTTCTCCATTATCATTTTCTTCCAAATATCTGAGAATATCTGATTCCAATTCATCTTTCAGTGGTCCTTTCAGCACATTTGAATTTAACCTCCAAGAAAATGTATTATTTGTGTATTTTTGGATACTTAAGTCCATATAGATCGGACTGTGGTCAGAGAGATCCATCAGTCCTATTTTACATGTTTTTACTCTTCCAATGTCTATATGAAACATAAAAAAATAGTCAATCCTTGAGTATGATGAATGTGGTGCTGAGTAAAATGTATAATCTTTTACACTGGGGTTGAATTCCCTCCACACGTCACAGATTCCCATTTCTTTTAGTAGCATCCGAGTTTTTCTACCTTGAGTGTTATTTTGATGTGGAGAATTACCTGATGCATCCCAGTATGGGTTCAGTCTTAGACTGAAGTCTCCACCACATATCACTAAACCTTGGGCTTTAGTTATCATTAGGTCAAATTTCCAGTTAGCCCCTGGAGGTGCATATACATTCAGCAGGGTGATATCTTCTCCCTCTAGCCGCCCAAGTACCATACTGAATCTCCTTTCTTTATCTTTGCGTTCTGATTTTTTTTCAAATATAATTTTGGTTGAGATCAATGTCGCTACTCCCCTCCTCCTCCCTGATTTATATGAAGATGAAGAGATCAGTTTAAACCCTTTTCTATTGAGTTTAGTGTGTTCCACGTCTGTTAGGTGAGTTTCCTGTAAAATATTATTCCTGCTTTGTCTTTTTTCATTTTGCCTAGAATCTTGGATCTTTTAACTGGATTCAGGATCCCTTTTACATTATATGAGATTATTTTGGTTACACCCTGTTTCTCCATTGTGTTGTCTTATTTAGTATAACAGTGTGGTGGCCCTCTTTTATGCTACTCAGAAACTGAAAGAACATTAAGAACATAGTATATAAAACTTTAAAACAAAAAACTGACAAAAGATCTTCCTGAGCTGAGGTCTTTTTAGTGACCTTAGAAGAGCCTTGATGGTGTGTTGGCTCTGAGGGAAATTCCTCAGATCCCGTTACGTGCTGAGGGCCCTCTCTTACCCCTGTAAGTTGTCCCATGTTTTTAACATGAATTTCAGATCCCAATCCGAACTTGTAATGATTTTTTTTTTATGCCTATACCCTATGAAATTGTGCGCAACCTCCCACCACCATCACAGCAAACAATCACGTTAATACAGTATTTGTTAGTGTGGAGAGATCATGTGGTTCATTGCCACATTTCTATTGTAACAAGTTTTTTTTTTTTTAAAAAAGACTTATTTGTTTCTAATATTATGTCTGTTCCATGAAATGTTTTACCACTTGCTGATTCTGCATCTCCTTTAATGTTTGTTACCTTGTAGGAGGAGGGTTGGATGCGCAGATTGACTAAAAATATCGTTATTCCCTCCTGTAAACGGCCAGTTTTTCCTTATAGCTCTGGCGCTGGGTTTCCCGCTGCTGGCCCGTGGATTTTGAGGGTCTCTGTGTGGACCACGATTGAGCCTTGATTCTTTCGATCGGGTCTGCTGCGGGTTTATACACTGTTACCGGGAGTCCTCTTCTCGCCATATCTGTAGTTGCTTCTTCCGCCGAGTTGTAGAGGCACGTCTCATCCCCGTAAAAAACCCGCAGCTTCGCCGGAAATGGAGTCTGAAAGCGCAGTTTCTTCTCTCGTAGTACCTTTTTAGTGTCATTGTATTCCCGACGCTTTTTAAGGACCTCCGGGGCGTAGTCGTGTTCCACGAAAACTTTTCTCTCTTGGTGCATAAATCCTTTTTTCTGCCAAGCCAGTCTTACAACCTCTTCTTTTATTCTGGAGTTGGAGAACTTCACCACCACCAATCTTGGTGGCGCTTCCGCCGCCGGCCTAGGGGCTAATGTACGGTGCGCCCTTTCTATCTTCAAGTCGGTCGTTTGGGGAATATCCAACTTCTCTCTCAGTAAGGATTCCACGCATGCTGCCATTGTGGTGAAACCGTCCTCGACTCCTTCTTTCAGACCATGAATTCTTATGTTGTCTCTTCTTAGTCTTCCTTCTTGGTCGGTTAGCTTAGCCTCCAGTCTTGACTGTCGTTTGTGTAGTTCCAGCACGGTATCTTCCAGCCCTTTTATTCTTTCCTCTGCTTCCATGATTCGGTCCTCGGCCTGGTCCACTCTGCTGTTTGTCCTTTTTATTTCGTCTTTGATTTCACGAAATTCGGCCCAACACTCTCGGTGAAATTGTCTTAATTCTTTAAGTACCATTTTTAAGCTAACCTTGTTGCTAGCTTCATTCAGCTCCTCGTCTTCTGAATGGATATCATCCGGATCAGATTCTCCGGCCGATGCGTGTCCTGGCCTGGTAAATGTCGATTTCTTCTGTTTTCCTTTAGGCATGATGACTTTGTCTTTTTATTTTCACTCTTCCAAAAATCTGTTAAATCTGATTTTCAAGGTATTTTCCTGGATCGGGTCTGGGAGCTTCAGCGTTAAGCTGCTATCACCATGGTGTCCAGACCGGAAGTCCACAAAACTATTTTTTAAAATTAATTTTATGTAATATTCTAATTTTTTGAAAAACTGAATTTGGGGTTTTCATGGGCTGTAAGTCATAATCATGAAAATTAAAATAAATAAACACTTCAAATATATCACTCTTTATGTAATGAATCTATATAATATATGGGTTTCACTTTCTGAAATGAGTGACAAAAAATATTGAACTTTTTCATGATATTCTAATTTTTGGAGATCTACCTGTATCATTATTGAAATGAGTTTGTAACTTCTAACTTGGCACATATGAACCCGACTGAAAAAAACAGTTCAGTGGACAGGCAAAGGTAAACCAGTGAGTAGAAGATGAATAAACATGACCATTTCCTGACTGAGACTGTGACCCAGGCCTTCTCCTCCAACATCAGTGCCCCCCCCCCCAGCACACACACACACACCAGTTTGTTTGTGAGTATAGCTTTACAGACAGCACACGCCACATCAAGTGCATTTTGAAGAAGAAAACTTTATTTCAAAGATGTGAGAGTAGAAAAGGATAAATAAAAATAACACAATCAAAACAAAGCAACACAAAACAATATTTCTTAACATGCCCGAAAAGGAGTAGGAAGAAGCATAAGCTGTTTTAAAAATCCTACCTCTTCTCCACTATTTAGACATAATTAACTGTCAACTGTCTTCCTGTTTGCTCCTTATTTACAAATTTTTATATCTGTATGTATAATATAAATATATACACATACATACACATGCATACATACATATACACACACATATACACATACATACATACATACATGCACATACCTTAATGTATATGAACCATAGACAAAACTAATGTCAATAAGTAAGTAATCTGTGAGAACACCTGATCAAAACCCTTCTTCCTCACTATGCATTGTGAAAACCATATTTTTGTACCGCTCTTTGAACCGGGTCATGCTTGAGCATTGCTTTAGCTCTGCACTTAGTCTGTTCCACAACTTCACTCCGCATCTAGAAATACAAAAACTTTTTAATGTTGTACAGACACAAAGATGTTTAAAGTTTAACTCCCCTCTTAAATTATATTCCCCATCTCTATTAACCACTTGCACTCCGGGCAATTTTCCTAAAAATGCCCAAAAATAACGTGCCCAAAGTAAATCGAAAGCTGTTATTCAACCCTTTGCAGCATCTTCATGGGGTTGGTCTCATTTAAAAGAAAACACTTTGAATTTTTTGGCAAAAAAAACATAATCTCTCTACGTGCTCCGGCCACTGAGTTACAGTCATCTAAACATACTGAACTTGAAGAAAAAAAAATTGGACACAGTGTTTTTTTGGATACAAATGCTTGTAAATAACACACAGCTGTCCGATCCGGCTGGAAAATGAAACAGAAATGTAGAACCAAGTGTTATCCAGCTGAGATCCAAATTTGGTAACAATACCACCAAAAATGAATATTTTACACAGCTTTGTTCTCAGGCTGTTCCCAGGCGTTATGGAACTGTGCCAAATTGTGCCAAATGGCACAGTTTGGAAAAACGTCTGTAACTTTTGAATAATTCAATGTAGAATCTTCATTTTAGGCTCTAATGAAAGGTCACACTCAGGGCTGTGTCTGTGTGTGTGTGTGTGGGCGGGGGGTCGTTCCCCCCCCCCGCTACCAAGGACCAAATTCGGCCCTCGCTACATGACGGAATACACTCTTTTTTTTTTTTCCTTGCATGTTTTCACAGCGGCCCCCCCCCCCCCCGCTACTGTGTGTGTGTGTGGGGGGGGGGAACCGTGAACGGACCGTGAACGCCCCCCCCTCGCTACAGAAGAGGGCCATCGCTACATGATGGAATAGACTGATATGCTTCCCCCCCACGGACCGGGGAGTGTTCGGACCGTGCCCCCCCCCCCCCCCCGCTCCTCTTCTGCAGCGGGGTGGGGGGGCGTTCACGGTCCGAACACGGCAAATGAACCGTTTATCGCGGCGCACGCACTTCGTATTTCGTGCGCAGTACAGTTGTAATTTACCGATCGGTCAAAAGTCATTTTTGGATTACAGTTTTCAGGGATAAATAATAATTTAGCTTATAACACCTTACCTCTTCAAAGCAGCAGAGTCGTGGCGAACAGCTCTTCCCACGTGTCAGACGAACGCGATGCTGCTCCGCTCGTGGATCCCGATCAATATAATTCCATTATTGCCGTTTTGGTGAATGATTTACGACTTTTGTCGTCGGCCTCCGTCTATTCTGCTGAAATGAGTGCAGGTCCCACTTGTGGGTGTTCTCCATGCTGCTGGGTGAGCCTGGGTCTGTAGGAGATTTGTACAGAGTCCTTCTGCAGCAGTAAATATCGCTTCACCCAGCCAGAATTTCTGTGCTTCAATTGGCTCCTGCGTTCACAGTAGGCGGGTCCTCCTTCCTAGATTTTCATTCAATGGTTCTTCAAGGTTTCAGAAACCCAATTCAAGGCTCTTATTAGTCAAATGAGAGGTCAATCAGATGAACTAATCTGTTCGCGGCTGTCTCTGCAGTTTTTTTTTGAGTGGCGCTTGGACGCTACTACATCACCATCACCACCATCATGCGTCATGCGCACGAGGGCGCACGAGCGTGCTCTCGCGCGCCCTCGTACATCATAGGACGCAGAGACTTGCCCGCCCGCGGAACAACGGAGCGCAAGTGGTTAAAAGAGAGTTTCTGAATATTGCCAGGGAGCTGTTTTTTTTTATTGCTTTATACTGTCATAAACTGGCCCGGCAGGGGCAGGAAATAGACCCAAACGCTGGAGCTGTGAATTTGCAGGTGGTTTTAATGAACACAAATTAGAACAGCAGAGTAAAAACTTACAAGGCTTTCGGCAAACAGGACACCCAAAATGACAAATAGCCCGACGGCTAAGGCGTGCAGAAACGCCAGGAGAAAATAGAGAGAAGCGTGGGATGCATGCAGGTGTAAAGACTAAAAATAGATGTGGAACGCACGTCAGATAACAGAGAGGATAAGGATACGAAACTTACGTCTGGGTCCTGAGAAGGATGCTCCAATGAACTGTGTTGCAGTGGCCTTTAAATAGGGCACAGAGGAAACAGTTACAAATGGAGACAGGTGTGGGTAACAGGAGCGAGGATAATCAGACCAAAAATAATGACAGCTGTGACAGCCCGTGAACTTGAACCAAAAGCGGACGTAAACACAGGGTGCCGTCAAAATAAAAGCACAGGAGAATATAGATACAAAATGAGATATGACACAAGAAGAAAATAGTAATAATAATAATCCATCGAGGCCAGGACAAGATAAAATACAGAATTCAAGAGCTGCTAATAATACAGAACTAATAAATACCGAAGTTGCAAAAGGAGAACTGAAGGCAAGGGCGAAGAAGGCTCAAATATAACCCCAGGAAGATATATTATAAACACAAGATGATCCAAAAACCCATGATAATAAACATGATATAATGACCAAACTAAGATACCATAACAGGGCAACTCAAAACAAGCAGAAACAAAGAGCAAACTCAGATAACATCATCCATATTAAATGCAAAACAGAAATGGGGGAATTACAGAAAATAATCAAACTAACAAAGGAGCGTGAGCACGGTTCCTCAGCCGTGCTCTGCATCATGACATATACATTATTTTTGATGTATGAAAATGTACTAAATCAGTGAACTTTACTATTTTTGATTTTAAGAAAAGTGAATTTGTATGAATGTCCCCCTCATGGATCATCACCTTATCGTGGTGGGGGGGGGTTTGCGTGCCCCAGTGATCCCAGGAGCTATGTTGTACGGGGCAATTTGCCTCTGATAGGGTCACCCAAGACAAACTGGTCCTGGGTGAAGGGCCAGACCAAGAACGATCCAACAGACTCTCATGATAAATTCTATATCAAGGATTCAATGTACCCCGCCCGGTATGGGGTTACCAGGGCCCCACCCTGGAGCCAGGCCTGGGAGAGGGGCTTGATGGCTAGCGTCTGGTGGCCGGGTTTCCACCCATGGGTCCCGGCCGGGCTCAGCCCGAAGGAGTTACGTGAGTCCACCCTCCAGTGGGCTCACCACCTGCAGGAGGGATCATGGGGGTCCGGTGCTATAAGGATTAGGTGGCGGTCAAAGGCGGAAACCTTGGTGGACTAATCCCAAGCTTTCTAAACTGGCTTTTGGTACGTGGAATGTCACCTCTCTGGTGGGGAAAGAGCCTGAGCTGGTGTACGAGGTTGCGAGATATCGGCTAGATATAGTCGGCCTCACCTCAACACACAGCTCCGGTTCTGGAACCAGTCTCCTGGAGAGGGGCTGAAGCTTGGCCTTTTCTGGAGTTGCCCCGGGCGAGAGGCGACGAGCATGGGTGGGTATTCTTGTATCTCCCCACCTTGCTGCCTCTATATTGGAGTTTTTCCCGGTGGATGAAAGGGTTACTTCCCTGCGTCTTCGGGTTGGGAAACGGGTCCTGACCATCATTTGTGCCTATGCACCAAATGATGTTTCAGAGTACCCACCCTTTTTGGAGTCTGTGACTGGGGTGCTGGAGGGTGCTCCTCTTGGAGACTCTATTGTCCTACTGGGGGACTTCAATGCGCATGTGGGCAATGACAGTGAAACCTAGAGGGGGGTGATTGGGAGGAACGGCCTGCCCGATCTGAACCCGAGTGGTGTTCAGTTATTGGACTTCTGTGCTAAACACAGTTTGTCCATAACGAACACCATGTTCAAGCATAAGGGTGTCCATATGTGCACCTGGCACCAGGATGCCCTAGGTCGCAGGTCGATGATCGATTTTGTTATTGTGTCATCAGACCTGTGACCGTATGTCTTGGACACTCGGGTAAAGAGAGGTGCAGAGCTGTCAACTGATCACCACCTGGTGGTGAGTTGGATCCGATGGCAGGGGAGGAAGCCATTCAGACCTGGTAGACCCAAACGTATAGTGAGGGTATGCTGGGAACGTCTGGCTGAGGCCCCTGTCCGAGAGGTCTTCAACTCCCACCTCCAGAAGAACTTCAACCACATTCCGAGGGAGTCTGGAGACATGGAGTCTGAATGGGCCACGTTCTCCACTTCTATTGTTGAAGCGGCGGCCCAGAGCTGCAGCTGCAAGGTCGTCGGAGCATCTCGTGGTGGCAACCCCCGAACCAAGTGGTGGACACCAGTGGAGAGGGGGGCCATTAAGCTGAAGAAGGAGTCCTATCAGGCTTGGTTGGCTTGTGGGACTCCCGAAGCAGCTGAGGTGTACCGGCAGGCCAAGCAGAGTGCAGCTCGGGTGGTTGCTGAAGCAAAAACCCGGGTATGGGAGGAGTTTGGTGAGGCCATGGAACAAGACTTTCGGTCGGCCTTGAAGAGATTCTGGCAAACTGTCCAGCGGCTCAGGAGGTGGAAGCAGCTCCCTGTCCACACTGTGTATGGTGTGGATGGGGCGCTGTTGACTTCGACTGGGGATATCATTGGGAGGTGGAAGGAATACTTTGAGGATCTCCTCAATCCCACTGATACGCCTTCCACAGAGGAACCAGGGCTTGTGGACGAGGGGGACGACTCGCCTATCACAGGGGCTGAGGTCGCCAAGGTGGTTGAAAATCTCCTTGGTGGCCGGGCCCCGGAGGTGGACGAGGTTCGCCCTGAGTACCTCAAGGCCCTGGATGTTGTAGGGCTGTCATAGTTGACACGCCTCTTCAACATTGCGTGGAGGTTGGGGACAGTGCCTTTGGCATGGCAAACCGGGGTGGTGGTTCCTCTCTTCAAAAAAAAAGGGGACCAGAGGGTGTGCTCCAACTTTAGAGGGATCACACTCCTCAGCCTCCCTGGGAAGGTCTATGCCAAGGTACTGGAGAGGAAAGTCCGGCCGTTGGTTGAACCTCGGATTCAGGAGGAGCAATGTGGTTTTCGTCCTGGCCGTGGCACATCGGACCAGCTCTTTACCCTCTCGAGAATTCTCGAGGGCTCGTGGGAGTTTGCCCAACCAGTTTACATGTGTTTTGGGGACTTGGAGAAGGCATTCGACCGCGTCCCTCGTGGTTTTTTGTGGGGGGTGCTTCGGGAGTATGGGGTGTCGGGCTTGTTGTTACGAGCTATTTGGTCTCTGTATGACCGTTGTGAGAGTTTGGTTCGTATTGCCATCACTCAGTCGGACTCATTCCCAGTGAGAGTTGGACTCCGCCAGAACTACCCTCTGTCACTGATCCTGTTCATAATTTTTAGGGACAGGATTTCTAGGTTCAGCCAGGGAATGGAGGGTGTCATGCTTGGTGACCACAGGATCTCATCTCTGTTGTTTTCAGATGATGTTGTCCTGTTGGCTTCATCCAGCAATGACCTACAGTTCTTGCTGGGACGGTTTGCCGCTGAGTGTGAAGCGGCTGGGATGAGAATCAGCACCTCCAAGTCTGAGTCCATGGTCCTCAGCCGGAAAAAGGTGGATTGTCCTCTCTGGGTTGGGGACAGGCTCCTGCTCCAAGTGGAGGAGTTTAAGTATCTTGGGGACTTATTGACGAGTGAGGGGAGAATGGAGCGAGAGATTGACAGACGGATCGGAGCAGCATCTGCAGTGATGCGGACGTTGTACCAGTCTGTTGTGGTGAAGAGGGAGCTGAGTTCTAAGGCAAAGCTGTCGATTTACCAGTCAATCTACGTTCCTACTCTTACCTATGGTCACGAGCTTTGGGTAATGACCAAAAGAATGAGGTCGCGGATACAAGCAGCTGAAATGAGCTTTCCCCGTAGAATTGCTGGACTCACCCTCAGAGATAGGGTGAGGAGCTCAGTCATCCAGGAGGGGCTCAGAGGTAGGACCGCTGCTCCTCCACATTGAAAGGAGTCAGTTGAGGTGGTATGGGCATCTGATTAGGATGCCTCCTGGACGCCTCCCACTTGAGGTGTTTCGGACACGTCCCACTGGGAGGAGACCCCGGGGCAGACCCAGGACTTGCTGGAGAGACTATGTCTCCCAGCTGGTCTGGGAATGCCTTGGTATCCTCTCTGAAGAGCTGGAGCAGGTGGCTGGGGAGAGGGAAGTTTGGGCTTCTCTGCTTGAACTGCTGCCTCCGTGACCCGGACCTCTGGAAAAGCGGTAGAAGATGGATGGATGGATGGATGTATAGTGGTGTGAAAAAGTGTCTGCCCCTTCCTGATTTCTAATTTTTTTGTACATTTGTCACACTTAAATGTCTCAGATCATTAAACAAACTTAAATATTAGACAAAAGATAACACAAGTAAACACAAAATGCAGTTTTTAAATGAAGGTGTTTATTATTAAGGGAAAAAAATCCAAACCTACATGGCCCTGTGTGAAAAAGTGATTGCCCCCTAAACCTAATAATTGGTTGGGCCACCCTTATCAGCAACAACTGCAATCAAGTGTTTGCGATAACTGATAATGAGTCTTTTACAGCACTGTGGAGGAATTTTGGCCCACTCATCTTTGCAGAATTGTTGTAATTCAGCCACATTGGAGGGTTTTCAAGCATGAACTGCCTTTTTTTTTTATCTAAGTTTTTGTAAAGGGTATACAGGTCGTTACAGCAATGCATTGTTTACATTTTCATCACATGTTCCCTTATTTTCTGACATCTGACAACATTGGAAGATTAATTCTTACAACACCCCTTTTTTTTTTTTTTTTAAAGTGAAAGAAAAAGTGAAATTAAAGAGGAAAAAAAAAAAAAAAATTAAAAAAAACAAACAAACCAGTAAAAAACAAACAAAAAGAAAAAGTAAGTAAATAAAGATAAAAGAGCATCTGAGTAGCTTTGGAACAAAGAGCGGAACCATTATTGAAATGGTATTTGTCAAAGATTAGATCTAATGGAAGACACATATGCGGTCCAGGGTTGCCAAAAGTTCATGAACCCATCCATGTCCTGTCTCAGTGCGAATGTCAACTTTTCCATCGAGTAAATGTCTTGGATCACGTTAGTCCAATCTTCAGGTGTAGGACAGTCCTTCAACATCCATTTTTTAGTTAGAGCTTTTTTGCTTGCCAATATTAAAACATTGAATAAGTATTTTTCTCCTCGTCTTTCCAGTGAGTCCGGTAGTAAACCCAAATACAAAGTTACAAAAGAAAAGGGAACTGTAATTTTGAATATTTTCCCCAATATTGTCTGTACCTTGGTCCAATATTGGTGGATAACTGGGCATGACCAAAACACATGAAAATGATTTGCAGTCTTTTCACCACACAAGCGCCAACAGTTCAATCCCTTATGGGTAAATTTGTTTTGTGCAGGTGTTCTGAAAAATCTTGCCAAGTTTTTCCATCCAAATTCTCTCCACTGCAGGGATGAGGTACTTTTCCATTGCTGTTTATTTAGCTTTTCCCATATTTCCAGTTGTAAAGTGAAATTCCCCTCTTTTTCCCATCTCTCTTTTATATAAGATGTGTTGTCTCCTTTTAAGTCTTGAAGACCTTGGTATATTTTAGAAATGTATCTGATCCCTGGGATCCCTTTATATGCCATTAAGAAGACCTTCAGAACACCTGACTGGGCCCTTTCCAAAACCTCCTTTTTAAGTATATTGTTTATGTGGTGTCTAAGCTGGAAGAACCTGTAAAGGTCTTGATTTATTAGGCCTTGTTTTTTCAAATCTTCAAAACTTCTTAAGATTTGCCCTTTAAAAAAATCGTAATATTTTATCAGCCCTTTCTCCTTCCACTTTTTAAATCTGGTGTCTGTTTTATTAGGAGTAAAGTCCTGATCATAGGCGATCCATTGCAGAAGTCGATAGGGCTCTTTAGTTTGATTCTCTCTGACTATCTTAAACCAAATTTTTAGCGGGGTCTCTATCCACGGGTTAGTGTTATTCAAAAGCTTAGGTAAGGCATTGTTCCCTATTATCGCCTGTAGGGGGATGTCACTTGTTATTTGGCATTCGATCTCCTTCCATTGTGCAGTGTAGACTGGGTTACATATCTCTACTAAAGTTTTAATTTGTGCGGCTTTAAAGTAGTCCCTGATATTTGGCAGCGCGAGCCCACCTTTGTCTTTGTTTAGCTGTAGGGTTCTATATCTGATTCTAGGTCTCTTGCCCTGCCATATGAATCTTGAGATCCTTCTGTCCAGCTCCTGCCATGTTTTTTTGGGAGGTTCTACCGGTATTGTTTGGAAAAGGTATAGAAGACGTGGAAGTATATTCATTTTGACTGCTTCAATTCTTTGTGCAGTACCCAAGAATGGTATCATATTCCATCTTGCTAGGTCAGATTTTATTTTTGTCACCAGTGGATCATAGTTTAGTGATATAATTTTGTTGAGTTGTTTCGGGATATTGACCCCCAGATATTTCATAGATTCCGACTCCCAGTTAGTTTTGAGTTTGCTTAGTGAATAATGATTTGGGTCATAGTTGAATGTTAAAACTTGGGTTTTATGCATGTTTAATTTGTACCCCGATAAATCTCCATACTCTGAAAAAACTGAGGTTAGTTCTGGTAAAGAAGTGTCCGGCTGCCCTAGGTATATTAAAATGTCATCAGCAAAGAGTGCTATTTTATGTTCCTTCTGACCAAGTGTAATACCTTGAATTTTTTGGTTTTGTCTTATCCATTGGCTCAGAGGTTCTATGAAGATTGCAAAGAGCAGTGGAGACAGGGGGCAGCCCTGATGACATCCTCTTTCCAGTTCAAAAGATGATGATAAATTACCGTTAATCCTTATTTTAGCTGTTGGTTTTTTATATAATGCCTGTATAGTTCTAATGAAGTTGTTATGAAAATTGAAACTGGATAAGATTCTATATAGAAAAGACCAGTCAACCGAATCGAATGCTTTTTCAGCATCTAATCCCAATATGACTGCATTTAAGTTATATTTTTTTATATGATGAATTATGTGTAAAGTGCGTCGAATGTTGTCTTGTGTCTGTCTTTGTCTTATAAAACCTGTTTGGTCTAAATGAATTAGGTCTGTCAGTATATTTTCTAACCTTTTGGCAAGGATAATGGTAAAAAGCTTATAGTCCTGATTTAGTACACTGATTGGTCTGTAGTTGGAGCACTCTAGTTTATCCTTTTCAGGTTTAGGTATAACTGCAATGACCCCTTCTCTCCAGGAGGGGGGGATGAACCGCCTTTTTAAGGTCATGTCACAGCATCTCAATCGGATTCAGGTCAGGACTTTGACTAGGCCACTCCAGAGTCTTCATTTTGTTTTTCTTAAGCCATTCAGAGGTGGACACTCTGATGTGTTTTGGATCATTGTCCTGCTGCAGAACCTAAGTGCACTTCAGCTTGAGGTCACAAACAGATGGCTGGAAATGCTCCTTTAGGATTTTTTGGTAGACAGTAGAATTCATGGTTCCATTTACCACAGCAAGTCTTCCAGGTCCTGAAGCAGCAAAACAGCTCCAGACCATTACACTACCACCACCATATTTTACTGCTGGTATGATGTTCCTTTTCTGAAATGCTGTGTTACTTTTATGCTAGATGTAATGGGACACACACCTTCCAAAAAGTTCAACTTTTGTCTCGTCCGTCCACAGAGTATTTTCCCAAAAGTCTTGGGGATCATCAAGATGTTTTCTGGCAAAACTGAGACGAGCCTTTATGTTATTTTGCTCAGCAGTGGTTTTCGTCTTGGAACTCTGCCATGCAGACCATTTTTGCCCAGTCTATTTCTTATGGTGGAGTCATGATCACTGACCTTAACTGAGGCAAGTGAGGCCTGCAGTTCTTTGGATGTTGTTGTGGGGCCTTTTGTGACCTCTTGGATGATTTGTCGCTGCACTCTTGGGGTAATTTTGGTTGGCCGGCCAGTCCTGGGAAGGTTCACCCCTGTTCCATGTTTTCGCCATTTGTGGACAATGGCTCTCACTGTGGCTCGCTGGAGTCCCAAAGGTTTAGAAATGGCTTTATAGCCTTTTCCAGACTGATAGATCTCAATTACTTTGTTTCTCATTTGTTGCTGAATTTCTTTGGATTGCAGCATGATGTCTAGCTTTTGAGGATCTTTTGGTCTACTTCACTTTGTCAGCCAGGTCCTATTTAAGTGATTTCTTGATTGAGAAGAGGTGTGGCAGTAATCAGGCCTGGGTGTGGCTAGAGAAATTGAACTCAGCTTTCCAAAATTGTGATAAACCACAGTTAATTTATGTTTTAACGGGGGGCGGGGGGGTCACTTTTTCACACAGGGCCATGTAGGTTTGGATTTTGTTTTACCCTTAATAGTAAACACCTTCATTTAAAAACTGCATTTTGTGTTTACTTGTGTTATCTTTGTGTAATATTTAAATTTGTTTGATGATATGAAACATTTAAGTATGACAAACATACAAAAAATGAGAAATCAGGAAGGGGCAAACACTTTTTCACACCACTCTGTGTGTGTGTGTGTGTAATACCATTGTTACTGCAGTTTAGTTTTGCTTATATTTGGTGCTTATACAGTCATGTGAAAAAAATAGGACACCCTCTTTAAGCCTGTGTGTGTGTGTTTTTTTAACACATTTTGACATATGGATATTTAATATCAATGTTAAAAATACTGGGAGATTCACGTATTACAACTAAACAATTAAAAATGAATTAAAGACTTGTCAAATTTTCTGTAAAATGTAATTCTAAACAAATAGTGAGGAATAAATTTGCCCCCCCCCCATCTTTTTTAGGACACCCCCACATTAATGCCCACTTACAGTGGCTAAAATAAATTTTAAAAAATGCAAATAAGACAAAAACAAGGTTAGACGTAGATACGTGAACATTTCTTAATAAAGACCTGAATATTTAAAGGGATGTCCAAATTTTTTCACATGACTGTATATTGGGCAGCTCGGTGGAGCAGTGGTTAGCACTGTGGCAGCACAGTAAGAAGGTTGTGGGTTTGATCCCATCCCCTGACCATCAGTGACTGTTCTGTGTGGAGTTTGCATGTTGTCTGCGTGGGTTTACCCCAGGTACTCTGGTTTCCTCCCACAGGCTAAAAACATGCAAGTTAGGTTAAGTGGAGGCTTTAAAGTGGTCCTAGGTGTGAAGGGATTGGTGCTGCACCATGGATGCCCTGAATTTCCCTGTGGGATTAATAAAAGTATACAAAAAAAATACATTTAGATTTTAAATGCTACAATAAACATATGAAGAGTTTTCAGTGAAGATATATATTCACTGAAAACTCTATATAGTGAACTATATTCACTATATATATATATATAAGATAAGATAAGATAAGCCTTTATTAGTCCCACAACGGGGAAATTCCAGGATTGCAACAGCACAGGGATAGCAACACTCAGAGCAACAATCAGAAGGCAAAAAAAAAACAAGCAAGCAAGAGCAGCTAATATACATATGTACATATTACTATAAAATATATATATACACACACACACACACACAGACACACAGTGCAGAGCATTGTAGCTGGATGGAATAAATATATGAATATATGAACACAGTGCAGAGCATTGTAGCTAGATGGAATAAATATGTAAATATATAAACACCTACAGTACGGAGCATTGCAGCTAGGTGGAATAAATATGCAAGTATATAAACACACACAGTGCGGAGCAATGTAGCTAGATGGAATAATATGTAGATATATAAAAACACAGTGCAGAGCATTGTAGCTAGATGGAATAAATATATAGATATATAAATATAAACACACCCAGTGCTGAGCATTGTAGCTAGATGGAATAAATATATAGATATATAAATATAAACACACCCAGTGCAGAGCATTGTAGCTAGATGGAATAAATATGTAAATATATAAACACACACAGTGCAGAGCATTGTTGCTAGGTGGGATGAAACAGCATAACCGTCTATTTAGTTATCCTACATGGTATGATTATGTGCCCATACATATTCTCACCCTCCATAGCGACCGGTATGTTCCTAGTTGTATGCCGGAGAGGACCATTGTGTAAGTCTATTGCATCTTTTGCATTCAAAAAACTATTAGTTTGTTACGTCTTTTTGCTATCTCTGCGAGCAACCCTGCTTAGGTTGTACAGTCTGACAGCCGTTGGTAGGAAGGACCTACGAAACCTCTCGGTTGTGCACCTGGGATGATGTAGTCTGCTGCTAAATGAGCTCCTCAGTGCATCCAGTATGTCCTGCATAGGGTGGAACTCGGACTCCAGCAGAGATGACAGTTTAGCCACCGTCCTTCTCTCTCCTATCTCCTCCATCGGATCAAGGCGTTGCCCCAGGACAGAGCTAGCTTTCTTAATCAGTTTGTTCAGTCTCTTCCTATCGGCTGCAGTAATGCCACTGCCCCAGCAGACCACTCCAAAAGTGATGGCTGATGCCACCACCGTGTCATAGAATGACTTCAGCAGCGCCCCTTGTACACCAAAAGACCTGAGTCTCCTCAGCAGGAACAGCCTGCGCTGTCCCTTCTTGTAGAGTGCGTCAGTATTGTGTGACCAGTCTAGTTTATTGTTCAGATGAATACCCAGGTACTTGTAGGATGTCACCATCTCGATGTCTGTTCCCTGTATATTTACTGGTGCTGTGAGGGGCTGCCCATGCCTGCGGCAGTCCACCACCAGCTCCTTAGTTTTCCTCGCGTTGATCTGGAGGCAGTTCCGATGGCACCAGTCCACAAAGTCCTGGATAAGCCCTCTGTACTCAGCTTCATCTCCGCTGGAGATGAGACCAACGATCGCAGAGTCATCAGAGAACTTCTGTAGATGGCAATGTGTTGTGTTGTGTGAGAAGTCCGCAGTATAAAGAGTGAACAGGAAGGGAGCCAGCACCGTTCCCTGGGGGGCCCCCGTGCTACTGATGATCGTGTCGGAAACACAGTCCCGGGTTCTCACAAACTGAGGCCGGTTCGTGAGGTAGTCCAGGATCCATGATGACAGGTGCTGGTCCACCCCTGCGCGCAGCAGCTTGTCCTTCAGGATCATCGGTTGGATGGTGTTGAAAGCACTGGAGAAGTCAAAGAACATGATCCTCACCATATTCCCGGGCTTCTCCAGGTGGGACAGAGAACGGTGAAGGAGGAAGATCACCGCATCCTCCACCCCAATGCCATGCTGGTAGGCGAACTGGAGTGGATCCATCGCTGGTTCCACCAGGGGGCGGAGGTGAGCAAGGAGCAGTCTCTCCAGGGTCTTCATCAAGTGGGACGTCAAGGCCACCGGTCTGAAGCTGTTCAGGTCTTTGGGGTGGGAAGTTTTTGGTACAGGTACCACACAAGATGTTTTCCACAGCTGTGGTACCCTCCCCAGTTTCAGGTTCATGTTGAAGATATACGTCACAATCCCACACAGCTGGTCTGCACAGGACTTGAGGAGCTTTGCGCTGATGCCGTCCGGTCCCGACGCCTTCCTCGCCTTGATCTTCCTCAGCTCCGTCCTCACCTGGGTCTTGGTCAGGGTCAGGATGGGGGGCTGTGTGTTGGGAGTGGGGGGGGTGTCGGTGGAGTGGGGAGTGGGCAGCAGGACTTGATTTCTTAGTGGCAGCAGTGGTTGTTGTGCAGACAGGGGGGAGGGCGGTTGGTCAAATCTATTGAAAAACAGATTCAGGTTGTTCGCCCACTCCCTGCCCCCCGTGGCCTGGGGGGAGGTATTCTGGAGCCCCGAGATGGTTTTGAGGTTTCTCCAGACCCCGCTGATGTCGCTCTGTTGCAGCTTGTCCTCCATCTTCTTCCTGAAGCTGTCCTTGCCTTCTCTGATCTTTCTCCTCAGCTCCCTCTGTACGGACTTCAGCATCTCCCTGTTCCCCGACCTGAAGATCCTCTTCTTCTCTCTCAGAAGTGTTTTTATCTCAGGGTTGATCCAGGGTTTGTTGTTTGAGTGACGCCGTATGGTCTTGGTGGGAACGGATTATATATATATATATATATATATTATATTATATATATATTGTATATTATATATATATATATATATACAGTATATATACATACTGTATATATGTATATATGTATATGTATATATATATGTATACATACATGTGTATATGTATACATGTATATGTATACATATACATATATACATGTATATGTATACATGTATATATGTATACACACACACATATATATATATATATATATATATATATATATATATATATATATATATATATATATATATATATATATATATATATATATATACACATACAGCCTTATTCCAAAATGGATTATTTTTTTCCCCTCAAAATTCTACACACAATACCCCATAATGACAATGTGAAAAAAGTTTTTTTTTTTTTTTTTTAAATTTTTGCAAAGTTATTAAAATAAAACAACTAAGAAATCACATCTGCATAAGTATTCACAGCCTTTGCCATGAAGTTCAAAACTGAGCTCAGGTGCATCCTGTTTCCACTGATCATCCTTGAGATGTTTCTACAGCTTAATTGGAGTCCATCTGTGACAAATTCAGTTGATTGGGCATGATTTGGAAAGGCAGGCACACACCTGTCTATACAAGGTCCCACAGTTGACAGTGCATGTCAGAGCACAAACTGAGCATGAAGTCAAAAGAATTGTCTGTAGACCTCTGAAACAGGATTGTTTCAAGGTACAAATCTGAGAAAGGGTACAGAAAAAATTTCTGCTGCTTTGAAGGTCCCAATGAGCACAGTGGCCTCCATCATCCATAAATGGAAGAAGTTTGAAACCTCCAGGACTCTTCCTAGAGCTGACCAGCATTCTAAACTGAGCGATCGGGGGAGAAGGGCCTTAGTCAGGAGGGTGACCAAGAATCTGATGGTCACTCTGTCAGTGCTCCAGCGTTCCTCTGTGGAGAGAGAACCTTCCAGAAGGACAACCATCTCTGCAGCAATCCATCAATCAGGTCTGTGTGGTAGAGTGGCCAGACGGAAGCCACTCCTTAGTAAAAGGCACATGGCAGCCTGCCAAGAGTTTTCCAAAAGACACCTGAAGGACTCTCAGACCATGAGAAACAAAATTCTCTGGTCTGATGAGACAAAGATTGAACTCTTTGGTGTCAATGCCAGACGTCATGTTTGGAGGAAACCAAGCCAATACCATCCCTACAGTGAAGCATGGTGGTGGCAGCATCATGCTGTGGGGATGTTTTTCAGTGGCAGAAACTGGGAGACTAGTCAGGATAGAAGGAAAGATGGATGAATGCAGCAATGTACAGAGACATCCTGGATAAAAACCTGCTCCAGAGCACTTTTGACCTCAGACTGGGGAAACGGTTCATCCTTCAGCAGGACAACAACCCTAAGCCCACAGCCAACATATCAAAGGAGTGGCTTCAGGACAACTCTGTGAATGTCCCTGAGTGGTCCAGCCAGGGCCCAGACTTGATTCCAATTGAACATCTCTGGAGAGATCTGAAAATGGCTGTGCACCGACGCTTCCTATCCACGCTGATGGAGCTTGAGAGGTGCTACAAAAAGGAATGGGCCAAACTGCCCAAAGATAGGTGTGCCAAGCTTGTGGCATCATATCCAAAAAGACTTGAGGCTGTAACTGCTGCCAAAGGGGCATCAACAACATATTGAGCAAAGGCTGTGAATACTTATGTACATGTGATTTCTTAGGTTTTTATTTTTAATAAATTTGCAAAAATTTCAAAAAAAACCTTTTTTCACATTGTCATTATGAGGTATTGTGTGTAGAACTTTGAGGAAAAAAAGGAATTTGATCCCTTTTGGAATAAGGTTGAAACATAAAATGTGGAAAGAGTGAAGCACTGTGAATACTTTCTGGATGCAATGTAGCTGGTACAAATGGAGACAGCTACCTTTAATTCTCTCAAAAATATTGTAGCTTTCTGGATGAATGCATCCTCAAGGGCTGATGGGAAAGGGTAAGTATCAGAAAATAAAAGTGTTTTTGCTTAGTTAGACTGTCACTTTAATGTGTGTTAGTGCTGTGCATATGGCAAAGCTGTTTCTGTTGGGATATTTGTAACTTCTGTCTTTGTCACCACAATTAGTGAGCATGGGATGTTGTAGATAGAGCCCCCCTTCATTGCACTATGAAAAAAGCATGCCCCCTCTTGGTGAATGCATGCCTTCTGGGGCTCATAAAAGGCAGCTGCAGTGTAGAAACATAGTTTGTCAATAAATTGAATTTCCCAATGGCAGATATGTTGTGCTGTATATTTCATCATATGATTTGGAGGGCCCCAGCATAGCATTTGCTTATACTGCCCTATGGAGGAAGTGGCTATGATCAATCAGTGCCTGATCTCACAAATTTGCCTCGAGAAGAATGGTCAAAAATTCCCATAAATGCACTTCTAAACCTTGAGGAAAGCCATCCCTGAAGTGTTGAAGCTGTTATAGCTGCAAAGGGTAGCTTTCTACAAGATTTAAGAGTGTGTTCATGGTAATGTTTGACCATTCTTCCAGAAGCATTTATGAGGTCAGGCACTGATGTTGGACAAGAAGGCCTGGCTTGCAGTCACCGCTCTAATTCATCCCAAAGGTGTTCTATTGGGTTGAGGCCAGTTAAGTTTGTCCACACCAAACTCATTCATCCATGTCTTTATGGACCTTACTTTGTGAATTGGTGCTCATTCATTTGAAGGGGTGTCCCAGTACTTTTGGAAATATACTGTATATAGATCAAAATTAGTGGTGAAAGAGTTAAAGCATTAATCACCAGTTAACTCAATGCCCCATTGATCGCAATGAATTTTACAAAGCGCAGTTGTTATTATTTCCAAATATGGGTTTTTGACCTTCTTGCTTTCCATACCTAACCTAACCTGCATGTCTTTGGCCTGTGGGAGGAAACCAGAGTACTCAGAGTAAACCCATGCAGACACGGGGAGAACATGCAAACTCCAAATAGAAGGGTCACAGATGGTCTGGGGGTGGGATCAAACCCACGATGGTCAGGGGTGGAATCGATCCCGTGACCTTCTTGCTGTGCTGCCACAGTGCTAACCACTCCTCCACCATGCTGCACTGCACCACAGTGCTTGGCATCAACTGGGGATTCTAAATTGTCCTTAGGTACAGTATGAATGTGAGAGTGAATGGTTGTCTGTCTCTGAGTTGGCCCTGCGATGGACTGGCGATCTGTCTAGGATGTATCCTGCCTCTCGCCCAAAGATGCTGGGATAGGCTCCAGCCCCCCACAACCCTAAAAGGATTAAGCAGTATCAAGATGGCCTCGATCTTTCTGACACAGGAGGATCTGAAGATGTCCTCCAGGGAGGGCAAAGTGCTACCAATGATTTTTTGGGCATTGTTGATGACCCTCTGCACAGCCTTTCTGTTTTCGGCTGTGGAGCCAGCGTACCACACACCCAGACGGTCGGTGAGCACGCTTTCCACTGAGCAGTGATAGAAGGCCAGCAGCAGCTTCTGGTCCAGGTTGTTCTTCCTCAGGACAAGGAGCAAGTGCAGTTGCTGCTGGGCTTTTTTTTTTTTTTTACCAGGGCCTTGGTCTTGACAATCCAGGAAAGGTCAGAGGAGATGTGGGTGCCCAGGAACCTGAAGGTGGGGACGGTTTCCATGCGGTCACCATTTATGAGGAGGGGGGTAGTCCTGCCTGTTCTTCCTGAAGTCCACTATGAGTTCTTTGGGTTTTTGGACATTCAGTTTCAAGTTGTTTGCTTGGCACCACAGCAGCAGATTCTCTACCTCCGCCCTATATGCCTTCTTATTGTCATTGATGATGGGCCCAACCAAGGTGGTATTGTCCACGTACTTCACAATGATGGTGGTTGGGTGGGTTGAAATACAGTCAGAGGTGTACAGTAGTGGGCTTAGCACGTGGCCCTGGGGGGAACCAGTGCTGAGAGACCGTGTGGAGGATCTTAATGACCTTGTTCTCCCACACCATCTTAGTCAGTTGGACCATGATCGTGTTTGACTTCTTGAGCCAGCTGTTGAGCATGATGCTGAGTTAAAGTGTGCTAGTTGTTGTCGACCTCAGGTTACCAAAGTTGTCTCCAACATCTAGAGTAATATTTTACATTTGGATGGTGGGGACCTGAAATTTTGACATGACATCTCCATCTTACTACCGGACATCTTACCGGAGTGGTGGCTCAGTTGGTAGAGCATCCGCTCCACACCCGGGAGGCAGGGGTTCAAATCCGGGCTGGGTCATGCCGAAGACCATATAAAAGTGGAATTTCCTGCCGTCCAGCTTGGTGCTCAGCAAAAATGGAATGGAGGAGGGAAATTTGTGGCGGTGCCTTGCATGGCAGCGGCCCTCTGATTCTACACTTGGGGTGTGTGTGATTAACACAGTAGATAGGTAAAACACAATCTCGTTCTACTGTACATGATTGGTTGTACAGTTGACTGACAATAAAGGGTGATTAAGATGATTAAGAATGATTACTAAAAGGAGACCTTGGGGCAGATCTAGGATACTCTACTGAGACTATGGATAAATTCATATTACAAGCCATGCTGTTCATGCTAATGGTGCGCTATTTTTGTGCTCCGGAAAATGTCATAGTCTGGAGGATCAGGTTTTGGCAGCGCCGCCAGCGGACTGGAGAGTTGGTGCACAGTTACGTTGCAAACATGTGCCAGCTGGCGGGGGGAGTACCTATTTGGAGCCTTTGAAGAAGAGATGATCCGTGATCAATTGGCGGAGCACACACTTTGTTCTGTGGCACGGTCGAGGCTCCTGACTAACCCGGGTGAACTGACATTAACCACGACAGCTGAGATAGCGCAACAATTTGAAGCAGCTGAAAAACTGGCGGAGGACCTCGGTGAGAGGACCGCTTTGGGGCATGCTGAACCACGATTGAAGGCACTGGCTGTGGACCTGGATAGCGAAGACAGCGTGGATGAAGAGGAATATGCTGCTGCTATAAAAATTAGGTTAGCCCCGGGTACGCCAAGATGTTATGGCTATGGGTCCACCAGGCACCAATATAAAGCAAGAGCGTGTCCCGCGAAAGGCAAACACTGTGGCAAGTGTGGCCTTCTGCATCATTTCGCCAGGGCCTGCAAAAATTTTAAGCAAGGGGACCAAAGACAAGGGGGGACCAAAGACTGTTCCCGCATTACTGTGTGAGAGAACTGTCAACATCAAGCTTTAGCTATCAAAGAAAGAAGTTAGCCATCGTGGGTTTGCTGGAGTTGACGACGAGGTACGGGTTGGCAATGATGTCCAATGTCCAGTTTGTGGTGACCGTCAGTGGGTCGAACATTATGGGATGTGATATGTTCTACGGCCTGGGATTCACGATCACCAGCGGTGTCGGAGAAGAATGGTTGGGCTGTGGTTTGTGGGACCGACTGGTTCCGTACGTGGATGACGATGTGGTTTGGGACAGTGACTGGCCTAGTATTCTGGGAGATGAGCAGGACCAGTGCCGTAAAGGGCCATCGCAGGATGGTTCCGATGCCAGTGTCCAAGTTGCCCTGGATGTGGGAACTGGACGGCACAGCGGAACACCCAGGATGGCTGATGGAACCAAAACGCTAGTCCACTCTGCTTCCGGAGTTCGGCCTGGTAGTACCGGAAGGCAAGGAGCTACAGTGGCTTTGCCTATGTTTAAAATGAAAGAGAGTGGGGCAGAACCGGCTGGCGCGGTAACACGATGTGCCAACTAGCAACACGGGAGGCCGAGGAGGGCTTCAGATCGGGTCGGTGGAACGGTTCGACTCAGGAAGGAAGCTCGGTTACGACATGGTGGACATTTGAAGCCAAGTCAAGCTCCTCTACGGGTTGATAACGAGGTTTGGCCCAGGGGGGAGGCTCGGCTTAGGGGGGTCCACGAAAAAAGAAAACGTCGAGATGACTGGGGCGGCTACGGGTGGCGGCTGCCTGGGAAGACGCTATCTCAGGCTGTCGGATGACTCGTGGAGACACCCCAACGAGCTGCGCAGCATGGACGAGAAGAAACGCTGACGTGGCTCATCCCCAGAGGCGAAGACGATCTGGGAGGGATCTGCCAGACGGAAATCCAAGGGGTGGGTCTTCCATTGAGACTGCAAGGTGACTGTGGGGTGGCTATTAACATGGTGTGTTGGTAATGTTAATATGTTTTATTGCCCAGAAGTCATGTTGTTAATATGTTTTATATGCACTCATTGTATTATTGCCCTATTTAAAAAACAAACAAACAAAAGAACAACACTGTTTGTTTAATTGTATGTGATTGTGTGAAGTGCCCAGGTTGTGGGGTGGGTGTTTTGGGATGGGGGCTAACAATGGGTTGTAGATGTACATATTAACTGTTGTTTTGTTATAGTGTGTTATGAGGACTTGGGTATATATATATATATATACTGTATATATATATATATATATATATATATATACAGTATATATACACTGTATATACAGTGGGGCAAAAAAGTATTTAGTCAGCCACCAATTGTGCAAGTTCTACCACTGAAAAGATGAGAGAGGTCTCCAATTTTCATCATAGGTATACCTCAACTATGAGAGACAAAATGAGAAAAAAAAATCCAGAAAATCACATTGAAGGATTTTTAATGAATTAATTGGTAAATTCCTCGGTAAAATAAGTATTTGGTCACCTACAAACAAGCAAGATTTCTGGCTCTCACAGACCTGTAACTTCTTCTTTAAGAGGCTCCTCTGTCTTCCACTCGTTACCTGTATTAATGGCACCTGTTTGAACTCGTTATCAGTATAAAAGACACCTGTCCACAACCTCAAACAGTCAGATTCCAAACTCCACTATGGCCAAGACCAAAGAGCTGTCAAAGGACACCAGAAACAAAATTGTAGACCTGCACCAGGCTGGGAAGACTGAATCTGCAACAGGTAAGCAGCTTGGTGTGAAGAAATCAACTGTGGGAGCAATTATTAGAAAATGGAAGACATACAAGACCACTGATAATCTCCCTCGATCTGGGGCTCCACGCAGAATCTCACCCCATGGGGTCAAAATGATCACGAGAATGGTGAGCAAAAATCCCAGAACCACACGGGGGGACCTAGTGAATGACCTGCAGAGAGCTGGGACCAAAGTAACAAAGGCTACATCAGTAACACACTACGCCGCCAGGGACTCAAATCCTGCAGTGCCAGACGTGTCCCCCTGCTTAAGCCAGTACACGTCCAGGCCCGTCTGAAGTTTGCTAGAGAGCATTTGGATGATCCAGAAGAGGATTGGGAGAATGTCATATGGTCAGATGAAACCAAAATAAAACTTTTTGATGAAAACTCAACTTGTCGTGTTTGGAGGAGAAAGAACACCATATCTACTGTGAAGCATGGGGGTGGAAACATAATACTTTGGGGCTGTTTTTCTGCAAAGGGACCAGGATGACTGATCCGTGTAAAGGAAAGAATGAATGGGGCCATGTATCGTGAGATTTTGAGTGAAAACCTCCTTCCATCAGCAAAGGCATTGAAGATGAAACATGGCTGGGTCTTTCAGCATGACAATGATCCCAAACACACTGCCCGGGCAACAAAGGAGTGGCTTTGTAAGAAGCATTTCAAGGTCCTGGAGTGGCCTAGCCAGTCTCCAGATCTCAACCCCATAGAAAATCTTTGGAAGGAGTTGAAAGTCCGTGTTGCCCAGCGACAGCCCCAAAACGTCACTGCTCTACAGGACATCTGCATGAAGGAATGGGCCAAAATACCAGCAACAGTGTGTGAAAACCTTGTGAAGACTTACAGAGAACGTTTGACCTCTGTCATTGCCAACAAAGGGTATATAACAAAGTATTGAGGTGAACTTTTGGGATTGACCAAATACTTATTTTACAGAGGAATTTACCAATTAATTCATTAAAAATCCTTCAATGTGATTTTCTGGATTTTTTTTTTCTCTTTTTGTCTCTCATAGTTGAGGTATACCTATGATGAAAATTGGAGACCTCTCTCATCTTTAAAGTGGTAGAAATTGCACAATTGGTGGCTGACTAAATACTTTTTTGCCCCACTGTATATATATATATATATATATAATTGTTCAGGATTGTTTTAATTGTTGTTTAATTGTTGCTGACTTTATTTTATGGACTTTAAAGGGTCAGAGATGGCAGAATAACCCGCCTAACCGTGTTGAGGCGAGTCAGCAGTCTACCTGTTCAGGTTCAGGTTCAGGTTACTTTATTTGTACCCGTAGGTAGATTTGTTTTGCAGTTGGTGACATCCATATTTACAGGCCACTAATTACATTCAACATAGACACAAACACAGGCACACATCTTACAAAATAGGTGAATATAAAATATGTACAATATAATTTTTATAGCTTGTTCAACTCTTTGACAGCAGCAGGGACAAAGCTGTTTTTGTTGCGCTGGGTTCTACTTTTTGGGACAGCAAACCTCCGTCTGGAGGGAAGAAGCTGAAAGTTGCAGTGCAAAGGGTGGGAGTCATCATTTAAAATCGAGTCGGCCATCCTCTGTACTTGTCTGGTGTACAGGGATGTCAGGCTCAGCTGTGACTCACCAAGCAAACGACTGGACCATCTGACTACCTGATCCAAGGATTTCCTCTGTCCCCTCTAGTTTGGTTATGTTGAATGAATGGATAGGCCTATATATACATATGTGTTATTGTTATTAGCGTGTCAGTCGGGTTTAAATTTGGGAGGGCTTAATTTGTGTGTTCTGCATTTTTCTACGGGGGGGTGGATGTAGTGCATTAAATATGATACTAAAGGGTGCTGGGTGCACCCTGGGTGTAGTGGGGATGACGGCCCGCCTTTCCGGTTTCACCGTCACTCTGGGGTATAAGGGGCTGAGGCGGAAGAGACTCTGTCTCTTTCACCATCGACCATCTGCCTATATGGAGCACCTGTATTATTGTGGTTCATTTAACCCCTTGCACGCTGGTCAATTTCCCTAAAAACGCCAAAAAATAACGTACCCAAAGTAAATCAAAAGCTGTTCTTCAACCCTTTGCAGCATCTTCATGGGGTTGGTCTCATTTAAAAGAAAACACTTTGAATTGTTTGGCAAAACAGTCATAATCTCTCTAAGTGCTCCTGCCACTGAGTAACAGTCATCTAAACATACTGAACTTGAAGAAAATAAATTTGGCCTGGGTGTTTTTTTGGATACAAATGCTTGCAAATAACACACAGCTGTCGGATCCGGACTCAAAAATGCAACAGAAATGTAGAACCAAGTGTTATCCAGCTGAGGTCAAAATTTTGTAACAATACCACAAAAAATGAATATATTACACAGCTTTTTTCTTAGGTTGTTCCCAGGCGTTTTTGAAGTGTGCCAAATTGTGCCAAATGGCACAGTTTGGAAAAACGTCTGTAACTTTTGAATGATTCAATATAGAAGTTTCATCTTGGGCTCTAATGAAAGGTGAAGGGCTGTGTGTGTATGTGTGTGTGTGTGTGTGCGGGGTTGTTTATTCATTCATGAATGAATGAATGAACAAACAAGCCCCCACACACAAAGAAGCATGCCATGTAAAAAATGTGTGGCTTTTTTTTTTACAAGAAAAAATAACCTACAGTGCACTAAAAATTATACTAAAATATCTGTAATGTAGAAGATAACAACTCCCCCCCCCCCCCCCCCCCGCTACAGAGGACGGAGATCGCCCATCGCTACATGACGGACCGCGGGGACGGTGCGCTGCGGTCTACTACGCACAGTTGTACTAAAATATCTGCAATAATATCTGCAATCTGCTACAGAAGAGTAGCGGGGGGGGGGGGGCCTTCACGGTCCGGACGCGGCGCACGGACCGTGTCCAGTCTGTGCGCCGCAGTCTTCATGTTGCGATGACGCACAGTTGTAATTTACCGATCGGTCAAAAGTCATTTTGATTACAATTTTCTGGGATAAAGAATAATTTAGCTTATAACACTTACCTGTCCACAACAGCAGTGTCGCTGGCGATCTTCTCTTCCTCATTGTCAGACGAACATGACGCTGGTCCGCTTGTTACAGACTCGTGGTTCTGGTCATGCGACCCGGTCAAACCATAATTCCATTATTGCGGTTTTGCGCTTCCATGATTGCGGTTTTGGCGAACAATTTTTCAAAACAAATAAGAACAGTAGTAAGAAAAAAAGACTGGCGAACGCGTGTGTGTCACCCAGCCTTACACAAAACAGATTTTACGCACGGGACGCACGCTTTCGAACTTCTGTGATTCAATTGGCTCACTGTATTTGCAGCCGCTGGTAGGCAGGTCCTTCTTGCTAGGTTTTCAGTCATTGGTTCTTCAAGGTTTCAGAAACCCAATTCAAGGGTCTTATTAGTCGAATGAGAGGTCAATCACATCTAAACCAATCAAAGCACTCCTTTGGCTTTCTGTTCGCGGCTGTGTCTGTAGTGGAAGAACGGAAATGCAGCTTTTTTTTTTTCAGTGCGCACTAGGACGCAGAGACGTGACCACCCGCGGTATCCCGGAGTGCAAGAGGTTAATAAAGATATGTTCAACTGCACCTCCAGCCTGATTTTTAGGCGAGTGAGTTATGGACATAACACTGTACAGTATATGATGAGAGCCAAAAAATGAAGGAAGGAAGCCAGACAGTGACACAGAGAGCTGCTTTAGCAGCAATTGCTAGCATCCATGCTAAGTGACCCTACCGGAGTGGTGGCTCAGTTGGTAGAGCATCCGCCCCACACCCGGGAGGCAGGGGTTCAAATCCCGGCCGGGTCATGCCAAAGACCATATAAAAGCAGAACTTCCTGCCTTCCAGCTTGGTGCTCAGCAATAATGGAATGGAGGAGGGAAATTTGTGGCGGCGCCTTGTATGGCAGCGGCCCTCTGATTCTACACTTGGGGTGTGTGTGATTAACACAGTAGAAAGGTAAAGCACAATCTCGTTCTACTGTACATGATTGGTTGTACAGTTGAATGACAATAAAGGGTGATTTAATTATATCGGGGGGGCTGAAAAGTTCATAGGCTGACCATGATGCAGTGGTCAAATTTGACCAAATGTGATTTATTTTTAAACATAGTCACAAATGCCTCTAGTATCAGGAAAATTTGCATTTACAGGTACATCTCAAAAAATTAGAATATCATGAAAAAGTTCAATATTTTTTGTCACTCATTCCAGAAAGTGAAACCCATATATTATATAGATTCATTACACAGAGAGTGATATATTTCAAGTGTTTATTTATTTTAATTTTCATGATTATTTTGGCTTACAGCCCAAGAAAACCCCAAATTCAGTTTCTCAAAAAATTAGAGTATTACATAAAATTAATTTTAAAAAATAGTTTTTTAATGGAAATGTTGGCCGACTGAAAAGTATGTCCATGTACACACTCAATACTTGGTCAGGGCTCCTTTTGGATTAATTACTGTATCAATGTGGCGTGGTATGGAGGTGATCAGCCTGTGGCACCGCTGAGGTGTTATGAAGGTTCAATTCAATTCAATTCAATTCAATTCAACTTTATTTATATAGCGCCATTTCACAACAACAGTCATCTCATAGCACTATCAACTGTAGGGGGGACCCCCACAGTTGCAGAAAGACCCCAGCAATCAGGCGATCCCCTGTGAGCAAGCACTTGGCGACGGTGGAGAGGAAAACCTCCCTTTTAACAGGAAGAAACCTCCAGCAGAACCAGGCTCAGGGAGGGGCAGTCATCTGCTGCGACTGGCTGGGGGGTGAGGGGATAGAGAAGAAGAAAAGAACAGACATGTAGAGAGCAAACAGCACGATGGGGACTCAATCTATGGGAGAGAACAAACAAATGTTAATGACCAGCAAAAAAAAAATATTTCATAGAGAGTGAGGAAAGGAGTGAGGCCCAGTGCATTACTGGAGGTCCCCCGGCTGACTAAACCTATTAGCAGCATAACTAAGGGAGGGTTCAGAAACACATGATCCCTCCCTAATTGTAGGCTAGATCAAAAAGGTAGGTTTTAGCCCTATTCTTAAAAACAGAGATCGAGTCTGACTCCCGAATCCAGATTGGCAGCTGATTCCACAGGAGAGGAGCTTGATAACTGAAGGCTCTGCCTCCCATTGTACTTTTGGAGATTCTAGGTATTACAAGTAATCCTGCATTTTGAGAGCGTAGTGCTCTGTTAGGATAATACGGTAGTATCAGATCTTTTAAATAAAAAGGAGCCTGATTGTTTAGAGTTTTGTAAGTGAGAAGAAGGATTTTAAACTTAATTCTAAACTCTATGGGAAGCCAATGAAGGGAGGCCAGAACCGGAGAGATATGATCTCTCTTTCTAGTACCTGTTAAAACTCTTGCTGCAGCATTTTGGATCAGCTGAAGACTTTTTAAAGATGTTTTAGGACAGCCTGATAATAAAGAATTACAATAATCTAATCTCGAGCTAACAAAAGCGTGGATCAGCTTCTCAGCATCACTCTGAGACAAGATGCTCCTAATCTTGGCAATATTATGCAAATGATAGAAGGCAGTCTTAGAAACAAATTTAATATATGAATTGAAGGACAAATCCTGATCAAAAATAACTCCAAGGTTCCTCACAGAGCTATTAAGAGAAAGAGTAACTGCGTCCAAACTGAAAGTTTGATTTGGAAAGGAATTTCTAAGGTTTTTTGGACCAACAAGAATGACTTCAGTCTTATCTGAATTTAATAGCAGGAAATTACAAGTCATCCAAGCTTTGATTTCCTTAAGACAGGCTTCTAACTTGGCTAATTGATTAGTATCATCTGGCTTCATTGACAGGTATAATTGTGTGTCATCTGCATAACAATGAAAATGTATACAGTGCTTTCTAATAATGTTGCCTAACGGAAGCATATATAAACTAAAAAGAGTAGGGCCTAGCACAGATCCCTGTGGAACTCCATGACTAAGCTTTGAGCTGAAAGAAAACTCATCATTTACATGAACAAACTGGAACCTATCAGATAAATAAGATCTAAACCACTGCAACGAAGTTCCATTAAGTCCAACATAGTGTTCTAATCTATCAAGTAGAATATTATGATCAATAGTATCAAAAGCTGCACTAAGATCTAAAAGGACAAGTACAGAAACTAGTCCATTATCAGATGCAATGAGGAGGTCGTTAGTGACCTTCGCTAAGGCTGTTTCAGTACTATGATGGATTCTAAACCCAGATTGAAACTCTTCAAGTAAACCATTTCCCTGCAGGTGGTCAAATAATTGCGTAGCAACAACTCTTTCTAAGATTTTTGAAATGAAAGGGAGATTAGAGATTGGTCTATAGTTAGCTAAAGCTCCTGGATCTAGCGTTGGCTTTTTGAGTAAGGGTTTAATTACAGCCGTTTTAAAAGCCTGCGGTACATGGCCTAAAGTTAATGAAGAATTGATTATATGAAGAATAAAGCTACCAATAAGTGGGAAGACTTCTTTAAATAACCTGGTAGGAATAGGATCTAAAAGACAAGTTGAAGGTTTGGATGAGGAAACTACTTTGTCTAACTCACAAAGGTCAATTGGAGTAAACTCATCAAGACAGACATCAATAGAAGGAGTTAAGATAAGATAAGATAAGATAAGATAAGCCTTTATTAGTCCCACAACGGGGAAATTCCAGGATTGCAACAGCACAGGGATAGCAACACTCAGAGCAACAATCAGAAGGCAAGAAAAAAAACAAGCAAGCAAGAGCAGCTAATAAACATATGTACGTATTACTATAAAATATATATATATACACACACACACAGACACACAGTGCAGAGCATTGTAGCTGGATGGAATAAATATATGAATATATGAACACACAGTGCAGAGCATTGTAGCTAGATGGAATAAATATGTAAATATATAAACACCCACAGTACGGAGCATTGCAGCTAGGTGGAATAAATATGCAAGTATATAAACACACACAGTGCGGAGCAATGTAGCTAGATGGAATAATATGTAGATATATAAATATATAAACACACCCAGTGCTGAGCATTGTAGCTAGATGGAATAAATATGCAAATATATAAACACACACAGTGCAGAGCATTGTTGCTAGATGGAATGAAACAGCATAACCGTCTACTTAGTTATCCTACATGGTATGATTATGTGCCCATACATATTCTCACCCTCCATAGCGACCGGTATGTTCCTAGTTGTATGCTGGAGGGGACCATTGTGTAAGTCTATTGCATCTTTTGCATTCAAAAAACTATTAGTTTGTTACGTCTTTTTGCTATCTCTGCGAGCAGCCCTGCTTAGGTTGTACAGTCTGACAGCCGTTGGTAGGAAGGACCTACGAAACCTCTCGGTTGTGCACCTGGGATGATGTAGTCTGCTGCTAAATGAGCTCCTCAGTGCATTCAGTATGTCCTGCATAGGGTGGAACTCGGACTCCAGCAGAGATGACAGTTTAGCCACCGTCCTTCTCTCTCCTATCTCCTCCATCGGATCAAGGCGCTGCCCCAGGACAGAGCTAGCTTTCTTAATCAGTTTGTTCAGTCTCTTCCTATCGGCTGCAGTAATGCCACTGCCCCAGCAGACCACTCCAAAAGTGATGGCTGATGCCACCACCGTGTCATAGAATGACTTCAGCAGCGCCCCTTGTACACCAAAAGACCTGAGTCTCCTCAGCAGGAACAGCCTGCGCTGTCCCTTCTTGTAGAGTGCATCAGTATTGTGTGACCAGTCTAGTTTATTGTTCAGATGAATACCCAGGTACTTATAGGATGTCACCATCTCGATGTCTGTTCCCTGTATATTTACTGGTACTGTGAGGGGCTGCCCATGCCTGCGGCAGTCCACCACCAGCTCCTTAGTTTTCCTCGCGTTGATCTGGAGGCAGTTCCGATGGCACCAGTCCACGAAGTCCTGGATAAGCCCTCTGTACTCAGCTTCATCTCCATTGGAGATGAGGCCAACGATCGCAGAGTCATCAGAGAACTTCTGTGGATGGCAGTGTGTTGTGTTGTGTGAGAAGTCCGCAGTATAAAGAGTGAACAGGAAGGGAGCCAGCACCGTTCCCTGGGGGGCCCCCGTGCTACTGATGATCGTGTCGGACACACAGTCCCGGGTTCTCACAAACTGAGGCCGGTTCGTGAGGTAGTCCAGGATCCATGATGACAGGTGCTGGTCCACCCCTGCGCGCAGCAGCTTGTCCTTCAGGATCATCGGTTGGATGGTGTTGAAAGCACTGGAGAAGTCAAAGAACATGATCCTCACCATATTCCCGGGCTTCTCCAGGTGGGACAGAGAACGGTGAAGGAGGAAGATCACCGCATCCTCCACCCCAATGCCATGCTGGTAGGCGAACTGGAGTGGATCCATCGCTGGTTCCACCAGGGGGCGGAGGTGAGCAAGGAGCAGTCTCTCCAGGGTCTTCATCAAGTGGGACGTCAAGGCCACCGGTCTGTAGCTGTTCAGGTCTTTGGGGTGGGAAGTTTTTGGTACAGGTACCACACAAGATGTTTTCCACAGCTGTGGTACCCTCCCCAGTTTCAGGCTCATGTTGAAGATATACGTCACAATCCCACACAGCTGGTCTGCACAGGACTTGAGGAGCTTTGCGCTGATGCCGTCCGGTCCCGGCGCCTTCCTCGCCTTGATCTTCCTCAGCTCCGTCCTCACCTGGGTCCTGGTCAGGGTCAGGATGGGGGGCTGTGTGTTGGGAGTGGGGGGGTGTTGGTGGAGTGGGGAGTGGGCAGCAGGACTTGATTTCTTTAGAGGCAGCAGTGGTTGTTGTGCAGTCAGGGGGGAGGGCGGTTGGTCAAATCTATTGAAAAACAGATTCAGGTTGTTCGCCCACTCCCTGCCCCCTGTGGCCTGGGGGGAGGTATTCTGGAGCCCCGAGATGGTTTTGAGGTTTCTCCAGACCCCGCTGATGTCGTTCTGTTGCAGCTTGTCCTCCATCTTCTTCCTGAAGCTGTCCTTGCCTTCTCTGATCTTTCTCCTCAGCTCCCTCTGTACGGACTTCAGCATCTCCCTGTTCCCTGACCTGAAGATCCTCTTCTTCTCTCTCAGAAGTGTTTTTATCTCAGGGTTGCTCCAGGGTTTGTTGTTTGAGTGACGCCGTATGGTCTTGGTGGGAACGGATTTGTCCACACAGAAGCTGAGGTAGCCCGTGAAGGTGTGAATGAGGCCATCGATGTCCTCACCATGTGGATCGCAGAGCTGCTTCCAGGCGGTGGCTTCAAAACAGCCCTTTAGGGTGTCCATTGTCTCCTCAGACCATAACTCCACAGTGTGCATAGCCGGAGGTTGTCTGTGCACTAGGGGTTTGTACACCGGCCGGAGATGAACCAAGTTGTGATCCGATCTCCCGAGTGGGGGGAGTTGTGATGAGGTGTACGCCTCCTTAGTGTTTGCGTAGAATAAATCCAGTGTTTTATTGTCTCTAGTGTGGCATGTGACATACTGGGTGAACGTGGGTAGAATGGGAGACAGTGAAACATGGTTGAAATCGCCTGAGATGAGGAGAAGAGCATCTGGGTGTTCTGTCTGCAGCCTGCTGGTTACTGAATGGATGACGTCACGTGCTGTCCCAGCGTTCGCCGTCGGATTTGCATAAACAACAATGCAGATCACGTGTGAGTGTTCTCTCGGGAGATATGTAGGCCTCATGCTAACAGCTAGCAACTCAATGTCTTTGCTGCAGTGTCGTTGTTTAACAGTGATATGTCCCGGTCTGCACCAGTTGTTGTTAACATACATTATCACTCCACCGCCCCTAGCCTTGCCACTGTCTGGTGTTCGGTCAGCTCGTATCATGTGAAAACCCTCCAGCTCAATGTTAGCATCTGCTGCTAGTTCAGTTAGCCACGTCTCAGTAAACAAAAGGAGAGAGCACTCCCGGTATGTGCTATCATAACGGGAGATAGCCGCTAGCTCATCTAACTTTCCCAGTATCGACCGTACATTTCCCATGACAACAGATGGAAGGGAGGGTCTGTACCTTATATTTTTTGTCCTCCGCCTTACTCCAGCCCGGCAGCCGCGGCGTTTTCGCCTCAGTTCTCTCGGTATGTCGAGTTTTTCCAATGGGACCGGGTGGCGGTTGAATGCTAGCAGCTGTTCTCTGCTGTATCGTATCCTGCTATAGACAGTGGCTCCGTCCACCGGCTCAGGAGACATTTAGGACGATCTGTGTGTCCGTGATATAAGTGGGGTGAAAAAAAAAGACGGATCAAAAGAGAGAGGAAGGGAAAAAGACTCGGAATCGAGCCGCTGTTGCAAAAGGCAGCCGACTCGTGTGGCGCCGAGAGAAAAAAAACAAAAAAAAAAAAACAAAAAAAAAGTTGTAGTAGTTACAGTATTTAAGTTAACTGTGGGAAGAATCTGATTGATTTTATCTCTGATGGATGAAATTTTATTATTGAAAAAGTTCATAAAGTCCTGACTAGTAAGCTCTAAGGGGATGCTAGGATTGACAGAGTCCTGACTCTTTGTCAACCTGGCTACAGTACTGAAAAGAAACCTGGGATTATTCTTGTTCTCTTCTATTAATGCAGAGTAATAACTCGTTCTAGCTTTTCTAAGAGATTTTTTATAAATTAAAAGATGATTTCTCCAAGCTAAATAGATTTCATCTAAATTAGTAGAGCGCCATTTTCTTTCTAATTGACAAGTCTTCTGTTTTAAGCTACGAGTTTCTGTGTTGAACCAAGGAGTTAAAAATCTCTGATTAGACTTTTTCTTTTTTAAGGGGGCCACCAAGTCTAGAGCCTGATGCAGAGAAGCTGAAACACTATCCACCATGTTATCAATTACAGAAGGAGCAAGCTGTCTATAGCTTATTTCCGTTGTGTTGACACATGGCATAGAGGAAACAATCTGCATAAATTTGGAAACAGCATCATCTGAGAGGCATCTATTGTGATAATATTTTTCTTTAGGAGCCAAATAGTCAGAAATAGTAAAATCAAAGGTTAACAGACAATGGTCTGACAGTACAGGGTTATGAGGAGACACTACAAGATTTTCTATTTCTATGCCATATGTCAGAACAAGGTCCAATGTATGGTGGAGGTAATGAGTAGAATTTCCTACTTTCTGAGAAAACCCAATCGAGTCTAATATTGAATTAAAAGCCACATTAAGGCAGTCACTATCTATATCCACATGTATATTAAAGTCCCCTACTATAATTATTCTATCAGATTTCAACACTAAATCAGCTAAGAAATCAGCAAATTCGGATAAAAATTCTGAATAGGTTGATGGGGGACGATAAACAATGGTAAATAAAATTGGGTTTAACCTGAAATTGCTAAAGTGCCCAATACTGAGGACCAGGCCCTCAAAGGAATTATAACATGTTTTTTGCTTTACATTAACTAGTAATTTGGAATGGTAAATTGTTGCTACTCCTCCTCCACGACCAGAACTTCTGGGATTTTGACAGTTTAAATAACCAGAGGGGGTTGATTCATTTAAACCAACATAATCCTCTTGTCCTAACCAAGTCTCTGTAAGGGAAATTAAATCAATCTGATGATCAATTAACAGATCATGGACTAACAGAGACTTGGGAGTTAGAGACCTAATATTTAACAAACCACATTTAATTTTTAAATTATGAGGAGGAACAGAGGCCAAATCATTCAATTTAGAGGCTTTATGTTTAATTTGAGTTTTACCAATATTTTGCTTTATCACTTTGGGATGCTTATACATTATATTTTTATTCACTTTGGAGGGAGCAGACAACGATTCTCTGATGGGGAAGACAGGGGCTAAGCTGAGGGGTGGCGGATGAAGAGGAGCTGCAGAGAGGCGTGTAAGACTGAGACTCTGCTTCCTGGTCCCAACTCTGAGTAGTCAGGGTTTTGGAAATTTGGATAAAAAAGATGCCAGATTGTTAGATAAATGAGAAGCACCATCCAAAGTGGGATGAATGCTGTCTCGTCTCATAAGACCAGGTTTTCCCCAAAAAGAGCTCCAATTGTCAATGTAGCCCACGTCATTTTTAGGACACCACACAGACAGCCAGCGGTTCAAGGATGACGAGCGGCTAAACATGTCATCACTGGTCAGATTAGGGAGGGGCCCAGAGAATACTACAGTGGCAGACATCGTTTTTGCAAAGTCACACACCGATTCTATATTAAGTTTCGTGACTAAGATCCAAGATGGTGCCCACAGCGGTCGACATGGTGCTTCGCTGCGCTCTTTGTTTGTTTTTGTTTGTCAATTGTGTGTCTGCTTGCACTTATACCCGTGAAGAACTTCTAAATATCAGGACTTTCACCCCCACGGACCTCCTCCCAGTTTTTCTAGCCCCTGCCGCCGATCTGGTTTATTGTTTGGCTCGGAAAGTGAGACGGCGGAAGAGAGGAAGACGAGCGGGCGCTCTCGTACGACTTCGCAGGAGAGGCTCGCGAACGGCGCTGCCTGGCATATTTCTGTCCAATACCAACTCTCTCTCTAACAAGGTAGATGAACTGAGACTGCTGATGCGTTTTAAGGACCTCGCCTCCTCAGCTGTCCTCTGCTTTACTGAGATCTGGCTCCGGGAAAATATACCGGACAGCGCGCTGCGCCTCGACGGCTTTCAGCTCTTCCGTGCTGATCGTGACACAGAGCTTTCCGGCAAGACCACAGGAGGCGGAGTCTGCTTCTACATCAACTGCAGCTGGTGCTCTGATGTAACGGTAATTTCCAAACACTGTTCTCCTGCCTTGGAATTTCTTGTTATCAATTGCAAGCCCTTCTATTCCCCGCGGGAGTTTGCTTCTTTCATAATGATCGCTGTGTACGCCCCTCCCGACGCGGACACGCGCGAAGCTCAGCGCGTGCTCGCGGATCACATTCAACACACAGAGCGGAGTTTTCCAGACTCGCTGATTATTGTGGCTGGCGACTTTAATCAGTGCAATCTGAGCCACGATCTCCCCCGCTACAAACAGTTTATTAAATGCCCCACCAGAGGATTAAACACACTGGATCACTGTTACACCACAGTGAAAGACGCATATCGCGCTGTCCCTCGAGCTGCGCTGGGATTATCTGATCACGTGATGGTTCACCTCATTCCCACATACAGACAGAGATTGAAGCTCACTAAACCTGTTGTGAGCACTACGAAGATACGGACCAGTGATGCTGGGGAGAAGCTGGAAACGTGCATGGAAATATCTGACTGGGGCATGCTTAAAGGAGCCACGCATGATCTGGATGAGTACACGGACACTGTGAACTCATATATCCACTTTTGTGAAGAGAACATTCTTCCATCACGCACCAGGGTGAGTTACTCTAATGACAAACCCTGGTTCACAGCTAAGCTCAGACAGATCAGGAAGGAGAAGGAAGCAGCGCTGAAAAGTGGAGACAGGGACTGCTACAGGGAGGTTAAATACCGGTTTAACAGAGAGCTGAAGAGGGCTAAATCTCTATACTCAGAGAGACTCCAGCAGCAGTTCACTGCTAATGATTCGGCTTCCGTGTGGAGAGGACTGAGGCAAATCACCAACTATCGACCTAAGGCTCCTAAAGGTCAGGATGACAAAGCCCTTTGTCAAAGACTGTCCCAACACTATGCCCGTTTTGACACCTCGTCATCTGTGTCCAACTCCCCCCCTCCCTCCAGCTCCACAGCCTCCACATTCCCTACTTCATTTAAGGCACCCCCCCTCCTCCCCCCTCCCCTTATCATCAGTGAGCAGGATGTGCTCAAACAGTTCTCCAGACTGAACCCGCGCAAGGCCCCCGGCCCAGACGGCGTGTCTCCCTCCACCCTGAGACTCTGTGCGAAACAGCTGGCTCCTGTATTCACAGACATTTTTAACACCTCCCTTAAGTTATGCCACGTGCCGTCCTGCCTCAAATCCTCCACCATCATCCCTGTCCCCAAGAAGCCACGGATCACTGGACTTAATGACTACAGACCTGTAGCGCTCACCTCTGTAGTCATGAAGTCCTTTGAGCGCCTGGTCCTGTCCCACCTCAAGTCCATCACCACCCCTCTCCTGGACCCGCTGCAGTTTGCCTACCGAGCCAACAGGTCTGTAGACGATGCAGTCAACCTGGCCCTCCACTCCATCCTGCAGCACCTGGACTCCCCGGGAACCTACGCCAGGATCCTGTTTGTGGACTTCAGCTCCGCATTCAACATCATCCGCCCCGCTCTGCTCCGGGACAAGCTGTCCCTGCTCAACGTGCCTGACTCCCTCTGCAGGTGGATCATCGACTTCCTGACGGACCGGAGGCAGCATGTGCGGCTGGGAAAGACTGTCTCAGACTATACTAGCATCAGCACCGGATCACCCCAGGGCTGTGTACTTTCCCCCCTACTCTTCTCCCTTTACACCAACTCCTGCACCTCCAGCCACCAGTCTGTCAAGTTGATCAAGTTTGCGGATGACACCACCCTCATCGGGCTCATCTCCAACGGCGACGAGTCCGCCTACAGGAGAGAGGTGGCCCAGCTGGCGTCCTGGTGCAGCAATAACAACCTGCAGCTGAACGCTCTGAAGACAGTGGAGATGATTGTAGACTTCAGGAAAGTCACTACTCCTCTGCCCCCCCTCACCCTCTCAGGCTCTCCCATCACCACTGCTGATTCCTTCCGCTTCCTAGGCACTACCATCACCAGGGACCTCAAATGGGAGCTGACCATCAGCTCACTCATCAAAAAAGCCCAGCAGAGGATGTTCTTCCTGCGGCAGCTGAGGAAGCTCAAGCTACCCACCAACATGTTAGTGCAGTTCTACACAGCCATCATCGAGTCCATCCTCACCACCTCCATAACCGTGTGGTACGCAGGAGCCACTGCCAGGGACAGACTAAGGCTGCAGCGCGTCGTGCGCACTGCTGAGAAGGTGATCGGCTGCAAGCTCCCATCTCTCCAGGATCTGTACATCTCCAGGACCCGGAGGCGTGCTGGCCGGATCATAGCCGATCCCTCACACCCTGGTCACGTACTGTTTGCCCCCCTCCCCTCTGGTAGAAGACTTCGGTCCATCCAGACTAAAACCTCCCGTCACATGAACAGCTTCTTCCCCTCTGCCATTAGACTGCTGAACACTAAGTGAGTTATTGACTCTCGTGCACCATGTACAGCAGCTCAACCAGACTCATGTCAATCATCACTGTTTTCTTCCTGCATTACCGACTGCACTATATAGTTCTCCACAGTATCTGCTGCTGGCTAATATATATTTTAACTGTTGACCAGTATCACTTAATCTTATCCTACACTTTATTACATGTATAGTTTATTTCTCTTATCTTATCATGTTTAATGTTGCAGCATTGTACCGAGACAAATTCCTAGTTTGTGTACTACATGAACAATGGCAATAAACCTGATTCTGATTCTGATTCTGATTCTGACTTCCGACTGCCGGAGACGGATGTCATTAATGCCGGCGTGAATAACAATTGTGGAATATTTACAGTTACTTTTAGCCAGCATTTTCAAATTTGACTCGATGTCGCCTGCTCTGGCCCCAGGAATACATTGGACTATGACCGCTGGAGTCTCTAGGTTCACGTTTCTGACTACAGAGTCGCCAATGATCAGAGTTTTTTCCTCAGCGGGTGTGTCGCTGAGCGGGGAAAAACGATTAGAAACGTGAACCGGTTGGTGGTGTACCAGGGCTTTGCGACTAGGCTTCCTTCTCACCGTCACCCACCCAGTCTCCTCGCTGCTGAGGAGAGCCGGGGAACCACTGACAGGGGGGCCTAAGCTAGCTAGCTCCGCTGCAGCTAATGGGCGTCCGTCGAGATTAACTGGCGCAGACGGTGTTTCAATGCAGCGGAGCCGGGATTCCAAATCAGACAACCTCGCCTCGAGCGCCTCAAAAAGACAACATTTATTACATTTACCGTTATCACTAAAAGAGGCAGAGGTGTAGCTAAACATCTGACAGAGAGAGCACACCAGAGGAGAGGAAAGAGAGGTAGTAGCCATAGCTAGTGGCTAGAGAGCTGGAGAGCAAACCACACAGGCAGACAGCAAAACAGGAAGTGACGATACGTTACCACAAGGAAGTGACGGTCCAGGTTGCTTTGATAGTGACCTTCAGCTCATCTGCATTGTTGGGTCTGGTGTCTCTTATCTTCCTCTTGACAATACTCCATAGATTCTCAATGGGGTTTAGGACAGGAGAGTTTGCTGGCCAGTCAAACACAGTGATGCCATGTCATTAAACCAGGTTTTGATACTTTTGGCAGCTTGGGGGGGTGCCAAGTCCTGCTGGAAAATGAAATCAGCTTCTCCATAAAGCTTGTCAGCAGAGGGAAGCATGAAGTGATCTAAAATTTCCTGGTAGACGACTGTACTGACTTAGGTCTTGATTAAACACAGTGGACAAACACCAGCAGATGACCTCTGTTCAGATAAAAGTAAATTTTGCATTTCATTTGGAAATCAAAGTCCCAGAGTCTGGAGAAAGAGTGGAAAGGCACATAATGTAAGTTGCTTGAAGTTTAGTGTGAAGTTTCCACAGTCAGTGATGATTTGAGGAACCATGTCATCTGCTGGTGTTGGCCCACTGTGTTTTATCAAGACCAAAGTCAGCGCAGTCGTCTACCAGGAAATTTTAGATCACTTCATGCTTCCCTCTGCTGACCAGCTTTATGGAGAAGCTGATTTCATTTTCCAGCAGGAATTTGCACCCCCCCCCCCCCCCCAAACTGCCAAAAGTATGAAAACCTGGTTTAATGACATGGCATCACTGTGTTTGATTGGCCAGCAAACTCTCCTGACCTAAACTAAACCCCCTAGAGAATCTATGGAGTATTGTCAAGAGGAAGATGAGAGACACCAGACCCAACAATGCAGACGAGCTGAAGGTCTCTATCACAGCAACCTGGACCTTCATAACACCTCAGCAGTTCCACAGGCTGATCACCTCCATGCCACGCCACACTGATACAGTAATTAATCCAAAAGGAGCCCTGACGAAGTATTGAGTGTGTACATGGACATACTTTTCAGTCGGCCAACATTTCCATTAAAAAAACTATTTTTTAAAATTAATTTTATGTAATATTCTAATTTTTTGAGAAACTGAATTTGGAGTTTTCATGGGCTGTAAGCCATAATCATGAAAATTAAAATAAATAAACACTTGAAATATATCACTCTTGATGTAATGAATCTATATAATATATGGGTTTCACTTTCTGAAATGAGTGACAAAAAATATAAAACTTTTTCATGATATTCTAATTTTTTGAGATTTACCTGTATTGTTATTTTTTTCAGATGTTAGCCACCCTAATAGCCATCCCTATTACCACCTGGTTCACTCCAGCCCATCTACAAGTGGTTTCATCATGAGTCTGCGGTGGATCGCCCTTCCCCGGCATACCGGTCGCTTTTATGGCCTGGGACCAGGGCTACTGGCCGCTGTTATGCCGAGAACTCCCACGGATTGACGGGGGAGTTCTCGGCATAACACCGGTATGTGCGATCTGCTGTGGTATCAGGACTAAACCACTGAGAGATGGGCCGCAGTGCCGCGAGGCACACTGCCGAACCAGGTGATAACAGGGTTGGCTATTTGGATGACTAAGATCTGACGGAAAATAACAATATATGGCACATTTACAGCAGATGTCTTGGTACCAGTGTTAGCTCGTGGGCTAATAGCTCAGGGGCCAATATGCTACCATTAGCCTTTAGCTGGCTGTGTGAGCCACAAGCTGGTACAGGCGATCGGCTGCAGAATCACGATGAAGCCTACGGCTCCCTGCAATCAAAATGTCACGTTACCAGATGCTGCTGGCTCTCACGCCCAGCAACTCCACTGTCTTCCATGGATCTGCTCTGCTCTCGTGGGCAGCATAGTTGCTCCAGCTTTCAGCTGGCTGTGAGAACAGAGCGGAGTCTCACAGAGCCACACTGCCCTATCAGATCCCTTGGCTTGGTAGCTCACCTCAGGTTGCAGCGATCGTCCAGCGCATGGTGCCAGCGATTTGTTGTGGAATCATGGCAAAATTATTGGGAGATAGACCGGATGTCATGGAGTGTGGTAGACAGGACCCAAACGCAGGACTTCAAGTTTACGGATTCATTGACAAAAACATAAACTATGGGGCAGCTCATGGGCTGAAATAAGAATATACAGACAAGCAGGCAAAACACAGACTAGGGTACATGGCAGGAACAAACAGGCTGAAGCGTGTAATCATGCACAGAGACATTGACAATACACAAGGAACCCAACCAGAACAACAGCAGAGACAGCACTTAAATAGGCAGGGGGCAATCACTACAACACAGAAGAGGTGGGGAGACCAATCAGGACAAATCAAAGACACATGGGGATAACAGTGACAACAGATATGGAGAACAGGATGGGCGGGGCTGTACAGACAGACAAAGACAGCACAAGAGACAAGGGAGGACAATGGCAATAGAAACCAAGATAATACTGATAATAATAATCAACAGGGAGCAGGGCACAAACAAAAAACTACAGAACACATAGAGACATGATAAGAAACTGAAAACCTGATGACCAACAGAACTAAGGCTAAGGCAGGGATGAAAATAAAACAAAGAGAGACATAATAAACTAAGGGTGAGAACATGGGCTGAACTCATGTCCCGATAATTACAGAAGATACAAATATAAACACAAAACAAGGACATGAGCACAGCCCATGTTCAAACCTTTACACGGGACTTACATGAACTACACCATCGACTGTGGATCAGTAAACCAGAGCACTGGTCAACTGAGCTGGGAAGCTAGAAGCTAGTCAACTATAATGGCTAACTGATGTATAAGGTAGGGCGGAGTTGAAACGGTGAAGGATGGTTCTTAAAGTAACAGGCTTTAAATCAGCATTTAAAGAAAGCCAGGAAAAAAAACAACAACAAAAAAACAAATTTAGTTCAGTAATTAAAAAATTACAGAAAATGTGAGCAAAATATGTCATAAACATTTCATAAGACATGTGTGAGTTATTAAAATGTGGAAAACGTGCAGTCAGTGACCCCTTTAATGCACCACAAGTTTTGTTACTGTAGTATAACTCTTTCTTAGTCAGCCTACAAACTTTTCAGCTCTCCCCATCCCCATATGCACTGAGTTAAAAACTCATGAATTCTGATATGATTGTTCTCAATTAAGTCACATGACCATGTATCAGATATACTGCATACTGTATTGCATGATAGCAAGTGAGAGTGTGTGAGTGAGTGTGAGCGAGTGAGCAAGTGAGTGAGTGTGTGTGCTGGTCAGAGGGTGCCAGACAGACAGGTGTGGTACATCTTGGCTTCTTGGGTTGCCTTTGGCATTGTGGGGGCTGGCTCCCCTTGTGCCTCCCCACTGCTCATTACCACCTCACCTGGGCACGGGTGCCTAGTGGCTCCCAGGGTGTGTATCTGAGGCGCTGGGGTAGGCGTGAGTCCGCCTTGCAGGAGTGTGCCCAAGGGGTCCACGCCCGTAAAGTCCAACAGTCCCACAGTGATACTGAAGACTAAACTCCTATTTAAAGGGTGGAGATAATGCAGCACAGATGGAAGTAATCAATGCAACTGGAGAGAGTCAGGTAATCAGGACAATACTGAAGTGATAATATGTTTAAGCGCACAAGCCTGAGAGTACCACACCTCCATTTTTGAAATTACAATGAAAGTAATAGAAAACTCTATTTTTCTAGATTATTTGAACTAGAAGGGGCTGACTTTACTCACCAAAGTTCAGTACTTTTATCAAATACAGTAATACTAATATATTATTGATAATATTATATTTTAGTTCTTAATAGCAGGACAGTGTTGATAGCACTGGTATTCAAGCCAACTGAATAAATATAAGCTGATCTTGTTCTTCTATTAAGACAAAGTAAAGAGATGTTTCATACCTTTGACATGTTTCAACTGTCACCTGCAGTCTTTTTCAGAAAGCATCGTCTGATGTCTGTGACGTGTCACATCAGCTGTTTTATCCTTTCCCTAGGTTGATTAACCTGACAAATTTGCCAAGTCGGTCACCCCCCCCCCCCCGCCCCCGCCACCGTGCGATGGTCTCTGGTTTAATATACACTATTAAAAAAAATTGTACTAGACAGACATAAACACAGACATTAACATTTACAGCTTTATGAGAGAAGTCTATAAATAGAAGCTGTATAGTAGATAGTGACTTTAATTCACAACTGATGTAGTCATATAACGAACAAAATAGAATCCCAATATGCCCAAGCTGGGAGTTTAAATGGGCTTCCTCACTTTTCAGTAGATGGCAGACTTGCTCTGTTGAGACTCTCAGGCTCAGGCGGTACTAAACCAGCCTCACCCTCACATTATTAACACAGCTGGCATATCTGATCACCACATCTATATCACCTCTGCATGTGTGAATACGGTGTTGGTGAGATTAGAGAAAAAAACAAAAACAAGAAGAAATCTCCCCTATGTTCTGCTTCTTTTTTGGCCAGACAGACCAAATAACAGTGTTTGATTCATGAAACAAGAATGCAGCATTAAAGCCTTTGCCCCCAAGGGAAACTGTTAAAGTTGTATTTATCCCTATTATCTCACAACAGCTTAAGTCAATACTGTGACTCTAGTTCTGCTTAAGCTAATAAAGTGTGTAAATACTGGTTCATTATAATTACACCATTTCTCTGCTGTAGAAAGTCATCTTTTCTTTTTACAGATAGGCGGCAACACACTAAACATAGAAAAGCGGGGAATAGTGTTTCTGTAAATGTCAGAGTGACTTTGTTGCTGAGTCTTCCCGATTAAGACCACGCTGTCAAATCTAGTGATGACACAAATCAAATCTCCCCAGTGATTAGCTGACTGAACTGAGTGCCAGAAGTGCCACAGGGTGCAACCATGATGCTTCATCTGATTCTGTGAGATTTTTATTTAAACAGTGCCTCAAAGGCAAATGCATACAAATCTCCCTGCAGTCCTCTGTTATGGTGGCAATTAATCACAAATGGTCCAACCAGTATTATATAGTGTTTTGATGACAATCTTAAATATTGTTCCAATATGACACATACAGTAAGACAATAATGTGTCACTAATAACTGTTCATTAACTGCTTTGGAAAGAAGTGAAGTAGCTTGGGTGTTTTTTGGCCACGTCCCAACTGAATGAGAGCTTGTGGCAGACCAAAAACTTGCTGAAATTATGCATCATAAGTTGAAAGTGTTCGAAGCATCTCTGCCGATGCCCTGCGACCATGGACTGTGACTAAAAATCTTATGTGCAGCATTACTAAGAAATGTGAAAGAAAAAAAAAAGAGAAACTTGAAGAAATCTTGTTAATATTCCAAAGAAAATATCACTAACTTATCTAACAGCAGATTTAGGGACTCTGTCTATAGGGTGGTTAAGGTATGCAGTCTTGGAAATTGTTTAAAATTTTAAATTTTTCTTTCAAGGTTAGTTTAGTGCTGCTTTGGCATGGAAATCATGGCTATGAAAAAGCATGCAGTAGAATGTACCATTTTAATAAGCTCTCTTTGCATTTGAGAGCACAACATTGTACAGAGTTTGCAGAAATATTTTCAAACTAACTCAGAAGTTGTGTTGTCTTTTTGTTAAGAATGTTTTTTTCCCAAGCCATTTGTTGAAGACAAAAAAATGGCTGAAAAATAGCATATAATACATCTGTGTGGGTGGACAATTGGATTTATACATACAACACCCAGGGTTATTATTTCAAGTAGCAACACCATATTTATAGCTATAGTGTGTTCTCAGGCTGAAGTACATTTTGTGACTACAGTCGGGCATTAAATTGGTAGGAGTTGAATTCTGAAACTGTTTAGCTAAGTGCTTGAATAACAGCAATTATCTATTATAATTCTAGTTGTTTAAACGCAGACGGTGCCCTTTTGCTTCCAGACAGCATTTGCCATTTTAGTGCTGTGTTTTTGCATTTTTTGCACGTTCCGTCAACGTGTGCCTATCCAGGTACACTCTGTGTTCTTCACGGTGCACACCTTAAAATTATCCCTGCTCACACAAATCAAAACTTCTCACTGTGGTCTGTGAAGTGAAAAATGTTCTGCTGAAAACATACCACTCCCGACCAATCGCTGTGTTTAGCATTTCCTTTGACTGAGCTGCGTTTGGGTGCCGGCTGCGCCAAAAGACTCGTGCTACAGTCGAGGTCTGTGTGAAAAATGGAGGGAAAAGTGCTCTGCTTTTTATGAACTCATGAACTAGCAAGGCAGTCGAGGAATGCGTGTTAGCATTGGGGACGGTGCTGTGGAATATTTTTGAATAATCTCATGCAAGTAGAAAGCTTTCAGTAGGGCTCAGTTGGTAAAGCGTGACAGTAACACTAGTAGGGTGAGTGGTTTGATTCCCTGTGTGGCCAAGGGTGATGAAGCTGTGCAGAGCATGCATGGCATTAAGTGGTGATAAAAGCAGCTACTGAGTGACTTGTGAAATCATCCAAATCTTCACAGAAACACAAGTAATACATGTAAAGACAATATAGAATCTGTTATATAGATGAATGCAGGTGTAATTCAACCTTGGCCAATGTAAAATATCAGTGCTATTAGTTCAGTTGTGGTCCACTCAGTGATGACAGAGAATAAAAGGCAGACAAAAGACCTGGACGATTGTTTAAAAGACAAAAAGTTAAGCAAAAGAAAGAAAAATTAAAGTGGCGATGAGGTTGAGTGGCTGTGGTTCTGAAAAATAATGTGAAAGAAAAAAATTTGACCATGAGGTTTCCGTTACATAGGAGTAAAGTCAGGAAGCAGGTGTGAATGAATGATGAGAAGCACGATGAAGAGTGGTCTTTTGAAAAAGTAAGACATTAATGAAAACCATTGTAAATGTCAAATTGCCTTTCTGGAATTAAAAGCCCATTTCAAAACTTCAGCCAAAAGTGTACGAACCGTAAAAGGTGAACAGGAGGAACGAATGGATCCAAGATCAGAGTTGAAAGTGGGTTAAAGACAGAAAATCATAAGAGGAAGAAGGAAATCAAGAGGCAGCACTGCCTCATATTGCTTCAACAATCACCACATCACTAAGCAGTAATAGATTGAAGAAGTTTCTGTTTGAGTAGCCGTGTTGATAGGAATCCTTATACCTCATACTGAAAGTTTTAACAAAGAGATAATGTATGCTGAAAGGTCCAATAATTAAACAGTTTGGAATCTAAATGAATTGCACCAAAAATTAAGCTACAATTAGAAATAGATGATATATAAACAAAGGTGAGTAATCCTCATTCCTGAAAGAAAACTGTCCTATCTCATACTTGTTTCAGTCACTGACTAACCCAGCTGAATCTGATAAGCTCATCTTTCAGAGGTGGAAGTAATGAGCTCATCTACCTGGCTGTAAAGCTGTGGTAATCAGAAGCAGTTGGGTTAATCAATGGCTGGAACAAATATGGGACAGGACTCTTACTTCCGGTGCTGGGATTACCCACCTCTCTATGTAAATCCCATTTTCTTCACGCAGTATCTGCATGACTGCTCACCTGTTTTCCCCCTCTTGTATTATACCTGCTCAAACAGAAACTACCTCACATTTATATAGAACTTTTCTACCCCATACTCAGCAAGACTGAATGAAATCCATGTAATTCCTTTAAATTTTCCCACTGTGTACATGCAATGTGTTCTTACTGTTTCATTTGGCTAGTTCAAGGCCTGCATTCATGCCAGTTTAATCTGGTTTTTAGTAGCAATCTTGCAACAGTTTCTGACATTACTCAAGCACAGAGTATTTATGCTGTGTACTCCCATGCCACTGTATCAGACTGGGCAGGTTGCTGTGTTGATCATATCTGCTTTCTGTATACTCTAATCTCTTCATGAAGATAAAGGAATGAAAATGGATCTCTTTATTTCAACTCTCTAGTATACAAATTTAGGATTATCAGTTTTTTGCCACGACAGTACAAAAATGTTTCCTTGTAGAATTGTCATCAGGCTCTGTAGCTTTATTCAAGATTTTGTTGTGGCCAAACACTCGATGGATTAATTCTCTACGCCAACAACCAGACATGCAAATATAATCAAGTATTTATCAGCTAAAGAACCAAATATTTCCCTGAAGCCTTAAGGCAGGAACCAAAATAAAAGGTAGTTAAATAACTGATCCACTGAATAACCAGAAACCAGTTGTAATAAATGTCAACAGTTGTTGTTGCTACTTGATATTGCAGTTGGTAGTGATTTATTTTAATCTTCATGTAATGTGACGTAGTTTAATTCCTAAAAAGCTCTGTGTAATAATGTGGTATAGCTCAAGATGAGAGCGAAATAAGTAATTCAGAACTCCACTCAATTTTGAGCAAAAATAATGCCTTGTACCTTCCACCAGTAGTTTTGGTAGTGCCTTCGTTGTCCAAATGGCAACTGATTTTGTGCTCACTTTGCTCTCTAAAAAGTGGTGGGTTTTTTAAAAAGGGGTGCGGCTGGGTGCAAAGATGGCTTGCTTGATTACACTTTTGACAATGCCCAAACGTTAAGTGACACACTTTAACCTCTTGCACTCCGGTGTACCGCGGACGGGCAGGTCTCTGCGTCCTACAGCGCACAGAGGGCGCTCTCGTGCGCTCTAGGACACACGAGGGCGCTGGAAAAAAAAAGCTGCATTTCCGTTCTCCCACTACAGACACAGCCGCGAACAGATCGGATATGATTGACCTCTCATTCGACTAATAAGAGCCTTGAATTGGGTTTCTGAAACCTTGAAGAACCAATGACTGAAAACCTAGCAAGAAGGACCCACCTACCAACGCTGTGAATGCAGCGAGCCAATTGAAGCACAGAAGTTCGCGAGCTGTTTTGTGTAAGGGTGGGTGAAGAGAGACTGACTGCTGCAGATGATGAAAAAAAGGACCCGCAGGAAGAACCCCACAGACCCAGCAGCACGGAGACCACCCACAAGTGCAACCTGTGTGACAGGGACTGCCATTCGCGCATCGGCATGTTCAGCCACAGGCGGTGCTTTTTTTGTTTTTATTCCAGCAGAGTAGACGTAGACGTTTAGGATTCTCTTCCATGGTCATCATAGACCGACGGAGGCCGATGACGAAGGCTGAGTGACACACGCATTCGCCAGTCTTTTTTTAATTACTACTGTTATTTGTTTTGAAAAATCGTTCGCCAAAACCGCAATAATGGAATTATGTTTTGATCGGGTCGCGAGACCAGCGTCGCGTTCATCTGACAATGAGGAAGAAGTTCGCCAGCTCCGCTTCTGCTGTGAAGAGGTAAGTGTTCTAAGCTAAATTATTCTTTATCCCTGAAAATTGTAATCAAAATGACTTTTGACCGATCGGTAAATTACAGCTGTGCATCATCGCTGCATGACGGACTGTGGCGCAACGGGCGATGTCCGTCCTCTGTAGCGAGGGGGGGGGGCACACACACAGCCCTGAGTGTCACCTTTCATTAGAGCCCAAGATGAAGCTTCTATATTAAATCATTCAAAAGTTAAAGACGTTTTTCCAAACTGTGCCATTTGGCACAATTTGGCACAGTTCAAAAACGCCTGGGAACTACCTGAGGAAAAAGCTGTGTAATATATTCATTTTTTGTGGTATTGTTACAAAATTTGGACCTCAGCTGGATAACACTTGGTTCTACATTTCTGTTGCATTTTCCAGCCCGGATCTGAAGCTGTGTGTTATTTGCAAGCATTTGTATCCAAAAAAAAACACCCAGGCCAAATTTATTTTCTTCAAGTTCACTATGTTTAGATGACTGTAACTCAGTGGCCGGAGCACTTAGAGAGATTATGACTGTTTTGCCAAAAAATTCAAAGTGTTTTCTTTTAAATGAGACCAACCCCATGAAGATGCTGCAAAGGGTTGAAGAACAACTTTCGATTTACTTTGGGCACGTTATTTTTTGGCGTTTTTAGGGAAATTGACCGGAGTGCAAGGGGTTAAAAAACATGAGGGTGCACTCCACTCATTCTGGACTCTGGGGTACACAAGGAAACACTGAAGTTGTGTTAAATTTCTTGTCAATTATTTTGTTAAATAAAACTGTAAAATTCTGTTTGTTTATACACACACACACACACACACACACACACACACACACACACACATATATATATATATATATATATATATATACATACATATGTATATATACACTCACTGCCATTGAAAATGCAACACAATTTTTGTAGAAATATTTTTGGGTCCATCCTATCTCAGCTTGAGTAATAGTGTTTGTACGACTCAAAATACATCTAGAACTCATTTTCAGTGGTTGTACTCACTGTCAGAATTCACTGCCTTTGAGCTCTGCCTCTATTGTCTTTTTGAACTCATTGTTTGTTTTGGGTACTCAAAAGTCAAAAATGGGTGATTTTAAGGAGTGGTCATCTTCCCAATATAAAGCTGAGCAAAAATGCATAGCACATTGTTGTGAAATCTCCACAATGCCACTACAGTCATGTGACAAATGTAACTATGGTTTGGGCCTTTTGGAGGGCGGAATTTTGGCACGACAGGTGCTGTTCCAATTGGGCTGCAATGCATCAACCATTGTTTGGTTCCAACAATGCCAGGTCAAAATTGGGTCTGTGGCTAATAGATCATGTCCAGGATGAGCATGTGTCACCACCCCGGAGCAAGACCGGTACATCATGCTTCAGCACCTCTGAGATTGGTTTTGCACAGCCACCCAGACGGCCCAGGAAACTCCAGGGAGATGTTAGCCAAGGATCTCAGCCAATACAGTGACATGGTGCTCCAGGTGTCAGGACCTACGAGTCCGAAGACCCTTTTGAGGGATGATCCTGACGGCAGAGCGACAACAAAATCATCACAAGTGGGCTCCTCAGCACAACAGGTGGAACCTACGGCAGTGGAACACTGTTCTTTTCTCTGACAAATCCAGATTTTTTTTCCAGTCCAGGGTTGATGTTAGGGTCACTCGATGGAGAGGCACTGGAGTCGTGGCATTGCAGGAGGAGTGGCTAAATATGCCCCAGAACAACATTAGATGGCTCGTGAGGTCCATGTAGAGGTGTATTACTGCCTGCTTTAATGCAAATGGAGACCATATTCCATATTGAAATTTGTTTTTAAGACAGATGTTTTGTCGTGATTTTAGAAAGGCAGGGTGCTTCTGTTTTGCTCAATTTTGAAAATTGTTGACACACAGCTTTTCATTTGTTGATCTCTGGTATTGTTTTGAAGATACCTAAAAATGATTTCTATCCTTTAATAGAACATTTTCGATAAAAGTTAGTAAAACTAGAAAAGCACTCGGAGAGCGCAGACCTCCGCCAAGCGCCACAGTTCCCCCCATACAATGTTTGTGTGTACGTTTTCAGATTCCTTGACCATGAAAACATATGATTAGCAATTGGATTGACAATGATAGGATTAGTGGTTCAGTAGTTACTCACGAAAATCGCATTTTCTGTAATGGCGGTTTTCTTCTGGACGGTGATCCGGATTACCACCAAAATCTAATCATCTGTAGGATACCCCATTTCTGACAATCTGTGAAAATTTCATGAAAATCCGTCCATAACTTTTTTGAGTTATCTTGCTAACAAACAAACAAACAAACAAACAAACAAACAAACAAACAGACAGACAGACAGACAGACAGACAGACAGACAAACCAACGCCGATGAAAACATAACCTCCTTGGCGGAGGTAAATATCAAACTTTTCTAGAGTGTTGCATTTTCATTGGCAGTGAATACGCAGTAAATACATCATATAACTAGAAAAGCACTCGGAGAGCACAGACCTCCGCCAAGCGCCACAGTTCCCCCCATACAGTCTTGAGATTCCTTGATCATGAAAACATATGACAAGCAGTGGTTCAGTAGTTATTCACGAAAATGGCATTTTCCGTAATGGCGGCCACAGTTCCTCCCATACAGTGTTTGTGTGTACGTTTTCAGATTCCTTGACCATGAAAACATATGACTAGCAATTGGATTGACAATGATAGGATTAGTGGTTCAGTAGTCGGCCACAGTTCCTCCCATACAGTGTTTGTGTGTACGTTTTCAGATTCCTTGACCATGAAAACATATGACTAGCAATTGGATTGACAATGATAGGATTAGTGGTTCAGTAGTTATTCTTGAAAATGGCCTTTTCCGTAATGGCGGCCACAGTTCCCCCCATACAGTGTTTGTGTGTACGTTTTCAGTTTCCTTGACCATGAAAACATATGACAAGCAATTGGATTCACAATGATAGGATTAGTGGTTCAGTAGTTATTGACAAAAATGGCATTTTCCGTAATGGCGGTTTAGCGCCACAGTTCCCCCCATACAGTGTTTGTGTGTACGTTTTCAGATTCCTTGACCATGAAAACATATGACTAGCAATTGGATTCACAACATTTGGATTGACAATGATAGGATTAGTGGTTTAGTAGTTATTCACGAAAATGGCATTTTGCGTAATGGCGGTTTTCTTGTGGACAGTGATCCGGATCACCACTAAAATCTAATCATCTGTAGGATACCCCATTTCTGACAATCTGTGAAAATTTCATGAAAATCCATCCATAACTTTTTGAGTTATCTTGCTAACAAACAGACAAACAGACAAACAGACAGACAAACCAACGCCGATGATCACATAACCTTCCCCTTTGGCGGAGGTAATGAGACAGAATCATAGCATCTAAATACATTTTGGCTGCAGAACTGCTCAAGAATGGCCATATTTGTTTAAAATTCTGCAGATTAAATTTAACAGTGTTTGACACCTTCTTCACATGTTTTTTAAACGTTAACATGGGGTCTAACATAAGTCCAAGGTACCTGAATTAATTTACAATGTCCAGTTTGTCTCCTTCTATGAATATGTTGGAGTGAGATATTGTTGTTGGTTGCTTTGCAAACATCATGCAAGCAGGTTTTTTTTTTTTGTATTCAGTAGCAAATAAGAATTCATTAGCCAGTCTTGATCATTACTCGTGGTTGTTGGTAGAGTTACTGAAGCCTCTTGAATATTTTTTGCAGGACTGAAAATTACTGCATCATCTGCATACATTTGAACATGGACATTCGTGCATACCGTTATGTCTGAAGTTGGAGTCAAGGAGGACAGCAATAGTGGAGCTGAACACACGTTTATTATAACACAGGGCGCAGTGCACCTGACCACACATACGACCACTGGCAGAGGTGAAGGCGGAAGAGACCGCCCCTACCTGCAGCCCTTCTTATACGCGCAAGGTTGGCGGAACTGGAACATGGAGCCACCACCCCGTGGCACACAAATAAGAGCTCCAGACACAATACAACATATGAACAATAAATAACTACACAACATTTCCCTCCCGTAGAAAATCCAAAACACACATACAATCAGCCCACCCCAGTTTGGAACCCGAATCATCCTCTAAACAAAACTAAACTAAAATCACAAAAAGGGGCCTATGACATTCACACAAAAATAACTAAAATTAGGGGGGACGGGTAATCTGCCGTCTTACCCCCCACAAGGCGAGGCGGGTTATTCTGCTCCCCATGATATATAAAAGTCCCGTTAAAAAAAATTACTGCCGTGTCTCCTACTTAAAACAGAACACCAAAATAATCCCAGAACTATAAACACATATTAACAACTAACAACAAATACACATCCATGGCTCGGTGAGGATGACCCGTGGCCCCCCCAGACCCTTCACCATTCAGTCCGCCCTGGAGGTAGCTTGCTTCCCGGGCCACAGCTGGTCACCTCAGTCCCAATGCGCCTTCTCCTCCACACCTCAGAGCGCTCCAATTGTCTGGGTCCATGCCCAACAGCCTTCTAAGGGGCACACCGTAACTCATTAAGATGGCGCCACGAGCCATCCGACAGCAGAAGGTAACCATCGTGCCGCTCGCGCGTCACCTGCAGCTGGTCCTGGTACTGCTCCATCATCCCCTTTTCTCTCACCCGCCTGGACCTCGCCTCCGCCCAAGCCCAAACCCAATTTGTGACTCCAAGCGGGGCCCTGCACGGCCTGTGGTGTCTCCACCTGGCACTTGCTCTCCCAGTGCCACTCGGTCCTGCCCCGACTGCTTGTAGCTCAGCTGTGGACCCTGTTGATGTGGCCCCATGTTCACCAGCCCGCCAAGACTGTGCTCCGGGAACATCTGGGACCATAGTTTGGGTATCGCTCACCGCCGCAGGCTCTCCCCCATGCCACCCGGTACCCTCGTCCAGGGCAACTCGGACACTGGCTCCGGGGCCCTCCCACGGCGACCCCGAGTGCGACAATGCCTGTCCGCTTTCCTGAGTGCCCAGCAATTGTTCATCCCACACAGCATCGTCCCGAGCTCTCGGAACCGGCCGGTCTCACAGTCCACAGCTCAACCACTCTTCCACAGCGCCGCCCCTGATGGAAAACCCAAGGCCATAGAATAGGTTGCAACCCATGATGTTTGTGCCGCAGGCCGTCACGATGAACTCCACATCGGCCATCTCCCTCGACTTGTACTGAGCCGTCAGTCCAACGGTACCCACTGTGGCCAACCGTCCTCCTCCACAGCTGCAAAGCGGTGCTGAGTCACCTTCAATTCTGTAGTGGGGAAAACATTGTCTAACTGTAGCCCAGTTCAGCAGCAAACTCTCCGCCCCCGTGTCGATCAGAATTGATACTGGTATGCTGTCCAACTCTACCGTGCAATGTGTGTGCCCACTGGTACTCGGGGACACAGTATGAATCATCGTCAGAGTGGGAAGAGTTGGCGCTCTTGCACGGGCTATCTTGTACCGCTGACTGGCACACCCTCACAAAATGATGTAGATGTCCACATTTGCTGCAGCGCATTCCTCTTACTGCACACTCTCTGGCCTTGTAGCGGTGTTTCATGGACCCGCAGCCCATACACCTGGGCTTCCCCAGGGTAAATCCCATACAGCGTTGGCCCTCTTGGCATCATCCTCAACACTCCCATCGCTGTCTGGGTCCACTACCTGTGTGGCCATGGAGGATCCCAACTCTCGTGGGGACAGATGCTCACATAGCTCCCGAGTTAGCTTATCTGCTGCCTCCAGCTGGAGAGCCAACTTGATGGCCCCGGCCAGCGTCAACTCACCCGGAAATGTGAGCAGCCCAGACTGGACCGCAGCACAGCTGGTGTGCTCTGCCAACTACATGGTCACAAACCATTTCTTCCTCCAACAGTCCGAACCGATACTCAGCTGCTAGCTGCCTCAAGTCTGATACAAACCGCTGGATGGGTTTGCCAACCTGTTGGTGGCGCTGTCGGAACTTAATCCTCCGGATGATGATGTTGTCCGGCACCCCAAAATGGTGCGCCATTAGTTCGACCACTTCTTCACAATTGTCCGTGTCACCAAGCATGCCCCAAATCCTCTGGCCCTCCATTCCCAGCACCACCGTGCAGTGCTAACTGCTGCACGGTGGCGCAGTGGTTAGCACTGCGGCAGCACAGTTTTACCCTCGGCCGGGGGATCACGGGGATCATGAGATCGTGGGTTCGATCCCTGCCCCCGGCCAACAGTAATCTGTGTGGAGTTTGCATGTTCTCCCCATGTTGCGTGGGTTTACTCCGGGATTTCTCCGGTTTCCTCCCACATGCTAAAAACATGCAGGTTAGGGATACGGGGCGCTTGCGCACGCAGCGACCGGCAGCTGGTGGCTTGTCACCAGACTGCAAAACAAATCTACCTATGGGTACAAAATAAGTACAAAAAAAAAAAATTCCCAGGTTGTGCACAAGCAACGCACGTGCCCTCAGCTTCTCCATTCTTCCCAGGTCCAACGCCACCATATACATTTTAAAGGCTTCGTGCCACCGAGGCCACAGCACAGGCGGCTCACCCGGGAGCTCCAAGAACAACTGAATTGGTGCTCCACACATTTCCATGGCTTTTCTTCTCGTCGCCAAATGTTATGTCTGAAGTTGGAGTGAAGGAGGAGAGCAATAGTGAATCAGAATCAGAATCAGATTTATTGCCATTGTTCATGTAGTACACAAACTAGGAATTTGTCTCGGTGCAATGCTGCAACATTAAACATGATAAAATAAAAGAAATAAACTATACATGCAATAAAGTGTAGAATAAGAGTGAGTAATACTGGTCAGCAGTTAAATATATTAGCGAGCAGCAGATAATGTGGAGAACCATATAGTGCAGTCGGTAATGCAGGAAGAAAACAGTGATGATTGACATGAGTCTGGTTGAGCTGCTGTACATAGTGCACGAGAGTCAATAAGTCACTTAGTGTTCAGCAGTCTGATGGCAGAGGGGAAGAAGCTGTTCATATGACGGGAGGTTTTAGTCTGGATGGACCGAAGTCTTCTACCTGAGGGGAGGGGGGCAAACAGTACGTGACCAGGGTGTGAGGGATCGGCTATGATCCGGCCAGCACGCCTCCGGGTCCTGGAGATGTACAGATCCTGGAGAGATGGGAGCTTGCAGCTGATCACCTTCTCAGCAGTGCGCACGACGCGCTGCAGCCTTAGTCTGTCCCTGGCAGTGGCTCCTGCGTACCACACGGTTATGGAGGTGGTGAGGATGGACTCGATGATGGCTGTGTAGAACTGCACTAACATCTTGGTGGGTAGCTTGAGCTTCCTCAGCTGCCGCAGGAAGAACATCCTCTGCTGGGCCTTTTTGATGAGAGAGCTGATGGTCGGCTCCCACTTGAGGTCCCTGGTGATGGTGGTGCTTAGGAAGCGGAAGGAATCAGCAGTGGTGATGGGAGAGCCTGTGAGGGTGAGGGGGGCAGAGGGGTTGTGACTTTCCTGAAGTCCACAATCATTTCCACTGTCTTCAGAGCGTTCAGCTGCAGGTTGTTGTTGTTGCACCAGGATGCCAGCTGGGCCACCTCTCTCCTGTAGGCGGACTCGTCGCCGTTGGAGATGAGCCCGATGAGGGTGGTGTCGTCCGCAAACTTGATCAACTTGACAGACTGGTGGCTGGAGGTGCAGGAGTTGGTATAAAGGGAGAAGAGTAGGGGGGAAAGTACACAGCCCTGGGGTGATCCGGTGCTGATGCTAGCAGAGTCTGAGACAGTCTTTCCCAGCCGCACATGCTGCCTCCGGTCCGTCAGGAAGTCGGTGATCCACCTGCAGAGGGAGTCAGGCACGTTGAGCAGGGACAGCTTGTCCCGGAGCAGAGCGGGGCGGATGGTGTTGAATGCGGAGCTGAAGTCCACAAACAGGATCCTGGCGTAGGTTCCCGGGGAGTCCAGGTGCTGCAGGATGGAGTGGAGGGCCAGGTTGACTGCGTCGTCTACAGACCTGTTGGCTCGGTAGGCAAACTGCAGCGGGTCCAGGAGAGGGGTGGTGATGGACTTGAGGTGGGGCAGGACCAGGCGCTCAAAGGACTTCATGACTACAGAGGTGAGCGCTACAGGTCTGTAATCATTAAGTCCAGTGATCCGTGGCTTCTTGGGGACAGGGATGATGGTGGAGGATTTGAGGCAGAGCGGCACGTGGCATAGCTTAAGGGAGGTGTTAAAAATGTCTGTGAAGACAGGAGCCAGCTGTTTCGCACAGTGTCTCAGGGTGGAGGGAGACACGCCGTCCGGACCGGGGGCCTTGCGCGGGTTCAGTCTGGAGAACTGTTTGAGCACGTCCTGCTCACTGATGATAAGGGCAGGGGGGGGAGGAGGGGGGGCGCCTTTGATGAAGTAGGGATCGTGGAGGCTGTGGAGCTGGAGAGAGGGGGGAGTTGGACACAGATGACGAGGTGTCAAAATGGGCATAGTGTTGGGACAGTCTTTGACAAAGGGCTTTGTCATCCTGACCTTTAGGAGCCTGAGGCCGATAGTTGGTGATTTGCCTCAGTCCTCTCCACACAGAAGCCGAGTCATTAGCAGTGAACTGCTGCTGGAGTCTCTCAGAATACACAGATTTAGCTCTCTTCAGCTCTCTGTTAAACCGATATTTAACCTCCCTGTAGCAGTCCCTGTCTCCACTTTTCAGCGCTGCTTCCTTCTCCTTCCTGATCTGTCTGAGTTTGGATGTGAACCAGGGCTTGTCATTAGAATACCTCACCCTGGTGCGCGTTGGAAGAATGTCCTCCTCACAAAAGTGGATATAAGAGTTCACAGTGTCCGTGTACTCATCCAGATCATGCGTGGCTCCTTTAAACATGCCCCAGTCAGTTATTTCCATGCACGTCTCCAGCTTCTCCTCAGCTTCACTGGTCCATTTCTTCGTAGTGCTCACAACAGGTTTAGTGAGCTTCAATCTCTGTCTGTATGTGGGAATGAGGTGGACCATCACGTGATCAGATAATCCCAGCGCAGCGCGGGGAACAGCGCGATATGCGTCTTTCACTGTGGTGTAACAGTGATCCAGCGTGTTTATTCCTCTGGTGGGGCATTTAATAAACTGTTTGTAGCGGGGGAGATCGTGGCTCAGATTGCTCTGGTTAAAGTCGCCAACCACAATAACCAGAGAGTCTGGAAAAATCCGCTCCGTGTGTTGGATGTGATCCACGAGCACGCGCTGAGCCTCGCGCGTGTCCGCGTCGGGAGGGACGTACACAGCGGCGAGGATGAATGAGGCAAACTCCCGCGGGGAATAAAATGGCTTGCAGTTAATAAAAAGAAATTCCAGGGCGGGAGAACAGTGTTTGGAAATTACCGTTACATCAGAGCACCAGCTGCTGTTGATGTAAAAGCAGACTCCGCCTCCTGTGGTCTTGCCGGAGAGCTCTGTGTCACGATCAGCACGAAACAGCTGAAATCCCTCGAGGCGCAGCGCGCTGTCCGGTGTGTTTTCCCTGAGCCAGGTCTCGGGGAAACAGAGGGCAGCCGAGGAAGAGAGGTCCTTAAAACGCATCAGCAGTCTCAGTTCATCTACCTTGTTAGAGAGAGAGTTGGTATTGGACAGAAATATGCCAGGCAACGCCGTGCGCGTGCCTCTCCTGCGAAGCCGGACGAGAGCGCCCGCTCGTCTTCCTCTCTTTCGCCGTCTCACTTTTCGAGCCAAGCAATGAACCAGATTGGCGGCAGGAGCTAAAAAAACTGGGAGTAGGTCCGTGGGAGTGAAAGTCCTGATATTTAGAAGCTCTTCACGGGTATAAGAGCTCGCAGACACACAATTGACAAACAAAAACAAACAAGGGGCGCAGCGAAGCACCATGGCGACCACTGTGGGCGCCATCTTGCGCTTAAAGGGGCAAATCTGGACGGGATTCTCGTTGGGGCTTGGTAGAAGCACGGCTATGGGGCCTACTGGCCGATAGAGTGGCGAAGGGCCCGAGAACACATGACGCTGGGCGGGCAGCAGGCACTGGAGTCCGATCCATAGGTCCCCTGCTGGGCTTTCCCTCCAGCCGACGAATCTCCACTCTCACCAGGGACGCTGTCCTCGCGGGAGGTGAAGGGGTTCCCAGGAGCTCCTTCTCCCTCGATGTGCGTTGTGCAAAAATCTACGCTAACCTCTTTTCTCCTTCCGGCATATAGGTTAGATGGTAACGGTGCACAGCCCGCTGTGTGAGGCATAGGTAATAATCGGCCGCGTCAGTGGGCATGAGACGGGTGGCTTCCGCCAGATAGCCGTCAATCTCCTCCAGCCACTCCGGGCAAAAATCACCCTCGCCGGCGGGCATCTCCCTACCAAGTCCAACTACGGGAAAAAACTCCACACAATGGCAAAGCTCATGGAAGAAAGGCGTCTCAGTGTGGCGTCTCCGTTTAGACGTCCTGGCAGGAGTATACTGTCATGCGGTGACCCTCGCAGATCACCATAAGACGCCAAGAGTCCACCGATGAGTTTTGCAATGATGGTAATTTATTAATAACACAAGACAAGACACGAGACTATGAGCCGCTAAGGGCAAAAACACACACTAAGCGATACAAGGGCTCGTAGCGCTAACCCCAGCCACTACGAGCTAAACTATGACAAGACCAAAAGAACACGAACCTGACATGAAGGTCTAATGAGGCCTCACGAGGATTGTTTGATGTCTGACGATGTCTGACGATACTCCTGCGATCTAACTGCCGTCAGTGTCCGCCTTATAAAGGCGAACACTAATGAGCAGTAATGACAGACAGCTGACCAACCTTGACAGGCGGAAGCCCCACCGAGCGCCTTCACAATAAGAGCCCGGTGAGGCCAGAATACAACCCACAGCTGTCAAGGCCGGCAGCGAGTTGTGCGTAGCCCGAGCGCGGACAGAACCCAGCGCTTGTGTCGTAACATTAATCCCGTCAATACAAACACATTGTCTTCTGTTTGACATATATGATTTTATCCAAGCAAGAGAGTTTTTAGAAAAATTAAAATGTGTCAGCAAATTCAGTGGAATGATGGCGCCGAAAACTAAACTGCATGGGATGTAATGGAGTGTGACGTTGGTTCAAGTGTCTCACCAATAACCCTGCTACCCACTTCTCAACCACCTTAGAAATAAGGTGGCTGTGGCACAGTGTTACAACCCACTGTTCCTCCATACTGGGCCCGCTGTTTGACCAGGTGGAAGTGGAATCTGTAGAAACAGAGAGAGGGGGTGTTAACAGAAGTATACTGCGTACATATGCATACTAAATATAATCTGCTGTTCATATGCCCACACAGTAGATGGCAGCGGTACACCAGCAAACTGATTTGAACACCCACCACTAAACAGAAGAAGGAGGAAGAACACAAAGGCATTCATTGTTCTGAATAATCTTTTGTTTTTTCAAACTCAGTGGAAGCTGGAGCAGGTGATCAATATTTTAGTTGCTGAAATACCGATGTCTTTCATTCATCCTGCGAGTGACAAACTGCTGCTACTGGAGAAATCTTCATCGTTCTTAAAAAAAAAAAGATCATTTTGGGCGAAGAGGAGATCAAAGATCAGAACACATTGCTGGATATCAAGAGGAAACCCAAAATAGTCACACAGATCAGGGGATGGGGCGAAGTAAACCCATGACACGGAACATGAATGGTGAGATGGGATATGACATGAAAACCTGTGACACAGCGATAATAATTCAATTTCATTTCAATTCAACTTTATTTATATAGTGCCATTTCACAACAACAGTCATATCATAGCACTTTCAACTGTAGGGGAAACCCCCACAATCGCAGAAAGACCCCAGCAATCAGGCAAGCTCCTGTGAGCAAGGGCTTGGTGACGGTGGAGAGGAAAAACTCCCTTTTAACAGGAAAAAACCTCCAGCAGAACCAGGCTTAGGGAGGGGCAGTCACCTGCTGCGACTGGCTGGGGGGTGAGGGGATAGAGAAGATGAAAAGAACAGACATGTAGAGAGCAAACAGCACGATGGGGACTCAATCTATGGGAGAGAACAAACAGATGTTAATGACCAGCAAAAAAAAAATATTTCATTGAGAGTGAAGAAAGGAGTGAAAGCCTAGTGCATTATTGGAGGTCTCCTGGCTGTCTAAACCTATTAGCAGCATAACTAAGGGAGGGTTCAGAGACACATGATCCCTCCCTAATTGTAGGCTATATCAGAAAGGAAGGTTTTAACCCTATTCTTAAAAAAACAGAGATCGAGTCTGACTCTCGAATCCAGATTGGCAGCTAGTTCCAAGGGAGAGGAGCTTGATAACTGAAGGCTCTGCCTCCCATTGTACTTTTGGAGATTCTAGGTATTACAAGTAATCCAGCATTTTGGGAGCGTAGTGCTGTGTTAGGATAATTGGGTAGTATCAGATCTTTTAAATAAAAGGGGGCCTGATTGTTTAGAGCTTTGAAAGTCAGAAGAAGGATTTTAAACTTAATTCTAAACTCTATGGGAAGCCAGTGAAGGGAGGCCAGAACTGGAGAGATATGATCTCTCTTTCTAGTACCTGTTAAAACTCTTGCTGCAGCATTTTGGATCAACTGAAGACTTTTTAAAGATGTTTTAGGACAACCTGATAATAAAGAGTTACAATAATCTAATCTAGAGCTAACAAAATATATCATATCATGATCACCAGTGCTGGGAATAACGCATTACTGTAGCACCACTACTTTTGCAGTAATGTGCTGTGTAATGAAATTACTGTTTAAAAATTCAGTAATGCATTACAGTTACTGAAATTTGATCAGATGCATTACTTGTTACTCATTTTATTAATATGGATAGATATTTTAGCACAAATAAATGAATATACAAACCCTACCATAGCTCAGACATAGCCCTCAGTCGACGTGACCTGTTGCAGACAGCTGAGTCTTCACTACTGAACACGGAGGAAGAGATGAAGCTACTTTATTTTTGTGGAAATAGATTATTTTTTCTTTGTCGCGGTTAAGGACAAAATCATATTGGTGGGTTGCAAGCTAAAGTGCCTGTTGAGACCTACTGCAATCTTGAGAAGCTCTTGAAAACAGCAACAAAGCTCCAACAAAGCTAGTGCTAAGTAACACTATGCTAACACCATGTTTGTGGATCTATGCTATCTGAACAGCCACAGCTGGATATAAAATAGAAATACTCTTGTCTCAACAGCCACGGCTGGATTTCAAGCACAGGTATGCATCTGGACAGTTTGTGACCCAGCAAATATTAAACCAACTGACTGCCAGATATGTCATTACAGACTGAAGATGTGATAACAGTCACTTTCCATCAGACAGCTGAGATTGTGATCCACTGAAGTTAAAACACATTTACTTGTTACCTGGATAAAGATTATTCAAAAATGGATTTTGATCTCCAAAAGGAATTTGAGGGACTGGATCATATCTCTGTTACAGCAGACATTTGGACTGTGGATAATGGACATTTTCTTTGGATCACTGCACATCGGATTAAATCCATATCATAAAGGTAAGATAAACATAGACAGCTTTATGCAGTGTTGCCAACTCTCTCAAAATGAGGAAATTACTGGCAATATCATATTGATTTTCTTCAAAATTTTCCCACTATAAGAGCTCTCAATGTCATGACTCACTCTGGGCCATCACCTGCTTCAGCTGCGTGCACACCTGCTTCCAATCACTCACGGGCTTTATAGCCTGCTCTGCCTGAGCCTCGGCACGGAGCCATCTGTCATTTCTCCCTGACCTTCGTCTCTCACCTGACTGTTTACGTCCAGGTCTCTAATTCGCCTTTTGGAAAACTCCTCTCGTCTAAAGTAAGCATTACTCTACTCACCTTCCTCTCAGTCTCTCCCCTGTGCACAGGTGGATTCCTCTGGTGGCGGAACCAATTCCCCGCGGCAGCGGAACGCCTTCTTCTCGCCTCTCCAGGCCTCACTGCTCATCACTGGGAGTGCCTCGCAGACGCTGTCTTCCTGGCTGGAGCCCCTCGGGCCAACCTGCGCATCCATCGTTCCACCTGCAAGTAAGCCCCAGTCATTAATCTGCTCACGCTGTTGTGGAAAGGACTAACATCTGTGCGTTGGCTCTGTGCGGGCTTTTCCTCCGGCTCCCAGCACTAGGCCAGCCCCTGTTAGCTCCCCTCCTAGCCAGGCTAGTCCGGGCCCTTTAACCCGTCTCACTCCGGTTCCCACGCCCACGCGCTTCAGCGGAAAGCTCGGGGAGGCTCGTGGCTTTATCCTTCAGTGTGAGACGGTATCGGTATTTCAGCGGGTGACGGGAGATTTTCCCACCGATCACAGCCGCATAGGTTACGTGGCTAATCTGTTGGAGGGACGAGCGCTAGCATAATTATGGTGAAACCCAGCTATGCTAATTTAACCTACGCCCAATTCGTACACGATTTTCACAAGGTTTTTGACTACTCGGACCGCGATAGCGTGCTCACCACCCGGCTATTAAACCTTCGACCGGGTGGCCGGTCAGTCGCCGACTACGCTGTCGACTTCCGGGTGGTGGCAGCGGAAGTGGGGTGGGAGGATGCCTCGCTATGCAGCATTTTCATTAGACGTTTGAGCCCTAGTCTGCGGGATGAGCTGGCCCGCTTAGATAAGCCTGAGCATCTCACGGAGCTCATTTCTTTAACTATTAATCTTGACAACAGGCTGAGGGAGCGGGCTGCCGAGCGGAGGTCTTCCGGCCGCTCGGGCAGTCAGTTTCGGCGCTCCTCTCAGTCTTCACTTTTGGCGTTGCCCGCGCTTGAGGCTGCAGACAATCCCGAGGCAATGATAGTTGGGCGGACTAAGGCTCTTGCTGGCCGAGAGACAGCCCCACGGGGAGTTAGGTCTGTGCATCTACTGTGGGGATGATCAGCATGAGATCGAGTCCTGCCCTGTTTGGCCAAAAGAGGGGGTTCGCACATCGCAGTAGGGGGACTTGCGGACTCATCTCGGCCTAATCCCCTCTCAGTGTCTTCTCCTCATTAGATTTTGCTACAAACACACAGAGATTCTCACACATGCACTGGTGGACTCGGGGGCTGAGCAGAGCTTCATCTCAGGGAAACTGGCAACCCGACTGGGGCTTCCCTGCCATACCCTTCCGTCTCCCCTGAGTCTCGTCGCCCTGTCAAAAGTTCCTCTGGAGACAGTGACACGTCAGACTGCCCCAGTCTCTGCTATCATCTCGGGTGACCATTGGGAGGACCTTTGGCTGATTGTGTTGTCCATCTCGGCCGCTCCCGTCATCCTGGGCTACCCCTGGCTCTGCCTCCACAATCCAACCTTTGATTGGCGTACAGGGAGCGTCGTCGCTTGGAGCCCCTTCTGCCTGAGCGCTTGCCTACAGTCTGCAGCATGTTCACCCTCGGTGTCCCTGTCCCCCCCCCGCCCCTCCTCCTCCTCCTGACCTGTCCAGAGTGCCACCGGAGTTTCATGACCTTGGAGCTGTGTTCAGCAAGTCACAGGTGCTGTCTCTTTCCCCCCACCGCCCGTACGACTGTGCCATTAATCTCCGGCCTGGCGCGCCGCTGCCATCGAGCTGCCTCTACAGCCTATCAGCTCCGGAGCGGGAGGCAATGGACGCTTACATCAAGGAGTCGCTCAGCTCTGGCATCATTCGGCCTTCTTCCTCGCTGGTGGGGGCGGGCTTCTTCTTCGTGGGCAGGAAAGATGGATCCCTTCGTCCTTGTATCGATTTCCGGGCTCTGAACGACATTACGATCAAGGACAAGTATACCCTCCCGCTCATGGACTCTGCATTTGACTCCCTCCAGGGGGCCTCCTGGTTCATGAAGTTGGATCCCCTCAGTGCCTACCACCTTGTGCGGATCCGGGAGGGTGACGAGTGGAAGAAGGGATTCCAGACCCCAAGCGGCCATTTTGAGTATCTCGTAATGCCGTTTGGGCTGACCAACGCTCTGGCCGTCTTCCAGCGCCTGATTAATGATGTGTTCCGGGACTTCCTCGGGTCCTTTGTCTTTGTTTATCTGGACAATATTTTGATCTTCTCTCAGTCACGGGAGGAGCATCAGGTCCACGTGAGACGGCTCCTCCAAAGGCTCCTGGAGAACAAGTTATTTGTTAAAGTGGAGAAGTGCAAGTTCTATACCAAGGAAACCTCTTTTCTTGGATTCATCATCTCACACAATCAAGTCATCCCGGATCCTGGGAAGGTTATGGTGGTGGTGGATTGCCCCCCCCCCCCCCCCCCTTCGTTGAGGAAGCAGCTGCAGCAGTTCCTGGGGTTTGCCAATTTTTACTGCCGGTTTGTCCCCAACTACAGCACAATTGCTCTCCTCCTGACCCGTCTCACCTCCCCCAAGGTGGCGTTCCGGTGGACAGAAGAGGCTGCGGTGGCTTTTGCGGCCCTGAAGACCGAATTCTCATCCTCTCGGGTCCTGACGCAGGTGGATCCCGCTCTCCAGTGTCTGGTCGAGGTGGACGCCTCTGACTCGGGGGTGGGGGCAGTTCTGTCACAGCGTTCTCCAGTGGACGAGGTGATCCACCCCTGTGCCTTCTTCTCCTGGTGGCTGTCCCCTGCAGAGAGGAATTATGACGTCGGTGACAGGGAGCTCCTGGCGGTGAAGCTCGTGTTGGAGGAGTGGCGTCACTGGCTGGAGGGGCCCGCTCAACCCTTTGTGGTGTGGACCGATCATAAGAACTTAGAGTACCTGAGGACGGCTAAACGCCTGAATGCCCGCCAGGCCCGTTGGTCCTTGTTCTTCGGGCGCTTCAGGTTCACTATCACCTACCGCCCTGGGGTGAAGAACGCCAAACCTGACGCTCTGTTCAGGCAGTTCACTTCGGAGGCTTCGGAGGGGCATGAGCACACCATCCTCCCGGCTTCGTGTGTCGTGGGCGCCCTCTCGTGGGGCATCAGGGACAAGGTCCTGAGGGCACAGGAGGCTGAGCCAGATCCATGCGGGGGGCCTGCGGGGAGGCTATTCGTTCCTTCATCTGTTCGGGGTGAGGTAATCTACTGGGCCCACTCGTCTAAGCTCGCCTGCCATCCAGGGGTTACCCGCTTGGTGGAGCTGCTCCAGAGATCGTTCTGGTGGCCGGGCCTCCGGAGTGACGTCATCAATTATGTCCGTGCCTGCCCCCAATGCGCCACCGGAAAGACATCGTCGTCACCGCCGGCTGGTTTCCTCCATCTGTTGCCGGTTCCTGGAAGACCATGGTCCCACATCGCCTTGGACTTCGTGACTGGCCTCCCATCATCCAACCATTTCAACACCGTCCTCACCATCGTGGACCGCTTTTCTAAGGCTGCCCACTTTGTCCCATTACGTGGGCTCCCTACGGCACGAGAGACGGCAGAACTGTTGGTGCAGCACATTGTGCATCTTCACAGGATTCCCAGTGATATTGTCTCCGATCGGGGCCCCCAATTTGTGTCCCGCGAGTGGAGGGGTTTTTGCAACGCGCTGGGGGCGACGGTGAGCCTGTCCTCTGGTCATCACCCGCAGAGCAATGGGCAGTGCTGGCGGGCCAATCAGGAGCTGGAGGCCGCTCTGTGCTGCGTCATCGCCTCTAGTTCCTCGTCTTGGAGCAGTCATCTTCCCTGGATCAAATATGCCCACAATTCCACCTTGTCCTCAGCAATTGGCATGTCTCCCTTCAAGGCCTCGCTGGGTTATGATCCTCCGCTTTTTCCCGAGGAGGAGGGGGAGGTGGCCGTGCCATCCATCCATGCCCACCTGAGGTGCTGCCACCGGCTCTGGACTGCTACGCGCCGGACCCTTCTATGCACGGCCAAGCGCAACTTGCGGACAGTGAACCGTCGCAGAAGACCTGCTCCTCAGTACCAGGTGGGTCAACAGGTATGGTTATCAACCCAGCATATTGCCTTGAAGGCTGAGAAGAGGAAGCTGGCTCAGCGCTTTATTGGGCCTTTCCCTATTGTTCGTGTTGTGAATCCTGTGGCTGTGCGCCTGGCTCTCCCCTCATCTCTCCATGTTTGTCCTACATTCCATGTCTCCCAGGTCAAACCTGACGCTTCCAGTCCTCTCTGTCCCCCTCCCAGGGCCCCACCCCCGCCAGTGTTGATCGACAGCGACCCGGCATGGAGGGTCAACTCCATCTTGGACGTCCGCCGCCAGGGTCGCGGCCTGCAGTACCTGGTGGACTGGGAGGGGTATGGCCCCAAGTGGAGGTCCTGGGTCTGTCTGTCATTCATGCTGGACAAGCGCCTCATCAGGGACTTCCATCAGACGCACCCAGGTAGGCTGGTGCTGGGAGGTACTGCTCGGGGGGGGGGGGGGTACTGTCATGACTCACTCTGGGCCGTCACCTTCTTCAGCTGCGCGCACACCTGCTTCCAATCACTCATGGGCTTTATAGCCTGCTCTGCCTGAGCCTCTGCACGGAGCCGTCTGTCATTTCTCCCTGACCTTCGTCTCTCACCTGACTGTCTATGTCCAGGTCTCTAATTCGCCTTTTGGAAGACTCCTCTCGTCTAAAGTAAGCATTACTCTACTCACCTTCCTCTCAGTCTCTCCCCTGTGCACAGGTGGATTCCTCTGGTGGTGGAACCAATTCCCCGCGGCGGTGGAACGCCTTCTTTTCGCCTCTCCAGGCCTCACTGCACATCATCGGGAGTGCCTCGCAGACGCTGTCTTCCTGGCTGGAGCCCCTCGGGCCAACCTGCGCATCCATCGTTCCACCTGCAAGTAAGCCCCAGTCATTAATCTGCTCACACTGTTGTGGAAAGGACTAACATCTGTGCTTTGACTCTGTTCTAGGGTTGCCAGGCTGTATGGCGCTCTGTCTCACCCCCGGCTGCAGCATCGCCACCGTCATCACATTCACACCACGCATACACGCACCCACACACCCTCTGTTGGCACAATAAAGATTACTGAATTTCAATCAAGCCTGTGTGTGTGTTCCCTGGGTCCAGCAATATGTCACTCAAGGCAGGATAAAGCAGACTGAACATGTTCTAAAAGCTCTGTCTGAAACAGTCTGTTTTCAGCCTGACATTAATAAGCCCATAATGTAATCCATTAATTAAATTATCTTTCTATGTGTGCAAGATAATTTAAAGGGTACCTGTGGTGGTCGTGAAAAAAAAGATATTATATTGAGCCCCTGTCTCACGTTCTAGTTCAAGTTTAAGTTGAAATTCATGTTCAAAGCAATTTGATATAAGTCCATTGCTGATGAGCTGGTTCAGCTATGTCAGCAAAACATGGGTGCAGCCATACTAGCGGCTACATGGCCTGCCAGGACACTTCCTGTGATGTAATAAAGTGGGCACCGTGATCTGGATCAATATTGGCTGAGCCTGGAGTGCCCGGATGAGCAGTGGCTTTCGGGATATTCAAATTCAAATTCAAACGTTTATTTCAAACTCAGGGTTCATATTAAATGCAGAACTAAAACGAGTAGAAAATAAATAAATAAATGCTAGGGACTTCCGGTTATGGCGGCCGCCTAGAAGGTCACGTATCACTCTGCTCTGCTCCTGGAAATAAAGATTCGGCAAATAACTCTCTCATTTGGAACAGAACTTTTCCCAGCGTTTGGGTGAGGATATGCCGGTGAAGACTAAGGCTGGGAAATCAGGAGGGGGAGAAATTGAATCGCCGAAGCAGTCCAAATTAACGGACTTTAAAGTTTGTGGCGCAGTAGAAAAAGCTGCGGATATGGCGGATGAAACTAGCGGTGGTGCGGTAACTGCTGCTGACGATGGCGGCACAGGTGCAGTGCTGGCTGCCATTAGCTCAATGAGAGCAGACTTTTCCGCTAAACTTGATGGGATTATGGCAGCGTTGGATGCAATGAGAAAGGAGTTGGGTGACTGCATGGAGTGAGTGACGCAGGCGGAGCTTCGTGTTTCAAGTGCGGAGGATGAAATCAGCGGACTTCAAATAAAGGTGCGCACTTTGGAAAAAAAAAATAAAGATCTGGAAAATAGCGTTCTGGACTTGGAATCCCGGTCCAGACGGAACAACCTGAGGCTGGTGGGTTTACCGGAGGGAGCCGAAGGTCGTGATTCATGCTCCTTTTTGGAGGGGTGGATCCCGGAGGCGCTGAACAACGCGGAGCTAAAATCATCAGTCGTCTTGGAAAGCTCCCACCGAATTGGCCCACCGAGAGGTAACAAGGCAGCACCGAGGACGTTAATTATGAAGTTTCTCAGCTACAGAGACAGGATGACGATCTCCAACGCGGTGCGGGCCAAAGGAGAAATTAAATACCAAGATCAGCAGGTGTGGTTCTACCCAGATTTGGCCTCAGGAATCCAACAATTAAGGAAGCAGTTTGACCCCATCCGCAAAGAACTGCGCAACCTTGAGATTCGTCATGGAGTGATTCACCCTGCAAGACTTCTGGTCACATATGAGGGCAGAACACGCATCTTCAAGACCCCCGAGGAGGCGCAGGAGCTCATCAAGAAGATCCAGGAAGAGACTGGTGGGAGCTAAGCATGAACAGAATATAGGGTAGAATATTTGAGCATTTAACTGATTAGAAGCATATAACAAGATTACAAAATATAGATTGTATTACATATTAAAAAAAAAAAAAGTACAAAATTGCTAAAAAATTTTGGAGTTAAATTGGAAAATTACAGAAGAGAGTTAATGTTACGTTATTAAAAGCAGTAGAGTTAGGGTGATTGGGAGGATGAAGAAGGAGTGGCTTTGGCTGATCCTCGTGGGTGTGGAACGGTCGATGGCTATATCGGGAGACGGAATTTTTCTTTTGTTTTTGGGGGGATTGCCACAAATGTGGGAAGGGGGAATTTGTTTGTGTGTAGTTTGTAGGGTGAATGTTCAACCACTCATTTTTTTGCTTTTCTGTTTGAGCATGTTTACACTGCAAGGTAATCCCAAACTCCCTATTGATCATAAATCAAAGCGTTAATCTTAATTTAACTTCATGGAATTGCAGAGGTCTACAAAATTTAAAAAAACTTAAACAAGTTATGAATAAAATAAAAGACATGGGTTCAAAAATTGTGTTTTTACAAGAAACTCATCTAATAGAGGAAGATGTAAAAAGAATTAGGAGTAGATGGCAAGGAAATGTTTTCACCTCATCATTTTCATCCCGAGCCAGGGGAGTTATGACTCTCATACATAAATCAGTCCCATTTCAAGTGAAAAATGTAATTGGAGACAAATTTGGAAGATATGTAATCATTCAAGGATCTTTGCTATTAGAAAACATAAATTTGGTGAACTTATATGGTCCCAATATAGATGATCAAAAGTTCTTTGCTAATTTATTTCTTATCTTATCATCACTTACAGGGCAACATATAATAGCAGGGGATTTTAATTGTACATTGAATCCCGGTATAGATAGATCAACAGGACTGGACTGTACGCACAATGGATGTAGGATGACCATTAATCATTTTATGAAAGAATTGAAATTGATAGATATATGGAGAGAAATGAAACCACAAGTTAAAGCATACTCTTGTTATTCCAGTACCTACAAGACATTCTCACGTATAGATTATTTTTTGATCTCCACAGAATTAAGGTCCAAGATTCAAAACTGTTTTTATGATAACATCGTGATCTCTGATCATGCACCCTGCTGTCTAATATATGTAGATAAGAAATTGACAAAGGAACCAGGTAGATGGCAATTTCAGCATAAATGGCTTCAGGATGAGGAATTTGTTAAATACATAGAAAAACAGATAGATGAGTTCTTTGACATCAATACTACACAAACATCAGCATGTGTAAAGTGGGAGGCTTTCAAAGCTTTTATTAGGGGACATATTATTAGTTATACAGGTTCAAAATCTAAGAAGACTCGAGAGGAGAGAGTCCAATTGGAACATAAAATAAAAATTCTTCAAGAAAGAGTATATGCAGGAAGAGATCCAAGGTTGGAGAACGAATTACTGATTTTGAGAGCTGAATATGACAAAAATTCAGCGAATAGAGCTGCCTCGAGTCTTCTAAGATTGAAACAATCTTTTTATGAACAAGGTGAAAAATCAGGAAAGTTATTGGCATGGCAGATTAAACAATTAGAATCTAAAACACCAATTACCAGTATTATAAGTAACGGACAGGTAGTTATAGATCCTTTAGAAATTAATAGAGCCTTTAGAGATTACTATGAAAAATTATATGATACCAAAAATGAATCTGACTTAACAAAACTACATGGGTTTTTGAACGAACTGTTTATACCGTGTATTCCAAATGAAAATAGGGAGATACTGGAGTCTAAAATTAGTCAAGAAGAAGTTGGACTAGCTATTGATAATATGAAATCAGGAAAAAGTGCAGGACCAGATGGTCTTCCAGTTGACCTTTATAAAAAATTTAAGAATAAATTAACAAAACCTTTTTTGGAAATGGTTTTAGAAGCATTTCAAAATAGTAATTTACCATCATATATGAATAATGCCTTAATTATACTGTTGCCAAAACCAGGTAAGCCCTCTAATAAATGTGAAAATATGAGACCAATAAGCCTATTAAATGCCGACCTTAAGATAATCTGTAAAATTTTAGCAAGACGAATACAAGAAATTTTACCAAATATTATTAATCGAGATCAGAATGGCTTTATAAAGGGAAGACAAGGCTTCCATAATGTAAGAAGACTATTTAATATTATTTATTCTAATAAAGAAGCACCGGATACAGCTCTCTTATCACTGGATGCCGAAAAAGCCTTTGATAGAGTTGAATGGCCCTTTCTTTTTGAAGTCTTACAAAGGTTTGGACTTGGAAATAATTTCATAAAATGGGTTCAGATAATATATAATAATGCTGCTGCAGAAATCCTAACAAATAACAATATTTCAAAATCAATAAAAATCAATAGAGGATGTCGACAAGGCTGTCCACTTTCACCTTTACTGTTTACTATGGCAATTGAACCTTTAGCGATGGCGATACGTCTACAGTCACAAATATATGGAATTAAAGTTGGACCAACAGAACATAAAATCTCCCTGTATGCCGATGACATAATTTTGTTTATGTCGAATCTTAAAAAATCAATTCCGACCTTGTTGAATTTAATAAAGAATTTTGGGGAAATATCAGGATATAAAATAAATAAAACTAAATCTTCAATATTAATGCTATATGAGACCCAGAGAAATTACCCAGCCCCTGAGGTAAATCAATTCAATGTTGTAAATCAGTTTAAATATTTAGGAATCCAAATTGTGCCTAAGCTAGAATCAATCGCCAGTGTCAATTATGAAGCCTTAATGACAGATATTGATGAGTTACTTCAGAGATGGATGTCACTACCAATGTCGATGATCGGGAGAATTAATATACTTAAAAGTAATATCTTACCTAAAATACTTTATTTATTTCAATACATTCCCTTACCATCACCTTTAGATTTATTCTCAAGAATTAAAAAAAAGTTAGTGGAATTTATATGGAACAACAGGAGGGCTAGATTACGTCTGTCTTTATTATATTTACCATTTGATCGTGGAGGTCTGAAATGTCCAAATTTTATGTTGTATTATTGGTCGGCACAACTGAGGTCTATGACATATTATTTTTCATCAAATGATCTCCCTCACTGGACTGAAATGGAATCATACAATTTACCTTTACCTCTTCCCATATTCATATACTCAGATTCGGCAAAAAAATTACAAAAACAAGTTAAAAATCCATTTGTAAAGCATATGATCAAAATATGGTGTGAAGCTAAAAACTATTTAAAAGAACCACAGTTATTGTCACAATTTAGTCCAATATGGGGTAATCAATATTTTAAACCAGGGAGAGCGGACGCTGTATTTAAAGTATGGAATTTAAAAGGGATACAAAAGATTCAGGATTTATATTTGCCATGTGCAGAAAACATAATGTCTTTTGAAGAGCTGAGGATCAAATTTAATCTCAATAGAACACATTTTTTTTTAAATATCTTCAACTTAGAAACTTTATTCGATCAAATCAAAATAAAGCTCTCACTCGACCTATCTATTCATCCTTGGAAAAAATGTTGATGAAAGATAGTAAAAGAAAGGGTATTATTTCAGAGTTTTATAACTCATTGACACTATTTTCAAGTGAAAATTCACTGAAAAGATTAAACTACTGGAAAGAAGATCTGCAAACTGAAATTTCAGTGGAACAATGGGAATTGGCTTGTACAGAAGCTCAAACCAAATCAATAAATGTACGCCTTAAATTGATACATTTCAAATGGTTAATGCGGATGTATGTTACACCGGAGGAGTTAAATAGATATAACAAAAATATACCAGATACATGCACAAAGTGCATGGAAAGTAAAGGAACTCTATTTCATTGTGTATGAGAATGTAGATTAATAAGAATGTTTTGGGAAGAGGTGAGGGTAACAATTGAAAAAATAATCTCAAAACAAATCATATTGAATCCTAAACTGTTTTTGTTGGGTCTGTACCCAGAAAAGCATAATTTTAATAAAAGTGAAAGAACATTCATAGACCTCAGTTTGCTTAATGCCAAAAAATGTATTGCACTATTATGGAAAAAGACTCATAGACCAGATGTGACTCAGTGGTTAAGACAGATGTTAACAAACCTTCCATTAGAAAGAATAACATATATACTGAAATCAAAGGAAATTGTGTTTGAGAATATATGGAGACCTTTTATTGATTATGTAAAAAATTTAAACATAACTCTTGAAGAAGAAGGTGAATGATGTGTGTGGACCTTGTAAATTCCAAACTGGTGAACATAATATGTATACTTATGTATTGGATTGTCTAGACTAAACAGAGGAGCATTGTTGAAGATTTGATTTTGTTGGTGGTTGTTGGTGTTTTTTAGTGCATTTTTTTTTTGTAGTACTTTAGTGTTAGTGTTTGATTGTTTGTATCATGTTTGTTAAAAAAAAAGGTTCAATAAAGATATTGTGGAAAAAAAAAATAAATGCTTAAATTCAGCGGGTCAACTCGTCTGATCTGAGGTCCTAACTGCCGCAACACGGCAGATGATTCGGCTCCTCCCTCGCCGCTATACACAGCGGCAGACACTCGGCGCGTTGCGTTGTGTGTGAGGACCAAAATTCAAACATTTATTTCAAACTCAGGGTTCATATTAAATACGGAACTAAAACGAGAAGAAAATAAATAAATAAATGCTTAAATTCAGCGGGTCAACTCGTCTGATCTGAGGTCCTAACTGCCGCAACACGGCAGATGATTCGGCTCCTCCCTCGCCGCTATACACAGCGGCAGACACTCGGCGCGTTGCGCTGTGTGTGAGGACCAAAATTCAAACGTTTAAATGCGGAACTAAAACGAGTAGAAAATAAATAAATAAATGCTTAAATTCAGCGGGTCAACTCGTCTGATCTGAGGTCCTAACTGCCGCAACACGGCAGATGATTCGGCTCCTCCCTCGCCGTTATACAGAGCAGCAAACACTCGGCGCTCTTGTTAAAACAAAAACATACAATGCGATATGGATATCGCAACATGGCGGAATGTAAAGCCTTTGGATGTCTCAATAATAAGTGAAAAAACAAAGATAAACACTTCTTTTGTGTACCCAAACCCAGCTCACCTTGTCAGAAGATCATAGAGGAAAAGTGATTGCGCAATCTCGGAACAGGGCACAGGTGAATCCTTTCAGAAGAAATTGCGTTGTGTGTGAGGACCACTTCGTCACTTTAACCCTCAGAAGACCTTTCTGGCTCAAACCTGTAGCCATGTTGGACGAATTCTTCCTCAGAGTCAGAAAATTCAGCCATAATAGAACAAAAACAACGGACAACAGCACCCTAGTCGCGGTGAAACGCTGAGTATTGTCTTTTCAGTAGCAACGGTATGATGTCACTTCCGCATATGTCATGGCGGAGCCCATAGTTTTCATTGGCTGGCCATGCCCGCGGTCCTATTTCAATATATCTCAGGTGGTATATGGCTGGCAACAATTATTTACCCAAATAACAAATACCTTTTCCTAATGTTTTCAAGTTAAATGCGTCTTCACGACCACCACAGGTATGCTTTAAGTATGCATTTAAAAGTAATGTGAAAGTTACTTTTCCAAGTAATTAATTACTTTAATCATGCAGTAATTGGTAAGTAACTCAGTTACTTTTGAAAAGAAGTAACTAGTAACTGTAATTAGAAGCCAACTTTTATTTCCATTCAATCCATACAGCCAATCATGTACAGTAGAACGAAATTATGTTTCTCCTGTCTACAATGTTACACTTCCAGAATCAGAGGGGTCACTGCCATCCAAGGCGCCACCACAAAAAACTTTTCCTTCCCCCATTCTGTTATGCTGAGCACCAAGCTAGAAGTACCATTTTTATATGGTATCTGGTATGACCCGGGCAGGGCTTGAACCCATGACCTCCCAGCTGTGGGGCAGATGCTTTACCACTAGGCCATCACTCTGGTAACTAATGAGTTACTATTTTTAGTAACTTAACCAACACTGATGATCACATCTTCACGCAGCAGCTGATGGTGATTCACTTCACCCCAAAAATCTAACTGATAAATATTTGGTGCATGCCCAGCCTCTTCTGAAAATTTCATCAAAATCCATAAAACAATTTTTTGGGGGCATTTTGTCTATACAGGATAAACATACTGCAGAGAGCAGAAATGGGGTGAAGACCAAGGGAAAGACATGCAGGAAATACTGGGCTTTGAATCAGTGTCTTCTTGTGTTATGCATTATAACCACTGGGGTACCATAATGCCCTGTAAAAAAACTTCTTGAGTTGTTAACACAGACCCATCAAATGAACCCAACCATAAACATTACCTCCTTGGCAGATGTAATACCATTTGTATATTCCTTCTTCTAAAAATGGCTGCTATGATCAGTCATCATAGGGGAAATATAAAACAATATACACCTTCTTGTAAAAGTTATTTGCAATAATTTTCATTGAGTGGGGAATATTCAGCTAGTAAATGAACAATAACCATTTCATGCATCGCTATGCTGTCATAGCAAATAAAGACAAAAACAAATGCAAAGCTCTGTTTATATTATGTGCATGAACATCCACTCATAAGATTAACTGCATGTGATTCACAAAAAAGTACAGCCAGTGAGCTCTCTGCCTATTCATATGGCTCAGGTTCAGGTATCCATTTATAAGTTCCGCTATTATGTTTTTCTGCGTCTATTTATTGTCTTGAGCTTGTTACCCTCTGTGCACTATGTTACCGCACTTGCTCTCCATTATTCCCATAAAGCAAGCCCTTAAATCATTCAGGAAGCCTATTCAATTTCAAAAGTGAGCACCATTGAGGTAATTTAGGGGCTCATGTATCGACCGAATGTGGATTAGTACTACTTCCTGTGCTTTACATCTCTGATCTGATCAGTAGTAGACACTGAGCTGAAAGGATCTGAAACATGAAAAAGAACATGAAGGTTGACTGGAAAGTTAATCAATTAAAGCATATATTTTTTTAAATGACATAATAAATTTTTTACTTGCAGTATTTTAAGAGTTTTACAGACTTTCCAGATTAGACTTTCCAAAATACATTTAAGATTGTAGCACTAAAATGCATCCCATTTTCAGACCATATAACCCTGCACGGTGAAAACTCTTGATCATGCAGTGCATTGTCAGTGCAGGTAGTTCTTTACCAGTGATCAGACTGTCACAGTGTTCACAATCATTCATTCATTCCTTACTCATCCATCCATCCATCTTACTCACTGCACAGCAAATTTACAACCCCAATTCTGGTGAAGTTGGAATGCTGTGTAAAATGTATATAAAACAAAATACAATAATTTATCAAATATTTCTAACCTATACGCAATTGAATACACTACAAAGAAAATATATTTACTGTTCAAACTGGTAAACTTCATTGTTTGTAGCAAATATTCACTCATTTTGAATTTGATGCCTGCAACACATTCCAAAAAAGCTGGGACAGGGGTAACAAAAGACTGGGAAAGTTGAGGAGTGCTCATAAAACACCTTTCTGGAACATTCCACAGGTGAACAGGTTAATTGGAAACAAGTGAGTGTCATGATTGGGTTTAAAAAGAGCATCCCTGAAATGCTGAAATGCTCAGTTGTTCACAAGCAAGATTGGGGCAAGGTTTACCATTTTGTGAACAACTGCGTGGGCAAATAGTCCAATAGTTTAAGGACGTTTCTCAGCGTACAGTTCCAAGGAATTTAGGGATCTCATCATTTACAGTCCATAATATCATCAGGAGTTTCAGAGAATCTGGAGAAATATCTGCATCTAAGTAACAAGGCCAAAAACCAACATTGAATGCCCGTGACATTTGGTCCCTCAGGCAGCACTGCATTAAAAACCAGCAAAATTCTGAAAAGGATATTACCATGTGGGTTCAGGAACACTTTGGAAAACCATTGTCAGTTAACACAGTTTGTTGCTATATCTACAAGGGCAAGTTAAAACTCTACCATGCAAAGTGAAAGCCATATATCAACGACACCCAGAAATACCGCCAGTCGCTCTGGGCCAAGTTCATCTGAGATGGACTGATGCAAAGTGGAGAAGTGTGCTATGGTCTGCCAAGTCCAGTTTTCATTTTTTTTTGGGGGGGGGAAATCATGAATATTGTGTCCTAAATGCTAAAGAGGAAAATTACCATCCAGATTGTTATCAGCGTTAAGTTCAAAAGATAGCATGTGTGATGGTATGGGGATGTGTTAGTGCCCATGGCATGGGTAACTTGCACATCTGTGAAGGCACCATTAATGCTGAATGGTACATACAGGTTTTGGAGCAACATATGCTGCAATCCAAGAAATCTTTTTTTTCAGGTACATCCCTGCTTATTTCAACAAGATGATGCCTAGAAACACTTTGCACTGGTTAAAACACCATAGCATCATAGTAAAAGAAGGCAGATATTAGACTGGCCTGCCTGCAGTTTAGAGTTATCTCCCATTCAAAATGTTACATTATGAAGTGCAAAATGCAACAACAGAGACCCTGACCCGTTGAGCCACTGAAGTCATCATCACAAAAGAATGGGAAAGAATCCCACCTATAAAGCTTCAACAATTAGTGTCATCAATTCCTAATTGCATATTGAATGTTGTTAAAAGGAAAGGTTATGTAACGCAGTGGTAAACATGCCCCTGTCCCAGCTTTTTTGGAATGCGGTGCAGGACTTAAATTCAAAATGAGGAAATATTTGCAGAAAAAAATCGTAAATCTTCTTCCTCTCCTTTCGGCTGCTCCCATTAGGGGTCACCACAGCGGATCACCTGCCTCCATCTCACCCTATCCCTTGCATCTTCCTCTGTAACACCAACCCTCTCCATGTCCTCCTTCACTACAGCAATGAATCTTTTCTGTGGTCTTCCTCTTTTCCTCCTACCTGGCAGCTCCACGTTCAACATCCTTTGTCCAATATATCCACTCTCCTTCCTCTGCACATGTCCAAACCATCTCAGCCTTGCCTCTTCTACTTTGTCTCGAAACCGCTCAGCCTGAACTGTCCCTCTGATATACTCATTTCTAATCTTGTCCCTGCTACTCACTCCCAATGAAAATCTTAGCGTCTTCAACTCTGTCACCTCCAGCTCCTCCTCTTGTCTTTTTGTCAGCGCCATGTCTCCAAACCATACATCATAGCAGGTCTCAGTACTGTCTTGTAAATCTACCCTTTAACTCTTTCCGCAACCTTTCTGTTACAAATCACCCCTGACATCTCCACCCACTCCACCCTGCCTGCACTCACTTCTTCACCTTTCTGGTGCATTTTCCATTGCTTTGGATGGTTGACCCCAGGTATTTAAACTCATCTACTTTCACTACCGCGACTCCTTCCATCTTCATCGTTGCACCTGCCTCCCTCTCATTCACACTCATGTATTCTGTCTTGCTTCTACTGACTTTCATTCCTTTGCTCTCTAGAGTATACCTCTACCTCTCCAGGTTCTCTTTAAACTGCTCCCTACTGTCACTGCAGATCACAATGTTGTCAGCAAACATCATGGTCCACAGAGACTCCTGCCTGACCTCGTCTGTCAGCCTGTCCATCACCATGGCAAACAAGAAGGGGCTCAGAGCTGATCCCTGATGTAATCCCACCCCCACCTTGAATCCATTCGTCACTCCTACAGCACGTCTCATATATATGTCCTGCACCACCCTCACATACTTCTCTGCAACTCCTGACTTTCTCAAACAGAACCACACTTCTTCGCTTGGCACCCTATCATATACTTTCTGGAGATTGCCAAAGACACAGTGCAACTCCTTCTGACTTTCTCTATACTTCTCCGTCAGCACACTTAGAGCAAACATTGCATCTGTATTACTCTGTCTTGGCATGAAACTGTACTGCTGCTCACTGATTGTCACCTCTCCTCTTAACCTGGCTTTAACAACTCTTTCTCATATCTTCATAGTGTGCTTGGCTGATCAACTTTATGCTTCTGTAGTTACTACAGCTCTGAGCATCACCTTTTTTCTTGAAAATTGGTACCAAAACACTTCTCCACTCCTCGGGCATCCTCTCACTCTCCAAGATTGTGTTACACAATCTGGTTAAAAAGTCCACTGTCATCTCTCCTAAATATCCCCATACCTCCACAGATATGTCATCTGGACCAACCGCCTTTCCATTCTTCATCCTCTTCAGAGCTGCTGTCACTTCCGCCTTGCTAGTCCTCGGGACTTCCTTATTCACCATCTTTCCTTCATCCACCCTCCTCTCTCTCATTTTCTTTATTCATCAGCTCTTCAAAGTATTCCTTCCACCTTCTCAACACACTCGCATCATTTGTTAGTACATTGCCATTTCTGTCCTTAATCAACCTAAGCTGCTGTATATCCTTTCCAGGTCGATTTCTCCGTCTAGCCAGTCAATACAACTCCTTTTCTCCATCCTTAGTGTCCAGCCTCTCATACAACTCACTATATGCCTTTTCCTTTGCCTTTGCCACCTCTGTCTTTGCCATGTGCCTAGATTCCAAATACTCCTGTTTACTTTCTTCATCTCCCTTCATCTCCCGCCACCGCAGTCCCCTGGGGCAGTGCGGTGGTGGAGTGGTTAGCACTGCGGCAGCACAGCCACTCACCCTTGGCCGGGGGATCCTGGGTTCGATCCCAGCAACCGACCAACAGTGATCTGTGTGGAGTTTGCATGTTCTCCCCATGTCTGCGTGGGTTTACTGCGGGATTTCTCCGGTTTCCTCCCACATGCCAAAAACATGCAAGTTAGGTTAATTGGCATCAAACTGGGGATTCTAAATTGTCCTTAGGTATGACTGTGAGAGTGAATGGTTGTCTGTCTCTCTGTGTTGGCCCTGCGATGGACTGGCGATCTGTCCAGGGTGTACTCTGCCTCTCGCCCAAAGATGCTGGGATAGGCTCCAGCCCCCCCCCCCCCCCGGGACACAAAAAGGATTAAGCGGAAGAAGATGGATGGATGGATGGATCTCCCTGACTATCCCACTTTTTCTTTACTAACCTCTTCCTTTTGATGCTTTCTTGTACCTCCTCATTCCACCACCAAGTCTCCTTGTCTTCCTTTCTCTGTCCACTGGATACATCACATACCTTTCTACCCGTTTCTCTCAATACTTGTGCTATACTTTCCCAGTAATTTAGTAATTCTTCCCTACCACCCAGAGCTTGTATCAATGCCTTCCTTAACTCTGTGCCACCTTCTTCCTTCTGCAACTTCCCCCACTTAATCTTTGGCTCTGCCTTCACTGTTTTCTCTTCTTGCTTTGCAAACTCATCCTACAGACTACCATCTGATGCTGTCTAGTTACATTCTCCCCTGCCACCACCTTGTAGTCTCCTATCTCTTTCAGATTTCTCCTTCTGCATAAGATGTAGTCCACCTGTGTGCACCTTCCTCCACTCTTGCAAGTCACCCTATGTTCCTCTCTCTTCTTAAAGTGTGTGTTCACCACAGCCATTTTCATCCTTTTAGAAAAATCCACAACCATCTGTCCTTCCACATTTCTCTCCTTAAAACCATACCTACCCAGGACCTCCTCATCCCCTATATTCCCTTCACCTACACGTCCATTAAAGTCTGCTCCAATCACCGCTTTCTCCCCCCTGGGAACACTCTCTACCACTTCACCCAACTTACTCCAGAATTCCTTTTTCTCTTTGCGGGGCATATTCACTGACAACATTCAACATCACACCTTTGACTTCTAGCTTCAAACTCATGATTCTGTCTGACTCCTGCTTTACCTCCTAAACACTTTTCACATACTCTCAAGATTACTCCTACATTTCTCTTCCTATCTACACCATGGTAGAACAGTTTAAATCCACTTCCAATGTTCCTTGCTTTGTTGCCTTTCCATCTGGTTTCTTGAACACAGAGTACATCTACCTATCTTCTCTCCATCATATCAGCCAGCTCTCTGCCTTTACCAGTCATAGTCCCTACATTTAACGTCCCTATTCTCATCTCCACACTTCTACCTTTCCTTTTCTCTCTCTCCCTCCTAAAACGCCTTTCCCCTCTCCTCCTCCTCGATCTTTGACCAACAGTAGCCCAATTTCCACCGGCACCCTGTTGGTTAACAGCACCAGTGGCGGTCATTGTTTACCTGGGTCTCGACCAATCCGGAATGCAAGTCTCATTCATCATGATCCACATGTTTGATTTGGCAAAGGTTTTACTCCGGATGCCCTTCCTGGCACAACCCTCCCCATTTACCAGCGCTTGGGATCGTCACTAGGAGTACACTGGCTTGTGCACCCCCTGTGCTATTTTAATCGCGCTATATGGATTGATTGATAATCAAGACCATTCGGATACACCAAGAAATTTGGTGCCTGCTGAGCAGGGAGTTTTGAATCAAGAATGAGAATGAATTGAACATACTTAACTAGTGCTTTTCAAAGCTCTGTGGTGAAATGTGGCTACTGACTTGTTGGGTGTACTCATGTGTCTTTTTACTGGTTGTCAAAGCTTTTCAAACATCTGGAAATCTGACAACTATATGGATGTCACAGTTTTTGGTTTCACACACTTTACTCTGAAGTCGTAGCATCCAAAAATACTACCTTTTGACTTACAGTTTGTTCCATATATATTTGGACACTGACACAAGTTTTGTTATTTTAACTGCTTACCAAACCATATTCACGATACAGTTATATAATCAATATGGGCTTAAAGTACAGGCTCTCAACTTTAATTTGAAGGTTTTGACATCCAAATTGGAGTTAAGGTTTAGGAATAGCAACTATTTGTCATGGCCGCCAATTAGGCGCACCTGCGAGCGTGGAGTTGTCTGCTTCCATCCTACGGAAACTGAACCCGCCAATCTCCACACTGAGCTTCCAGCCTCATCTTCCTCCAACGTTTCTACTCGCCAAGGGTCTCCAAACCATCCGGCAGTCAAGTAAGCCTGAACTTTTCCTCTCACCCAACCTTTACCCCTGTGCACAGGAAGCTTCCTCCTGGCAGCGGACTCCCCTGCCTTGTTCACTTGCCTGCTACATCTCCAACGGGCGACTGGCATTGTCTTCCTGGCCTGGGCTGTGGTGCCAACCTATGCACTTCTCCAACTCAGCAGAAAGTAAGAACAGTTCTATCTGGCATTCCCCCTGTCAAGATACCCTCTAACGTTCTCTCTGCTCTGTCTCTAGGGTTGCCAGGTTGCACAGTGCTCTGCTCGCCCCAAGCTGATTCTACAGTGCACTACACTCACTACAGACTTGCACACATGCATCCACACACTCACACTGTTATTAATAAAAGGTTAACTGAGTTTCCTGAGTTGTGTCTGCTTTCTGGGTCTGTACCATGTCACTATTTTTATACAAAAACTCCTTATTTCAGTGGCTCAGTAGTAATTGGACAATTGGCTCATGAGCTGCATGGGCTATTCCTCATTAAGCCATCACCAGTCGAGCAGGTAAAAGGTCTGGAGTTAATTCCAGGTGTCGTATTTGTATTTGGAAGATGTTGCTGTGATCCCACAGCATGCGGTCAAAGGAGCTCTCAATGAAGTGAAATGGATGATCCTGAGGCTGAAAAAAAAAAAAAAAAGAAATCCATCAGCGAGATAACAGAAATGTTAGGAGTCGTCAAATTAACAGCTTAGTACATTCTGAGAAAAAAAAAGTGCTTGGGAACTCAAAAAGGCCTGGACGTCCACAGAAAACAGCAGTTGTGGATGATGGCAGGATCCTTTCCATGGTGAAGAAAAACCCCTTCACAACATCCATCCAAATGGAGAACACCCTCCAGGAAGTAGGTGTGTCAGTATCTTAGTCTAGAATCAAGATTCAAAGGCTTTATTATCATGTGCACAGTTAAGAAATGCAACAATTCCTGAGCAATGAAATTCTTACTCTGCTCTCAGAACGAATGCCAAGGTAATAGATACACATCAATACTAATAAGGTAATAACACACCTAATACTAATGAATACTAATAACACACAGCAATAACACACATGAGGCAATTAGGACACCTTAAACACACCTTAATACTAAGTACTAATACTAATGAATACTAATAACACACATTAGGCAATTAAGGCAGTTAAAGCAGTTAAACTAGAGGAAACAAGAAAAATGAAAATTGAAAATTCACTGGATGACTATAATGGACAATGGTATATTAATATCAGAGATGATATGAACCTGAGATGGCATAAGCCTACGTACAGTGTGCAAATGAGCAATGTGCAAATGAGCAGTGTACAAATTAGCAACCAGTGTGAGAATTTCTCTGTAATGATAATACTCAGTAGACTGTACAATGATAATTCAGCAGCAGAGATGAGATGGACATGAGACGGGGTGAGACTATGTACACTGTGCAAGTGAGCAATGTGCAAATTTAGCAACCATTGTGTGAATTCCTATTTGCAAAGCTGTGTTCGGAGTTTGTTATTTATTCAGGATTCTGATGGCAGTGGGAAAGAAGGAGTTTTTTGGTCTGAATGTCCTGTATTTCACACTTCTGCACCTCTGGCCTGAGGGTAGAAGTGTGAACATTCTGTGCTGGGGGTGGTGCAGAATTCATGAGCGCAAATACAGAGGGTTTACCACAAGGTGCAAACCACTAATCAGCCTTGGCCAGATTAGATTTTGCCAAAAAACATCTAAAGAAGCCCAGTTCTGGAACAGTATTCTTTGGACAGATGAAACCAAGATCAACCTGTACAAGAATGATGGGAAGAAGAAAGTATGGACAAGTCTTGGAATGGCTCATGATCCAAAGCACACCACATCTTCTGTAAAACATGATGGAGGCAGTGTGATGCATGGGCATGCATGGCTTCCAGTGGAACTGGGTCACTAGTGTTTATTGATGATGTGACATAAGACAAAAGCAGCTGGATGAATTCTAAAGTGTTTAGGGATATACTATCTGCTCAGATTCAGCCAAATCAGCAAAGTTGCTTGGATGACACTTCACACATAGATACAGATGGAAATTGACCCAAATCATACTGCAAAAGCAACTCAAGAGTTTTTTAAGGCAAAGAAGTGAAATATTCAGCAATAGCTGAGTCAATCAACAAATCTCAACCTGACCAAGGAAGCATTTCACTTGCTCAAGACAAAACTTAAGCTGCAGTAAAGGCTTGGCAAAGTATCACAAAGGAGGAAAATTAGCGTTTGTGATGTCCATGGGTTCCAGATTATAGGCAGTCATTGTCTACAAAGGATTCTCAGCAAAGTATTAAAAATGAAGATTTTATTTATGGTAATGTTAATTTGTTCAATTACTTCTGAGCCCCTGAAATAAGGAGACTTTGTACAAAAATAGTTGCAATTCCTAAACCATAACTCCAATTTGGACGTGGATACCCTCAAATTAAAGCTGAAAATCTACACTTTTAGTCCATATTGATTATATAACTGTATTTTTAATATGTATTGGTAAACAGCTAAAATAACAAATCTTGTCAGTGTCCAAATATATATGGACCTAACTGTATGTCCTCAGCATTAACATCTGCAGTGCATTCAAACCTACCTGACACATGGTGCCTTGCATCATAGAATCCATTAAGTTGTGTATGGACATTGATTTCATTGTTAGTCTGTGCTTTTGCAGTCCCGCTGTTCACCACACCTTCCTCTCCCTGGCGGCAACTGCTTGACTCAGAGCTCCCACCATCTTTGCAAGTCTTTTTCAGTAGCATATTGCAGTTTGTACAATAATGGCTTAACTTCACTCAGTGATAAAATGCTCTGGGAAATGTTGTCTATGAAATATTCAACATTGGCATTCAACACTTCAGCCGGTCTGGCAACTTTTTTGGAAATAAGCAGAGTTGACTGACTCATTGGCGAATACATAAGCCTTTTTCTGCAGGTGTCTCACAAACAGCCCAGTTCTGACAGAGAGGGCACCTCACTGCAGGGTTACCAAGCAATCATAGAGGTATGATGCAATTTTGACTTTTAACCTCAGATCCAGGAGCAGAAAAACACCCATCACATCTTATATTTATACTGAAGTTTGAAAATCCGATTCTGCACACTCTCTGGTACAAGATCGGCTCCGAGCAATTATTATTTGCTTTTCCACTGGTACGAAATGACCCTGCCGTTTATTTCACTGCCTCTATTTGAGAGCTTCCATTGAATATATCAGCTAAGGTTATATAAACAGTTCTACAGCCTCTGTCATAAAGGCCAACAAAATGTGGATGTGTTGCATTTATTCCTTCAAAGTAACTGGGCCTGCTTTTTAGAAAAAGATGATAAAAACATGTTTATACACAAAAGTTAAAAGGAGTAAAGGACAGACAGTTTTTAAAACATGCCCACGGATTAAATATTGGAAACTGATACAGGTTAAAGTATAACAAGTCACAGCAAAATATCTTAAAAGCATTTAGTGTGTCATGTGCTGCCATTCTAGCAATTGATTTGTGGTCCAAATATTTGTATCATATATGTACATTATGTACCTTTTTATGGTTCTCTTTCTTTGTTTAAAACCAATAAAGGAAGAAAAAAATAGGAACATACTGTAAGTCTTTGTGTCCACAGAAGACATTTTTTCTGCAGGGAGTGTCTGTTTACTGTTGGTTTTCTATGTTGTCAGGTATTTAACATGGTCAACACCCTTGGAGCAAAAATGCTCATGGGAGTCTACAGTTTTTGTCACTGCACCCAGAATGCTTGTCAGCAGGACACTTGTCTAACCAGCCAAACAGAATAAGGCTAAATAGATAGCATGATCAATATTTGAAAGCAAAAGTGTGGAGGTATGCATGTTTTCTTCCCAGTTTGTTGCGATATAGTGTAGTAAATAGTGTTTCCATGTGAAATGGCGAAGTGCTGCACTGTAAGTGACTGGTCAGTCTGCTGCTGGGAATACAAATACTCTGAAAGAGTCCAAAACACTGTCTGTGGACACAGCCTAATTTCCAGGCAACAAATCAAAAGACGTGATAGTGGACTAGTTAATTACAAAAGTAGAAGAAAATCCAAAGGCAACAAGCAAACTTGCAAGAAACTTCAATATCTTTTCAAAAAATGTATAGAGAAAAATTAAAAAATGAAAGATGTGTGGTTGAAGTTAAAAAATGGTGAATTATAGTGTCAAACAGAAAGCAAAAAAATATCTCTTGGCTGAGAAACCTTTGCCTTAAACCACCCCTACATTTCCAACTAGTACAAAAACATGTTAAAATTGTTTTTCGACCACAGCAGTGGTCTAAATTGTATTTCATTTTATTTTCCCCGTATACCAACAATTGCTGACATTGCCATGCCCAGCTATACAGTACAAGCTCATTGCTCAGCTGTGGTACTCAGAGTGTGGGGTGTGAACAAGACAGGTGGTGGTGGTGGGAAATTGGGGGGGGGGGGCAGGAAGACCTTTTTTCTGCCTGTCTTTAGTAATGCAGTTATTGACATTAAATTTCACACAGTCAGAGCATCCACACAAAAGCAAAAGAGTCATTAATACACATAAATTAATTCAACATCTGTTTTAGGGGACCTAGAGGAAAAGGTAACATGCCCCATAGTTTGAAAATAGTGATTGATGTTGGCATGTCAATTGCAGTAGAACAAACACATTTTTACTGTGAGGTTCTCAAAGAGGCAGAAATGGGAAAAATGTTAAATAATGTGGGCTTGGTCAGTGTTTCCTCTGGCTAAAGACCTTGGCGTGGTGGCAACATATTTTTCCCGGGGGGGGGGGGACATACTGGAATATGTTCATTTTATACTATTTATTTCTTTGTAAAATTTTACACAGTAACGTTGCATATGGAACTTACCATCTGAAGTATTGTACAACCAAGGCTTGAATATCGGGCCAGTTGGGGTCCCACCCAGACATCCTGTGTTTAGACTTTTTAGTGGTGTTATCCTTCTCTCCGTCCTCTGCCTGAACACTTTCCTCTCCTTGGCTCCTCTCTTCTGTCTCATTTTTCCTTCTCTGAGCTCTATCTAATTCAGGTTCTCTCTCTGTCTATGGTGGTATACAAACAGGTTAGAAAATATCAAGTGTCATGTTTTGTCCTGCAGGATTTTTTGTCATGGTTTACATAAATGACAAAAATATGTGTATTTTTTTTGTATTTTTATTCTAGTGTTTCTTTTTTCCATTGAGAGAGTAGGGAAGGGAAGAAATATTCATAATAGTAATGTACTCATGCATACTTAAATTATATGATCAGGTGGCTATAGTAACCAGAAATTCTACTCATGTAAAAGCAGTGCTTTGAAATTAATAATTAAAAGTAGACAACCAAAAATTTCTACTTGAGTTAAGGGTACAAAGAGCACCCACTTAAAAACTTGAGTAATGACTTCACTCTTGAAGGTTTGAGGTTTTTCTCAAAAATTTATAACAATTTTCTTATAGTTTTCTACTTATCTCTGTAACTCTAAAGTTGAAACCATGTTCCTCAAATTTGTAATCTCCTCTTGTAAAATTGACTTTTCTTGTACATTTGAAACTTTATTATAAATTTGTGGATTATTTTATGACTAATTTTTGTCTGTTTTTTAAAATAAAATTACTATTTTTTAGATAAATTTGAAACAGACTGTGGTAATTTTTTTTTTACTTTTTCCTTATAACAATTTACATTTTTGACCATAATTTTGCAGTCAGAACAGAAAAATAATTTAACACTGATTACAAAGAAATTATAATAATAATAATAATGTTAATACATATTAATGATAAATTAACTTAAATGACCAAGGATGCAGTTATTTCTGTTATAATATTTCTTAATATTAATAGTTTTTTTTTGTTTTTTTAATAAATCTCCTCACCACCCAGACAGCAGGAAAAACCTCCCTTATTTTGAAATCAGATGTTGGCACATTTAGTTTGTCTGAAGGCTGCTGACGGATTAAAGTCATTAACTTCGTGAATTTCGGTCACCTTAACCTGCCAGGTACATAATAGGGAACTGTAGCGGACTCTAAAGACATAATTCACTATAATATGTGTTCATGTACAGAATGATCTGTTTAGGCAGTTATGGTTGTGCTCTCAGGCTTTCTCATCAGGCACCTCTCTAGGCAGCCGCTGAAGGACCTCAGTTTAGAATGAAGAGAGAGGTAGCGTTTTTAGCGGTTGCTTTTTGTCACTGCCGCTGGAGAATAAAAACAGCACGCCTGCTCGTGCGAGAAAAGAGAGAAATTGCCAGTCTCTTCATTCCTGCAATTCCTACAGAACATAACTTAATATTGTAGTGGCTGGTGAAATATATCCTCAGCAATTCATCAGTCCTCCGCCTTTCCCGTCATATGAAGCTGCATATGAATTCTAACCACGTCTCATAGCTAAGCGACTCCATTACAAACTTCCATTATTGCGCCTGTTAACAGTGGGTTAAAACCATGATAAACGCCTCCAGTGCTTACATACATATCTCTTCTGATTTTTTTCCATGTTTAAAGTAATTTAACAAACTCATGTTTCTGTCGACAGTCACACTTAGCGAGACACTGCCTGCTGACTGAGTCGAGAACTTGCATCGGCGGGGTGCTTCTAAACTCCGCGTGGATGACGGCCATGCGCGTTGTTCGTGTACGCGCTTGCGGAAAGTCATTGCTTCATATATTTTTCTTAATAAAATCATATCGCCTCGGGGTGGCGGTACAATTTCTGGTGAGGCGGTCCGCCATGGAGAAATGTTAGCAGAGGAAACCCTGCTTGGTAATCACCTGCCTCCCCAAAGTAGGGAATAACATTTTTTTTTGAGAACAATTGACCTAAGGAGAGATGCCAGTGTGCCAGAACAGCTGAAAGTGGAGAGACGCCAAGCTAGAAAGGTGCTGTTGGACAGCCAAGGGCTTGTCTTGCTCTTCAGAAGAGTACATTTTATTTTGTCTAATTGTCATATTTAACAAACATTGTTGACTGCTTAGAACTAAAGGCTCCTGGACTTGCTGAGAAGCAAGTCAGAAACCCTGTGGTAACAATAAGAGCAGAGGATCCATTGTCTTGCTTACAGACGAAGATAGGAGAGCAGTACACCCACGCAAACCAAACAAAGTAACTCTTATATACACTAACTAACTAACCTGCACTTATATAGTGCTTTTCTAGTCACAAAGACCACTCAAAGCGCTTTCACTAATACTAACCCTCTATTCTAAGGGCCTATAGGAAACAGATATCTAGGGACAATTTAGAACAGCCAATTAACCTAACATGCATGTCTTTGGATTGTGGGAGGAAACCAGAGCCCCCGGAGTAAACCCACGCAGCACAGGGAGAACATGCAAACTCCACACAGAAAGGTTCCAACCCCTGCCAACCTGGGGATTTGAATCAGGAACCTTCTAGCTGTAAGGCAACAGTGCTAACCACTGCACCACCGTGCTGCCCGGTGGTGCAGTGGACACCACTGCACAGGACTCCTATAGACACTAAGCAGATAGTTATAAAGATTGCAGTTGTCAGTATGTGACAGCTATGCTGTGATCACAAATTATACCAAAAGACTATCATGACTAACAGAAGATGGGGTGGAAGACTGTGTCATGATCAGGTGGGCGTGTGCACCCCTCCCTTTCTGTGGGAGGTTCCTCATCTTGACCCTGGCTCCACAGGTGATCAGCACACCAATGTGAGTGGATGCACCTGCTGGCTCTGCCTTGCCAGCCCTTATAAGGACCAATTTGTGAATGCTCCAGCGCTGGCTTGTTGAGTATAGCTGCCATAAAAGCAATCAAGTAAGTTAGCATACGTATACTAAGGAACCCAGTCCTAATTCTTTTTCTCCTCCTCTTCCCCAGGTTGCTGCCATCTCTGTGGTGCATCTCCGGGGCTTGTTGTGCGCTCACCTGTTCCATCACCTTCATCACCGTCCAGGCTGCCTCTGTCCACCTGGTCAGATACTTCACCCAGCGCCACGCCTTCCCACTCCCTGCCAGCTCCATCCCGCTGGTTCGCCTATTCCTGCTGGGTTCCTCTGTTGGGTTCTCTGCTCGCCTCTCGTAAGTTGCATCCTTGTCATTCCCTATTCCCGGTCTCCCTCCTCTTACTAACCAGCTTTCGGCTCCCTCTTACAGGCTGGGTCCTCCTCTGGCAGGTCGCGTCTTTCCCCAACTTCGTGTTCCCTTTTGATTAATAAAACTGTGTTTAAATGTAGCTTCTCTATGTCATGTGTGTTCACTGGTGTAGAACCCTGCACGTGAGCTGACCATTCTTTCTATCATGACAGAATGAGCCAGCCAGAACGTAGGCTCAGCAGGGGCTACATCAGTGGAGCACTCTGCGTTACACAGCCTCGATGTCACAGAGAGGTAGGTGGCCATGCTCACGCAGCAGCTGCAGACAATTATGCAAGCAGCTGAGCACGGTCACCGATCATCTTAGCCATATGTCTCATTTGGGTCCTGCCCCTCCACCTGCCGCCCCTGTTTCTTCCACCATTCGCCGAATTACCTCCGTTCCCATACGCAGGGGAGGTGGAGAAATGTAAGGGATTTCTGTGCCATGTTCGGATTTATTTGGGCCAGGTGAGCGGGGAGTATCCGGATGATACATCCAAAATTCATTTCATGACCCTCCTGCTGTGAGACCGAGCCCTTAGTTGGGCTCAGTCTATTCTCGATAGCACGGAGGGTCCTAGTTATACTTTTGATAGGTTTGTTAGTGAATTCTCACATGCCTTTGACCGTACGGAGAGTGAGGGCAATATCATGAGCCTTCTCATGTCGCTCCACTAGGGGAGTCGGTTTGCCGCCGACTTCTCTGTGGAGTTTCAGGTTGTCACGGCGGACTCTGGTTGGAATGACGTTGCTTTACGCAGCACCTTCCTCTAGGGTTTAAATGTCAATCTTTGCATCGACCTGGTGGTTCATGCCATTCCCTTCTCCCTGGATGGACTCATTGATCAGGCTGTCAGTTTAGACAACCGATACCATGAAGGACCTCCTCCGGCCCACCCGTTTCACGCGCGCCTCTCCCGGCTACGGACACAGGTGGAGCCGATTCTTCCTCTGAAGTAATGGTGCTTGGCTGAACCCATCTGGCTCTGGAAGAGCACCAGCGACGGAGAAGAGCCAGTGCGTGCATGTACTGCGGCTCTTTAGAGCACAAACTGTTCAACTGCCACCTGAAGCCAAAAGACGCGGCCCGACAGTAGCTGTGCGGGGTCTGACGGGCGGGAATCTTATTCATCCCCTCGGTAACTCTTACATTTTGGCCCTCATTCAGTTGCAGAGGGTCAAGAGGAGGGTGGTGGCATTAATTGATTCAGGGGCGGAACAAAATTTCATTTCTTCACGGCTTGTGCGGGAAGTAGGCATCCCCATGACTAAATTGCCTACTCCATTAAGCGTCACGGCATTATCTGGTAGTAATGTGGCATTCTATTACCAAATGCATTGTGCCAATCTCTGTCCTCCTTTCAGGGAACCACCAGGAGACTTTATCGTTCTTTATTTTCCCTAGTTCACCTTCCCCGGTGGTTCTGGGGTACCCTTGGCTCCGGAAGCATAACCCCATTATTAATTGGGCACAAAATTCCATCTTTTCCTGGAGCCCTTTTTGTTTAACATCCTGCCTCTGTTTGGCCAAGTGTTCACAGTTCCTGCCCATCTTCTCCCCTCCGGTGGAGCCGCTGGATCTCAACGTCATACCCGAGGCCTATCATGACCTTGGGGAGGTCTTTAACAAGTCAAGATCACTCTCTTTGCCTCCTCATCGCTCATACGACTGTGCTATCGATCTCCTCCCGGGTGCGCGGCTGCCGTCCAGCTGGCTCTACAGCATTTCTGGGCCGGAGAGGGAGGCGATGGAAAACTACATCAAAGACTCTGAACGCTGGCTTCATTTGCCCCTCTTCGGCTCCTCTTGGGGCAGGATTTTTTTTGTCGGGAAGAAGGACAGATCTCTGTGCCTGTGTTTTGACTACTGTTGGTAAAATGACATGATTGGTCTGTCTTTCTCACACTTCTTTATCTGCTTGCTTCACACGCTACACTGCAGCAATTAGGTTACACCTTATAATTCACTTGCTGAAATCAGTTAGAATCAGTTCTGCACACAGCCGAACTATCACATAAGTGGAAATGAACTGATACAATGAGGTAAAACCCCTCCCTCTTGCATGAGGGAGGGGTTAAGCTTTATAAAAACTATAGGGTCCACTTTTTGGGTAACACTCTCTTGGGTATTTTCCTAAAGAGTTGTGTTCCAACGCTGCTTGTAATCCTTATCTCACTTTCAGTAAAATAAGTGACAGTATACTTCATCTCTCAGTCTGGTTATTTGGCCTTCGTATAAAAGAACTGGGGGTTAAGGCATTTTAGATGCAACAATTTGGTGTTTCTGCCCGGTTACGAGGCTAAATTTTAGTTTTAGTTTTGTAAACGGCGTGAGGATTTTTCTTTACAGACTGGCGGCCGCAACCTTATAACAGGTGAGCAGAAAACCTTTTTTCAATAAATTTCTGCCTGTCCCTTCGGGGACAGCCCTTTCTGTAGAGATTAAATACTCATGCACGTGTGATTTTATTTGTGGAATGAAACTGAAATATGGTCTTGAATTTATGATTCAATTAATTTCAATTAATTCAACTTTATTTATATAGTGCCATTTCACAACAACAGTCATCTCATAGCACTATCAACTGTAGGGGGAACCCCCACAGTTGCAGAAAGACCCCAGCAATCAGGCGATCCCCTGTGAGCAAGCACTTGGTGACGGTGGAGAGGAAAAACTCCCTTTTAACAGGAAAAAACCTCCAGCAGAACCAGGCTCAGGGAGGGGCAGTCATCTGCTGCGACGGGCTGGGGGGTGAGGGGATAGAGAAGATGAAAAGAACAGACATGTAGAGAGCAAACAGCACGATGGGGACTCAATCTATGGGAGAGAACAAACAAATGTTAATGACCAGCAAAAAAAATATTTCATTGAGAGTGAGGAAAGGAGTGAGGCCCAGTGCATTACTGAAGGTCCCCCGGCTGACTAAACCTATTAGCAGCATAACTAAGGGAGGGTTCAGAAACACATGATCCCTCCCTAATTGTAGGCTATATCAAAAAGGTAGGTTTTATCCCTATTCTTAAAAACAGAGATCGAGTCTGACTCCCGAATCCAGATTGGCAGCTAGTTCCACAGGAGAGGAGCTTGATAACTGAAGGCTCTGCCTCCCATTGTACTTTTGGAGATTCTAGGATCTTTTAAATAAAAAGGAGCCTGATTGTTTAGAGCTTTGTAAGTAAGAAGAAGGATTTTAAACTTAATTCTAAACTCTATGGGAAGCCAATGAAGGGAGGCCAGAACCGGAGAGATATGATCTCTCTTTCTAGTACCTGTTAAAACTCTTGCTGCAGCATTTTGGATCAGCTGAAGACTTTTTAAAGATGTTTAAAGAATGATGTTTATTTAAGAAGATGTTTGTTTTAAGAAATATATTTACTGAGTTTGATGAGGAAATCTCCAAACGGTTTTAACCCTGTGGAATTAGTTATATGCGTTAATACTGTTCCAGAAAGTAGAGTTGGAGAGAGCTTGGGTAATTGGTTTAAACCCTGCAGTGGAAAGCATTTATTGGGTCCACTGAAAAGTGCAGTTACCCCGTTGTGCATTGTACAGTCCGGATAAAAGGTTCAAACCCCGGGGTGACTGATATAAGGTTACCGAAAAAGAGGTGCTATTCGGCTGGTACATAGCTTTGCCAAAAGGTTTAAACTCTTTGAGATCATTGCTTGATTTCAAAAAGTAGAGTTGGCACCCCTTGCGTATTTAGCTCAGACCAAAAGGTTGTAACTCCTTGAGAAAATTGCAACGGGTGCATCTCTAAAATATAGTTGGTCTTACCGCATTAGTTAGGGACCTACTGTGTGTGAAATAAACACATAAGTTTTAAGTAACCGGATCGACACGATCGGTTCATAGGTGATATATAATAATATAACTAAGCTAATTATAGTAAAAAACACGGTGATGCGTGAGACAATATTGTTGTGAGGAAGTGGAAATAAAATAAGATCATAATAATAATTTCATTCTATGCTATAAGATATTGATATAACATTCTTCCATCACGCACCAGGGTGAGTTACTCTAATGACAAACCCTGGTTCACAGCTAAGCTCAGACAGATCAGGAAGGAGAAGGAAGCAGCGCTGAAAAGTGGAGACAGGGACTGCTACAGGGAGGTTAAATACCGGTTTAACAGAGAGCTGAAGAGGGCTAAATCTGTGTACTCAGAGAGACTCCAGCAGCAGTTCACTGCTAATGATTCGGCTTCCGTGTGGAGAGGACTGAGGCAGATCACCAACTATCGGCCTCAGGCTCCTAAAGGTCAGGATGACAAAGCCCTTTGTCAGAGACTGTCCCAACACTATGCCCGTTTTGACACCTCGTCATCTGTGTCCAACTCCCCCCCTCCCTCCAGCTCCACAGCCTCCACATTCCCTACTTCATTTAAGGCACCCCCCCCCACCTCCCCCCCTCCCCTTATCATCAGTGAGCAGGATGTGCTCAAACAGTTCTCCAGACTGAACCCGCGCAAGGCCCCCGGCCCAGACGGCGTGTCTCCCTCCACCCTGAGACTCTGTGCGAAACAGCTGGCTCCTGTATTCACAGACATTTTTAACACCTCCCTTAAGTTATGCCACGTGCCGTCCTGCCTCAAATCCTCCACCATCATCCCTGTCCCCAAGAAGCCACGGATCACTGGACTTAATGACTACAGACCTGTAGCGCTCACCTCTGTAGTCATGAAGTCCTTTGAGCGCCTGGTCCTGTCCCACCTCAAGTCCATCACCACCCCTCTCCTGGACCCGCTGCAGTGTGCCTACCGAGCCAACAGGTCTGTAGACGATGCAGTCAACCTGGCCCTCCACTCCATCCTGCAGCACCTGGACTCCCCGGGAACCTACGCCAGGATCCTGTTTGTGGACTTCAGCTCCGCATTCAACACCATCCGCCCCGCTCTGCTCCGGGACAAGCTGTCCCTGCTCAACGTGCCTGACTCCCTCTGCAGGTGGATCATCGACTTCCTGACGGACCGGAGGCAGCATGTGCGGCTGGGAAAGACTGTCTCAGACTATACTAGCATCAGCACCGGATCACCCCAGGGCTGTGTACTTTCCCCCCTACTCTTCTCCCTTTACACCAACTCCTGCACCTCCAGCCACCAGTCTGTCAAGTTGATCAAGTTTGCGGACGACACCACCCTCATCGGGCTCATCTCCAACGGCGACGAGTCCGCCTACAGGAGAGAGGTGGCCCAGCTGGCGTCCTGGTGCAGCAATAACAACCTGCAGCTGAACGCTCTGAAGACAGTGGAGATGATTGTAGACTTCAGGAAAGTCACTACTCCTCTGCCCCCCCTCACCCTCTCAGGCTCTCCCATCACCACTGCTGATTCCTTCCGCTTCCTAGGCACTACCATCACCAGGGACCTCAAATGGGAGCTGACCATCAGCTCACTCATCAAAAAAGCCCAGCAGAGGATGTTCTTCCTGCGGCAGCTGAGGAAGCTCAAGCTACCCACCAAGATGTTAGTGCAGTTCTACACAGCCATCATCGAGTCCATCCTCACCACCTCCATAACCGTGTGGTACGCAGGAGCCACTGCCAGGGACAGACTAAGGCTGCAGCGCGTCGTGCGCACTGCTGAGAAGGTGATCGGCTGCAAGCTCCCATCTCTCCAGGATCTGTACATCTCCAGGACCCGGAGGCGTGCTGGCCGGATCATAGCCGATCCCTCACACCCTGGTCATGTACTGTTTGCCCCCCTCCCCTCTGGTAGAAGACTTCGGTCCATCCAGACTAAAACCTCCCGTCACATGAACAGCTTCTTCCCCTCTGCCATTAGACTGCTGAACACTAAGTGACTCTCGTGCACCATGTACAGCAGCTCAACCAGACTCATGTCAATCATCACTGTTTTCTTCCTGCATTACCGACTGCACTATATAGTTCTCCACAGTATCTGCTGCTGGCTAATATATATTTTAACTGTTGACCAGTATCACTTAATCTTATCCTACACTTTATTACATGTATAGTTTATTTCTCTTATCTTATCATGTTTAATGTTGCAGCATTGTACCGAGACAAATTCCTAGTTTGTGTACTACATGAACAATGGCAATAAACCTGATTCTGATTCTGATTCTGATTCTGATTTAAAGATGGTTGGATTAAAATGGCAACAAAACTGGATAACGATAAAGACAATGGTAAAATGGATAATGATAAACACAGCTCTGAATACCCTTTGGGAAGTTTGGGATATGCTGTAAAGGAGATGGAGGAAATGTTAAAAACCACAAATCTCTCTGTGTCGAGAGAAACTAAATGAAGAGCAAAAACAGCTTAAAACATGGGTAAAATGGTTACAAAGTGATGGCTTGTTTGGCAATATGGGGGCCCACTACCAAATAAATCAGACAAAGCTGTTGACGTGTGGGTTGTTTTGTCTTTGTGCAGAAAAAATGGAAGGACCTTCATGCTGCTTCGACCTTGTGGAGATAAGAGAGAGGAGCAATTCTGTGTTTGTGTGTGTGTGTGTGTGTGGTTGCTTGAGAAAAAAGAGAATAAAAAACATAGGCCGTGTGGGTAGGGGAATGAAAGAAAAGTAATCTAAATATGGGTATTTTTGCAAAGTTTTGGGGTTTTACTTTTTCAATTTAACTTTGTATACTTTATTGATCCCCAGAGGTGGGCTTTTAACTCTAATGTTGCATACATGATAAATTATTTACATATTTTTTAAAGCAATTTTTGACATATCACTGACTTTTTCTTTGACTGAAGCATAACAGTGCACTTTACAGGGAAAAAGGACACAGGATTAATGATTTCCCTCGCAGCTATCCGAGCCTCCCTTGACGTGACCACAGGCACATAGAACACTAAGTTAAGTACAAATGCTTACATTTTAATCAATGTTACCAGCATGACAATGATGAAATTAATTGAATATTACAATATCATGATGTCACTTAATAATGCCTAATCCCTGAAGGCTTTATGTATACCCTATATTACATGATTTAAAGCATAGAGGTTCAAAAGAGATTGATAATTAATGTGTTTGTGCATATGATTTGCCAGAGACTACTGATTATCAAACAGAGGTCTTGGTAATTGTGTTATATTGTTTCTTTGTTTAAATAATACTATACTCACCTTTTAATAAATGACATATGCAATCTTATTTACATTTCGACCCTAAACCTGTCCATGTAATAAAAAAAAGAGGGAGAACGCGAGATCTGAGACAGTCCATGCTGTGACTTTTTCCCTCCTAAAGAACATAGCAAGATGATGATGAAGTTTTTATTATCGGGAGATGGTAAATTTATGAACAGAAAAGAAAGAAATAGCACAAGAATTCTGATAAAATGGAGAAAGGGAATTTAATTTCAATGGTAAACTGAGATTAATTAGTGAGTTGTGTCAGTCTGACCTAGATAAGAATAGATAGAATCAGCCTTCAAAGGGAAAAAACACACATGTCACAGAATGTGGTCCTGTGCCATAAATTCCTGAAAACAGAGATTAGGTTTACACCTACAGTTACTAACTCTAAATGCTGCACTGGTCTAAGGCTTTTAATATATGATATTGTTTTGTTTGAATATAATCCTAAACTAAGTGACTACCCATGTCAACTGGTAAAACCTTAATTGATTCACAGAATATTTAGCGAATACTAGTTGTGAGTAGCGAACTCACATTCAAATTGTGGAAGCTTTAGGTGTGATTTAAACGTTTTTCTGCTATTCTTTATCCTTTGTTTTTCAAAAGAAAAGGGAAACGCATTCACAAAATTTTATTTTAGCTTTCACCAGGAATTAGATTTGCCAAATTAACAAGGAATCATAACATCATCATTACCTTTCAATTTAATAACTCTTTGGTGACATATGCAATATGTAATAAATAATAAAAAACAATAATTCACTTGTGTTTCTTAATATTAATAAACAGCTGGGATAAATATTTAAGGGATACAAAACTAATGATGATCGCTGGAACATAAGTAAAATCAATTCATGAGGTGATAAAACTTGCACTCCTGTTGATGTAAACACTGATGTGCAGACTGGGAAGCCGTAAGGTTTTCCCCAAATTTTTCTTTGCAGGATAGCACTGAGATTTGATCTAAGTGGGAAATGGAGAGAGGCCGAACAGTGGGTGTTTGTGGGGCGACATTAACTGACCACAGGAGAAAGGACCCCTAAATTGACAAGCATTTTTTGAAGCTAAGTATGACTTTGCATGACATTGTAAATGACATAAAGTATAATGATTTAAATGACTCTGACTTTACAAATGTAATGTTTATATGATTTTGTACTGCAGGATACATCTGATGTGACTCACCACATAATGGTGTGACAATATCACATTTCAGAAATGTGACAGTAAAAAGGTATGTGTTTTCCCGATGCTCAGCCATGGCCAAGTTGGGCCTTGGGACTACATTCCACCCCATAACTTACCAAGGAATGTATAAAATGAGGCATACCTTATACAAAATTAAACCAAATTCTAATTGGGCAATATGCCCACCTTTCCATTGACTGAAGGAGTGTGACACAATCTTTATTCATTTATACAAATTCAACCTATCTGTGTTCAACTAGACAAACTGACCTTACTTATCAATGCTAAATCATATCAAATCTGCACAGACAGCTATTTTGTTTTTCTTAAATGGAATTTGTAAATTAGTTCAAGAGATGTCACAAAAGAAGCCATGATTATTGAAATCTCATTTTGAAGGAGCTGTACTACCCACAAATTTTCATTTAAATTAACTGTGTGTAACACATAAAAGTGGTAACACGCTTCCTTCCAGTAAAAGATACTACCCATCAAACAAATACCCTGTAACTTTGCTGAATGTGCGTCTCCATGCATCAAAAAGGGGGTATCAAAGAAATTAATTAGCAAAAATAATTAGCAATCCTCAGAAAAATAGATAATACATAAAAATTATCAATAGATGATCAATAATGAAGAGAAAAATACAAATGAAACCGCTTGGTAATGAAATCACAACATTCAATAGGAGAAGTTAAAAGTTACATCAACAAATTTCCAGATATTTAAGGAAATATCTGTAGATTATTGTAAAGAAAATATCTTGTCTATAAGGAACAAGGTAAACTGATAAGGAAGAAAACCATGCAAATTTATAAGAAAAGTTCCAAGTGTCTAAGGAAAGTTTAACTTGTGCTGAATTTATGTTTACTGTGGGACTTGATTTAGAATCTACTACAAAGACAATGCAGATTTTTACATTTATTAAAATTGCTTTACAAAATTGAGTGGGTACTGGCACAAGTCTCACTGTATCAAGTGCACAGTGCCTCCAGGAACTTGGACATTGGCAGAAGTCCATGATTCATTACCTTCATAATGCTAAAATTCTAATCAGATGCAAAAAGATGCAAAAAGGCATATGATAACATAAACATACACTTCATAATTTTTTTTTTGAAATTTAAAAGGGCTCTCAGAAAACAGGAAAATACAGTCAACATGGACAAAGAACTGTAAGGTGTGGATAAAACTGCTTGGAACTCCAGAAGAAGCTAAAGTAATAATGATTAGAGAAATGGAGGAATTAGACAAATTTAAACCTTAGTTCTGATGTACGAATAATAGTGCAGTAAGATTACGAGTGGAGATTTTTCTGTTCTTTTTTCCTTTGTGTTTCTTCTCTTTTTTCTTTTGGTGTACATTGTTGACATAGCTTATGATTAGTATTTTGACCAATCATTCTTCTTTATTTAATAATGGAAGTGTATTAGGGCAAATTGAAGCTGAAACCTTTGTCAATACTGAACAGCAACCACAAGATATTTTAGGAGATATTGACCTGGACAATAACTATTTTAATCATATTAACAGTAAGTGTGCTTATTATGATGAACAACAATTAAATGGAATTATGAATTCGGATCAGACATTGACAATAATACATATCAATAGTAGGAGTCTCTATGCAAACTTGGATAGCATTAAGGAGTTTTAAATCAAATTAACACCCCATTTAGGATTATTGCAATAAGTGAAATATGGATTAATGAAGAAAAAGATGTAAATTTTGAACCATATGGATATGAGGTGTATAAAAGTAAAAGTGGTGGTGGGATAGCACTGTATGCAGATAGAAAATTAAAAAGTAAAAAAGTGGACACCCTTTTTATTGGCCTTCAGTGAAGCCTCCACAGTAAGATTAAGGCACAGCTGCATAACTTGGAGACAGAACTTGGAGACATCATAAGACAAAGGCATAGGGCTTCAAGGCCATCAAGCAGTCTACTCCCAGTAGAGGAGAAAAGGGAGGAGGGAGTGAGAGCATGAATCCCTTTAGCTGGTCAGTGTGACATAAAACTTAGTCTTGGAACACAAAACATAACAGAAACATCAAACAGCTTGTTAATATAGCATATTAAAACAGTTCATATATGGATAAAAGCTACAGTCATATGTTGTAACACACCCACACACACACTTATAAAACATGTGATCTCAACAGATAAATGCATAATTAGTGAATTTCTTTTACAAGGTAATACTAGATGATAAAAGTAGTTGGAAACCACATGTCAGATAAATACAAAACAAAGTTGCAAAAATATTGCAATCATAAATAAAATTAAGCAAGTCCAAGATTACAAATCACTTCATATCGTGTATTGCTTATTGGTACTTCCATACTTGACCTATTGTATAGAGGCCTGGGGTAACAATTATAAAAGTACACTTAATTCATTGCTAACATTACAAAAAGGGCTGTACATGTTATATACAAAGTCGGGTATCTTGAACATACTAATTTATTGTTTACACATTTAAAGTTATTGAAATTGTGGGATCTGATTGATTATTATATAGCACAATTAATGTTTAGAAAAAAGAAAAAGAAAAACCTTTTGCATAATCAATTAATCAACTTACTAAAATAGTTATAAAATCCATAAGTTGCATATTTTTAATAAAATTATTATAAAGTATAGCTTAAATTTTAGAAAAATGAAAATCTTTATAAGAGCTAAAAGCTCAATAAAGCTTAATCTGAATCTGTCGATTCAACAGCAAAGGTTGCAGAGATTGAACTTGCAGAGAAAGAGAAGATGAAGGAGAAGGTTGAACGAATCCTGAAACACGGCATCAGCTGCTTCATCAACAGACAATTGATCTATAATTGTGCCAACATGGGCGCAGCACCCATGTTGGATTCATGTTACATGTTGGATTTGTTACACTCCAGCCAGGAGGCCACCGTGGGTGCAGCTCTGGCCCAGTCCGGGTCCACTGTGGGTGCTGCTATGCCTCAGTCTGGGGCCACCGAGTGTGCCGCTATGCCTCAGTCCGAGGCCACCGGGGGTGCCGCTTTGCCCCAGTCCGGGGCCACCGAGGCCAAAGAAGTGAAAAAAGAATTGGTGTAATGTGCTCTCGTTGAGTTGTGTTGGTTAAAAGATAGGCCGCTGCATTTTGCACAAGTTGAAAGTGGCCGAGAGAGGACTGAGAGACGCCATCATAAAGTGAATTGCAGTAATCAAGTTGAGAAGTCATGACGGCTCAGGAAAGGTTTGGCTTTGGATAACAGACGTAACTGATAAAAGCCCATCTTGACTACATTGTCAATCTGTTTATCAAATTTTAAATGGCAGTCAAAAATCACCCCAGATTTCTGAAAGCTGAACTGATCCTTAAAGACAAGGTACCAAAACCGGCCGTCACAGTACCCTCAAACACAATACATTCTGTTTTTTTCTTCATTTAAGTGGAGAAAGTTTTGGCTTAACCACAACTTAATGTCAGTGATGCTGCCCAATAAAACACTTTGTGAGTCAGTGTGTTCTGGGTTCAAAGGTAAATAAAGCTGCAAATCGTCTGCATAACAGTGGAAAGACATGTTGTGCCCAGCTATTATTGACCCAAGTGGCAGCATATATAATGAAAACAGAATTGGGCCAAGGATAGAGCCCTGTGGGATCCCACAGGAGAGAGAGGCACTGGATGAAGACATGCCACCAATCATTACAGAAAAAGTTCTGTTAAATAAATAAGATTCAAACCACTTAAGGGGCAGTGCCAATCCTTGGCACTCAAGGGCAGTGCCATGGATTCCAACATGGTAATTCAGGCATGACAGAAGGACAGTATGGTCCATCGTGTCAAAGGTTGCTGTAAGATCTAGCATCACTAAAACAATGGGGTGCTTGGCATCAACAGACATCATAATATCATTATGCACCTTTAGCAGGGAAGAGCTATGACGAGATCTAAACCCAGATTAAAACTTCTCAAAAATAGAGTTGTTTTCTAAAAAAGACTGCAATTGTATAAAAACAACTTTTTCTAAAACCTTAGATAAAAAAGGCAAATGAGAAATGGGTCTAAAATTAGATAAAACTGAACGGTCAAGGTGAGGTTTTTTTTAAGAAGGGGCCTAACCACATCATGTTTAAAAGCAGGTGGGACAAATCCTGAACTAAGGCAGGAATTAATAATAACCAAAAGACCAGGCCCTACAGTATTAAAAACCTTTTTCAGGATTCCAGCGAGAACAACTTCCAGTGAGCAATTTGTAGGCTTCAGAGACTTCACTATATCAGTAAGTAGTGATAAAGAAACCAACTCAAACTTCTCACACACAGTAGAGTACACCAGGACAACAGACAAGCTCCCATTAAATCTGTTATTAATAACTCCTCTGATAGAGTCCCCTTTATCAACAAAAAAGTGACAAAAATTCTCACGTCGTAAATGAATCATCTGTTACAGTCAGAGTGCATGGGTTTATAAAAGCGTTACTTGTGTTAAATAGCACTCTAGGACAGTGACTGCTGCTGGAAATAATATCAGAGAGATACTGAAATTTTGCATTTTGCACAGTCCTCTGGTAACCAGCAAGACAGTCCCTAAAAATTTCCAGAGACACATGTAATTTGTCCCTTTTCCATCTCCGTTCAGCCTGCCTGACCCGTTGCTTAATGGCACGGGTAGTGTCGTTTAGCCAGGGATCTGTTTTTGGTTGAGCCGATTTAAGCCGAAATGGGGCAATAGTGTCCAAAATCCCAGAGCAGGTGGTGTGGAAGGAGGAAAGAAAATTATCCAGATGGGAAGGGGAAACAAGTCCACTCAAGGCAAAAAACTGCAAATCCCTAAAGGCAGCAGTGAACTCCTCTGGCTTTGAAGAAGTGATGATGCAACGCCAGCATGATGGAGCCACAGGCTTGCTGGGTGATGATGGGGTCAACAATTCAAAAATAATGGGGAAATGATCTGAGATGACAGACTCAGAAATTTCTTTAAGAGAGATTGAGAGCCTGAAGGAGATAATAATGTAACGTCAGGCTGTGATAAGGGGGCGGGGATTCTCCCAGCATGCTTGCGCTGCAGAGGATTCAAAGATTGTTATTATTCATATGTTCTAAGTGTTACTGCTGTGCTATTATACAGCAGTGTTATAAGACCAGTTAGCGTTGTTTCCCTGTATGTGATCGATCATGTGTTTGTGTCACCATAAGTTAGACAGGGGTCTGTGTGAGTGACACTCCCCTCTCTTCTGTGTTGTGAAAGCGTGTATAAATAAAGCCTGTTTTGTCACAGTCATCTCTCCTTCTTGTGTGAACCTTTACAACGTCACACTGGTGTCAGAAGTGGGATCATGGAGCAGATGGAAGCCAGAACCAGAGTGGAGATTCAGCAGCTTGAGTGGTTCATCGCTCAGCTGGGGATGGACAACAGAGCTGATACACAGACCCTCGGAGCTGCTCGCTGGCATGAATGGAGCAGCAGAGACTGTATCTGTGCTGGACCCAGAGACCAAGGCCCTACATTCCCAGTGGGCCAGTCTCCGCTGTCACAAGGGTGTGGTGTATCGAGAGTGGCAGGCTCTAGCTGGGCAGCGTCACGTCTGGCAGCTGCTGGTTCCCCGGCAGCTCCACCCCAACGTGCTCCATTTGGTCCACGGGGCAGTGGGGGCGGGCCATTTCGGGGTGACAAAGACTCTGCAGTGTCTTTGGGCCCGGTTCTGCTGGCCCAGATGTTGGCAGGACATAGACCTCCATGTCCACCGCTGCGACACCTGCATGGCTCAGAAAGGGCCGACTCAACAATCCCACGCCCCCTTGCAGCAGTACCGGGTGGTAGCACTGATGGAGCAGGTAGGAGTGGACATTCTGGGCCCTTTCCCGACCACGGACCGGGGGAACCGCTATGTGCTGGTTGCAATGGATTACTTCACCAAATAGCCAGAGGCGTACACGGTCCCTGATCAAAGCGCCACCATAGCATCAAAGCTGGTGGACGAGATGTTTTGTCGGTATGGCACACTGGAGGAGCTGCACAGCGATCAGGGGCGGAACTTTGAGGCAGAGGTCTTCGGGGAGGTCTGCAGGTGGCTGGGCATCCGGAAGACCCAGACCACCCTGCTGCACCCGCAGAGTGACGGCCTGGTCAAACGTTTCAACCGGACCCTTACCACCCAGCTCGCTGTCCTAATGGACCAGCGATAGCGAGACTGGGACCTGCATCTGCTCTTTGTTCTGTGGGCATACCAGACGGCAGCACAGGAATCCACCCGGTGCACTCCTGCAGCGCTGATGTTTGGACGCAAGCTGCACACACTGGTGGATTTGGTGTTTGGCCCCTTCGCCCCGGAGCTGGAGGTGGAGGGCAAACTGGGGTTGGATTATTTGTTTTGCTTGGTAGAATGGCTCCACTTGGTGCAAGGACTGGCCCGGGAGGCCCTGGCGGAGGCGGGGAGTCGGCAGAAGCGGGCATATGACGCCCGGAGCGCAAAAGGGGACTGTTGCCAAAATTGGCGAGCCATTGGTCGGGACCGTGCGTGGTCCTACAGAGACTGCCAGATGTAGTGTACAGCTACAGAAAAGGAACAGGGTTGTGGTGCTCCACTGTGACCATCTCGCCCTGTACCAGCCATCTGCCCCGCGGGTGGTTGAGCCGGAGGTTTCATCCCGACCAGACACTCTTGCCGAGGCACAAATGGACAATAACGGGTCTGTACGTGCTGGTCGCCGACAATGGTGGCTGCACCACCACCTGGATGGATTTGTGTTGGACTTTTGAGCTGGACTTTATTATTCTGGGGACAGAAACCAGTCCGGGGGGACAGTGTAACGTCGGGGCTGTGATAAGGAGGTGGGGATTCTCCCGGCACGCTTGTGCCACGGAAGATTCAAAGATTGTTATTATTCATGTGTTCTGTTACTGCTATGCTATTATAACTGTGTTTTAATGGCACAGCAGTGTTATAAGACCAGTTAGCGTTGTTTCCCTGTATGTGATCGATCATGTGTTTGTGTCACCATAAGTGAGACGGGGGTCTGTGTAAATGACCTCCCCTCTGTTCTGTGTTGTGAGAGCATGTATGAATAAAGCCTGTTTCATCACAGTCATCTCTCCTTCTTGTGTGAACCCTTACAACGTCACAATAAGGTCCAGAGTGTGACCAAGACGGTGTGTTGGTTTGTCCACTAAAATATTTAAATTAAATGTTGCCAACAGTCTTTTAAAATCAGATGCCCGCAAATCAGATGGACAACAGACATGAATATTAAAGTCCCCACAAATCAATAGTTTATCATATTTTGGCATAACATTTGCCAAAAATTAAAAAAACTCATTAATGAAGTCCTTATTATATTTAGGAGGGCGATAGACAACAGCAAATAACACAGGACGTGTGAGATCCAAAACAAATAGTTGCAGCTCAAAACAGGAATAAGTATTTGTGGACAGAAGGTGACATTTAAAAGTGTCATTAAAAACAGAAGCCAGACCCCTACCCCGACCATGGGGAGCTGAAGAAAGAACAGCCGGGAGGGATGAACTCAGAGAAGGCGGCGGTCTCACCTGGTTGAACCCATGTGTCCGTCATCAGAAGAAAATCCAAAGAATATGAAGTTAAAAAGTCATTCAGAATAAAAGTCTTATTTGCAGCGGATCTGGTATTGATCAGACCCATGCGGCTCAAACATTGATCAGTCTGCTGGGAAGCACGACTGATCAGGTAAAGATTCTCCGGTGCGCAGCCCCTTCTGCGAATCCGCACGGGTCGGTGGCAGGGAAGTGGGTATCCATCCTCTGGGACAGTCAGCAACAGTCATCGGTAGCGATAATCCATGGATCCTTGTACGTCATAGCTGGTACACTTCCTGGGGAGCTCAGTCAGCAGTTGACGAGGGTTATATGTTGAGGAAGAAGCCAGGTAAGCCCTCAGTCTGCATGATACTCCGCCTCTCCAACTTCGTGTTTGCGGTGGCTGTTTTGAAATGGCCCGCTGGGTGCACGTCTCAGATAGAATGGTATCGACGCCAACAGAGGCGGAGGAGGCGGACCATTAAATTCATAGGTCGAGAATTTGTTCACATATTTAGAAGAGTCAGGCGATCAAAAAGCTTTTTTCTGTCTTTATCACAGACCCATATGCAGATTCCTTACTTACCTAATGAGATTGGGGTATTTGCATTTATTTCATAACGTTTTGGCATTTAGATGACTGTTAGCACTAGTATTGTAGGAACTTGGTGAAGTCAGATTATTTAGCACCTCAGACAGAGACAGTGAATAAGCAGGGGTGAACAATGCCCAGGGAGTTCCTGGCGAGAGAGCAGGAAGGAGTCAGAGACATAGGGGGTTGAATGCAGTGTAATGTAAATGTCATGCTGTGTGATAGGAAATGCCATGAAATGTGTGAAGAGTGACTTTTGATATAGAGGAGAGCTTGCTGTAATGATTCAGTCTGATATGTTGATTCAGTCTGTTCTGTACTTGAGAGATGTGAAGTGTGTTATAAACAGTCTGTCCATGGATCTGCCTCTTATTTCACACACTCCACACTGGTGACCCAAGACGTATTATGGAACACGAGGCAAGAACCCCGGAGCCGGCCCGGTCGGGAAGCCCCAGTGACGCAGCAGCCATCCCACAGACAGCCCGGACTGGAGCCCCCAGCAACGCGTGTGCGGTTTCAGTCAAGCTACCGGACTTGTGGCAGCACAACCCGCGCTCTTGGTTCCACCACACCGAGGCCCAGTTCGCCCTCCGGGGAGTAACGGCAGACAACACCAGGTTCTACCATGTGGTAGCTGTTGTGTTGGGTTCTTTTATGAATAAAGACTGTTTCCACGCAACTGATAACTCCCAACTTTTCCATCCTCTCGAGCTCTTCTTTCACGTTACTCATGAGCGGCAGTGGCACACGCCTTGGCACCTTGAGCGAAAAGGGCTTAGCATCAGGTTTCAGTTTAATTGTGTATGGCTTTTGAACAAGCTCAAGTCCATCGCATAACTTGGGGTACGCTTTTCTCACTGTCTCTTGGTCTATAGTGTCAACTCTGGCGATTAGTTTCAGTCTCACGGAAACTGTTCTACTCAGTAGTGCCATGCACAGATTTTTGACAACATAGATTTTCTCAGTAGCGCTCTTGTCACCGTATGTAATAGTCTCTGTCATAGACCCCAACACGGTTAGTGCAGTTCCACCCAGTCTGTAGAGTGGTTTTTGTGCCTTTTCCAACTGTTCATTTTTCTTCTTGAAGGTTTCAAATGTTTGTTCAGAAACCGCTGTGACGTCCGCTCTGGAGTCTAACTTGAAAGTCACTTTATTTCCTCTCACATTTATGTCTGCCAGCCATGGATCCTCTCCTAGATCCACTTCACCCAGAAAAAGTCCGTCTGTATTGTCAGCGACCTCATTCACAGTTGGGTTGGACCTACAGACTCTACTATAGTGTCCACGTTTTCTACAGTTATGGCATTCCGCGTTTTTAGCTGGGCACTGTACTGCTGCATGTGCTGGTGCTTTGCCACACTTGGAACAAGCTTTACTGTCTTGTTTTGTCTGTTGAAGCCTTGAGGACTTAATCTGTTTTTGTTCCTTGATTATGAACTTGTTTGGCTTGGCTTTTCTGATGTGTACCGCATCCACGGCTGTTCTGTTAACGCTAGTTTCACCTCTTAGGTCAGTTTGTTGTCGTTTTATTTCTTCAGATTGTCTTGCCATTGTTATAGCTTTAGCTAGGGTAAGATCTTTGTCAAGCTGCATTCTTTCTGACAGCGACGAATCTTTTAGACCCACTACAAGCCTGTCTCTCAAAAGGTCATCATGAAGTGCACTGTACTCACAGTTTTCTGCCAGTGCATAGAGTGCTGTTATGAACGAGTCTATTGGTTCTGCCGGCTGTTGCACTCGTTTGTTGAATTTTGCTCGTTTGTAAATCACGTTCTTTCTGGGAACGAAATGTCTATCAAAGGCTGTTTTAACGGCATCGTACTGCTGACGCTGCACACTCGTTAGCTCGAGCCCTCTTAGCACATCGTCAGCCTCATCTCCCATGCAATAAACCAGCGTATTTACTTGGTTCGCCTCAGATGAGCTATTCAGGTTACTTGCCAGTCTAAAACGCTCAAAACGTCTTATCCACTTTTCCCACTCTTGGGGTTTCGCAAAGTCGAAGGGGTCCGGTGGTTTGATGGTGAAAGTTGCCGCTGGAGTAGCCGCCGCCATTACAGGACCAGTCGGCGCGGCTGCAGCCCTTTGTGCTTCGTCCGGCATAGCTGCTAGCCGGTTACAAAGCTGACTTTTCTCACCTCAAAGCACACCAGCTTCTGACACCATGTTGTGTTGGGTTCTTTTATGAATAAAGACTGCTGCTTTGGGTGTTCACGGAGCCTCCTTTATTAACTGGCTGCAACAACATTAGCACACGAACTCTGCCATAATAGCGTGTTCACCGTGCAGTACCAGACAACACTTAGGCATGGTCTGCCCTCTAGTGGTAGTGCACATAAACCCTGTAATGCTCTAGCTTACACCACAGTAGCAGCGCTGGATGCTCACACAGCCCAGCAGGTAGCAAGCCTGCTCGATCAGCCTCCAGCCCACAGCAAATATGAGGCACTCAAGGCTACGCTGACCCAGCGCTACACACTCTCGGAATGTAAGAGAGCGGAGAGGCTCCTGGGGCGGACCGAGTTAGGAGATGGTTCGGCCGTCGACCTGATGGAGAAGATGCTGGTGTTAATGGGCACGGACGACGGCCACTTTCTGTTTGCCCACCTTTTCCTCTGGAACCTTCCAATGGAGGCGGGAGTGGTGCTGGCCAATTCGCCGTTGCTGGCCGCGCGTGACTACCGTGCGCTAGCCCAGGAGGCAGACCGGATCATCCTCACCACCTGGGCCATCACTGTCAATGCGGCGGCGGCGGAGCCCAGTGAGACGACCAGAGGAAGCGAGGAGCCACCAACGGTAGCGGCAGCAGGGGCCAAGGAGCGCCAGAGAGACACGCTCTGCTTCTACCACCGCCGCTTCGGAGAGAATGCGTGCAGATGCGTGCCACCTTGCCAGTTCAAGCGCTCGGGAAATGCCAAGGCCGGCAGTCGGCAGCAGCTGCGACCGTGGGTGAAGAGAACAAGCTGCTCTACGTGACGGACTCGCTCTCGGGGAGATGCTTCCTCGTCAACACCGGAGCCCAGAAGAGCGTCATCCTGCCGTCCTACGCTGACCGGCTGGCAGGACCTAGCGGCCCCGGACTTGTGGCAGTAAACGGCTCGGAGATTAAGACGTTCGGTGAGAGAACACTGGCCTTATCTCTACATGGCCGCTCGTATGAGTGGACTTTTATCATAGCAGCACTGTGTTGCCCGCTCCTGGGCGCTGATTTTCTGTGTGCGCATGGTTTACTTGTGGATGTTGCTAACAGACGCCTGGTTAATGCACTGTCCTTTGAATCTCTCCCCTGTATAGCTCGAGGGACCCGGCCAACAGCACAAGCCCACGTAACAGCTCCAGGCGGTAAGTTCCACGCACTGCTCACTCAGTTCCCAGCACTCACGGTCCCAATGTTTTCGGCGGCCATTGCTAAGCACGGGGTGGAGCACTTTATCACCACCACTGGGCCGCCCGTTTTCGCAAGACCTTGGTGCTTGGATGCAGCCAAACTGGCCATAGCGCGCGAGGAGTTCACCAACCTGGAAAGGTTGGGCATCATCAGGCGTTCGAACAGCCCAAGGGCATCCCCGCTACACATGGTCCCTAAGGCTGAGGGGTCGTGGCGACCTTGTGGTGATTTCCGCAGGTTGAACAACGCCACAGCACACGACCTCTACCCGATTCCCCACATACAGGATTTTTCAGTTCACCTCGCCGGAGCGCGTATTTTTTCTAAAATAGACCTGGTCCGCGGTTACCACCAGGTCCCAGTGCGTGCGGAGGACGTACCCAAAACAGCGGTAATAACTCCGTTCAGCTTATTCGAGTTCCTGCGCATGCCATTCGGGTTAAAAGGCGTTCCAGCGCATGATGGATGCAGTGCTGTGCGAGCTCCCGTTCGTGTTCGTCTACCTGAACGATATCCTGGTAGCCAGTGCGTCCGAAGACGAACACAAAACCCACCTCAGGACGGTTTTCCGGAGGTTGGAGGAGCACGGGTTAATAATCTACCCGGTGAAATGCCAGTTCGGCGTGACGGAGATTGATTTTTTGGGGCACCGCGTCTCCCCGGAAGGAGTGATCCTGTTGCCCGACAAAGTGCGCGCCGTGGCAGATTTTCCCGGGCCTCAGACGGTCAGGGCGCTGCAAGAATTTTTGGGGATGGTGAATTTTTATAACTGTTTCCTTCCCTGCGCGGCGCGGTTCATGCAACCATTGTATGCCGTGCTCAAGCGACAGAAACCCGCGGATGGGGTCGAATGGACCCCAGAGCGAGAGCGGGTGTTCTTGGAGGTTAACCTCTTGTACTCCGGTGTACCGCGGGCGGGCACGTCTCTGCATCCTAGAGTGCACGAGGGCGCCCTAGTATGCACACTGTGCGTTCTAGGGCGCGCTGAAGAAAAAAAACCCTGCATTTCCGTTCTTCCACTACAGACACAGCCACGAACAGAAAGCCAAAGGAGTGCTTTGATTGGTTTAGATGTGATTGACCTCTCATTCGACTAATAAGAGCCTTGAATTGGGTTTCTGAAACCTTGAAGAACCAATGACTGAAAACCTAGCAAGAAGGACCCGCCTACCAACGGCTGCGAATACAGCCAGCCAATTGAAGCACAGAAGTTCGAAAGCTGTTTTGTGTAAGGCTGGGTGAAGAGAGACTGACTACTGCAGCAGATGAAAAAAGGACCCGCAGGAAGAACCGCCACAGACCCAGCAGCACGGAGACCACCCACAAGTGCGACCTGTGTGACAGGGACTGCCATTCGCGCATCGGCCTGTTCAGCCACAGGTGGTGCTGTCCCAGCAGAGTAGACGTTTAGGATTCTCTTCCATGGTCATCATAGACCGACGGAGGCCGATGACGAAGACTGGATGACACACATGCGTTCGCCAGTCTTTTTTTCTTACTACTGTTATTTGTTTTGAAAAATCGTTCGCCAAAACCACAATCATGGAAGCACAAAGCCGCAATAATGGAATTATGTTTTGACCAGGTCGCGTGACCAGAACCACGAGTCCGTAACAAGCGGACCAGCTTCATGTTCATCTGACAATGAGGAAGAGAAGTTCGCCAGCTATGCTGCTGTTGTGAACAGGTAAGTGTTATAAGCTAAATTATTCTTTATCCCTGAAAACTGCAATCAAAAATGACTTTTGACCGATCGGTAAATTACAACTGTGCGTAGTAGACCGCGGCGCACCGTGACTGCGGTGCACCGGGCGATATCCGTCCTCTGTAGCGGGTGGGGGGGGTGGTGGACAACCCCCCCCCCCACACACACACACAGCCCTGAGTGTCACCTTTTATTAGAGCCCAACACCAAGCTTCTATATTAAATCATTCCAAAGTTACAGACGTTTTTCCAAACTGTGCCATTTGGCACAATTTGGCACAGTTCAAAAACGCCTGGGAACAACCTAAGAAAAAAAGTTGTGTAATATATTCATTTTTTGTGGTATTGCTACAAAATTTTGACCTCAGCTGGATAACACTTGGTTCTACATTTCTGTTGCATTTTCCAGCCCAGATCTGAAGCTGTGTGTTATTTGCAAGCATTTGCATCCAAAAAAACACCCAGGCGAAATTTATTTTCTTCAAGTTCAGTATGTTTAGATGACTGTTATTCAGTGGCAGGAGCACTTAGACAGATTATGACTGTTTTGCCAAAAAATTCAAAGTGTTTTCTTTTAGATGAGACCAACCCCATGAAGATGCTGCAAAGGGTTGAAGAACAGCTTTTGATTTACTTTGGGTACGTTATTTTTTGGCGTTTTTAGGGAAATTGACCAGAGTGCAAGGGGTTAAAGCAGCCCTGGCAAATGCCGCACTGCTGGCGCATCCGGACCTGGCGGCCCGGATAGCGCTCACCACCGACACTTCAGACGTGGCAATAGGGGCTGTCGTGGAGCAGCGGGTCGCCGGGGCTTGGCAGCCGCTCGCCTTTTTCAGCAGAACTTTGCGCGACAGCGAACGTAAATACAGCGCGTTCGACAGAGAGTTGCTGGCTCTCCACCTGGCCATTCGCCACTTCCAGTTCTGGCTGGAAGGGCGCAGCTTCACCGCGTTCGTGGACCACAAGCCACTAACATTCGCGATGGCCAAGGTTTCAGAACCGTGGTCGGGCCGGCAGCAGAGACAGCTGGCCGCGATCTCAGAGTTTACTACCGATATTCAGCATGTGTCGGGTAAATTGAATGTGGTGGCGGACTGCCTCTCGCGCGCCGTGGTGGCCCCGGTCTATGTGGGGATAGATTACGCAGCCATGGCCGCGGAGCAGATTAGCGATGCAGACGTGCGCGCGCTCCAGTCTGGACCAACAGGGTTAAGGCTGGAGAGCAGGGTGCTGCAAGACGGCATGCCCCCCCTAATCTGCGATGTCTCCACGGGACGCCCACGTCTGGTAGCCTCGGTTGCGTGGCGCCGCCGCGTGTTTGAGGCGGTTCACACTCTGGCGCACCCAGGAGTGCGCGCGTCAATCAAAATGGTGGGAGAGAAGTTTGTGTGGCCGAGCCTACGCAAACAAGTGAAAGAGTGGGCTGCAGCCTGCGTGGCATGCCAATGAGCCAAGGTACACAGACACACGAAGGCTCCCTTGGAGCCATTTCGGGTACCGGCTAAGAGGTTCGACCATGTTCACATGGACCTCGTGGGCCCCCTCCCGCCATCACAGGGGTGCACGCACCTCCTGACAGTGGTGGACCGCACCACGCGCTGGCCAGAAGCAGTTCCACTGGTGGCAACCACGTCCGCAGATGTGGCATGTGCTTTTTTAACAGCATGGGTGGCACGTTTTGGAGTCCCGTCGGACATTACGCCTGACAGGGGCCCTCAATTTGTTTCCGACCTCTGGTCCACGATGGCCCGCAGCCTGGGTGTTACAATTCATCGCACAACCGCGTACAACCTACAGGCCAATGGGTTATGCAAGCGTTTTCATAGATCACTGAAAGCAGCACTCAGGGCGTCATCGATGGATGCAAATTGGGTGGACAGGTTTCCGTGGGTTTTATTTGGGTTGCGCTCCGTGCCAAAAGAGGATTTGGAATCTTCCCCGGCGGAGCTTGTTTTTGCACAGCCCCTACGGCTGCCCGAGGAATTTCTGCCAGATAATCCCGTGCCGGACAGCTGCCCGTCTCAGCTTTTGCAGCGTAGTGCAAACACAGGCACCCTGCCGGGCCCTGCCCACCACTGTTTCCCGCGTGCTTTCGTGCCCAAAACTTTGAAGAATGCGGAGTTCGTGTTCGTCAGACACGACGCCCACCGCCCTCCATTGCGCCCACCCTATGATAGACCGTTCAGAGTGTTGGAAACAGGGGATAAGCATTTTTTTCTAGACTTGGGGGTAGACGGGAGAAAATTGGCATAGACAGACTCAAACCCGCCTTTGTAGTGGCAGACAAGCAAGTGCCATTGGCTAGGGCCCCTCGGTGTGGAAGACCCCCACGGAGAGCAACCCAGGGAAACGATTCACCAGAGCAGCCACACGGACAGAGTGAAGTCCCCCCCCCCCCCCCCGCCATGGCTCACCCGCAGTCAGACACACTCCCAGCAGCCCCCCACCGGCACAGCAGCGCCACGGAGGCGGTAAACCCCAGTTACAGCAGATATGGGAGGAGACTGAAGCCAAAAGAGAGTGTGGACTGATGTTCTGTCTTAAGATGCTGGGGGGCGGTGTAGGAACTTGGGGAAGTCAGATTATTTAGCACCTCAGACAGAGACAGTGAATAAGCAGGGGAGAACAATGCCCAGGGAGTTCCTGGCGAGAGAGCAGGAAGGAGTCAGAGACATAGGGGGTTGAATGCAGTGTAATGTAAATGTCATGCTGTGTGATAGGAAATGTCATGAAACGTGTGAAGAGTGACTTTTGATATAGAGGAGAGCTTGCTGTAATGATTCAGTCTGTTCTGTGCTTGAGAGATGTGAAGTGTGTAATAAACAGTCTGTCCATGGATCTGCTTCTTATTTCACACACTCCACAGTATTTGTTTTCCTGTATTTGGCTTAATTAGGAATTTTTTAAAATGTCACTTAGACATGAAAGATATTACTGAGCTGTGCGGCGCCACATGTCTCAGCCTTGCATCGCCTGCCCTTTTCTCTGCTGTAGTGTCATAATTTGCAGTTAGACAAGATAGAATGCTGAGTTAACATGGTCTCTGAGTGCCACATTACAAATAAAAAACAAAACAAAAAAACAACATTATTAAAGGCTAATCGTTAGGCGCATAAATACATATTTTTCATGTTTTGTCTACTATGCTAAATATGATAATGTTATGTTGGCAGTAACTACACCTTAGTCCAAGAGTGCTCTGGAGAAGACAAGGCTGAGAAAATGAGAAAACACAGGTGTCAGTAGGGTACAGTAGTCACCTAATGGTACAAGGCAGGTCAAGACAAATTACACAGACAATGACAGTAAATGATCTATTACACTCTCAAACTTTTTTGAAAAGTGCCTTTCAAGAGATATGGCCTTAAAAAACTTCTATCATCTATACTGTAACAGAGATTAGTCACTGGGCTGTGGCCTGTGACAAAAGGCTGTGACTCATCAATACCATTAATTTTTCATAGTAACCAGTGGCAGAGACTAATGATGGAGGCTAAACTGGGCCACCCACATTCAGGTGTTTGCTGTGGAGGTGGGCATCCAGCTTTCAACAGTATAATATAGGGGCAGGAATGTGCACAGACATTTTAAAGGTTGCTCTAACCTAAAACAAGGCCAAAATAAGGGGGAAAAAAGCATTGAAGTCACAAATTCACGTGAAAATTTGCCATTTTATGAGGAAAAAGTTACGTGTACAATACCAGTCACTGAAAATGTATAAAAAAAATCAGGAAATGTATTAAAAAGATGTGGGGAAAAAAGTTAGACATTTTTTGAGAAACTTTCACAAAATTACAAGAGGAAAATAACACAGAAAAATTTCTACTTTTTAAAAGAAAAAATATCAATGAAAGACATAAGGGTAAAGACATATTGACAAGTCACAAAGTTAGAAGAACAAAGATGTACATTTATGACACAAAAGTCACAAATTTAAGAAAAAAATTTTAATTTATGAGTGAAAAAGGACTCAAATTTTCATGATGTATCAAAATTTTGTGGAAAAGGTATTTAATTACAAGAAAAATGAAGAAAGAAAAACAATCTCAAATAGGGTAAGAAAAAAAGCAGTCAATTTATGAGGATGTTCCAAAATCATATACAGTGGATATAAAAAAGTCTACACACCCTTGTTCAAATGCCAGGTTTTTATGATATAAAAAAAATGAGACCAAGATAAATCATTTCAAAACTTTTTCCACCATTAATGTGACCTATAACCTGAACAAACCAATTGAAAAACAAACTGAAATCTTTTAAAGGGTAAAAATAAAAGATTAAAAACTTACAATAACCTGTTTGCATAAAAATGCACACCCTTAAACTAATACATTGTTGCAGCACCTTTGGCTTTTATTACAGCCTTTTAGGGTAGGAGTCTATCAGTGTGGTACATCTTGATGTGGCAATATTTGTCCACTCTTCTTTGCAAAAACGCTCCAAATCTGTCAGATTGCGAGGGCATCTCCTGTGCACAGCCTTCTTCAGATCACCTCACAGATGTTCAATTGAATTCAGGTCTGGAAAGTGGCTGGGCCATTCCAAAGCCTTAATCTTCTTTTGATGAAGCCATTCTTTTGTTGATTTGGATGTGTGCTTTGGTTTGTTGTCGTGCTGAAAGATGAAGTTCCTCTTCCTCTTCATCTTTCTAGCAGAAGCCTGAAGATTTTGTGCCAACACTGACTGGTATTTGGAACTGTTCATAATTCCATCCTCCTTGACTAAGGCCCCAGTTCCAGCTGAAGAAAAACAGCCCCAAAGCATGATGCTGCCACTACCATGCATCACTGTACGTATGGTGTTCTTTTGGTGATGAGCAGTGTTGTGTTTTGTGCCAAATATACCTTTTGGAATTATGGCTAAAAAGTTCAACCTTGGTTTCATCGGACCATAACACATTTTTCCACATGCATTTGGGAGATTCCAAATGTGTTTTTGCAAAATGTAGCCAGGCTTGGATGTTTTTCTTCGTAAGATAAGGTTTCCGTCTTGCCACCCTAGATGGGAGATTATTGTCACATGTACTAAACAGTCAGTATTTGCCAGAAATTCCTGAAACTTCGTCAATGTTGCTGTCGGCCTCTTGGCAGCCTCCTGGACCAGTTTTCTTTTCGTCTTTTCATCAATTTTGGAGGGATGTACAGTTCTTGGTAATGTCACTGTTGTGCCATATTTTCTTCACTTGATGATGACTGTCTTCACTGTGTTCCATGGTATATTTAATATATTGGAAATTCTTTTGTACCCTTCTCCTGACTGATACCTTTGAACAATGAGATCCCTCTGATGCTTTGGAAGCTCTCTGCAGACCATGGCTTGTGCTGTAAGATGTGACTACAAAAATGCCAGGAAAAGCCTACTAGAACAGCTGAACTTTATTTGGGGTTAATCAGAGGCACTTTAAATGGTGGCAGGTGTGTTCTGACTCCCATTTAACATGAGTTTGAATGTGATTGATTAATTCTGAACACAGCCACATCCCCAGTTATAAGAGGGTGTGCATATTTATGCAAACAGGGTTATTGTAAGTGTTTTATTTTGTATTTTTCCCCTTAAAAGATTTCAGTTTGTTTTTCAATTGGGTTGTACAGGTTATAGGTCACATTAATGGTGGAAAAAAGTTTTGAAATGATTTATCTTGGTCTCATTTTTTACATCAAAACCTAGCATTTGAACAGGGGTGTGCAGACTTTTTTATATCCACTGTATATAAAATTCCAAATTGAAAGGAAAACCACCTGTAATTTATCAAAACATGCACATTTCAGACAAAAAAAATCATAAATTTATAGTTAAAAAGTGCCAAATTTACTATAATACAGTGCAAATATAGGAGTAAAGTCTCAAAGGTAGATGAAAAATTGAGACTTAATGAATACTTTCACACATTTATGTTTGAAATGTGTGTATATGAAAATACACTAGATGTATGTATATATATATATATATAGTATATATATATGTGTGTGTGTGTGTGTGTGTGTGTGTGTGTGTGTATGTATATATACCTATATTTGTAAATATGCATATCTTTTTTGTGTATTACTATGTAGCAACTGTAAATGAGAATCTGTAAATAGGGTAAACAGGAAGGATGATTATTGATTACTAATAGAGAATGGGCATTGACATCATGCTGCTCTGCATTCTGGGCCGTTGTCGCCATCGTCATGGTCTGGCTTCTTTGTTTACCTGTAGTCTAGGTAACTGGTAATGTGAACAGACATACCTGCAATGGAACGGAGCAAACAGAAAATTCAAATTCCTTATTCTGAATAAGGAAGAAAAGGAGTGCTACCTGTAAAAAATTTAAGAAATAAATGGGATCTATCGATATGAGCACAAGAAATGGACCACGGATTTCCACCAACTGCCTTCAGTCACGCTGTCAGATGTGTTTGCCTACCTGGTTTGTGGGGTGAGCGCATAAACCCATGAGCAATTTAAAAACTATAAATCATTAGAAGCTCATGCTCAATTAACCAATGGATGAGTCCAGCTGCCTCAAATATTCTGGGTGAATGACCAGAAAACAGTCGTTTAACACAATGATAAGCAGTCATTGACCATGTTTACATGGACACAAGTAACCGGATTAAAAGCCTGATCGGAATAAAAATGCTTCATGTAAACATACCAATCTGAATATTCTGATCTGATCACGCTCATTAGGATCAAAATTTCATTCCGATTGAGATGGGTGGGTAATGCCAATTGTTATTCCGAATGGCGCACATGAAAACACTTATTCTGAAGGTTGGGCAGAAAATATGTTTACTGCGTATGTCTGTACATCAGCTACATGTCGACCTGATGTATTTCCGCCTTTACAGCAGCTAGCGGAAGACATAGCGGGAGTAAAACAAAACTGGTCTGTATTGTCCTGCTGTCTCCCTCTGTTCGTCATATGCACAAGTATGTATACTTGTAGCTTCATTACGGAGACCAGCAGAAGCAAAAGTACAGTCTGAATAATACAATACAAGCCCATTTCAGAAAGAGAAAGACACGAAGCGGGACTTGCTAACACTGGAAGTTGCTTCTTCTTCTACAATTTTTGGAATGTTGAAATGTCGACGTGCCCATGTCAAAATGATTTAGTCCGTTCAAACGTGTGACACATGGAAACGCATGTCCTAATCGGATCAGCTTTTTCAGGATCTATGTAAACAGTAAAGTTCTGTTCTGAATTATAATCAGATTGAAGAAATTTTGCCCATGTAACTGTGGCTATTGTTTCTACACAGTTTTCTGCACTAGCATGTATCTGCAACTACAGACATTTAAGTCCCAGCGGTGAAATGTTGGATTTATGTTCAGATTTGTCATATGATGCTTGATAAGTATATATACATTATTCTCAACAGGACATTAAACACTAATCCAGTAATGTGTTAAGCCCGATGCTCACACTGGCGGACCGAAAAAATTTACCGGTATAATTAGCTGCTATAAAAACATACTAAACCAGGATGTTATGTCTGGAAAATGAGTAAGCATGAGGCGAGTCTTCATGCAGCCAACAGGTCAACTTTATTACAGAACTGGGGTTTATATACAGCGAGGGCAGTGCCTGCCTGACGTCACCCAGTGGGTGGGCACGGCTTCACATACACACACATTCTCATACACAACATTCCCTCCCCCTTAGAAAATGGGAAATCACACACACCATTGGAAACCTCCCAAATTTAGAACCCAAATCACGCACGAAGAACATGGGGAATAATATATTGTACTAAAACAACCTACCACATTCACACAAAGAACAACTGAAATTGGACTACGTCTCTTTAAAATGCATAAAATAATCCCATATTACTCACATTTTCACTTACATGCACACCAGCATCAAATATATACAAAATGCACATTTTCTCAAATATGTACACATATATTTACACAAGGAAAAACATTTTTCTTAGGTAACCCCAATGTCTCTGGGCAGCCACCATTTTTTACACTGCCACGGAGGCCCTGGGCAGCCCTACGGCATCTGTACACCTGGCCGCTGCTCATCCCCAGGGTCGAAGCCCCCCTCCCTGGCGAAAACGTCTTTTCCCGCCATTTGGCGCTTATTCCCTCTGGGCTCGCCGTGCCGTTGTCTGGTGCGCCATCTCTCCGTGCCCGTCAAACCGTTCCTGACTGCCTTACACACTGCCGGCATGGCTTCACACTCTCCGGCCCCCAGTGACTGTACTTCGGGAAGACCCAAAGCCCGCTCTCCGGCGTCGTCCGCTGCCTCGGGCACCTCGTCACAACACCCAGCACCCTCATCCAGGACGCTCTGCTGCTCTGCCTCCGCAACCAGCTGCTGCTGCTCACCTCTGGGGCTCACCACGTCATCCTTGTCAGTGTCACTCTCTGACCCAGGCACCTCGCCGCTGCATCCAGCACTCTCTGTCCCGGTGTGCTGCTGTGTTGTCACCATGTCCAGCTGCGGCTGTTCACCGTCTGGGTACTTGGCATCATCCCTGTCGGCTCCACTGTCCGACGCGGGCACCTCGTCATTGTTCTCGGCACCCTCGCTCCAGGTGTCCCGCTGCATCGCCTCTGCATCCTGCAGCTGCTGCTCATTGTTGTCCCTTGTGTGCTCGGGCCCCCCCTCCGGGCTGCTCTCCTCCTGAGAGTGTGGAGCGGGTGCTCCGGCGTCGGTGCTTTCCATAAAAGCCTCGCCGGTGTTGGTCTTGCCTAACCCGGTCTCTTTCTCCTCCTGCTCCAGTTCTGGCTGCTCGAGGGGTGGGGGCAATCCCGGTCCTTGATCTTCCTCCATTTCATCCTCACCATCCGAGCTATATTCACTCTCTGTGTCCCATTCACTGTCTGTATCACTCTCACTGTTCACACTGTGCTCTTTGGTCGCACCCATGTCCGCGAAGCCTGTGCAAACTGGTTCTGGGCCGCTGACCTTTTGTCTGCCGCTTGTGAATGTGAATCCCAGTTCATTGAACAAGTCCCACCCCATGACGTTTTCCCCTCGCCATGTCACCTGGAACCGGAACGCTGGGATTACTCTTGTGCCATACTGTACTGCTAAACTGATGCAACTGCCGGTACCGGTGCTCCCGTCATCTGGTAATTCCACTGCGTCCGGGCACCGGGGGGTGAGCCTCCAAACCATGGCCTCACTCACAATGGACCGTGTGGCGTTGGTGGCTGTCACCAAGGGCACACTCACGCCGTCCAGCTTCACCACACATTGCGGGCTTGTCCAACCTTCGGGTCTTGCAATATTTATGCCGTCTCCGCTGTCGTCAGTGGCCAGGGGCTCCTCCACAGGTGGTCCCGGTTCCGCCTCGAGGTCCAGCTTGGCGCCCGTGGCCTTGTTTTGGCACGAGATTAGCCTGTCAGCTAGCCTGTCCATTGACATAGACTGAGCCGTTAGCTTCCCTAAGCTAACAAGCGCCATTGTTCCTGGCGCCGAAAGCTCCATCACCGGCAGCTTCCTGGCCCTCGTCTGTTCAGCGCAGTGCTCGGCCATACGCTCGTCGTCATCCTCATAGCACTCGTCCCCACCCAGCGTGTGGAGGATCTTCCGGCACTCCGCACCAAGGTTCTGGACCAGGAGTGCCCTGTGCTATTTCCCGCCAAGCGCATGGAGACCCAGCGCTCTGATGTACTCCTGAAAACTCCGTCTCCACTCCGGCCACAGGACCACCGGCTCACCCGCACGCTCCAGAAATGGCAGCAGTGGTGGAGGTAGCCAGCACGCTTCCATTTCTCTTCTCTCAAGATGGCGACCGGGATGGTCACACTTTTTCAGTGCTGAGACAAAGTCACTGATTTTGCCATTAAAAGTGGCTGGCCTGCAGCGATCGGCGCTCGTGGCGAACACGTACGGGCTGAATTGCCACCTCCGCTGGATTGCCCTTTAATCGCCTTTCTCCAGCGACTTCCTGCGCCTTCCTGAAGCGATTGCTCAGCTAACACTAGTTAGCTTAATGCTACCTGAAGCGATTGCTAAGCTAACACTAGTTAGCTTAATGCTGGCGCCAGTCTCTAAATAACTACCTACAGCGATCGGATATACCTCCGGTGGATTACCCCTTTGATCGCTTTTATCCGGCCACTGTGAGTAAACTGACCAGCGATTCCAGCGCTTCCTTGTGATTCACTGATGTGCCCTACCTGAAGCGATTGCTAAGCTAACGCTAGTTAGCTTAATGCTGGCGCCAGCCATTCCACCTAACACCAGCCTGAATCAAAGCCCAGCTGCGAGGCCCAGCGGGGATACTACCAGGCAGGCGGCTATTTGTTTGACGGGGCTCAGCAGAGGTTTCACCCAGGCAGACGGCGGTAGGCGGCGGTGCCCACGGAGGACTTACCGTGACTGCAGCGGCGGTGTGCGACGAGACTACCCGAAGCGATTGCTAAGCTAACGCTAGTTAGCTTAATGCTGGCGCCAGTCATTCCACCTTACACCACCCTGAATCGAAGCCCAGCTGCGAGGCCCAGCGGAGATACTACCAGGCAAGCGGCTATTTGTTGACGGGGCTCAGCAGAGATTTCACCCAGGCAGACGACGGTAGGTGGCGGTGCCTAGCGGAGGATTTACCGTGACCTCAGCGGAGCTCGGTGGCAGCGGCGGTGTGTGACGAGACTCGGTTGGAGGAGCGGGACGGGAGACCAGTTACGGCGACTATGAACAACGAGACCAGCAACGGAAGGGGCTAGTTGGCTAGCTGAGGCCCAGCTGGATTCGAGGACGATCGGATCAGATTCTGGCGATATAAGCAGAATTTATTTTACTATCCACAGATTTTCCTTTTCCTTCTTTCCAAGAAGGACTGAAGATGGCTGCCACCGGATTAAAAAGTGGGCTGATGGGCACCACTAATAAGCCTTCTCTACTTCTCTACTTCCTCTTCGTTTTGTCTTTGTGTGTCTGGACCTGCAACAAGAAGGATTTTCCGACAAACTCAACCAAAGGTGAAGTTAAAAAGTTTTATCTGTATGGATTTGGGCTTGGACATCTCACCCTACACTCTATGTGGTCTTTAAAAGCCCTGAGCAAAAACTTCCAAATTAAGGCAAACATGGCTGTTAAGCAAAAATCACAATATGGCAGAGGATATACAGTTAAAGTTCTGTTAGTTCTGCTACTTCTGGCGGGAGATATTCACCTTAACCCTGGACCTGCCACTATTAAACAGCAGACCACTGGGTTAGCACAAAACCGAGCTGTACAAAAGCAAAAACAACATTTATTTTTCCAAACTGTTAATCATGCACGAGTTCTTTGGGACACCAAGGCTAAACCAAAGGGGATCCTCGGCGGACATTTAAACATACGGAGCATAATCCCCAAAAGAGATGAGATTTCGGTGTTGCTGTTGGACTCAAATCTGGACTACCTTTGTCTCTCAGAAAGCTGGCTACACAGTAACATAGACACTAATATGATCGATATTGTGGGCTACCAGTGTTTTAGAAAAGACAGGCAGGTAGGGAGGGGAGGAGGTGTTTTAATTTACATCAAAGAGAAATATAAATGTCAACTGGTTGATTTGAATACTTCACTTGAATGTTTAGCTGTTAATGTATGTCTCTCTCCGGTAATGAATTTCAACATTGCAGTAGTGTACAACCCACCGTCACACAACTCTTCCTTTTATAATGAATTAAGTGATCTGGTTAAACAACTTGAGAAGAACAGAGAAACAATAATTCATGGTGACTTTAATATCAACTGGTCTGATAAAAAAGACAAACAAAAACTGAAAAGCCTCATGACTAAATTTAATTACCAGCAAATCATCAAAGGACCCACCAGGATAACCAAACAATCCAGAACACTTATTGACATGGTATTTACTAATAAACCAGAACGAATAACCAGAACCTATAATCTTGTAACTGGTCTCTCAGATCATAACATGGTTCTTGCTGTCAGGAAACTTACTAAAAAGCGACTACAGTATTTTGGGGGAGTCGATACTGACAAATCAAATTTTATTATCCCCAAATCAAAAAATGAGGAGTTTGAACATTACTTAGAGAATCAAAATTGGGAGCAGCTCATGGCAACATGTGAAGTAGATGATTGTTGTAATTTTATAACTGCAACAATCTCAAAGTCTATAGAAAAATTTTCAAAGCAAATTAAAAGTAGACAACAGAAGATTAGCCTACCATGGTTAAATAATGAAATAAGAAAACTTATGAAGAGGCGAGACTATGCACTGAAAACATCACTAACCTCCAAACTACAAAATGATCACCTTGTGTACAAAAGTTTAAGAAATAAAGTGGTACATGAGCTGCGAAAATCAAAAATATCTTATTACAATAAACTGATAGATCATGCAAAGGGTAACAACAGTTCCCTATGGAGGCATTTAAATAACTTAACTAATAAAAAAAACGATCAGAAGGGGGTAAAGGAACTTAGAATCAATGGCAAGACCGTCAGTGACAAGGCTACTTTGGCAAATGAATTTAATTCACACTTTGTGGGCTCTGTGGAAGACTTAACAAAAATTTTTGTGCTGCCAAATGTGCTCAACAACACAAATTCCATACTCCCAACAGATACTTTTCACATCGATGAGGTAAATGAGAAGTTAATTGCTGGTATTGTTAAAACACTGTCAAACTCAAAAACTAGTGATATCTACAATATGAGCACCTCCTTTCTCAAAATGCACAGCAAAATATTAATCAAACCACTGACTCATCTCATTAATCTCTCCATTAGGTCTAGTACATTTCCATCTGGCTGGAAAAAAGCTGTCGTCATACCAGTTCATAAATCAGGCAGTAAAGACGATATATGCAATTACCGCCCAATCTCTATCTTACCAGTCCTATCTAAGGTTCTTGAAAAAGTTGTAGCTACACAGCTGATAGACTACTTACAAGACAGTCAACTTCTTCATCCACATCAATTTGGTTTTAGACCAGGATACTCAACAGAAACAGCAAATTGTTGCCTTATTGAAAACGTCAAACAGTCCTTGGACAGGGGTAATGTGGTAGGAGCTGTTTTTCTAGATCTCAAAAAGGCTTTCGATACTGTAAACCACAGTTTGCTTTTATCCAAAATGGTATCTTTTAACTTCTCCCCAAATACATTAGAATGGTTTGCATCTTATCTCCAGAATAGAGAACAGTGTGTAAAAGTTCACCAGGATAAATCCTCATTTTTAAACAACCGCATGGGTATCCCACAAGGGTCCATTCTTGGTCCTTTACTTTTCAGCATTTTTATTAATGACTTGCCGTTACACTGCTCAGCTGCAACATGCCAACTTTATGCAGATGATGCAGTTATTTACACAGCTGCCAAGACTCCAGCACAGGCTGCAGATGCACTGTCTACAAGTATGGTTGATGTCCAAGAGTGGCTCCTCAAGAACCATCTATTGCTGAACCTTCAGAAAACAGTCTCAATGTGCTTTTCAATCAAAAAATGTAACCTGCAACATTTTAAAGTTAATATACATGATCATGACATCAGTTTAGCTACAGAATTCAAATACCTTGGCATTGTACTAGATCCTCAACTCAAATTTAATCTTCATATAAAGAAAATTTCAAAAACAGTAAAAAAAAATCTGAACTGCTTTAAATTAATTAGATATTACATACCTTACGAAGCAGCTGCACTGTATATGCATTCTATGGTTTTTTCTCATATATCATACTGTTTGACAGTCTGGGCTCAAGCAGCCCCTTCCACAATAAGACATATAGGTTCATTATATAATCAAACCCTAAAAATATTGGACAAAAAGCCCATTAGGTGGCATCACTGTAATGTTTTAAAAAAATACAACCTATTGAGTTTTGAGAGCTTCATTGACCTCTGTCTTCTGAAATTAACGTTCAAATGTTTCCATAAATCAGCACCCGAGCCACTTGCTGGTTTCGTCCAAAGACAGGACAGCAGCAGAGCCACCAGGAGTTCTGTTAACAATAACTGTAAAATATTCCACCGCAGAACCACATTTGGACAAACAGCTTTCTCTATAAAGGGCAGTCACATCTGGAACACAATGCCAAATGAAATTAAAATAATAACGGACTTTAAAACATTCACTAAAAATGTTAAAAACTGGCTGAAAAATAAACAAGAATGTACTCATGTATGAATTATTTGTCTGCAAAGTGAGAGTGAATGAAGGGAAGGAATAAATGTGTTTGTTTATAGTGAGTGACGGAGGGAGGAAGGCCTGAAATAGGCAAATGTGAGTTATGTTATATGTGTTAAATGTGAGTCAGGCTGTTATATTTGTGTATTTATAATATTTATGTTAAAGGTGAGTCAGGCTCTTATATTTGTGTATTTATAATATTTATAATATTTATAATTGTGTATTTATAATTTTTCTGCATTGATGTATGTGGTTATTGTGTATATTTTTATCTTGATTCTTTTTTCTAAAGCCCATCCAGGGACAAGAGTTGCAAATTAGCTAATAGCTATACACTCTATGTGCAACACATCAGATTGATTGTCTTTGATTAATTGTCTATGTTTATTGCACTGTCCCTGTCAAATAAACTAATCTACTACTACTACTATTTTTCTCCTCGTCGCCATATGTTACGTCTGGAAAATGAGTGAGCAGGATGTGAGTCTTCATGCAGCCAACAAGTCAACTTTATTACAGAACTGGGGTTTATATACAGCGAGGGCTGTGCCCGCCAGACGTCACCCAGTGGGTGGGCACGGCTTCACACACACACACACACATTCTGATACACAACACAGGACAGTGACGTTTTTATAGTCACCTGAAAGAGGAGAATCTGCTTAATTTAATGATACCAAACATTCTATGGACTTCAGTCCCCAGCTGATTTTAAATCCATGTGTAATGTAGGCAACACGTAATCACAACTTCAAGAAAAATCAAAGAAAATCAGCAACACTGAAAAGAGCTCATTAAAAAAACAACAACAAAAAAACACTGCTCCAGATTAACAAGAGCAATTCGGAACAGCAGTGATGATGTGGGGAAATTATTTGATTTTGCCCTGTGCATTTTGACACATTATTGAGCAATGACAAAGAGCCATGGCCGAGGTGCAGCCAAAGCACACGGCATGCAAGACAGCTGCTCTGGAGAGGAGATGTCTTTCTGCACTTCTAAATATTTTTTAAATCACAACTTACCTTGGTGAAAATGCCGTGACACATGACCATGTGTGCAGGAATATTGTCAGAGCTGATGTCTTTCCTTCTGACTGATGCGATCCTTTCATGATTCAGTACAAGTGAGGCTCAAACGCAGAGCTCCCAGAACAATCACTCGGACTTGGGAGTAAAAAGTTCACCAGTTTATTGCAAAAATAAACACACACAACACTAAATAAAGATGCACAACTGAGGAAAAATGAAACACAAAAACGCACACTTAAATGGACACAAAGCTGGTGCACCCTGGAGCGCATGTAGCCTATGGGGAGAGAGCAGACAGAGATTATTAGGGACAGATTCTCCCAAAGGGGAGAGTGATAATGGGACAGCACTCTTACTCTGTGAGCAGAGGAGCCCGGCAGGGAACTGCTGTGTGGACCAGGGGAACAGGGGGAAGACGGTGACCTGAGTGGACGTCTGGCATCGGTCTTCTTGGTCAGGCAAGCGTAATCAGCTCTGGAGCACACACTGGTGGGTGGCAGCAAACCTGAGAGACAGGAGGACAAAGACGTGAAACACAGATCAACCGAACAATAATAAAGTAGCAGGCTTAGACGTGGTTTGAGGTTGCAAACCCTAATGATCCAGCGATGGGCTCTCCACACGGTGGCTCTTAATACGCTGGGTCATCAGGATGCAGCAGGTGTGTAATCATGCAGGTGTGGCTGTTCCTCCGGAGCTGAGAAGACAGGGAGACAGGATGATCGCCTGATCATCACAGTGCCCCCTCCTCAAGGGACGCCTCCCAGCATCCCACTGGGCTTGCAATGATGGGACTGATAGAATGCCCACACTATTCATTTGTCCAGGATGTAGGACCCCGGGATCCAGGACCTCTCCTCCGGAACATACTCTTTCCAGTGAACAAGGTACTGACACCCCCGATCCCGTTGACGGATGTCCAGGATCCTCTCCACTGTGTAAGTAGTCTGGCCGTCGATGACCTGGGGGGCCGTGGGAGATCCGGAGGAGAACAGAGAGGACTGGTGGGGAGGGGCTTAATCCGGGAGATGTGGAACATTGGGTGGATCCGCATTGAAGGCGGCAGGTCCAACTGAACTGTGACGTCATTGATCAGCTGCTTGATGGTGAACGGGCCCAGATAGCGGGGGGGGGGGGGGAGAGCTTCCGAGACTCTGTCTTGAGTGAGATCTGATTGGTGGACAGCCAAGCCTTCTGTCCCACTGTGTACGTTGGCGCCGGCACACGTATGCAGTTAGCGTATAGTTGGTTGCACTCTGCAGAGCGGAGGAGGGCAGCTATTGCGGCTGTCCACAGATGGCAGCACCAGCACGCATGAGCCTCCAAGGATGGGACTGCGAGGCCTCTCTCCACCATGGGCAGCAGAGGTGGTCTGTAACCCATCGAGGCCTCGAATGGTGTGAGCCCAGTAGAGGAGGAGATTGCCGAGTTGTGGGAATACTCCACCCAGGTCAGGTGGGAGCTCCAGGTAGAGGGGTTCCGGGATGCTACGCACCATAGGGTGGCTTCCAGAGACTGATTAGCACGCCTGGCCTGACTGTTGCTCTGCAGATGGTATCCGGACGTCAGGCTAGCAGTAGCACCCAAAAAGCAGCAGAACGCCTTCCACACCTGGGATGTAAATTGGGGCCCTCGGTCTGAGACGATGTCTATTGGTATCCCATGCAGCCGGATGACATGCTGCATCACCAGTAGTGCTTCAACTAAAGATTATTTTAGTAGTCGACTAATCTAATGACTATTTTTTTCAACTAGTCGACTAGTCGCATTTATTTTTCTCATGCCCACCATCTCTGCTTCTTGTTGGGGCTCTAGTTTAGTACATATTTTACCTCAGCCACTGTTTAATACCTCTTAACGTTCTGTCTCCCCTGGGCGGGAGGCATTTAAATGCCATTTTGTCTCAGCTGGACACAGTGTAACACAGTGTAGGTAATATTCAGAATGAGGGCTAATATTAACAAAGATGAAAAAAGAGATAGTGACTCCTGTCATTTACTGGATTCAACACATTAGCCAGGACAGTTCAGCCCTCAGCAATCAGAGAGCTTATTGTCAATAAGGTAAGCTAACATAAACGGCACATACTAACAGTATTGTCATTTTTCTAAAACTTGAAACAGTTGGCCATTAGAAATAAGTGGCGCTGACTTTCTTTACTCGCTAAAATTTACCCAGCAGATGTTAATTTTGTGGCTCCTGGGTGCCGTGCTCATGCATCACTGTAGTGCTGCTGTGGTAAGAGAGGTCTGCCTTGCAAAGTCTGCATTTTACTTGTTTTGTTTTTTTGTCTTCTGTAAAATGTTCTCAAACAACAAAAAGTTTGGGTCTGCTTTTTTCTTTGTCCACTTCGACATCTGCCATACAGACTGAGCTGCACAATGTGCTCCTCTTCTTCTTCGCTGGAAATTGTTTACGCATGCTGGACAACAGAGGCGCTACTGCCCTCAGCAGTTCCGGTCGTGCATTGCAGTTAGCTGCAGTTTCAGCTGAACTGTGGCATGTATATAAATTTTGTAATTAAACGATTTGTCGACAATAAAAATATTTGGCAACAAATTTTTATTGTCGACATTATCGACAATGTCGACTAATCGTTTCAGGCCTAATCACAAGGTCTGCCATCTCTGTGGCAAATGGTAACTTGCGGAGAGGGACCAGATGGATGGCCTTGGAGAACTGGTTGACGATGGTGAGGATCACCGTGTTGCCTTGGGATGGAGGGAGGCCCGTGAGAAAGTCCAAAGCAATGTGTGACCATGGGTGACTCGGCACAGGGAGGGGATGGAGGAGGCCAGCAGGAGGGGAAGAGTCAGCTTTGTTAGCGTGACAGGCCTTCACATACTCCTGCATATCCCTCCCAAGTGTGGGCCACCATAACACTCTCCTGAGCAGCTCAATTGTCCTGGAGATGCCAGGATGCCAGGTGAAATAGCTAGTATGCCCTCACTTAATCACTTCTCCACGTAACGCTGAGGGGACATACAGCCCGTCAGGCAGACCTCCCTCCGGGACAGGTTCCGATGACTGCGCCTGTTGGACCCTCTGCTCAATCTCCTACAAGAGTGTCCTGAGAAAGCAGGAGGAGGGGAAAATAGTCTCTGGGGGAGATGCAGCAGCTATGGTGGAGGAGGTGGAGGAGGAGGAGGAGTCTGGATAAAATTGGCGTGAGAGACCGTCAGCCTTGGCATTACGGGACCTTGGTTGGTACGAGATGGTTGAATTAAACCTATTAAAGAACAGGGCCCACTGAGCCTGCCGAGAGAGAATTCAACTGTCTGGCCAGTCGAAGATATTCTAAATTTCTGTGATCGGATCAGACAATGACCAGTTGGCGAACTCCCTCCAGCCAGTGTCTCCACTCCTCCAAAGCCAGCATAATGGCCAACAGTTCATGGTTCCCAACATCATATTTCCTCTTGGCTGGCGTTAGCCGCCGGGAGAAATATGTGCATGGATGGAGCTTCTGGTCGGAGGAGGAGTGGTGGGACAGGACAGCGCCCATCCCCGAATCGGAAGCATCCACCTCGACCACGAACTGTACCGCAGGATCCACTTGTGCCAGGACGCACGTGTTGGTGAAAAGGTCTTTCAGGGTCACAAAAGCTTGTTCAGCGGCCTCCGACCACTTGAACAGGCTTTTGGTTGACGTCAAATGTGTAAGCAGTTGCGCCACCTTACTATAATCACAGATAAATTGGAGGTAGAAGTTGGCAAAGCCCAGGAAGCATTGGAGATCCTTCCTGGACTGGGGGGTAGCCCAGTCTACTACCACCTTGATTTTTGCCAGATTGGCCTTTACCGTGCCCTCGGCGATGATGAACCCAGGAATGAAGCAGAGCGAGTGGAAAATTCTCCGCTTTCACAAAAAGCTGATTCTCCAGCAGCCGCTGCAGGACAGACTGAACATGGACTACATGCTCCTCCAGCATGCGGGAAAAAAATCAGAATATCGTCCAAATACACAAACACAAACTGGTTCACCATATCTCACAAGACGTCATTGATTAACCACTGGAATATGGCAGGGATGTTGGACAGCCCAAATGGCATAACCAAATACACAAAATGGCCCAACGGTGTTTTAAATGCCGTCTTCCACTCGTCTCCCTCATGAATGCGGACCAAGTGGTACGCATTACGACGGTCGAGTTTGGTTAAAAAAACGCGCCCGTTGGAGTAGCTCAAACACTGAATTAATAAGGGACAGCGGATACTTATCCTTATGGGTAATTACGTTAAGCTCACGGTAATCAATACACGGTCACAGAGACCTGTCCTTTTTCCCTACAAAAAAGAAATCAGTGGGGAGAGGGGCGGATGACAGACAAATAATGCCGGCGCTGAGGGAGTCTTTTATGTAGGTCTCCATCGCCTCCGTCTCCAGCACAGATAAACTGCAGAACCGGCTGGATCACAGCCGTGTGCCCGGGAGGAGGTCGATAGCGCAGTCGTAGCCCTGGTGAGGTGGTAATGACAGTTGTGTGCCCGGGAGGAGGTCGATAGCGCAGTCGTAGCCCCGGTGAGGTGGTAATGATAGGGCCCTGGACTTGCTAAAGACATCCCCTAAGTCATGATAGACCTTGAGCATGGAGCTGAGATCTGCCTGCACAGCCGGATGGGAGAAGATCAGGAGCAAAGGCACGCATGCAGCTGATCTGAGACATGATGAGAGACAGAAAGGGCTCCAGGACAAAATGGAGCCCTGACTCCAGTTTATGAACGGGTTTTGAATGCGGAGCCATGGATATCCCAGAATCATGGTGGTGGTCGATTGAAGCAGGACATAGAACTGAATAGTCTCATGGTGATTACTGGACAGAATGACTGAAATGGGCTCAGTCTGTTTGATAATCACCACAATACTGTACAATATTTGGCCTGGCTATTGCCTCACTTCATCTGTGTCATCTATCACTGTTTGTCACTGTTGTTGTTGTTATATCATCTTTATCACTAAATGAAAGTGTCTTTGCTACACTGAGATATGATTGACAGTCGTTGTACCAGATTAAACTGTCTATGGAAAGATCATTTGACTCTTGGGAGGGCTACAGACAAACTTTTCTGCCCCTGTTTGTGTGTTCTCCCTCCTCCCCTGAGTACCGGCTTCTCTTCGCGAGATGGCGTCCTGGGAAGCCTGGGAAGAAGCCCAGGAGACGGGGTTGCAGAGCTGGCTGTCAAGCTAAGAGGAGACGAGTCCTCCGGACTGAGGGTTCCTGGTTTGGTCACCGTGAATGCACCCGGTGTCTGCTGTGTAATCCCATCCAGAACGTGACTACAGATGTTCCTCTGCAGCTGCTGGATTGCTCTCCCGTCTTGCGGACACTTAAGTCTGGGGCGCTTGTGGACGGGATCATGGTTTTGCCTCCAGGGTCTCGATTTGTCCTGCCTGACCAGAGGCTGGCTGCCCGGCGCAGCTGGAAGTCACGTGACCGCGTCAGGTGCTTGCTGTCAGTTTCAGTCCGATCAGCTGTGAGGGCGGCTGAGCCGTCACCCATCCGGATGGTGTTGTTTAACGCTCGCTCCATTTCTAACACATCCTTCACTCTTAATGAACTTTTCTTGAGAGAGGATATGGATTTTAGGTTCCTGGTGGAAACGTGGCAGACAGAAAATGAGTTTTTTTCACCTGAAGGAGCTCTGTCCCCCTGGCTGCTCTGTTATCGGGACTCCCGGGATTGTGTGACGTTGTGGAGGACTTGCTGTTGTATACTGGGACAGCCACCTGTGCAGATTGGTAAACTCTGAGCCCTTCTCCTCCTTTGAGTCTCAGATAATAAAAGTTGGGACCTTTAATGCCTCTTATTGTGTTTTAATTTACTGTCCTCCTGGTCCTGCAAGTGTCTTTCTTACGGATTTTACAGACTTTTTATCTTCTCTTATTGAATTGGAGAGGGTTTTAATCCTTGGTGATTTTAACGTTCATATTGATGACGGTACATGTAACACAGATGTTGACTTTTTATCCATCACTCATTTTTATAACCTCATTCAGCATGTTTCAGGCCCTACACACGCTAAGGGTCATACCTTGGACCTTGTTTTTTTTTTAGGCTTGAATATTGAAAATGTGTGTGTGGATGACTTCCAGATCAGTGATCACAGCTGTGTGCTTTTTAATGTTAATTTCCCTGTGAATCCTCCCCCTCTGAAAATGGCAGCAAAAAGGCAGATTATTAACCAAGAGGCAGCAAATGACTTCTTTGCTTTTTTTGAGCCACACTTACTGTTGGGAATTAAAGATCCTGATGCCTTCACTCAGACATTTAACAGCCATTGTATGGCTATTTTAGACAAAGTGGCACCAGTGAAATCTGTCTTTGCTTCTCCCAAAAAGCCTTATCCCTGGATAAATGACTCCATTTGATCCTTTAGGAGAAATTGCCGTAAGATAGAACACTTATGGAAATCCACCCATTTGGAGGTTCACAGACTCCATCTAAGTGAACTTAGAGCCTCCTTAAATGACATGCTGAGGGATGCCAGGAATCAGTATTTTTCAAAAATAACTTTCACAAATAAGAAAAAACCGAGAGTCTTATTTGACACAACACTCTTGTCTCACCTGCTGCCCCTCTAATTCCTGTGTTCTGTAAAGCAGACAGTAACAGATTTCTTAATTTTTTTGTTGATAAGATCAGAGGTATCAGGGAAAACATTTTCCCATCATCTTCTTTTAACTGTGCCAGTGTTATGCCCACACCTTGTACTTGGTCCACTTTTAACCCAGTGACCCTTAGGACATCATGGCTCTGCTGCAGAAGATGAAATCTTCCTCGTCTCCTGCTGATGTTCTCCCTACTAAGCTGTTTTTAGCAGTTTTTGAGTCAATTGGTCCTTCAGTTGTTGAACTGATAAACATTTCACTTTCTGCTGGTGTGGTTCCCAGCCCCTTCAAGCATGCTATGGTTGAACCAATACTTAAGAAGCCGAGTTTGGATCCATCACAGCCAAATAATTATAGGCCAATCTCTAAACTCCCTTTCAAATCAAAAATTCTGGAAAAGGTAGTGGCTGAGCAGCTTATGTCATTTTCGGCAAATTGTAAGATCATGGATAAATTTCAGTTGGGCTTTCGGAAGAATCATTCTACCAAAACAGCTTTAGTCAGAGTCTCCAGTGACATTATGATGGTGGCTGACACTGATAAATACACAGTTTTGGTTTTATTGGATCTTTCTTCTGCCTTTGATACTGTTGATCACTGTATAATGATCAACAGACTCAAAGAGCTTGGGTTGTCTAGTTCTGTTTTAAAATGGTCTTCATCATACCTCTCTGGAAGAGCCTTTAATGTGTCCGTGAATCAGATCCTTTCTGAAATAGCACAGTATTCATGTGGGGCACCACAAGGATCAGTTCTAGGACCCATTTTATTTCTAATTTACATTTTGCCACTGGGACGGATAATTAGCCAGTTGAATGATATTTCTTATCATCTTTATGCTGATGATATTCAGTTGTATTGCTCTTTTAAAGAGTCTGAGTTTTACATGCTATCATCTTTAACTAACTGCTTGTCTTAACATCAAACAGTGGTTAAGTGCAAACTTTTTACAGCTTAACTCAGACAAGACAGAGACATTAATTACTGCTCCTGAAAACAAGATCCCGCTTATTAAGCACCACATGGGTATACTAGGTTCCTCTGTCCAGGCGAGTCTTCGGAATCTTGGTGTCAGTTTTGACTCGGCTGTGTCTTTTGAGCACCACATTAATCAATTAATTAGAAATTGTTTCTTCCATCTGAAGAATATTTCTAAGTTGAGAACCCTGGTGTCAAAGGCAGAACTTGAGATGATTATTCATGCTTTTATTTCTTCTCGCTTAGACTATTGTAATAGTCTTTTTACTTGTCTAAGCCAAAAGCACCTTCAGCGCCTTCAGGTTGTTCAAAATTCGGCCGTCAGACTTTTAACTCACACTAAGAAAAGGACTCACATTACACCGGTTTTGACAGCACTTCAGTTGGTTTTAGGATTCAGTTTAAAATTTTAGTTCTTGTTTTTAGAGCTATTCATGATCAGGCCCCTAAATACATCACTGACCTGCTTAATGTATATAACCCCGCACGGTTTTTGAGGTCCTTGGATCAACTTTTATTGGCTGTCCCTCCAACCATTTTAAAACTAGAGGTGATAGAACCTTTCAGGCAGTGGCGCCAAAATTGTGGAATGCTGTACCATTGTCTTTGTGCTCAGTAGAATCTGTTGAGGCTTTTAAAAAGCAGCTAAAGTCACTGCTGTTTAAATAGGCTTTTTAGTTTGATTTGGTTTTTATGTTTTTTAATGTTTTTATGCCTTTATTATTGTATTTGTGATGTTGTGTTTTATTTTATTGTGCAGCACTTTGTGATCCTTTCTGTGAAAAGTGCTATATAAATAAATTTTACTTACTTTTACTTACTTTACTAATACTGCTGCCTGAGACCGCAGAGACAGTCAAGGGTGTCGGGACATTCCTGGTGGGTGTCTGCAATTTACACACCATGGCCTGTTGAATGAAATTTTTCTCCGCCCCAGAATCAACCAGGGCGGAGGTTTTGAACTCAGCCCCCAGTAACTGGATGAGGGCCGGGAGTTCAAAGCGGTTGGGAGGATTTTGTGAGGACCCTCCTGCCAGACCCCCCATGGTTACTAATGGGCCGGATCTTTTGTGTCTCACAGGGCATTTCAAGACTGCGTGGCTTGGGACCCCGCAATATATACATGCCCCTGCCATCTCTCAACGCTGATGGTCCTCCAGAGTCAGATGAGACCTATCGAGGGCCATAGGCTCGGAGGAGGCCGAAGGAGCAGCACCAGAGGAAGAAGCGGCTGGCCAGGGGGCAGACGGAGAGGCAGTGGCCTTCTGCTCTCTTGCTCACTCCCTAAACCGGTTGTCTAGGGCCACGGCCTGCGCGATGAGCTCATTCAAAGAGGAGGGAGACACACGGATAGCTAGCTCATCGCAGAGATGCGCTGCGAAGGGCAACGTCATTCCATCCGGAGTCCGCCGCAATGACCTGGAACTCGACAGAGAAATCGGCTATGGACCCGTCTCCCTGCCGAAGTCCCATCAGCTGGCTAACTATATTCCCCTCGCTCTCTGAATGGTCGAAAGCCTCTGAAAACTCTCGCACAAATCGCTCATACGAATATAGGGGGCCGTCTGGGCTGCTCAAGACAGACTGTGCCCCCCACTTGAGTGCCCGGTCCCATAACAACAAGGCCATAAAGTGAATCTTTGCTGAATCCTTCCTATATTTCCCTTCCATCTGCTGGAAATACAACCGGCAGTGTAGCAGGAACCCTTTGCACCCCCCCACTTCCCCCTCTATAGGGGGCAGGCGTAGGGATAGAAATGTTCCTGTAGATGGCATGCGCTGCCGGGGCAGTAGGTGCAGGAAGAAGCACCACACCAGGAAGCCAACACAGAGGCTCGGTAATGGTTGCCAATTGTTGGGAGATGGTTTGTAATTGCTCAGAAAAAAAACATGACCTGGCGCTCCGTGGCATCCAAGCGGTCAAGTGCTGACTGTTCGTCTAGCTGAGCGCCCGCTGAGCCTCAATCCTGGCTGGATCGTTGTGCCATGATTCAGTACAAGTGAGGCTCAAACACAGAGCTGCCAAAACGATCACTCAGACTCAGGAGTAAAAAGTTCACTAGTTTATTGTAAAAAAAAAAACCCACACACAACACTAAATAAAGATGCACGACTGAGGAAAAACGAAACACAAAAATGCACACTTAAATGGACACAAAACTGGTGCACTCCCTCGGGAGACAGGCAAGATTTAATACTATTAGATGGAATAGGTGGATAATATACTCACCTGTCACCCGGGTTGTTGGTTTTGACAGCAGCAGATAGCAGACAGACATCCCTCTCCGTGTCAGTGGTGATATGGCCCTCTTCAATGGATGGAGAGGAGCCATCTCCGTGGCAATGGAGGTGGGCGTTCCCGAGGCAGCCCCGTCTAGCCTCGCAGCAGCTGGAAGGGTGATGACAGCTGACGATGAAGGGGGCCTCTCTCGGCGTCTCGATGTGGGATGACGCCGTCTGTGGGAGGTTGGAGCTGGAGGAGCCGGGACGGGAGCGGGCGTCTTGCTCTGGCGGGAGGCAGGAGGAATGGAGCCCTGGTAGCGCTTGACCCTCAATGTGAGCTCGGTCTTCCTAGGGGATTTCCACACCCCTTTGCCACACTCACGCCGCAGCGCTGCCAAACGGTTAATTCTCTCCATTCCCTTGGTGTACCGAGAGAGCTGAGGGCACCGCTGGACCTCTGCCTCCTCCAAACCTACGTACCAGAGAATGTCCTCCGGGGTAGAATAAATGCTGGACAACGCGATGAGCCCATCGATGTCCATCAATGCCTTGTAGACCTTCCATCCCAAGCTTAAAGGATAGCTGCGGGGCACCGAATCCATGGCCCACTCCAACACAGCTCAGTCTCACAAAAAATCACACAAAAAGAAGAAATGGAAAAAAAGATGTGTGGGTGTACCCGCTAAATCCTATGATTGGGCTGGATCATTCTGTCATGAACTCTCCGTGTGCTTCTCCAACAGCGCATGGAGGAGGAGAAAGGATGAGAGGATTTAACTGCAGGGTTACACCAAACACACATTTATTAACACAAAATGACACATACACAGACACGACAGCTCGGGTACGCTAAAGAGTCCGTCAGGACGCCCTACACACACACCAGAGGATAAACTGGGCAAACAGCCACGGCGTAGTGGCTGTGCTGCACAGGGGAATGCTGCAGAAAGCGAGGCAGCACAGCGGCGAAAATACACGCTGCAGTTTACTCACGGTGAGGGAGGCTGTCCGAGAAATCCCAGGATCCCAGCGAGCACACACAGAGCACAGTCCTTCATAGACGTGGTGGTTTGATGGCAGAGAACGATCGTCAAAGGCACACAATGATCCAGCAGCGTCTGTCCAGCAAAGAGCTCCTTTAATACAGACGCTGCTGGCGTGACAAATAGGGAACGCCTGGGCGAGCACGGGAAAGATGATTCCCAAGGTGAACAGCTGACTGTCAGAAAGAGGGAGACGTGGCCGGACAGGCCAGAGCGGCAGCTACAGGCAGGCACAGAAACGGTGCATGGACAAGAAAACAACAAGAAATCAAAACACAACTCCACATAATAAACCCACTGCCTGAGCCACCAGGATCGATCAGAACCAAGCCCACAGGAAACAGTGGTTCAAACGGTTCATGACACTAGATAACTTTATAAAAAAGTATTCTGAAAGATACTAAGATTTTTGTTCTCATTTTCTCTCAAATGAGCATTTCAAGATATATGGCGACGTCACTAACGTCATTTGAGACAACAATAAACAGTATTGATACTGAACAAACAGCATATTTTGCACTGGATATCTAACAAAGTATTCTGTAACACACTAAGATTTTTGTTCTAGTTTCTCAAACGCACATTTCTTTATGGCGAGGAGAAACGTTCTTGGTAAAAGCACTGTTAGCTTGTTAGCATAGCTAATCAAAAATACTCTAGGCACAAGAATGAGTAAAAAAATATCCGCACTTTGGCTGTTACATATCAGTACAAGCGGATATATATTTGTCAGCAGAGACGGCCTGTTCATTTCTTTATGGTGAGGAGAAACGTTTGGTCGTAGTAAAAGCACTGTTAGCTTGTTAGCATAGCTAACCAAAAATACTATAGGCACAAGAGTGAGTAAAAAAAATCTGCACTTTGGTCGTTACATATCAATACAAGCGTATATATATATATATATATATATATATATATATATATATATATATATATATATATATATATATATATACTGTATATATATATATATATATACTGTATATATATATATATATATATATATACTGTGTATATATATATATATATATATATATATATATACATATATATACATACACTGTATATATATATATATATATATATATATATATATATATACAGTATATATATATATATATATATATATATATATACTGTATATATATATATATATATATATATATATATATATATATATATATATATATATATACAGTGGGGCAAAAAAGTATTTAGTCAGCCACCAATTGTGCAAGTTCTCCCACTTAAAAGATGAGAGAGGTCTCCAATTTTCATCATAGGTATACCTCAACTATGAGAGACAAAATGAGAAAAAAAAATCCAGAAAATCACATTTAAGGATTTTTAATTAATTAATTGGTAAATTCCTGGGTAAAATAAGTATTTGGTCACCTACAAACAAGCAAGATTTCTGGCTCTCACAGACCTGTAACTTCTTCTTTAAGAGGCTCCTCTGTCCTCCACTCGTTACCTGTATTAATGGCACCTGTTTGAACTCCTTATCAGTATAAAAGACACCTGTCCACAACCTCAAACAGTCAGACTCCAAACTCCACTATGGCCAAGACCAAAGAGCTGTCAAAGGACACCAGAAACAAAATTGTAGACCTGCACCAGGCTGGGAAGACTGAATCTGCAATAGGTAAGCAGCTTGGTGTGAAGAAATCAACTGTGGGAGCAATTATTAGAAAATGGAAGACATACAAGACCACTGATAATCTCCCTCGATCTGGGGCTCCACGCAAGGTCTCACCCCGTGGGGTCAAAATCATCACGAGAACGGTGAGCAAAAATCCCAGAACCACACGGAGGGACCTAGTGAATGACCTGCAGAGAGCTGGGACCAAAGTAACAAAGGCTACCATCAGTAACACACTACGCTGCCATGGACTCAAATCCTGCAGTGCCAGATGTGTCCCCCTGCTTAAGCCAGTACATGTCCAGGCCCGTCTGAAGTTTGCTAGAGAGCATTTGGATGATCCAGAAGAGGACTGGGAGAATGTCATATGGTCAGATGAAACCAAAATAGAACTTTATTGTAAAAACTCAACTTGTCGTGTTTGGAGGAGAAAGAACACCATACCTACTGTGAAGCATGGGGGTGGAAACATCATACTTTGGGGCTGTTTTTCTGCAAAGGGACCAGGACGACTGATCCGTGTAAAGGAAAGAATGAATGGGGCCATGTATCGTGAGATTTTGAGTGAAAACCTCCTTCCATCAGCAAGGGCATTGAAGATGAAACGTGGCTGGGTCTTTCAGCATGACAATGATCCCAAACACACCGCCTGGGCAACGAAGGAGTGGCTTCGTAAGAAGCATTTCAAGGTCCTGGAGTGGCCTAGCCAGTCTCCAGATCTCAACCCCACTTGTACATGTACAGATTGGATCCTGGGGTCCACTTGGGAGTGCTCACTTGGTCAGGGGTCCACTTGACCGGTATCCCATGAAACTACCTTGTGAAGGGAGGAGATGGCTCAGAATGCTGCTTTCAATCAAGCGTTCCTTGGTGTGCTGGGCCACTTTGCGAAGGCGAGGAGTCAACGTGTGTGACTGGCATGAGTGAGCCATTCTGAGTTTTTTTTTACAGCTTAAAGTTTGAATTTTGCATATTCTAAATAATATGGATTTTGCTGGTGATTGTAATAAACAATTTAGTGACTTACGTATTTGCATCATGATTTTCTATTTTTCTGTGAAGACACCGGTGGGAAGAGTCAACAGTACAAACCAAACATTTATCAGTGACATTGAAAATGGCTCATTTTTAAGAAAAAGTAACCAAAAACAATTATTTTATTTACTGAAGACCATATTGTTGGACAATGCACACTTTAGTGATAGTACCAGTATATGGAGGAATTCTGGACCATGTTAGCATCTGTATTTCCTAATAATGAGTTAGGGTTTAATGGGATTTAACGTGTTTTAGCACAAACTACTTTATGGTTCATAATTCTGTTGATGGACTTACACCAAACCAAAAGTGATTTCTCAAACTACTGAATTATTTAGATAGCTTTTCCAGTCTTTTAGCATTTAATTTATGTCACTAAATCTTGGTAACCTTTACAAATAAAACATAAACAAAAGTGGAGACATATTTGCAAAAGGCACAAATGTTTATTGTAAAAATTCCTAGTGCAATACAAAAGGAGTACGTAGTGTCACGTCTCGCCGCTCATCAGCGGCGCCAGCTGTGCGCACACCTGTGCCTCGTCAGCGGCGAGGGATTTAAGCCGCCTCGCCCTGGGCTTCGGCCTGAGGCCGTCTGATCCCATCGGCTACTCTTGCTGCAAGGAACCCCCTTCGTCAAGCAAGATAAGAAGTAAGCATCCCTTACCTTTTCCTCCTAGCATTCTCCCCTGTGCACAGGTGGATTTCCCGGCAGCGGACAACGCTCCCTTGCCACCATCTCCTCGCTGCTGCTTCAGGCGCTCCAGGTCGCTGTCTACCGGGCTACGTCCTTGCTTAACGCCAGCCACCTGCCCAGACCAAGTAAGCCAGCTGTCACTATCATATCTCCTGTATTGGTGTGGTGCCCGTTACCCTTCTCCCTCTGCTTCTCCCATAGGGTTGTCCGGCTGAACGGCTTCCTGCCCCTGTGCCTGACGCAGACGCCACCACCAATACATCCACATATCACAGACACACAGCCACACACACACTTGTTGTTTAATAAACTGTTAAACCTATTCTGAGCCTGCGTGTGTGTCTCCTGAGCCGTGCGTTATGTCACGTAGTACATTATTCACACATAGAAAATATATTTATATAGCATCTACATGTATATATCCAGTAAATCCATGTATTTTTCATGTAACCTTGTGACTGTATTATTTTAATTGCTTTTAATCCTAAATGAAATTTGTTTTGGGTTAAAAATGCATCATAATTGTTAAATATATTTTATTATACCTAACTCAGTACTGTTTACTGTTGAAATATATATTTTAGGGCTACTATAACCCCATAACTATAATGTGGCACCTGGCGATCATTCTTTGGCAGCTGATTACGTTTTGCCCGGCCGGAGCAGGTACATCCCATGATGCCTCAAAAGTCTCTCAAAGATTTTCACACAGATCAGAGCAATCTGTAGCACAGGAAGCTTAATGTTTCTTCAGACATTCTGAAGCTCTGCGATCACTGCGGTTCGTGAAGCTGGGATGACATCCCACCACTGAGAGGCTCGGTTGAACGGCCAGACCGACGGTTTGAAGCAATAATTTTGCCACAAGAGAGCCATCTGAAACACATACACACAGCAAATATATTTTAGTACCTAATAGTGATAGCTTGCCGTGATTACAATGTAGTACGGAGGACTTATTAGTGCTTAACTAGCATTAGCAATCATTAGCTTACCTTCATATGTGATCTAGTTCGTATCCTCACATCTTCCACTGCCCCATAGCTTCCTAAACTCTCCAGTACTTTTCCAGTGTTTTGTCTCGCTGCCTGTAGCCTTCTCTGGCTCTCCTTTTTTGCCTTTGCTCTGACAAAAAGCCAATGAGCAGCAGGCTCACCTCCATAGCCATCTCGTGTTTTTCTTGTCACATACAAATGATGTCATAGGAGTGTCGAGCCGCCTTGCTGTAAAGACCTCACTCACTTAAAGTGGTATTCAGTCGTAATGAATAACAAACAACACTGTGTTGAGTCGGGCTGAGTAGGTGCTAGTGGAATTATTATTATTCTCAACACAGGGTCTACAGCTATTTGCCGTCCAAAATGGCAGAAAAACAATGTGGCACTTGACCGCTGATGTCACGTGCAACCCCTCTATAGATCAGGGTAGGAGCCATCATGCTTTCATTTTTCAAGATTATCTTGCCTACACTTGAGTTAAATTTAACAGGTACACTGTAAAACCGAATTAGTTCACAGAACTCAAAACTTATGAGGAAACCGATTACCTAATAAATTTTAAGTAAATGCAATTATTTTTTTGAATAATCTGAAATTAAAAAAATTTAAAACAAAATGCTGAAAATGTATTTTTTAAGTACAGTTTACTAAAAAAAAAAAAATCATTTCACTGACTTAAAATTTATGAGGAAATCGTTTTTCACATAAGTTTTGAGTCCTGTGAACTATTCGGTTTTACAGTGTGGTGTCACATTATTGTTAGTTTAAGACGTGGAGGGCTGCCTGAAGCTTAAACAACTTTAAACGGATTAAAAAAAACAACACATTTTTTACAAAGAAAATTTAAATATCACTCAAACATACACTCTTTATAGTCTGAAAAAGTAGAGTGCTGAATGCCATTAAAACAAAAGCTGAGTTTTAAATTCTGCTCTGAACGTTTCAAATACCACTGAGGTTGTTTATATGAATTATGGACACTTCGGTGGGGGGTATACAAACTGTACTCCAGTAAAAGTAGCATTACCTTAAGATAGTAATTACAGACGTGGACAAAATTGTTGGTACCTCTCTGTTAATGAAAGAAAAAACCCACAATGGTCACAGAAATAACTTGAATCTGACAAAAGTGGTAATAAATAAAAATTCTATGAAAATTAACCAATGAAAATCAGACAATGCTTTTGAATTGTGGTTCAAGAGAATTATTTTAAAAAACAAACTCATGAAACAGGCCTGGACAAAAATGATGGTACCCTTAACTTAATATTTTGCTGCACAACCTTTTGAGGCAATCACTGCAATCAAACGATTTCTGTAACTGTCAATGAGACTTCTGCACCTCTCAGCAGGTATTTTGGCCCACTCCTCATGAGCAAACTGCTCCAGTTGTCTCAGGTTTGAAGGGTGCCTTCTCCAGACGGCATGTTTCAGCTCCTTCCACAGATGTTCAATAGGATTTAGATCAGGGCTCATAGAAGGCCACTTTAGAATAGTCCAGTGTTTTGCTCTTAGCCATTCTTGGGTGTTTTTAGCTGTGTGTTTTGGGTCATTATCCTGTTGCAAGACCCATGACCTGTGACTGAGACCAAGCTGTCTGACACTGGGCAGCACATTTCTCTCTAGAATACCTTGATAGTCTTGAGATTTCATTGTACCCTGCACAGATTCAAGACACCCTGTGCCAGATGCAGCAAAGAAGCCCCAGAACATAACAGAACCTCCTCCATGTTTCACAGTAGGGACAGTGTTCTTTTCTTGGTATGCTTCATTTTTGCGTCTGTGAACATAGAGCTGATGTGCCTTGCCAAAAAGTTCCAGTTTTGTCTCGTCTGTCCATAGGACATTCTCCCAGAAGCTTTGTGGCTTGTCAACATGCAGTTTGGCAAATTCCAGTTTTTATGATTTGTTTTCAACAGTGGTGTCCTCCTTGGTCGTCTCCCATGAAGTCCACTTTGGCTCAAACAGCGACGTATGGTGCGATCTGACACTGATGTACCTTGGCGTTGGAGTTCACCATGAATGTGTTTAGAGGTTGTTCTGGGCTCTTTTTTTACCATTCGTATTATCCGTCTCCTCCTGCGGCCATGTCCAGGGAGGTTGTCTACAGTCCCGTGGATCTTAAATTTCTGAATAATATGTGCAACTGTAGTCACAGGAACATCAAGCTGCTTGGAGATGGTCTTATAGCCTTTACCTTTAACGTGCTTGTCTATAATTTTCTTTCTAATCTCATGAGACAACTCTCTCCTTTGCTTCCTCTGGTCCATGTTTAGTGTGGTACACACCATGTCAACAAACAGCACGGTGACTATTTGTCACCCTTTAAATAGGCCGACTAACTGATTACAAGTTTGTAGACACCTGTGATGTTAATTAGAGGACACATCTTGGTTGAACATGTCCCTATGGTCACATTATTTTCAATCTTTTCTAGGGGTACCATCATTTTTGCCCAGGCCTGTTTCATGAGTTTGTTTTTTAAAATAATTCTGTTGAACCACAATTCAAAAGCACTGTCTGATTTTCATTGGTTAATTTTCATATAATTTTTATTTATTACCACTTTTGTCAGATTCAAGTTATTTCTGTGACCATTGTGGGTTTTTCTTTCATTAACAGAGGGGTACCAACAATTTTGTCCACGTCTGTAGTCAAGAGTCATGATTATAGTCTCACCAATTTAAATTTTTCTCACCATTAATTTCCCCCAGTAATTTCCCCATTGTAGGACTAATAAAGGTTTGTCTTATCTTATCTGGAACTCTTTGCTGCTAAATTTTCAACTTTCTCATAAATTTGAATTTGTCTTGCAAATTTCAAAATTTGTGAAGTTTTACTCAAATTTTAGACTTCTTGTGAGTTTACAAGTTTTGGTTTTATAAACTTGCAATTTGCATAAATTTGTATTTGTGACAAAATTGTCTTTTTCCCCCCATATAAATTAACAACTTTTTTCTGGTAGATTTGTGAGTTTGCACTCACTAACAGTGAAATTTTTTCTTCAATGTCATTTAAGTATCCTATACTATGTACTACTGTAATATAACCCAAATATCATATAAATAAGAAGCACACAATTACAGATTGCTCAGAGTAAAATGATTAAAGACGTAGTTATTAATAGTAAGGTCAAATATTACAGTGCAGACATTTCTAACCATTTTTCAAAATCAGTGAAAGTAACAGAGTAAACCAAATGTATTTCAGTAAAAATAAAAGTTTTTGCTCATAATTATACTAAAGTAAGAGTACAAGGTATCCTGCAGTATGAGTACTTTACTAAGTACTTGGGACTTGTCTTGGCTGTCTTGGGACAACCAGCTCATGCGGTGAAATAATTCGGGTGGCCTCCAAGAGTTCCTGAGCCACCCAAGTAAATGGTGCAGTCCGTCAAGTGGTCTCCATGAGTTCCTGGGATGGTCTCCCAGCAGCCCTGAGCCAACGGACCGCTGGAAACGATGCGCCCCCCCTGGAGGTGGCAGCTGGAACCTGTGCTGTTCACGGACCGCAGGGGCTGAGGCGGGGAAACCAGACGAAGAGGATGGCTGACCAGCGGGGAAACCAGACTATGAAGATGGCTGATCAGTGAGGAAACCAGGCGGCGAAGATGGCTGATCAGCGAGGAAACCAGACTAGGAGGATGGCTGACCAGCGGGGAAACCAGACTATGAAGATGGCTGATCAGTGAGGAAACCAGGCAGCGGAGATGGCTGATCAGCGAGGAAACCAGACGAGAAGGATGGCTGACCAGTGAGGAAAACAGACAAAGAAGATGGAAGATTGGCATGGAAACCAGGCGAAGACAAATGACCTTCGGCGACCTCAGGTGAAGACGGATGGCCTTCGGTGACCTCAGGCGAAGACAGATGACCCCCGGCAATTTCAGGTGAAGGCGGATGCCCCTCGGCGACCTCAGGCAAAGGCGGAGGACCCTCGGAGACCTCAAGCGAAGGCGGAGGACCCTCGGTGACCTCAGGCAAAGATGGAGGACCCTCAGCAACCTCAGGCAAAGATGGAATACCTTCAGTGAACCCAGACAAGGACTCAGACAGGAGAACAGAGATAGACACCGGGCCACAATCACCAGCAGCAATGGAGCCTGACGAGGAAAACTCAGAAACAGTTGGCAGCTGCATTTGGTTCTCCTCATCAAGAGCAAAGCAAGACCTCTCTAAAACTGATAATGTGAAAACAAAAAAGAGGACTTGCCTTAGCTCTATCTCCATGGCCATCCAGGACTCCTGCGACTCAGGTTGGGGCGTCTCGAATCCATGTATCTAGAGGTCCATCCCTGACATAGCCACCTCAGATGGGGAGGAAGAGAAAAGCCCCAGATCAATGCTACTGCCAACAGTGGAGCCCGGCGAGGAAAAACTCAGGAGCAGCTGACAGCTGCAACCGGTTCTCCCCACCGTGAGCAAGACAAAATTCCTCTAGAACTGACAATGTAGGAACAGAACAGAGTACTTACCTTAACTCAAGCTCCACCGCCGTCCAGGACTCCGGTGACGCTGCTGTGGCAGCCCAAGCAGCAGGCATAATGGTGGTTGAAGCTGGTGGAACCCAAGGCATGGTGGCTGACACTGGTGGAACCTCATATGTGGTGGCTGACATTGGCAGAACCCCAAACGTGGTGGTTGAAGCAGGTGGAACCCTGCCCTTGTGTAGCGGAGCCAGGGAATGCCTCACCAATGGCACTGGGTCCCGCAATGCCGAAGCCAGGGGACACTCAGTTGTCAGCTCAAGCTTCGGAGTACGGGGGGGGGGGGTGCTCCTCTCCCATCCAGGATGTGGCAGCAGGACCAGAACAGGACTCTCCGGAACCGCATGCCCCTCCATCATCCGGTGGCTCCCTCCCAGGACTAGCGGACACACAAGAGAAGTGGAGAGGGACACGGGAAAAGCAGGTGAGGAACAGGGAATAATTGCAGCAGCAGGTGGTGAGGGCTCAGTCAGCAGACAACTGCTGTTGAGCCCCTCACTGGGAATAAGGCAAGATAATCCATTTTTAGGTGTTAGAGAATGAAAAGATACTTGCCTTAATTCCCGGGCATGATGGTGGCTGTTGCTGTAGGTCCAGACCAGACCCCTCCGGGGACTGCGGAGGTTGTCCTGCGTGGAGGCGAGGACATAGGCTCATGGCAAAGGGGGCAAGGCTCCCGAGTCAGGGGACGCTTAATCGTCAGCTCAGACGCCGACCCCCTGGTAACTCTCCATCCAACTGGGCAGCAAGTTCAGGAAGGAGCCCTGGCTTATAATCCAGCAGAAGTTCTATTTCACATAATAAAGCCTGCTGGTGCTCCTCCAGCTCCTCGGGCGATGGCCTGGGCCACCGCTCGGGAGGAGAAGGCGGGACTGCTGCTGGATGATGGCGAGAGGCTGGGGCCTTCCGTACCCGGGGACGCTTCTTCGTTGGCACAGGTACAGATGGGTAAGAGGTGTTCCCCAGCCCACGGAGCATGGGTTGTGGGTTGGTGGCTGAGACGAGGAGTCTCATGAGTTCTGGATGGCTCCACAGGCTAGGGCATGTCTCAAGTACTTGTGCCGCGCCATCCAGGCATTCCCGGGCAGCTACAGGAGTGCGAGAGGCACGAACCGCCAAAACTATGCCCTCCAACATTCCAACAGCCCAGCACGCCACCTCGTTCAGTCCCAAAAAATTGTAGTCTGTATAGGCTAACATTTCAGCAAAAAAAAAAAGAAAAAAGAATGGACTTAAACAAACATGAAAATGGAAAAAACAGGACGGAAAAAAAAAAAAAACCAAACTCACAGCAGCTGGGTCCACACTGGCAGCGTCCTGTCATAAATGCCCCTCCAGGGCAGGACGGAGACCCAAACGCTGAACTGAAAGTTTGCAGGGAGTTTAATAAAAACACAAAATACAACAAAGAAACAAAAAATTTACAGGACTTGAAAAGGCAGGTAGGATACAGGATAAGCCAAAAATAGCATGACAACTAAGGCAAGTGAAATCACCGATTAAAACAGGAAGGCAAAGCGTGGAACACACGCCAGACATACAGGCTGGGAAGAGACGTGGGACTCACATCTGGACATTGAGAAGGACGCTGCAATGGACTGGGTTGCAGCGGCCCTTAAATAGCGCAAAAGAAATTACAACAAATGATACACAGGTGCGGGAAACAAAAGTGAGGATGATTAACCTAAATGTTAACAGCTTGGGACAACCGCAAAACTAAGCTAGTAACAACAGGAAGTAAACAAAGGACATCATCAAAATGAAAGCACAGACTGGAGAGAATGATAAATCAAGATACAGGTATAAACCAAGAAGGATGACAACCCACTGAGACCGGGACAAGATAAAAATACAGTCATGTGAAAAAATTAGGACACCCTGTTTCAGCCTGTGTGTGTGTTTTTTTTTAACATATTTGGACATGTGGATATTAAATATCAATGTTAAAAATACTGGGATATTCATGTAATACAACTAAACAATTTAAAATGAATTAAAGACTTTTTTTTCAAATTTTCTGTAAAATGCAATTCTAAACAAATAGTGAGGAATAAATTAGGACACCCCCCCCCTCATCTTTTTTAGGACACCCCCACATTCATTCCCACTTAAAATGGCTAAAAAAATGTAAAAAAAAAAGTGCAAATAAAAACAAAAACCAAGGTTAGACATTTATTAATAAAGAACTGAATATTTAATGGGTGCCCTAATTTTTTCACGACTGTAGATAGTGATAATACATGTAAACATGTCAAAAAACAAACTAAGGGTGACGATGAAGGCCCATAACTAAACATAAGATATCATTAAGGTATGAAACAAGATGGCCAAAGATACATAATAATAATGACGGGAACTATAATCGGAAAACTAAGATTATGATAATAAGAACTCTAATACATAAAGAAAGAAAAATGGCAAACTCATAACATCATACAAACAAACCATACTCAAGCATAAAATAAAACCAAGATGAGGAAAATATAGAAAATAATCTAAAATAACAAAGCGTGAGCACAGTTCTCTGCCTCATGACATACAGTAGAGTTGGAGTACTAAAATGTCTTATAACACACACTTCAGCAGGTTCAGGATAGATGTGGAGAGCTGCCTGAAGATCCACGGTGGATGCTTCTTCATCCAGGCCTGGAACCCGTCTGAGCCTGAACCGCTGTTCTCCACAGACTACCCTGAACATCTACAAGCAGACCATGGGCTACTGGAGATCAAGGAGGAAGCAGTGTAAGTTAGATAATAAAATATTTATTTGGAATGTCTATTGTTTACATTTAATATACTGACAAACAAAGTATAACTTTACATTAACAATAAACTAGCTAAGTGGTACAAGATTCACAAAAAAAATCTCTAAACATCCAATAGCATGCAAATACAGACGACTAACTGAGACATCTCTGTGGATTGGATGAAGAAGTTATTTATTTTTATTTATCACAACAACAAAAAGAATTTGATCACAGACGCTGGAAGTCATTTAACTGTTGAATTTAAAAGGTCTTCAAGGTTGTATAAGTGCTGTGATTTAGACTAAAATGCTTGAAATTGTCAGGAACTGAGCCGGCTTGGTTTCCCCCGGCTTGGTCCTGGCCTCTCTGTGGGCATGTGCCATGTTGTATGTATGTTAGTATGTATTTCTGTGTATTACCCATAGCTACTGCTTTCTGGCTGGCAGCTGTGAGGCAGCCTCTTGGGCTCACGCTGGAGTGAGCGCTGTCTAACTGTCTGCCGGTCGGACCATGTCCCCTCTCTATTACTGCCAGCTGTTCCCACTCCCGTGTGCCATCTCCCTGCTCCTCGCCCAGGTGTGCTCAGTTTGTGGAGCCAGCAATGCTTGTACTTTAGGAGCCTTTTTCCAGTCATGCATTGCTGGGTCATTGTGCTTCATGTGGTCGTCTTTCACCATTTGAAGCCAAGGTCTACTAAGGATTGTGTTCCCTCAGAGCCTTATTTGGACTACTCAGACTGCCCCGACACCGTGAGTAAAAACTGTCAGCGTTTCTGTGCGCAGTTGTGCTGCTACGCTTTATTGTAGCGTTTCCCCCCCGTGCAGCACAACTGCTACGCTTTGGCTGTGGCCCGGTTTTATTCCTCCCGTGTCTGTTGGGCGTCCTGGAGGACTGTTTATTACTCTGAGGGCTAATGTCTGTTGGGACTGTTGGTCTGTGCCTGTGTCTAATAAATGTGTGTGGTGTAACCTGCACTTAAATCCTCATCCTTTTACCCCTCCTCCGTGCGCTGTGAAGCGCATGAGGAGTTCATGACAGAAATATCAAACGTTATGGTGCAGTCTGTAACACTGACACCCCCTGTTGATCCATTTTGTCTTTTCTGAAGGGGAGAATGGAGATCCATGGGAAATACTGACAATAGATGGAAATAAATGTGACATTCCATAAGCTTTATAAAGAAATACTACTGAGACACTTTCTTTTTTTTGACAACCACTGTATGCCACAGAAGTGGAATACATCTGAAAGCTGAAAACCTTATTATGGAAATTCAATGAAAATATAAATACATCTTAAAAAATGCTGTCTAGGTCCTGCTTGGTGGTCGGCACAGTGGTACAGTGTTTAGCACTGTTGCGTAACAGCTAGAAGGTCTCAAGTTCAAATCCTCAGGCTGTGTGGAATTTGCACGTTTTCCCTGTTCCTGTGGGTTTACTCTGGGTGCTCTGGTTTCCTCCCATAATCCAAAGACATGCATATTAGGTTAATTGGTGACTCTAAATTGTCCCTAGGTAGCTGTCTCCAATAGGCGCTGAGAATAGAGGGTTAGTACTAGGGGTATTAATGATTAATTGACTTTCGATTAATTGTCGATAAGAATTTAGTTGACTAAATTAAATGAATTGTCAATTAATTAATAACTCGGCAGTCCTTTTCAATGGGAGCTTATTCTATGAAATGTAGCAGCCTCACCATCCAGGCGGCAGCGCACGTGGTCACCCGCTGCCGCATTTCAACCAAAAAAGCAGAAGAAGATGGCAAGCCCCCAGAGTGTATGCACTGTGCAGTGTGAAAAAACTTGCCCTTCTGGATCACGTTGGTGCGTCACAACAAGTTCTAAGAGCACGCGAGCTTGAAGGTCCACCTGCTTCAAATTAACATAGCAAAGAAACTGACCGGAGCAAAGAAAAAGATTGCATAAACACAAAAACCTATCCCTGCTGCATCCCTGGGAAAGCAGACGGGACTCCAGTTCCCACTGAGGTAACAGACAACAGAGGGAGCCCAGATCGTTCTGGGTTTGTCTGGATTTCCAAGGTACTGTGGTAATGTTTAACATGCAACAGATGAAGCAGCTCACAATTTCTTTTCCTGTTAAAACAGTCTACTAGAGCATCTCAGTCAATTAGAACGTGAAAGTAATTTTTTTGTAATATAACTAAAAAAGATAAAATGTTATATTGGTAATAGTTTTTAAATTAAATTAAAAATCATGACATTTGTAATTTACGGAGATGTACCAGCACATAGTACACATGATACAGTACAAAGTTTATTAAACTACAAAAAATGCCATTGTCTGTAGTAAAAAAAAAATGCAAATGGTTCAATAAATCATTGAGGATTATGATGTTCATGTTTTATTCAGTATATCAAAAACCGCAATTAACTTTTTGTATGTTAAAGATAGAAAGACCAGCTTGTACTGAGGGAAATTCAGATTCTCGGGAAAATTGTCACTTTTCAATTAATCGTTAAGCGATTGATAAGATGAAGCAATTAACAATTAATGAATTAATCGATAACTTGCATCCCTACCAGTGGAGTGGTGGCCTAGTTGGTAGAGCATCCGCCCCACACCCGGGAGGCCGGGGTTCAAATCGGGTCATACCGAAGACATATAAAAAAAGTGGAACTTCCTGCCATCCAGCTTGGTGCTCAGCAATAATGGAACGGAGGAGGTAATTTGTGGCGGCACCTTGCATGGCAGCAACCCCTCTGATTCTAGATGTAATTAACATTGTACGTAGATAAGAGAAATGTAGTTTTGTTCTACTGTACATGATTGGCTGTATTGATTGAATGACAATAAAGTTGACTTTACATTTAGTTTGTACTAGTGAAGCGCTTTGAGTGGTCTTTGAGACTAGAAAAGCGCTATACAAGTACAGGTCCTTATCCCCTTACATCCATACATCTGAAATGATCTGGACAGAACACTGATGAATCAAGGAGACAGCTTCTGGGGGGAGTGATTCTGCAAGACATGAGCAACAAAAGGGAAAGAAAAAATAAGACTACAGCAATTTTAATTTAATGTGGCAAACACACCAACAGACAAATTAAACCAGGTTTTAGAGTGGTTCTTTTCCAAAATCACCAGATATTGGCATTTAAGAAAGCCGACTTCAAAGTGTCAGATGTTAAGTCATCAGATAAGATCTCAAAACAAGCCCAGAAAATAAAATCAAATGACTTATTTCTGCTCTTTTTATATTTACAGGCATGCTCGATACTTGGCCTACAGATCAACTGTTTCCTGGTGCTGGTGGTTCATGGGAAACCAGAACCATGTGGAGATACCATCCTGTGTTGTCCTTCCTATTCAAAATGAGTACCCCCATGAAGATAGCAACTATACTGGGTTCAAACCTCCCATTAAAAAAAATCTGTAGTTGTCCAATTTTGTATTTAATATAATAAAAGTTATAAATTTTTCACATCATCAGCTCTGTTTGAGTTTGTTCATGTTGGTGTTTTTAAAATGTAGACTGGTATGTTGTCTTAATTCCCAAATGAAATACCTTAGTCTGCATTTCCAGCAGAGTCTGATGTCTGGTCACTGTTGAGCAGGTAGGTCAGATTTTGAAATGCTCAGTCTGGCAGTCCTGGTACCCCAAGTACTTCATGTGTCCCGTGGGTCGTTGATTGGTGCTGTGTTAAATGAAAAACACAGGCCAAAAAGTTTGTGACAAATATTATTTCTAATTTTTCCACATTTATGCACAGTTGAGATGTTATCTTCTCACATCAGAATATAAATGCAACTGCAGATCATATTTAGTAATAGATTGTGAGAAGAATGTTTTATTTTAATGGCTATATTGCACACACTGAGAATCTTAACATCAGACAATGACAGAGACAAATTCTGATCAGTGTACCTGTAGTTTTTCTGCTGCTTCATGTTTTGGACAGTTGTGGTCAGAAACAAAGCTGTCTGTTCCACTGTCATGTACTGGTGAGTGCGCTCTTCCCCCCACCCATCCAGCTCAACTTTCACCTACTCCGAGGGCAATCATCTTCACCTGCGTGATTGGACGCACCTGCTCCTTTGACTCGCCAGCGCTTAAATAGATCTTCTCTTCAACATTTGGGCGCTAGCTCTTTGGGTAAACTACCTGCTGCAGCAGTAAGTTTTGTTTCTTCTCCCTGCTGGGAAAAACCTTGCAATTTTCTGCTTCTCTCTTACAGGTTGCTACCTCCTCTGTGGTATGTCTCGCGGGGTAGTTGCGTGCTCACCTGCCTCACCTCAACCATCACTTCAGCGACCGTCTTCACCCGGTCAGACTCCTCACCCAGCTCTACTCCTGCCGTCCTGCTTCGCCACAGGTTCGCCGTAAGTGCTGGGTTCTTCTGCCGGGTTCTCTTTTCTCTCCCACTTGAGTGTAGTCTCATTATCCCATTGTTTAGTCTCCCTCTTAACCCTCTGCTCTTGTTTCTTTTTCAGGCTGTGTTTTCATCTGGCGAGTGGCGTTTTTTCCTTCATGGAGCCGTTTTTTTGCATTAATAAAATTAATTCAAATTTGATCTCTGTGTCACTGTGTGTTCCTCTGTTGCTATTCCCTGCATATGAGCTGTCGATTAATTCCAATCATGACAGAACGAGCCAGCCACAGTGCCAGTTCAGCGGGAGTGGCTTCAGCGGAGCACTCCACTTTAGATCATTTAGATGCCACAGAGAGACAGGTGGCTGTGCTTACCCAGCAGCTACAAACTATTACGCAGCAGCTGGGCACAGTCGCCAAACATTTGGGCCACTTGTCTCAGCTGGCTCCTCTCCCTCCTCCTGTTTCCCCGGTTTCTTCCATCGTGTGCCGAACTACCTCCGTTCCCTCACCTGCTCCGTATGCGGGGGAGGTGGGGAAATGCAGGAGTTTTTTGTGCCAAGTTCTTCTATATTTGGGCCAGGTTGGGGAGAGTATCTGGATGATACAGCTAAAATTTATTTTTTGACCCTCCTCCTGCAAGACAGGGCCCTCAGCTGGGCCCAAGCCTTTGTCAACAGTTCAGAGGGCCCCACATATTCTTTTGAGAGACTTGTGGCCAAATTCACCCACGCATTTGACCGTTCAGAAAGCGAGGGTAACATCATGAACCGCTTAATGTCACTCCGTCAGGGTAGCTGGTCAGCTGCCAACTACTCTGTGGACTTTCGGGTCATCGCGACGGACTCTGGATAGAATGACGTTTTGTTACAAACCGTCTTCCTTCAAGGTTTAAATGAACACCTCCATGATGACCTAATGGTTCATGCGGCTCCCTCCTCCTTGGATGGTTTAATTGACCAAGCTGTCAGTCTTGACAACCGATACCACGAGCACACGAGGGAGCGCAAAGCCTCCTCTTGCCTCTTGCCTACCTGGTGCACGCACATCTCCATCAGCTGCTGACACAGCTGACGCTGATTCTCCCTCTGAGCAAATGAAGTTCGGCCGGGTCCATTTGACTCTGGAAGAACGACAGAGGCGAAGGAGAATTGGCACCTGCATGTATTGTGGCTCTCTCAAGCACACTCTGAAGGGTTGCCAGCTGAAGCCAAAAAGATGTGGCCCGTCAGTAGCCGTGGCAGATCTGAAGGGTGGGAAATCCAGCAGTCCCCCCGGTAACTTCTCTATTTCGGCCCTCATTCAGTTGCTGGGGGTCAAGAGGAGGGCTAATGCTTTGATTGACTCAGGGGCGGAAGAGAATTTCATCTCAGTGCGTCTTGTGCAGGATGTAGGCATCCCCATGATTAAATTGCCCTTGTCCCTAAAGATCACTACTTTATCGGGCGAAAAGGTTGCCACCATCTCCGAGAAAACCCAACCAGTGTTTGTCCTTCTTTCCGGCAACCACCGAGAGACCATTTCATTCTATATTCTCCCTAAATCTGGTCACCCGGTGGTTCTCGGTTATCCGTGGCTCCGGAAGCATAACCCTATTATTAATTGGGCTAGTAATTCCATCTCTTCCTGGAGCCTGTACTGTTTGGCATCCTGTCTCAGTTTGGCCGAGTGTTCACCCATGCTGTCCATCTCTTCCCCTCAGGCAGAGCCGTCGGACCTCAGCCTGGTGCCCGAGGTCTATTATGATCTCGGAGAGGTCTTTAGCAAATCAACAGTGCTAGCTTTACCTCCCCATCGCTCTTATGATTGTGCTATAGACCTTCTCCAGGGCGCTTGGCTGCCGTCCAGCCGGCTCTACAGTATTTCTGGGCCAGAGATGGAGGGAATGGAGAGCTATATTAAAGATTCTTTGAACGCCGGCCTTATTCGGCTTTCATTGGCCCTGCTTGGGACAGGGTTCTTTTTTGTCAGGAAGGACGGTTCCCTACGCCTGTGCATTGATTATCGTTAACTTAATGCCATAACAGTTAAGGACAACTATCCTCTGCCTCTGATAAATTCCGCGTTTGAGCTCCTTCAGCATGTGTTGGTATTTACTAAATTGGACTTGTGAAACGCTGATCATCTGGTTCGCATTTGTGAAGGGGACGAGTGGAAGATGGCTTTTAAAACACACCTGGGGCTGTTTGAATGCCTGGTGATGCCGTTTGGGCTCACTAATGCCCCTGCCGTCTTCCAGCGTATGATTAATGATGTCCTCCGCGATATGGTCAATTTGTTTTTGTATATTTCAACGACATTTTGATTTTTTCACGCACGCCAGATGAACACACAGTCCATGTCAGGGCCGTTTTGCAATGGCTCCTGGAGAACTAGCTCTACATTAAAGCAGAGAAGTGTGAGTTTTCTACTCACTCCACTTCTTTTCTGGGCTTTATTGTGGCTGAGGGGGAGCTGAGGGCTGATCCGGCCAAGGTGGAGGCTGTGCTAGATTGGCCTACACCACACTCTCGTAAGGAGCTTCAACGCTTCTTGGGGTTTGCAAATTTTTATTGCCATTTCATTAGAAACTATAGTGGGGTAGCACAGCCTCTGACCCAGCTGACCTCGGTAAAGGTGCCCTTTCAGTGGTCCGAGGCAGCCGAACAGGCCTTTCTCAAATTGAAGGTTTTTTTCTCCAATGCACCAATCTTGGCCCAGGTCAACCCTCAGCTCCAGTTTATTTTAGAGGTGGATGCTTCCAATTCGGGGGTGGGTACTGTTTTGTTACAGTGTGCAGCCTCAGAATAGAAAATCCATCCGTGCGCGTATTTCTCCCAGCGGCTCACGCCTGCCGACAGGAATTACGACATAGGAGTTCGGGAGCTGTTGGCCATTAAGTTGGCCCTGGAGGAGTGGAGACACTGGTTGGAAGGAGGGTTCCAGCCTATAATTGTGTGGACCGACCATAAAAATTTAGAATACCTTCGGTCGGCCTGCAGGCTGAATGCCAGGCAAGCTCGATGGGCCCTATTTTTTGCTAGATTTAATCTTACCATTACCTATCGGCCTGGCTCTCGCAATGTTAAACCGGACGCTCTCTCCCGCCAGTTTTGTCCTGACCCCCTTACCCCCCCTTTCCCCAATCCATTGTCCCACCCTCTTGTTTTCTGGGAGCACTCACCTGGGACATTGAGAAGAGGGTTCAGCAGGCTCTATCCACAGAGCCCATACGAGAAGGGGGTCCTGATGATCGGCTGTTTGTCTCAAATGCTCGCCGCAGTGATGTCATCAAGTGGGGCCACACCAGCTTTTTTGCCTGCCATCCTGGCATAACTCGGACTATCAGCCTTATCTGTCGGGTGTTCTGGTGGCCCACTCTGCGGTCTGACGTCGGGGAGTATGTCAACACTTGCCAAACGTGCTGTCGCAACAGAAAGAGACTCTTCACCCCCCTCTGGGCTTCTCCACCCTCTCCCCATCCCTCACCGACCCTGGTCACACATCGCCCTGGACTTTGTATCCAGACTTCCTCCATCCCAGGGTAATACAGTCATCCTCACCTGTGTGGATCACTTCTCCAAGGCGATCCCCCTGGTGCCCCTCTCCAAGTTACCTTCTGCCCTTGAAACAGTGAACCTGCTCACCAACCACATCATCCGCTTACATGGTAGTCCTATGGACATTGTGTCTGACCAGGGCCCGCAGTTTACCTCCCGAGTTTGGAAAGCCTTCTGCCATTCCTTGGGAGCCACCGTCAGCCTCACATCCGGTTATCATCCTCAAAGTAAAGGGTAGGCTGAGTGCACCAACCAATCCATGGAGGCCACCGTCAGGTGCGTGGCAGCTTGCAACCCCAGTTCATGGAGTACCCACCTAGCCTGGGTGGAGTACTCCCACAACTCAGTAGTCTCAACAGCCACTGGGTTGACCCCATTTGAGGCTTCCATGGGGTACACTCCTCCTTTATTACCAATGGTGGAGAGGGATGTGGCAGTACCATCGGTGGGGGTCCACGCATGCCGCTGTCGTCGGATTTGGAAGGCTATTCATGCTGCCCTTGCCCGATCAGCCAAACGCAATTGCCAGTACGCTGATCACAGGCGGGCTCCGGCTCCAAGGTACTCCATCGGGCAGCAGGTGTGGTTATCGGCGGACAAGGTTCCATTGATGATGGACTCCAGGAAACTTTCTCCACGCTTTCTGGGTCCATTTCCCATCCCCCAAATAATTCTCCCAAATAATTAACAACGTCATGGTCCGCCTCAAGCTCCCTCCGGTGATGCGGATACATCCCACCTTCCACATTTCTAAGATCAAACCCCTCTCCGTCAGCCCTCTCTGCCCTCCCCCGAAGCTGCCTCCTCCCCCCCCGGATCAGCGACGGCCAGACCACCTACACTGTCCAGAGGATTTTGGACGTTTGCCATCGGGACCGGGGGATCCAATATCTCGTCCACTGAAAGGGCTACGGACCAGAAGATAGGTTGTTGATCCCTGGTTCCTACTTTCACGATAAGGGGATGGTCCGGGCCTTTCACAAGGCACATCCCACCAAGCCCAGTGGACTGCCAGAAGGCATGTCTTGAGGGGGGATCACTGTCATGTACTGGTGAGCGTGCTGTTCCTCCCACCTGCCCGGTTCAACTTTCTCCTATTCCGAGGGCAATCATCTTCACCTGCGTGATTGGACGTACCTTCTCCTTTGACTCACCAGCGCTTAAATAGATCTTCTCTTCAACACTTAGGTGCTAGCTCGTTGGGTAAACTACCTGCTGCAGCAGTAAGTTTTGTTTCTTCTCCCTACTGGGAAAAACCTTGTAATTTTCTGCTTCTCTCTTACAGGTTGCTACCTCCTCTGTGGTGCATCTCTTGGGGTTGTTGTGCGCTCACCTGCCTCACCTCAACCATCCCTTCAGCGACCGTCTTCACCCGGTCAGGCTCCTCACTTAGCTCTACTCCTGCCATCCTGCTTCGCCACAGGTTCGCCGTAAGTGCTGGGTTCTTCTGCCGGGTTCTCTTTTCTCTCCCACGTGAGTGTAGTCTCATTATGCCATTGTTTAGTCTCCCTCTTAATCCTCTGCTCTCGTCTCTTTTTCAGGCTGTGTTTTCATCTGGCGAGTGGCGTTTTTCCTTTGCGGAGGCGTTATTTTGTATTAATAAAATTAATTCAGATTTGTTCTCTGTGTCACTGTGTGTTCCTCTGTTGCTATTCCCTGCACGTAAGCTGTCAATTAATTCCAATCATGACACCCCCAATAGCTTCTTTGGTCATTTTCTCACACTGGTTGGAATGGAACACTTAATGAAGACAGACAACAGTATTTTTAAAAAACAATAAAGTCTTCAATTAATGATAAACTTGGATCAGTTTGATTGTTAAAAAAACAGGCTGGTATAAAATGTAATGTCTAATCAATATGTTTCACAAACAGAAAAGAAAAGACTTTGTGTCTCTGAATTCAAGCAAAAGTGTAGATTAAACTTAAGAATGTTAAATCATTAAATTTTAAAAACAGAATTACTGCTTTTACTTTGCATACAGACACATTTTGTTGGCAGATGATTCTTTTTATTGACTAGTGAAGTTTTAGGGGCATGTTACTTGTTATGCAGTATTTTCCAGTTTACTGCAAATACAAATCCGTGTTTAACTAGAGATAAACAGACAGCTGCAGAACTTCAGTTTTCAAATGACTGAAATATGACCATAAAATGTGTACAGAAGGCGACATGACACCCCCCCCCAAATAAAAATAAAAGTAGCGACCTTGGCAAATAGATGCGATGGTCCCTTAGCTTACCACAGTGGGGGGTGGGGGGACTATCTCCTTCTGTACAATTGTAATGGAAAATGTTTAAAACTTACCAACCAATATTACAGGGAGGGGGATCACTGGCTTTTATATTCATAGGCTGTCTGTAAAGTCTCAATCCATAGTTTCCGTTATCCAGAAAATAAAAAGCCCAGTCTACACATACAACAGCAGCCTGTATATTAAGCAACATGGATGATTAACCATGAATTAGTCCTGTGATGTCTGATATGACTCCAATCACAGAATGATGCTGAAACAGTCAAGATTTCATGCTCCAATGTAACAGTATTTCTAACCATAAGCTAACATTATTCCTAAATAATATTCTATAAACTTAAATTTGATATTTGAACTTCTTTAAACTTGACAAACTAGTTTAAATTTACTATAATTAACATACAAGACTACTTACAAGGCTACTTACACTCTGATGGTGTGTTCGTAGTCCCAGCCCTGCTGACACTCGCTGTCTGCTGGGCAGGAGGGGGTGTCCTGGTGAGGCAGAGGAGGCAAGGCCCGGCTCCATCTATGAGCACCAACGGGCTCTCCAAAAACCCAATCTGCAGCTGAGACAGACTTGTTACCCGACAATATCCAGGCAAGATGCATTTTCGTGGTCGAGGAGGGATGTAGTTAACCGGCAGGCAAGCAAAGTTAGCAGGCTGTGTAAACATAAGAGCAAGCAGAGAACCACTGTGCATGTGCGGCTGGCATTTATATCCCTGGGGGCAGTGACGGGGTGAGGTTAGGGCTGCATTATGTAGAGCAGCCCTGTTTTAGGCCCACCCAAAAAATCCTGTCAAGAGAACTGCCAGAAAACTGTTCAGCAGTGAAACTTTGCTGTTTAGCTCTGCACACTTATAAGCCTTTTACCATGATTTTAGCACCACATTTGTAATATATATTATGTTTAGAAGAAAAATGCTGAATTCACTTGTCAGGGTCATTAACTGATCACATAGCACGTTTTACTGAACAACATCCTTTCTAATGGTACTTAAGATGTCCTCTTATCAAAGAACACACTGGCAGTAGTTGTTATTTGGCATTGTTAGCTGACATTTGTTTGCTGCATTAATAGGCATGATCCTATGAAGTCTGTGCTATTTTCACAAGCGCAAGGACACATCACTATAACATGGATCCAAAACACTGGAGGCCCAAACTGAAACACTGACATTAATGAGGAAGTTCACAGCAACCAGAAAGATAGATCTGTCAAAAAAAAACTGTGCTGTCTATGGTGTGAAGTTCTTTGTAATTGGTGGGAACAAAAGAACAGTGGCTATTGTTGAAGGGGTAAAAAATTTACTATGATTGCCAAAATGCTTGGCATAGGCCATCTGTTTCATCCAAATCACCTTCAGGCCACTCATTTTTGAAAGGTCCGACCCTGGCTTCTGTTTATTTGGGCCCACGAGAAACTAGAAAGTACATCCCGTAATTTGAAATAGAGCCTGGATTTTAAAAAAATCATAGAAAGCAGAAACAGAAAAAAATGACCTGCAGACCATTTACAGATTAACATAAGAAAGGAAAACTGCAACAGGAAAAAGTAAAATCATGCAAACGTACATATGAAAACCTTCATGCCATTTTTCACCAAAGTTTTTTCTTCTCAATTCAGAACAGAAGGCTGGCTTTCAGAGTTTGACATAACTGAAGCTTAAAACCCTTGGAGTAAAGATTCTATGACTTCTTGACTTTTAGAATTGTGCTTGTGGCAGCATTAGGCTGCATGTCCACCAAGTTTAAAAATACTCTAGACCTATTTGTGTGGGCCGTTCGCAGGCGCTCTTAAAATAAAGGTCTCTGCCCTGTATCCTAGCAACTGCTTATCTGTCACTTGATGTTCCACACATTTTTCTCTGAAATGCTCCACTAACTGCACTATACCGCATCAAACTGGAAAGAAGACACATCCTTCGGAGGTTTTGCTATTAGTCATTGATCATGGTATACTTATACAAAGCCTTATCTCGATATTCTGGCAAATTAAGTTGAGAAAACATGGAGATACATTGATACAAGCTTTTAGTTCCACTTGATTTTGACCAGGTGAGCTGAAAACCTGCTAACAGACATACAGTGCATCTGGAAAGTATTCACAGCACAAAAAGTGAAGCGCTGTGAATACTTTCCAAATGCACTGTACACACAGATGCTTTGGCATACTATTGTAGAGCTGGGTTGCGCATGCCCACTGAGGCATAATGATATTTTCAGTGTTTGGGAAGGGCAAAGACTAATAACATTTGAACAAGAAGGCCCTCCATGAAACTAAAGAAATGTCAGGGATAACTGCCTTGATTGTGTTCACTGGCTGTGGGAGCCTATATTTGAATAATATAAGAATCCAACCATACCTAACCATGTAGTGCTGCAACGATTAGTCGACGTCATCGACAACGTCAATCATAAAAATTTGTCGACACAGATTTTTACTGTCAATGAATCGTTTAATTCTAAAGTTTATATCCATGCCGCGGAAATGTTCAGTCACTTGTAACTGTTCCAGTAAAGAAGAAGAGGAGCACATCATAATGACACAGAAGAGAGAAAATCACGGAGAAGAAGAGGCCAAAACTTTCCAAAGTATGGGAGGATTTTACTGAAAATAAAAAAAAATGAAACAAGTTAAATGCAAACTCTATAAAGCAGAGTTGTCATATCACAGCAGTACTGCAGCGACGCATCTTCCTCCCCCTCCTCTCTGCTGCGCTCCATCCAGGTGATGAATGATTAAACTGGGGTTGCTTCTAAACACCACACCGGTAAGGTTAGCAAGTTTTAGCAAGTAAAGTTAACACTTCTTATTTTCAGTGAGCGACTGTCTCAGCTTTAGAAGACTGATTAAACTGTTAGCATGTGCTGTTTATGTTAGTTTTACTGTCGGACAATAAGATGTCTTGGATGATGGCTGCTGAAGGCTGAGCTGTTTTAGTTCTGCTGACTAACGTGTTAAGTGCACTAAATTAGTGAATTACAGGAGTGGCTTACTCGCTTTTCCCTCTTTTTGTCGTGGCAATATCAGCCCTCGTTCTGAATATTAGTGCATCTCAGTAAATTACAATACCATGATTTGTAATATAATTTATAAAAACTGTAACCATAATCATCAAAAATAAATTATAAAACTAGAAAAGCACTCGGAGAGCGCAGACCTCCGCCAAGCGCCACAGTTCCCCCCATACAGTGTTTGGGTGTACGTTTTCAGATTCCTTGACCATGAAAACATATGACTAGCAATTGGATTCACAATGATAGGATTAGTGGTTCAGTAGTTATTCACGAAAATCGCATTTTCCGTAATGGCGGTTTTCTTCTGGACGGTGATCTGGATCACCACCAAAATCTAATCATCTGTAGGATACCCCATTTCTGACAATCTCTGAAAATTTCATGAAAATCCGTCCATAACTTTTTGAGTTATCTTGCTAACAAACAAACAGACAAACAGACAGACAGACAGACAAACCAACGCCGATGAAAACATAACCTCCTTGGCGGAGGTAATGACTTAAATATTTCACTGAATGTGTAGCGAAGGCTGACATTCCTGCACTATAACTTAACGCATTTGCAAACTGTTATTTTGGACTGGAAGTTCTTTTTATTTTCATCTGAAGCCTAACTGAACTTTTAAACTTCCAGACCCAGAAAGGTTTTAATAAGATGGACTGGTTTGTTTTCTTTTTTACTTTTATGGGTTTAAATATTATACTCTAGTTTGTTTTGAACATGCAGAGTTACAACAGCCCTCCATCCTGCAGCAGAAGCTGAAATGTGGGTTTTTGCACTTTATTTTTGGGTTAAAAGACTGCATTTTAATTTCTGTTATTCATTTGTGTTGCTACAAACACTTTATTACACTGTCAAGTTCAAGTTTCCAACTTGTTTCATGGGTCGTTATTTTATTTAGCTATGGGAACTTTTGGTAATAGGCTATGTTATATTAATGCAGAGACTGACAAAGTGATTTTCACAGGTGTGCAGACTTAAACAGGTGAGGTTAAACATGACCTGGAACCCTGAACATGCGCCGTGCCAACAGGAAACAGAGATGGTGGACATGACAGAAGTAACTATGATTAGTCGACTAATAGAAAAAATAGTTGTTAGATTAGTCGACTACCAAAGTAATCGCTAGTTGCAGCCCTATAACCATGTAATGCCATGTCTAGATATAACTTTTCAATTTCTTTTAACTGTTTTCTACAGACACATTTTAGTGTGCCCTGTCTACAGCATGCGTTTTATAAATTAGCATTCAAAAATCAAGTTGTAAACCCATTAAAACCACAGTCATTTTGGGCTAGGAGGAACCACACTGCCTGAGATACAATAATTTTTCACACTATTACAATTACACATTTTAAGAGCATTATCTTACTTTTAAATTACATATAATCAGCTGAAAATGCTAGTGATGCATTGTATGTTGTTAATATTTCAAAGGACTAATGCACATTTCTGCAGATTACACACCTTAGAAAATGAAATCCATTGCTGTCCTCTTGTTTTTTGTCTCTTCCTGCTACTTCATCACCCCCCCACCACCACCAGTTACTGTACAAGAGCGCCACTCTCAAACCCAAAGCTGTTGCTTGCACACACCTCCTAACACCCGTGAGTCCTTGCTATAACTCCTTCTGACATGTTCTGAGGGCTCATTTGAGCTCAGGCAGTGTTATTAAGAGTGGGTTAAGTTTAAAAGGAATTAATATCATGCTGAAAATGCTAAGCTAACAGGGCCAACAGTGGTAACCACGGGACACTGTGCACATACAGTCGTGTAAAAATTAGGACACCCCATTAAATATTCAGTTCTTTATTAATAAATGTTCACATATCTATTTCTTACCTTGTTTTTGTTTTTATTTGCATTTTTTTAAAATTTATTTTAGCCATTTTACGTGGGAATGAATGTGGAGGTGTCCTAATTTATTCCTCACTATTTGTTTAGAAATACATTTTACAGAAAATATGAAAAAAGTCTTTAATAAATTTTAATTGTTTAGTTGTATTATGTGAATCTCCCAGTATTTTTTTAGCATTGATATTAAATATCCATATGTCCAAATATGTTTAAAAAAAACACACAGGCTCATACAGGGTGTCCTAATTTTTTCATGACTGCAAGTGAATAAGAAAATGTGTCAGCTTGCAACTGAAAGTAAAATATATTTTTGTGTTTCATAGGTTCATTACAGCCCATGCATGCAGCATTATTAGGATTGAGTAAATTGTGGAGGGAGGAATAACCAGGCCGAGCGTTCAGAGCAGAGGGAACTTTATTCTTCACTCCTTCACATCCACCAGAATCAAAAGCAATAAACACACAGGTTGCAGGCACTCTCTTTTATATTAACCCTCCTCCGCTACCTGAGGTACTGTATTTACATCTCAACCCCCCATGACAATTCCCCTTGTCCCCTAGCACCTTTGATCTGCCATCTCTTCAGTCTGAGGGAAAACTACTGAGGGAAAACTACTGAGTGGCTCCCCCCCCCCCCCCCGACTCTCAGACTGAGTCTTAACCCTCATGTCCTTTGGGCTTCAGCCTCCATCCATAGCTGCTGTAACGGGGGATCTTCGGCTCCGAGGCGCTGCTGTGCCGGTGGGGGGTTCCTGGGGGTACGTCCGTCTGTTGAGGGACAATGGGGGGGGCATCTTCAGCATGCTCGTGTGACTGATCTGATGAGTCATTTACCTGGGGAGTTCTCAGTGGGGGTCTTCCGCGCCGAGGAGCTCGGGCCAACACCACCTGTTCGTCTGCGAAAACAAAGGTGGGCTTAAGCCTGTCTATACAGATTGTCTCCTGGCGAACCCTCCAGTCTAACACAAAATGTTTCTCCCCGGGTTCCAGCACTCTGAAAGGGCCATCGTAGGGTGGGCGCAATGGAGTCCGGTGGGCATCGTGCCTGACAAATACGAATGCCATGTCCTTCAAGGCCTTTGGCATAAAAACACGTGGAAAACAGCGGTGGGCCAGGCCGGGTAGCGTCCCTGCCCCTGCGCTATGCCGTGAACACGGGGATGGATCAATGTTCGGCACAAGGTTATCCAGCAAAAATTCCCCGGGGAGCCGCAGCGGCTGGGAAAAATCCAGCTCTGCTGGGGAGGCCGCCAAATCCTCCTTTGGTGCTGAACGCAACCCTAATAGAACCCACGGCAACCGGTCCACGCAATTTGCATCTGTAAGCGAAGCCCTGAGTGTTGTTTTAAGCGATCTATGGAAACGCTCGCATAACCCATTGGCCTGGGGGTTGTACATGGTCGTGCGATGAATTGTGATGCCCAGGCTCCGGGTCATGGTGGACCAGAGGTCAGAAACAAACTGCGGGCCCTGATCGGACGTGATGTCCGAAGGGGCGGCGAAACGTGCCACCCATGTCATCAAAAAAGCACATGCAACTTCTGTGGACGCGGTGGAAGCTAGCAGGACTGCTTTGGGCCAGCGCGTGGTGCAGTCCACCACTGTCAGGAGGTGCGTGAACCCCTGTGATGGTGGGAGGGGGCCTACGAGGTCCACGTGAACGTGGTCGAACCGTTTAGCCAGGATATGGAACGGCTCCAAGGGGGCCTTTGTGTGCCTGTTCACTTTGGCTTGTTGGCATGCTACACAGGCTGCAGCCCACTGTTTCACCTGTTTGCGCAGGCTCGGCCAGACGAACTTCGCTCCCACCATTTTGACTGATGCGCGTACTCCTGGGTGCGCCAGGAGACGTCACAAATTGGGGGGGGGGGCGTCCTGCAGAACTCTGATCTCCAGCCTTAACCCTGTTGGTCCAGACTGGAGCGCGCAAACGTCCGCATCGCTGGTTTGCTCAGCGGCCATGGCCGTGTAATCTATCCCCACATAGACTGGGGACACTAATGCGCACCAGAGGCAGTCCGCCACCACGTTGAGTCTACCGGCCACATGGCGAATGTCGGTTGTAAACTCTGAGATTGCGGCCAGCTGTCTCTGCTGCTGGGCCGACCATGGCTCCAAAACCTTGGCCATTGCGTATGTTAGCGGCTTGTGGTCCACGAACGCAGTGAAGGTGCGCCCTTCAAGCCAGAACTGGAAGTGATGTATGGCCAGGTGGAGAGCCAGTAACTCTCTGTCGAACACGCTGTATTTACACTCACTGTTGCGCAAAGACCTGCTAAAAAAGGCGAGCGGCTGCCAAGAATCGGCGATGTACTGCTCCACGACGGCCCCTATGGCCATGTCCGAGGCGTCGGTAGTGAGCGCTATCCAAGCTGACGGGTCCGGGTGCGCCAGCAGTGTGGCGTTCGCCAGGGCTGTTTTAACCTCAGAAAATGCCTGCTCTCGCTCAGGAGTCCAGTCGACTCTGTCCACCGGTTTCCGTTTCTTAAGCACTACAAACAATGGCTGCAGGAGCTGGGCTGCGCGGGGAGGAAAAGGTTGTAAAAGTTAACCATCTCCAAAAACTTCTGCAGTGCCCTGACCGTCTGAGGCTGGGGAAAATCTGCCACTGCCCGCACTTTGTCCGGTAAGGGTATTGCGCCCTCCGGTGAGATGCGGTGGCCCAAAAAATCGATTCCTGTCATCCCGAACTGGCACTTCGCCGGGTTGATTATTAATCCATGCTCCTCCAACCTCTGGAAAACTGTCCTGAGGTGAGCTACGTGTTCGTTCTCGGACGCGCTGGCCACCAGGATGTCATCCAGGTAGACGAACACAAACGGCAGATCGCGCAACACCGCATCCATCATGCTTTGGAATGTCTGCGCCACGCCTTTTAACCTGAAAGGCATGCGTAAAAACTCAAACAGACCAAACGGGGCTATTACTGCTGTTTTAGGTATGTCCTCAGTGCGCACCGGGACCTGGTGGTAACCGTGGACCAGGTCTATCTTGGAAAAAATGCGTGCCCCGGTGAGGTGAATGGAAAAATCCTGAATATGGGGGATCGGGTAGCGGTCGTGCGCTGTGGAGTTGTTCAATCTGCGGAAATCTCCGCACAGTCGCCACAATCCCTCGGCTTTAGGAACCATATGTAGCGGGGATGCCCATGGGCTGTTTGAGTGTCTGATGATGCCCAACTTTTCCAAGTTGGCGAACTCCTCACGCGCTATGGCCAGTTTAGCTGCGTCCAGGCGCCGAGGTCATGCGAAAACGGGCGCCCCCGTGGTGGTAATGAAGTGCTCCACCCCGTGTTTAGTGACGGTCACCGAAAACGTCGGGACCGTGAGTGCTGGAAACTGCGTGAGTAGTGTGTGGAACTTACCCCCTGGAGCTGTGACGTTGGCTAGTGTTGTGGGCCCGGCTCCTTGAGCTGTACAAGGCAGAGAATCAAAAGATATTGCGTTAACCAGGCGTCTGTTAGCAACATCGACTAGTAGTCCGTGAGCACACAAAGAATCAGCGCCTAAAATGGGGAAGCTACATGCCGCTATGATGAATGTCCATTGGTATGTACAGCCGTGCAAGGATACAGTCAGTGTCCTCTCACCAAAAGTCTTAATGTCTGAGCCGTTTGCGGCTGTCAGTTCGGGGCCGCTAGTTCCCACCAGCCGGTTGGCGTAGGACGGCAGGATGAGGCTCTTTTGGGAGCCGGAGTCCACGAGGAACCGTCTCCCCGAGCGGGAGTCTGTCACATAGAGCAGCTTGCTTGCTTCACCGGCAGTCAGTTAGCTGCTACCGACTGCCGGCCCTGGCGTTTCCCAAGCGCTTGAATTGGCACGGTGGCACGCATCGGCATGCGTCCTCTCCAAAACGGCGATGGTAGAAACAGAGCGTGTCTCTCCGGTGCTTCTTGGCCTCCACTGCAGCCACCGTTGCTGGCTCCTCACCTCCGCTGGTTGTCTTGCTGGGTTCCAACGCCGCTGTGTTCACTGTGAGGGCTCTGGTGGTGAGAATAATCCGATCTGCCTCTTGGGCTAGTGCCCGGTAGTTGCGCGCGGCCAGCAGCGACGAATTGGCAAGGACCGCCCTGGCCGCTGTCGGGAGGTTCCGTAGGAAAAGGTGGGCAAAGAGGAAATGCCCGTCATCTGTGCCCATCAATGCCAACATCTTCTCCATCAATTCGACCGCCGACCCGTCTCCCAAGTCGGAGCGTGTCAGGAGCCTCTCCACTCTCTCAAAGTCCGAGACTGTGTAGCGCCGGGTCAGCATGGTTTTGAGAACACCGTATTTGTCGCGGGCTGGGGCTGTTGGAGCAGGCTTGCCACTTGGTGGGTTGTGCGGGTGTCCAGTGCTGCAACCACGTAGTAGTATCTGGTGTCATCTGCCGTTATTCCCCGGAGCACAAACTGGGCCTCGGTGTGAAGGAACCAAGACTTCGGGTCATGTAACCAAAAGTCTGGGAGTTTGACCGAAACGGCGCACGCGTCGCTGGCACTTCCCGTCCTGGTCATCTCCAGGGTGTTCGGCTCGTGTTCCATTGTGCGTCAAGGGTCACCAGTGTGGAGGGAGGAATAATCAGGCCGAGCGTTCAGAGCAGAGGGAACTTTATTCTTCACTCCTTCACATCCACCAGAATCAAAAGCAATAAACACATAGGTTGCAGGCACTCTCTTTTATATTAACCCTCCTCCGCTACCTGAGGTACTGTATTTACATCTCAACCACCCATGACAATTCCCCTTGTCCTCTAGCACCTTTGATCTGCCATCTCTTCAGTCTGAGGGAAAACTACTGAGGGAAAACTACAAAGTGGCTTCCCACAAAATGTTTAATAAGAGGAATGAACAACAATACAACAGTTTTGCTCAGCTAATGGGGTAAACAGTGGTGATCATGAGTGAGCACATAAATGTTCATAAACCAAACAGAACATATTACCTTGGAAGGAGGTTCTCCTGCTAGAATGCATTTTTTTTTTATAACTCTCACATCATCTTGAGTCATCTTCTGCTGCAAAAAATAACTTAAAGAAATCACAGGAGCATGTGAGACAGGCCCGCTCACTACCAGAGTTGTTACTTCCCAAAATGGTGTCCATCTCAGGAAAACTATTCCAATAATTCCTTGTGTTTGTGATCTCTCATTATCTGCAAGGCTATTCATCACTGAATGTTATTTTTTCAGTAGTGGAAAGCCTGGGAGGCCTCCTCCTCTTTGTTGAGAAATGGAGAATGCTTTTGCTTCAAATTATTAAGCATGCAGATAAGCCTTGCCTTCTCTAGTAGAAAAACAGAGGCTGGCCAATGGTTTCTCAGAAACGGCATTAAAAAAGGGGGTGGCTGGGTGAGCAGTGTGAAAAGAGTCTGAGAATAATCCCAAGGAGAAGGAAAAAGTGAACCAGTTATAAGTCGTGGCTCACAGCACTCACTGTTACCAGCATTACCAGTGAACAGCTGATTCTTAGTCAGGTTTTTAACACTGTTAGGTTTTAAACAGTTAGGTTTTTTACACTTATTTAAAGTCGTCTTTTTTTTCTTGTTAACATGGCTGCAACATGTTTTTAAGACTTATGTTAGAAAAATACCCGATTCTTTGATTGAAAGACCCAAGAACAAACCAGAGATTTCTTCAATTTAAAGATGGAACATTTATTTAGAAGTCACAAGTAAAGCAAGCAGCGCTGGGTGCAGCGTGACGCAGCTCCCTCTGGAGCGTCGCCACACTGACCATGACTTCCGGGTGCGTGTTACAGTTATCTTCTCGGGTTGGCGGGTCGGACCAACCCCCTGTACAATAGGATGGGCTTGTACGTGACCGTCTGATTGGCCAGTTTAACTCTGACGTGAACAGGCCATCCGCTCTTCACGTTACTGAGCTCCTAAAATGTACTATCAAAAGCGTGTGTGAGAATGTTGTTTTGGGTGTGTAACTAGTGTGAAAGACCTGACTAAAAAGAGGGAGAGAGAGAGAGAGAGAGAGAGAGAGAGAGAGAGAGAGAGAGACTTTGACTTTTAAAAAATGGCTTTATTGCACATTTCAAAATTGCAGAAAGACCAATATCAGTTGTCCAAGTGTGTCACATCTCAAAAGTGCAAACATAACTCATCCCCCTGACCCACTGAACACAAAACATTCCCTACAGCCCATCTATTGATGAACGCCTCCAGATTGTCTACCATTTGATAGTAAGAGAACTCCACCCGGAGTCTGACTTTCAACAAGACCTTGAAAGCGGACACAGGATCCACATTGCCAGCATTGCTTGCCCGATTTTTCCTCGTCAGCCAGATGGCAAGCTTAGCAGTCCCAGACAGGAAGTTCATCAAAGTGTGGGCAGCCTTCCTTGCCACTTTATACTTCAGACCGTAAATGAACAGACCAAAAGAGAATCGGTCACCCAAAGCCCAAAACCACTCGCACAAAATCTCAAAAAGTCTAGATAAACGAAAACAGTGGACAAACAAATGGTCGAGGGTCTCAACTTGGGCACAAAACAAACACCCCCCCCCCCACAGTCGGATCAAGGTGTGCCCTGTATTTATTTGTGGCTATTGCGCCATGCACAATCCTCCACTGGAGATCTGCTGTGCGTTTCTCAATAGGTTGCTTGTACATGCACCGCCAGCTGCCCTTTGGGGAGACCCCTGGCCCCAAACAACCCGCCCACCTCGACTCTGTGACATCCTTCAGAGAGCGCAGATTCAGAACCTTCACACAGATGTGATACACCGCCCTTGTGCCGACAAACTGGAACTTGCCCAGGCGAGGAATCCTGAAGGTCGGTAGGTGATCCTCTCCTCCCTGCCACTCCCCCACATCTGGAGTTATGGAAAATGCAGGAAAGGTGGACGCAGTGTCGTCATCCCATTGACTGGAAAGAGTGCGGTTCGTCGCAAACGCTCGAAGCGGCTGCGGCAGGGCGGCGCACACGTCCTCCACCACCCTTTGCAGCAGTCTGACAGATGTAATTTTTGCACTCCGCCTCAGTGTATCCATCGATGTGGTTGACATCCTCATAAGATGACCCAGCTTGGTACAGCGTGCCTCCCGCAAACAACTCCGCAGACTGGCAGACTGCAGCACCTCTGCTGCAATGAATCAATTGAAAAACAGTGGTTCTTCGAACAGCCACATGCCCGGCGCCTCGTCACGAAAGCGGGCCACATTGAAGACTCGCCATGCATGCAAAACGGACGTGTAAAAAGCAGATAGTCCAGTAAGGTCCACCTCCCCAGATGTCACGAGGAAGAGCTGCTTATCATAGCCCAAGCGACCAACTCTCCTCAAAAGCAGCTTAGCAGTGTCCATCCAGCAGGGTCTGCATCCGTAAAGGAGCCGTTGTGCAGTTTGAAGCCTGAAGCTGGCGATCTTGGAATGTATGTCCACCAGGCCCTGTCCCTCCTCGGCCACAGGCAGGTAGAGAACTGGCGCGCGGACCCAGTGGCGACCAGACCAAAAGAAGTCCACGATTGTCTTCTAAATCTCCTCCACGAGGCTCCTTGCCGGTGTCAAAGCCACCAGCCTATGCCAGAGAGCCGAGGCAACCAGATTATTCACGACCAGAATCCTGCCCCTATATGACAGCTGTGGCAGCAACCATTTCCATTTAGAAATGCGAGCACACACCTTGTCCTTAACACCCTCCCAGTTCTTTCGTTCAAAAGCCTCCGTACCCAGAAAAACCCCCAACACTTTGAGACCGGCCGTCCCCCACTGAAGGCCGCCGGGCAGGCGAGGGACGGCTTGACGCGACCAGTGGCCCACCAATAGACCCTCACTCTTGGCCCAATTAACCCGTGCAGAAGATGCCCTTTCATAAACTGTCAAAGTGTCCACCAGACGCTGCACATCCCCGTAGGAGGTGATGAAAACGTCGACTTCATCCGCATAAGCAGACAAGACAATCGGGCGGCCACAGCTTGATGGCCCCGGCAGAACCAGACCACCCAGCCGAGCGCGCAACCTGCACAGCAAAGGCTCAATAGCCAAGCTGTATAGCTAACCCGAGAGTGGACACCCCTGGCGTATTCCTCGGTGTACAGGGATTGGCCGACTCAGTCCCGCCCCCACCTTCACCAAACACTCAGCTCCAGTGTATAGCAGATTGACCCACCTCAAAAACATATTTCCAAACCCAAACCCCCTCAGGGTAGAAAACAAATAGGAATGGTCAACCCTATCAAAGGCCTTTTCCTGGTCCAAAGACACAATTCCAAACTGTAAGTCATGACATTTACTGAGCTGGAGAACGTCACGTATGAGGAAAACATTGTCCATAATGTTCCGGTCAGGAATACAATATGTTTGATCCCTATCCACAAGCAAACCCAAGACAGTGTTCAGTCTGTTTGCCAGGGCCCTGGAAAGCACCTTGTAGTCCATGCAAAGAAGAGCCACAGGCCTCCAGTTTTTCAGCAGGGCCAAGTCCCCCTGCTTTGGCAACAGAGACAGCACTGCACGGCGGCATGAGACAGGTAACGTTCCTTCCCTGTAACAGGCCGTCAGAACGTTATAGAAGTCTGGTCCAACAACATTCCAAAAATGCTTAAAAAATTCTGAAGAAAGGCCATCAAGACCAGGCACGCGTCCCAGCGCCAGCTGATTCACAGCCACAGTCAACTCATCCAAAGTCAGGGCACAGTCCAGAGCGGCCCTGTCGTCCTGGCCGAGCACCGGAAGGGCCTCGAAGAGCTGATTTTGAGATTCTTTGCAACACGTTCCCGCAGCAAACAGGGCCCCGTAGTAATCCACTGCATGGCGGCGCATATCGAACGGGTCCGTAGACAGGCGACCATCTGGGAGTGTCAAGCAAGCCATCAGCTTCTTTGTCGCAGTAGACTTCTCCAAATTGAAGAAGAAGGACGTTGGTGCATCCATGTCCTGCAGGCGAGTGAAGCGCGACCTCACTAGCGCCCCCTCCACTCTGCCCTGCAAGAATGTGCGCAGGGCTGATCTCTTCTCCTGCAGCAAAGGACCAGCGGTAGAATCCCGACCCGTAACCAAGCTGGCCTCCAGCCTCTTTACAGCGTCCTCAAGTTCACTGACCTTGGCGTTGATGATGGCAGTTGAGTACGCAGCGTACCGTTGACAAAAAAGGCGAATTTGCACTTTGCCAACGTCCCACCACTGTTCGAGGGAACCAAAACGAGCTTTCGTGGTCCTCCAGTGTTCCCAGAAGCACACAAAATACTGACAAAAGGCATTGTCCTGTAGGAGCTTGTTATTGAAGTGCCAATATGACTTTGCCCGTTTCCCTGGTGAGTTCAGTAACACCGCAGTAGCCAGGTGATGATCCGTGAAACCGACGGGACTTATGTTACTGTGAAGGAGGCCGGGGCTACAGGTTCTAGAAACATTCCAAGCATCTAGAAGACTGCAGATGAGGTTCTGCATTAGTGCGATCTACAGTGAAGTCCAAGGTACAGTTGAAATCACCAGCCACAACAAGTTGGTCTTGGTGATAGCGCTGCAATTCAGTAGTCATTGTATTGAAAAAGGCAACCCTTTCCGTGCCGAGAGAGAGAGAGAGAGAGAGAGAGAGAGAGAGAGAGAGAGAGAGAGAGAGAGAGAGAGATTTTTGATTTTTAAAAGATCTTTCATAAACACACTTGTCCATCAGTCAATACAATTTCTATATCATGCTATGTTACACAGAAAATTAATCCCCCAAAAAACGCCCAAAAAAAAGCTGTCCATCATGAACTGAACAGAGGACATTCTCCAGGGACCAGAGGGTCCTGAAACCTTCCACATCCCCATTCCCCATAAAAAACTGAAAGTCCAGCCTGATTCTGGCTTTAAGTAGCCTCACAAATAAAATTTTGACATCATCATTCTCAACATTTTCAAGTTTTCTTCTCCGGCTTACATAGATAGCCAACTTTGCCTGTCCTAAAACAAAGTTCAGTAGTTGACACTTCTGCTTAAAACGACGATTGTACATAAAACCACAAATGAAAACCTGCTTAGAAAAAACTTCCTTAAAAATATGAAAAAGTTTTGTGAGAAGTTCAAAGAGGCCACTCAGGCGCTGACATTCAATAAAACAATGAAAAACTGTCTCCCTAGAGGAACAAAAAACACACTGATCACTGACACTGCTGTTAATCACAGAAACAAAAGCATTGACAGCTATAATACCATGCAGGACCCTCCACTGTAAGTCTCCATGTCTCTTAGGGAGAGGGGCTTTGTAAAGAGCCCTCCAGGCAGGCCGATGCCCTTTTCCTAGTTTAAAATAGGCTCTCCAAGGAGTGTCCACACAGGTGTTCAATCGGTCCTTGTTGAGTGCCATCACCACCAGTCTGTAGAGTGCCTTACCACTGGCTCCTCCAAAGTCCACACCAGTGGGAGCACAGAATGCCAGTAAGGAGCAAGGAGCGACGTCAAAGTCCATATAGAGCGTGAGAGAGGGAAAGGGGTCAGTGCTTTCTGGCTGCAGCGTGCCATTGCTAAAGTCCAAGAGTAGGGAGTGCTCAAGTCCATGAAGCTCCTGTTTCCAGTGTGCAAGAAGACCATCGATGAAACGAATCGACCTGACACCAAGATGAGCTGCTAAAGCTGAGGCGTTGTTGAGGCCAGGACCAGCCAGTTCCACCACTTGCTTCAGAGTGAGAATGTTCCTGGAACACAGCCTATCAAGGAAGGTCCTTCCAACTCCCGGCAGGACACCAAGGCGACCACCAAAAACCAGCGGCTCCCTCAACAACCAGTAGAGGGAATCGCATGGCCCTCTTTGTTTTTTAAAAAGAGTCCACACTGAAAAGAGACTGCGGTAAAAACTGGGTAAAGACAGTGCATTAGATCACTCCTTGCCCCCCCTCCTCTTTGGGAAGAAATAACAGGGCTTGAGGAACCCAGTGGAGTCCACCCCCCCAAAAAAAGTCCACCAAAACAGACTGAATTTTGGACAACAAACCAGCAGGGGTGTCCATGCACATGAGGCGGTGCCACAGGGATGAGGAAACAAGATTATTTAAAATGAGCACTCTTCCTCTAAAAGATATTCTTGGCATTAGCCACTTCCACTTGTTTAGTCTCCCGTTAATTTTCTCTATGACCCCATCCCAATTTTTTTGCTCAAACTTCTGATTTCCAATAAAGACACCAAGATACTTAAAACCTCCTTTTTTCCAAATCAACCCACCCGGCAGCGTAAGCTGATTTTCTAGTTTCTCCCCCACCATCAGAGCCTCGCTTTTTCCCCAGTTTATCTTTGCAGAGGAAAGTTGGCCAAAAAGACTGACACTCCTAACCAGAACGTCAATGTCACTCTGCTTGTTTAGCAGAATGACTACATCATCTGCATAGGCCGACAGCTTGAACGTGGTGTCACAGCCAGGAAAAGTAACTCCTGATAGATCCCTTCTCAGGCAGTGAAGCAAAGGCTCTATGGCGAGGGAGTACAGCATCCCTGAGAGAGGGCAGCCCTGCCGAACCCCCCTCTGGACTTTTAAAGGGGCAGACAGGCCCCCATTTATCTTCAGCACACTCTCAATGTCACTGTACAAGACCCGTATCCTGGCTATGAAGCCTGGGCTGAACCCAAAAGCTGTTAAAACTGTCCATAAATATTGGTGTTCAACCCGATCAAACGCCTTTTCCTGGTCAATTGAAATCAAACCAGTTTCTACCGCCAATGAACCAGAGACCTCCAAAATATCCAGAATTAAAGTGACGTTGTCACTAATCAGCCTGCCAGGCACACAGTAAGTCTGGTCTACATGAATGAGCTCGCTCATCACCTTTCTCAGTCTTCGGGCCAGAGCTTTTGAGAGAATCTTGTAGTCTGTGCAGAGCAGAGAGACTGGCCTCCAGTTCTTTAGGCTCTGGAGGTCCCCCTTTTTCGGCAACAGTGTGATGATGGCCCTCCTGCAGGTCGTGGGTAGGGTCCCCCTTTCCAAGCTATCTTGGAGAACCTCCAGCAGGTCTGGACCAAGCAGGGGCCAGAATTCCTTAAAAAAGTCCACAGAGAGACCATCTATGCCTGGTGATTTTCCATTCTGGAGGCTCATTAGCGCCGTATGCAGCTCAGACAGAGACAGTGGAGCATCCAAGCCGGCAACAAGGTCCTCTGAGAGCACTGGAAGACCATCAAGGAAAACCTGGCCCAGTGCCGTGTCCTCCCTCCACTCTGCTCTAAACAATTTACTGTAAAAGCTAGCAGCGTGTTTCCTGATCTCTGCTGCTGTGGAGATTGTTCTCCCGTCATCGCCCAACAAGGAGTGAATGAGCTTTCTCTGTCCATTTTTCCCCTCCAGTCCAAAAAAGTACTGGGAGGGCGAGTCCATCAGAGCTACATCCATGTAGCGTGAGCGGACCAGAGCACCCTGTGCGGTGACCCCTAGCAAGCTAGCCAAGGCTGACCTTTTTGACTTGAGAGCCTCTAAGTGCTCCTGTTTTCCTGTAGAACTGAGCAACTCCTCTAGTTCTACCACCTCAGTCTCCAGAACTTTCAAGGATTGGGTCAAGCTACGAGTGACATTTTGAGTGTACTGTTGGCAGAGTTGTTTTATCTGGGCCTTACCAAAATCCCACCACAATTGGAGAGAACTAAAAGAGGGTTTTTGTTCCCTGTGTGACTTCCAAACAGAAGCAGGGTGAGGCTCCTGATGGTTCCTGTCTAGTCTGTGGTTTAATGTACAGTTAAAATCACCCCCCAGAAATAAAAAACTATTTGGATCACAGGACTTAACCGTATCCGAAAGCACGTCAAAGACCCTGATCCTCTCTGCTCTCTGTGTTGGCACATACACGTTTATAAAAACGAAGTTCACGTTTTCAAACTGTACCTTTAATAAGAGGAAATGACCTCTCACCACCTCTTCTACCTCATAAGAGACAGGCACACAACCCCTAGAGAAAAGTACAGCCACCCCCCCACTGCTACTGGATTTGTGGCTAAAAAAAATGCAGCCATCCCACTCTTTTCTCCAATGGCTCTCAATGTCCACAGGGCTGTGAGTCTCCTGGACCATCAGCACGTCAAGTTTCTTTAAATTAAAAAGCTTGTATAAAGAGGCCCTTTTTACATCATCCCTGGCCCCATTAATATTAAGAGTGCCAATTCTAAGGTGGGGCATTAAAAAGGATAAAAATAGGGTACAGTAAAAAAACACACACATAGCATAAAAGGGAAGAAACAAACTAAGAGTCAACATGACTGTTAGTAATTTGTGATTTCAGTTTGACAACCAGTTTCTTTAAACGAAAAATTTCCTGATCAGTAAAAGTCTCATTCCCATCATTCAGTTTCATCAGCTTGCGAGCTGATGCCACAAATAACTCCAGATCTGGAAAGTAATTTTCCACTTTCACAGCTCTGCTCCCCTTGGTCACCTGGAGAAATTGCCTAATTTTGGAAAAACAATAGGAGCTTTGCTCCTCCTGCGTCTGCGTCTGCATCATTTCAGACTCAGCTCTGTCATATCCGGCTCTAGGGAGCCGGGCAATCAGAGCCAGGGGCAAGCCAGTGAGTCGTGATATTTTATTCAGGGTAAAGGGGAAGGGATGAGGAGAGCACAGATACTCATGCAGACGTACACTCACAGGTTGCACAGCGCAGAGGTAAGCAGCTCGTACCGGACGTGGGGGTAACAAGACGTACATACTCACAGCGGGATACAAACACAGGAATGCTGCAAGAGGAGTATAAGCTGACACCAGACGAAGGGGCTTCAGCTTAGCAATGTGTTTATGTCGCAGCCCCGAGTCATCGAGGCTGCTCCTATTTATCCTCATTGGCAGCGCCCCAGCTGATGAAGACTAATTGGCCCCAGCCGTCCATAATGCTGCCAGCTGGGGGCCAGCTGAGACGCTGCTCAATGGGAAGCAGGGATGAGGGAAAACATGGGCTGAGTGCCGAGACGGCATCTCAACCCATGGTGACAGAGCCCCTCCCTCAAGGTCGGGCTCCTGAACGACCAGGAACATCCCAGCCCCCCCCCCCCCCCACCTAGGGTGGGAGGAAGGGAGGCGGACCGGAGGGGAAGAAGCCAAGGGAAGGACAACACCAATGGGGCAATGTAGGGTAGCGGGAAAGAAAAACCCAAATACAGTACTGACAAAACAGAATAATTAACCCAGGTACAGATGGGGAGAAGAACTGGGTCAGCACGCCGGTTACATACTACCCAGAGAGTACCAACCATGCGTGACCCAGAGCAAGGAAAAAAGAACCACCAAAAAGGTACAGGGCAAAAAATGCTGAGTACGGTTAAATAAAGGGGAACCTATACACAGCGCTAATTTAAGTACATACACACAGTCACCAAGAAAAGTGAGGGTGACTGGAACAAATGACAATTATAGAGCATGGTGTTACGGAAAACAAGGCACATGACTCTATAATGAACCAACAGGACAAAAAAGAAATACTGAGTGCAGGCAAAGAAAAACACACACACGAATATATAAATACCCAGTCACCTAAAGAAATGAGTGACTGGAATAAATGGATAACTGCAGAGCATGGTGTTACGGAAAACAAACCATAACTCTACAATACAAAAAACGAGGCTAAAAACATGGCACAAAAAGTAAAATGCTGAGCATGAGCGATGGAAAACAGCACTATAAAAACGAATCCACCAACAGGACAAAACATTACACCCGAGTGACCTTAATAACAAAAGAAAAGGTGACACCCGAGGTGAATGGCAGGCAGAGTCCAAAAATGGCCGAGATGGCTCCGGAGATCTCCCCGCCCATTGTCCAGCTGGCGAATCAGGGAAAGAGAAGTGTTCGGACGGCGAACTCTGGACCCAGATCCCAGGAATCCAGTCCACCGGCAGCCGAACCAGGCTGCCCAGAGGGAAACAGACCAGTGGGGGGAACCAGATCACCGAACCGAAAGTTCTGTGGGTCGGGTCGTCGACCCGCATCACTCAACCACCAGGACCGTTGAGACGGGCGAAGGATCAGAGCGGATCCCGGTGGAAGAGGCTCAGGGGAGAGCCGATGACGAGGGCGGCGGGCGTCAGGCCGCAGGAAAACGGCCACCTCCTCACCGGACCTGGACAATACTGGGGCAGCACCCACGTCGGACCCCGATCGGGCCTCAGGCGAACCCACGTTGGACCCCGACTGGGTCTCGGGCGAACCCACGTTGAATACTGCACCAGAACCGACCTCCAACGTTGAACCCGGACCCTCCAGCACCACGAGGAACAGCAACTCCTTGCCGGTGACCCTGGAAGAAGGCTCAGAAGAGAAAACAGAACCGGGATCAGGATCACCGGCAGCGCCAGAACCCGGCGAGACGAGCTCAGACGCAGCGGACGGCTGCACCCGGCTCGTCTCCCCTGGAGATAGGCTGAAGTGCTCGGGGATAAAAAGAGAGAAAAGAAAGGAGAGCACTCGCCTGATCTCGGGTTCTGACGCCGTCCAGGACTGCGAAGATCCAGGATCCGTCGTCAGGAGGTCGTTGTCAGGCTCCCATCTAGCCGCGTCGGGCCCCGCAGCCAGCACGATGGTCAGCGCAGCTTGAGATCCCTCCAGCTCAGGTGACCCCGCCGACGATCCACTCGGCGTGAAGCCAGAAGAATCTCGTCCCGCTGGACCGAACCGCTCCTCCGTGGAGACCCAGGGACGCTCAGTCGTCGGCGTAGACTCCACGCAGCAGTCAGTCCCCCTCCTCCGTCCGCAATGTAGCTGCGGAACCACAGGCCCTCTCCATATCCCACCACGTTGACCCGGAGCCGGGGACCGCTCGGCGGAGAGAGACACAGAGGATGCGGGATTAGGCATACAGGTTACAGCAGGTGGGGAGAGTTCAGGGAGCTGCGAACCCTGAACTTCTCCTCCAGGGATGTGACAGAGCAAATCATTAAGCAGGTGTGAAAAAACAATGACTTGCCTGCCCCCTGGAGGTTGAGTATCGCCTGCTGTAGTGGAATCTGCTTCTTCCTCTCCCCACCCGGCGATAACGGAGGACCCCCCGGGAATTCGTCTGAGGGTCGCTCGCGTTGTCTCCAGCAGAGAGCTCACCAGGCCGGGATTCCAGGCACACACAGCGGTCAGGAAGCGCGTCGAGGAGGAGGGGGAAACAGCCGGGGTGAGCCAGCCCGAATGTCCAGGAATGACAGCGGGGGAACGAGGCTCAGGGGACGAGGCTGTAGAATCTCCACACTGACGAGGCGAAGGGATGACAGCTGCGTGGGAGGAACGGTCCTGACGATGACCCAGAACTGGATCCGGACGAGGTTCGTGCAGAGGTGACTCGGCGATGTGATGACGACTACTCCCAGGGGACGAAGCGAGGGGGAAACCCAGGATTCGCCGCTCCAGATCGGAGATCGAGACGAGGAAGGCGTCGAGCACGGGAAAGCTTCGTAGCCCTGAAGTCCTCACCATCAATCTCACTGCCGCCGCCACATGCCTGAAGGTGGTGACAGGAAGCACAGTAGAGCTCGCGACAGCCACTCGACCCCGGACATAACTGCTGTCAGCTGCGGCTCCTAGAAGGGAATCCCGAGTGACGTGGCGCAGGTCGGGGGAAGTCCTCTGGTTGGCGCGAACTCCCGGACTGGAATAGCGGCAGGAACGGGACTCCGAAGCGGGGAAAGACGTCGCCCACTTCGACTCCCTGCCGGGATTTCCATCCACCCCGTGGAGCTTCTCTCGCTGTGTACCTGCAGCGTCTATCCTGGCACTGTCCTCCAGATGGTACAGAGAGTGAGGGTGACAGTCCAGGAGTTCCTCAGCACGGCCTGGATGCCAGCGTCTCGCGTTGGAGGCGTCGTGCAGGGTGAAGAATGTCCCGTCGACAGCCTCCGAGATGGACCTCAGCTCGTCGCCCTGGCGCCGGAAGTGACTCCTGGGAAACTGCATGCTAGCAGCGCTGACACCCGGACAGAAAGGTACATTTCCACAGCGACTCACGGCCGCCGGCAACTCTTCTGGCTGCGACATACTGTCATATCCGGCTCTAGGGAGCCGGGCAATCAGAGCCAGGGGCAAGCCAGTGAGTCGTGATATTTTATTCAGGGTAAAGGGGAAGGGATGAGGAGAGCACAGATACTCATGCAGACGTACACTCACAGGTTGCACAGCGCAGAGGTAAGCAGCTCGTACCGGACGTGGGGGTAACAAGACGTACATACTCACAGCGGGATACAAACACAGGAATGCTGCAAGAGGAGTATAAGCTGACACCAGACGAAGGGGCTTCAGCTTAGCAATGTGTTTATGTCGCAGCCCCGAGTCATCGAGGCTGCTCCTATTTATCCTCATTGGCAGCGCCCCAGCTGATGAAGACTAATTGGCCCCAGCCGTCCATAATGCTGCCAGCTGGGGGCCAGCTGAGACGCTGCTCAATGGGAAGCAGGGATGAGGGAAAACATGGGCTGAGTGCCGAGACGGCATCTCAACCCATGGTGACAAGCTCCACTTTCGTCAGAGACGCTCTCATCTAGTAAATCTAACTTCCCAACCCTACTAGATTTAGCAGAGCTCTGTAAGTTTTCAGCACTTTTTCTTTTTTGTGCAGCTTTAAAAGGATCCGCTTCAGCAAAACTACATTCCTGCATTTCTTCATGAACTGCAACGTTTGTCATGCAGTGTTTGCTCTGTGTGTCCGCTACAGCCTCAAACCGCTCCTCCCCCGCCTGCAAAGTCTGTTCATTCACGTTCCTTCGTTTAACTGCACTTTTACTTACACCCTCCACCTGTTTACCCCGGGCGACAGGCTCGTCACAATGATCAGAGCTGCCGCCAGACAGAAATTCCCCACCATCACTGTTTGGGGGGGCAACTACCGCGCCCGCCGCGGCCACCCCAGCAGAGGCGGCCGCGGCCGCCCCAGCACAAGCGGACGCGGACGTGGACGCCCCCGCAGAAGTAGAAGCGGACGCGGATGCGGACGCGGATGCGGCCGCGGATGTGGCCGCAGTTGCGGCCGCGACCGCCCCAGCAGAAGCGGGCGCCGCAGCGGCATCCGCCGCACCACATGTAGCGCTACCCTCCGGACCACCAGAAACAGCGGCGTCACCTTTCTTACCGCCAGTGCTCTTTGTGTTCGCCTTTTCAGGACATGACCTAATAAGATGGCCTTCTGCGCCACACGCAAAACACTTCATGGTTTCAGATGTTGCAAACACCAAGTAGCTAAAGCCGTCAATCCTGAAATTAAAAGACGCATTCAGTTCAGCAGAGCTGTCTTTCAACACCATGAAACACTGCCTCCTATGACATACAACATGCTTCAGCAGGGGTGATTTACTACCCAGAGAGACCATTCTGATAGGGGACACAACCTGGCCAAAACGGGACAACTCTCTAATCAGCTGATCATTTTTAACGAAAGGAGGAGCGTTTGAGATGGTGATCCTCCTAGACGGGTTCGCCAGCGGTAAAACGGGAGTAAAAGTGTCACCTAGGACCACTCCCTGTGCCACCACCTGATCAGCTTTCTCAGTCGAATCCAGAAAGATCACAATTGCGCTGTTCATCCTCGATGCTGATTTTATGCTGCCATGCCCAACCACCTGTCCTACAGCGAGGCTGGCCTCCTCCACAGAACAGGGAACTTTCGGGAGGATTCTCACACCATGACGCCGGGTTAAGCGCTCAAACTCCACACCACCATCAATCACCGGCATGATGCCGGCCGGGAAAAACCGGCAGCAGAAGCTACCGTTCCCCAACACACTCACTCCAACACTCACACCCCAGCACACACACACTCAACCCACTATATTAAACACACACATCTCAAACACACAAGATAGAGAAAAAGTTAGAAAATACAAAGTTTAAAGTACTCACTCGACACCACTCCACACCCCTGCTCCCACAAACGCCCACGCATGCGCACGAGAGAGAGAGAGAGAGAGAGAGAGAGAGAGAGAGAGATTTGATTTGATTTTTAAAAGATCTTTAATAAACACACTTGTCCATCAGTCAATACAATTTCTATATCATGCTATGTTACACAGAAAATTAATCCCCCAAAAAACGCCCCCAAAAAAGCTGTCCATCATGAACTGAACAGAGGACATTCTCCAGGGACCAGAGGGTCCTGAAACCTTCCACATCCCCATTCCCCATAAAAAACTGAAAGTCCAGCCTGATTCTGGCTTTAAGTAGCCTCACAAATAAAATTTTGACATCAACATCATTCTCAACATTTTCAAGTTTTCTTCTCCGGCTTACATAGATAGCCAACTTTGCCTGCCCTAAAACAAAGTTCAGTAGTTGACACTTCTGCTTAAAACGACGATTGTACATAAAACCACAAATGAAAACCTGCTTAGAGAAAACTTCCTTAAAAATATGAAAAAGTTTTGTGAGAAGTTCAAAGAGGCCACTCAGGCGCTGACATTCAATAAAACAATGAAAAACAGTCTCCCTAGAGGAACAAAAAACACACTGATCACTGACACTGCTGTTAATCACAGAAACAAAAGCATTGACAGCTATAATACCATGCAGGACCCTTCACTGTAAGTCTCCATGCCTCTTAGGGAGAGGGGCTTTGTAAAGAGCCCTCCAGGCAGGCCGATGCCCTTTTCCTAGTTTAAAATAGGCTCTCCAAGGAGTGTCCACACAGGTGTTCAATCGGTCCTTGTTGAGTGCCATCACCACCAGTCTGTAGAGTGCCTTACCACTGGCTCCTCCAAAGTCCACACCAGTGGGAGCACAGAATGCCAGTAAGGAGCAAGGAGCGACGTCAAAGTCCATATAGAGCGTGAGAGAGGGAAAGGGGTCAGTGCTTTCTGGCTGCAGCGTGCCATTGCTAAAGTCCAAGAGTAGGGAGTGCTCAAGTCCATGAAGCTCCTGTTTCCAGTGTGCAAGAAGACCATCGATGAAACGATTCGACCTGACACCAAGATGAGCTGCTAAAGCTGAGGCGTTGTTGAGGCCAGGACCAGCCAGTTCCACCCCTTGCTTCAGAGTGAGAATGTTCCTGGAACACAGCCTATCAAGGAAGGTCCTTCCAACTCCCGGCAGGACACCAAGGCGACCACCAAAAACCAGCGGCTCCCTCAACAACCAGTAGAGGGAATCGCATGGCCCTCTTTGTTTTTTAAAAAGAGTCCACACTGAAAAGAGACTGCGGTAAAAACTGGGTAAAGACAGTGCATTAGAGTTCTTAAAATCCATTAAAAACACAGGGAGGTCTAGCCCAAGCCCAAGGACTCTCTGTAAAATAACACAGGCCAAAGGCCTCCATACCAGGTCCTGGGGGCCCGTCAGCAGTCTCTGTATGAAAGTCAGTCTAAAAGCAGCACCTCTACTAGCTAAATGAATCACTCCTTGCCCCCCCTCCTCTTTGGGAAGAAATAACAGGGCTTGAGGAACCCAGTGGAGTCCACCCCCCCAAAAAAAGTCCATCAAAACAGACTGAATTTTGGACAACAAACCAGCAGGGGGGTCCATGCACATGAGGCGGTGCCACAGGGATGAGGAAACAAGATTATTTAAAATGAGCACTCTTCCTCTAAAAGATATTCTTGGCATTAGCCACTTCCACTTGTTTAGTCTCCCGTTAATCTTCTCTATGACCCCATCCCAATTTTTTTGCTCAAACTTCTGATTTCCAATAAAGACACCAAGATACTTAAAACCTCCTTTTTTCCAAATCAACCCACCCGGCAGCGTAAGCTGATTTCTAGTTTCTTCCCCCACCATCAGAGCCCTTTCCAGTTTTCTCTATGACCCCATCCCAATTTTATTTGCTCAAACTGCTGATTTGCAATAAAGGACGCAAGATACTTAAAACCACCTTTTTTCCAAATCAACCCCACCCGGCAGCGTAAGCTGATTTTCTAGTTTCTCCCCCACCATCAGAGCCTCGCTTTTTCCCCAGTTTATCTTTGCAGAGGAAAGTTGGCCAAAAAGATTGACACTCCTAACCAGAACGTCAATGTCACTCTGCTTGTTTAGCAGAATGACTACATCATCTGCATAGGCCGACAGCTTGAACGTGGTGTCACAGCCAGGAAAAGTAACTCCTGATAGATCCCTTCTCAGGCAGTGAAGCAAAGGCTCTATGGCGAGGGAGTACAGCATCCCTGAGAGAGGGCAGCCCTGCCGAACCCCCCTCTGGACTTTTAAAGGGGCAGACAGGCCCCCATTTATCTTCAGCACACTCTCAATGTCACTGTACAAGACCCGTATCCTGGCTATGAAGCCTGGGCTGAACCCAAAAGCTGTTAAAACTGTCCATAAATATTGGTGTTCAACCCGATCAAACGCCTTTTCCTGGTCAATTGAAATCAAACCAGTTTCTACCGCCAATGAACCAGAGACCTCCAAAATATCCCGAATTAAAGTGACGTTGTCACTAATCAGCCTGCCAGGCACACAGTAAGTCTGGTCTACATGAATGAGCTCGCTCATCACCTTTCTCAGTCTTCGGGCCAGAGCTTTTGAGAGAATCTTGTAGTCTGTGCAGAGCAGAGAGACTGGCCTCCAGTTCTTTAGGCTCTGGAGGTCCCCCTTTTTCGGCAACAGTGTGATGATGGCCCTCCTGCAGGTCGTGGGTAGGGTCCCCCTTTCCAAGCTATCTTGGAGAACCTCCAGCAGGTCTGGACCAAGCAGGGGCCAGAATTCCTTAAAAAAGTCCACAGAGAGACCATCTATGCCTGGTGATTTTCCATTCTGGAGGCTCATTAGCGCCGTATGCAGCTCAGACAGAGACAGTGGAGCATCCAAGCCGGCAACAAGGTCCTCTGAGAGCACTGGAAGACCATCAAGGAAAACCTGGCCCAGTGCCGTGTCCTCCCTCCACTCTGCTCTAAACAATTCACTGTAAAAGCTAGCAGCGTGTTTCCTGATCTCTGCTGCTGTGGAGATTGTTCTCCCGTCATCGCCCAACAAGGAGTGAATGAGCTTTCTCTGTCCATTTTTCCCCTCCAGTCCAAAAAAGTACTGGGAGGGCGAGTCCATCAGAGCTACATCCATGTAGCGTGAGCGGACCAGAGCACCCTGTGCGGTGACCCCTAGCAAGCTAGCCAAGGCTGACCTTTTTGACTTGAGAGCCTCTAAGTGCTCCTGTTTTCCTGTAGAACTTGAGCAACTCCTCTAGTTCTACCACCTCAGTCTCCAGAACTTTCAAGGATTGGGTCAAGCTACGAGTGACATTTTGAGTGTACTGTTGGCAGAGTTGTTTTATCTGGGCCTTACCAAAATCCCACCACAATTGGAGAGAACTAAAAGAGGGTTTTTGTTCCCTGTGTGACTTCCAAACATCATGAAAAACCTCTTTAAAAAACACATCATTTAAAAGTGTATTGTTAAAATGCCAAAAAGCACTCTTACACTTTACATTTTCAATAAACACAGAACAAAACAGCAGGCAGTGATCAGTGAAACCAACAGGACAGATACAACTATTTTTAAAAACACTCATTTGATGTTTAAAACCATAAAAACGGTCTAACCTAGCCATAGATAAAAGGTTATCTTTGACATGGCTCCAGGTGTACTGCCTCTGGTCCCCATGATGTGATCTCCACACATCGGCCATTTCATGTGTTTTCACCAGTTCTCTCAGCCTATTGGCAGAAGCAGGGTGAGGCTCCTGATGGTTCCTGTCTAGTCTGTGGTTTAATGTACAGTTAAAATCACCCCCCAGAAATAAAAAACTATTTGGATCACAGGACTTAACCTTGTCCGAAAGCACGTCAAAGACCCTGATCCTCTCTGCTCTCTGTGTTGGCACATACACGTTTATAAAAACGAAGTTCACGTTTTCAAACTGTACCTTTAATAAGAGGAAATGACCTCTCACCACCTCTTCTACCTCATAAGAGACAGGCACACAACCCCTAGAGAAAAGTACAGCCACCCCTCCACTATTATTGGATTTGTGGCTAAAAAAAATGCAGCCATCCCACTCTTTTCTCCACTGGCACTCAATGTCTACAGTGCTGTGAGTCTCCTGGACCATCAGCACGTCAAGTGCCTTTAAATTAAAAAGCTTGTATAAAGAGGCCCTTTTTACATCATCCCTGGCCCCGTTTATATTAAGAGTGCCAATTCTAAGGTGGGGCATTAAAAAGGATAAAAATAAGGTACAGTAAAAAAACACACACATAGCATAAAAGGGAAGAAACAAACTAAGAGTCAACATGACTGTTAGTAATTTGTGATTTCAGTTTGACAACCAGTTTCTTTAAACGAAAAATTTCCTGATCAGTAAAAGTCTCATTCCCATCATTCAGTTTCATCAGCTTGCGAGCTGATGCCACAAATAACTCCAGATCTGGAAAGTAATTTTCCACTTTCACAGCTCTGCTCCCCTTGGTCACCTGGAGAAATTGCCTAATTTTGGTAAAACAATAGGAGCTTTGCTCCTCCTGCGTCTGCATTATTTCAGACTCAGCTCCACTTTCGTCAGAGACGCTCTCATCTAGTAAATCTAACTTCCCAACCCTACTAGATTTAGCAGAGCTCTGCAAGTTTTCAGCACTTTTTCTTTTTTGTGCAGCTTTAAAAGGATCCTCTTCAACAAAACTACATTCCTGCATTTCTTCATGAACTGCAACGTTTGTCATGCAGTGTTTGCTCTGTGTGTCCCCTACAGCCTCAAACCGCTCCTCCCCCGCCTGCAAAGTCTGTTCATTCACGTTCCTTCGTTTAACTGCACTTTTACTTACACCCTCCACCTGTTTACCCCGGGCGACAGGCTCGTCACAATGATCAGAGCTGCCGCCAGACAGAAATTCCCCACCATCACTGTTTGGGGGGGCAACTACCGCGCCCGCCGCGGCCACCCCAGCAGAGGCGGCCGCAGCCGCCCCAGCCCAAGCGGACGCGGACGCCCCCGCAGAAGTAGAAGCGGACGCGGCCGCGGTCGCGGTCGCGGTCGCGGCCGCGACCGCCCCAGCAGAAGCGGGCGCCGCAGCGGCATCCGCCGCACCACATGTAACACTACCCTCCGGACCACCAGAAACAGCGGCGTCACCTTTCTTACCGCCAGTGCTCTTTGTGTTCGCCTTTTCAGGGCATGACCTAATAAGATGGCCTTCTGCGCCACACGCAAAACACTTCATGGTTTCAGATGTTGCAAACACCAAGTAGCTAAAGCCGTCAATCCTGAAATTAAAAGACGCGTTCAGTTCAGCAGAGCTGTCTTTCAACACCATGAAACACTGCCTCCTGTGACATACAACATGCTTCAGCAGGGGTGATTTACTACCCAGAGAGACCATTCTGATAGGGGACACAACCTGGCCAAAACGGGACAACTCTCTAATCAGCTGATCATTTTTAACGAAAGGAGGAGCGTTTGAGATGGTGATCCTCCTAGACGGGTTCGCCAGCGGTAAAACGGGAGTAAAAGTGTCACCTATGACCACTCCCTGTGCCACCACCTGATCAGATTTTTCAGTCGAATCCAGAAAGATCACAATTGCGCTGTTCATCCTCGATGCTGATTTTATGCTGCCATGCCCAACCACCTGTCCTACAGCGAGGCTGGCCTCCTCCACAGAACAGGGAACTGTCGGGAGGATTCTCACACCATGACGCCGGGTTAAGCGCTCAAACTCCACACCACCATCAATCACCGGCATGATGCCGGCCGGGAAAAACCGGCAGCAGAAGCTACCGTTCCCCAACACACTCACTCCAACACTCACACCCCAGCACACACACACTCAACCCACTATATTAAACACACACACCTCAAACACACAAGATAGAGAAAAAGTTAGAAAATACAAAGTTTAAAGTACTCACTCGACACCACTCCACACCCCTGCTCCCACAAACGCCCACGCATGCGCACGAGAGAGAGAGAGAGAGAGAGAGAGAGAGAGAGAGAGAGAGAGAGAGAGAGAGAGAGAGAGAGAGAAACTTTGACTTTTAAAAAAGGCTTTATTGTACATTTCAAAAATGCAAAAAGACCAATATCACTGGCCCAAGTGTGTCACATCTCAAAAGTGCAAACATAACTCATCCCCCTGACCCACAGAACACAAAACGTTCCCTACAGTCCATCTATTGATGAATGCCTCCAAATTGTCCACCATTTGATAGTAAGAGAACTCCACCTGCAGTCTGACTTTCAACAAGACCTTGAAAGCAGACACAGGATCCACATTGCCAGCATTGCTAGCCCGATTTTAACTCGTCAGCCAGATGGCAAGTTTAGCAGTACCAGATAGGAAGTTCATCAAAGTGTGGGCAGCCTTCCTTGCCACTTTATACTTTGGACCGTAAATGAACAGACCAAAAGAGAAACATTCACCCAAAGCCTGAAACCACTCGCGCAAAATCTCAAAAAGTCCAGATAAACGAAAACATTAGACAAACAAATGCTCCAGGGTCTCAACTTGGGAACAAAACAAACATCCCCCCCCCCACAGTCGGATCGAGGCGTGCTCTGTATTTATTCGTAGCTATTGCCCCATGCACAATCCTCCACTGGAGATCTGCTGTCCGTTTCTCAATAGGTAGCTTGTACATGCACCGCCAGCTGTCTTTTGGGGAGACCTCTGGCCCCAAAAAACCCACCCACCTCTACTCTGTGACATCCATCAGAGAGCGCAGATTCAGAACCTTCACACAGATGTGATACACCACCCTTGTCCCGACAAACTGGAACTTGCCCAGGCGAGGAATTCTGAAGGTCAGCAGGTGATCCTCTCCTCCCTGCCACTTCCCCACAGCTGGAGTTATGGAAATTTCAGGAAAGGTGGACACAGTGTCGTCATCCCATTGATTGGAAAGAGTGCGGTTTGTCGCAAACGCTCGAAGCGGTTGTGGCAGGGCGGCGCACACGTCCCCCACCACCCTTTGCAGCAGTCTGACAGATGTAATGTTGGCACTCCGCCTCAGCGTATCCACCGATGTGGTCAACATCTTCATAAGATGACCAAGCTTGGTACAGCGTGCCTCCCGCAAACAAGTCCGCAGACTGGCAGACTGCAGCACCTCAGCGTCGATAAATTGATTGAAAAACAGTGGTTCCTCGAACAGCCACATGCCCGGTGTCTCGTCATGGAAGCGGGCCAGGGTGAAGACTCGCCATGCATGCAAGACGGACGTGTAAAAAGCAGATAGTCCAGTAAGGTCCACCTCCCCAGATGTCACGAGCAAGAGCTGCTTATCATAGCCCAAGCGACCAACTCTCCTCAGGAGCAGTTTAGCAGTGTCCATCCAGCAGGGTCCGCATCTGTAAAGGAGGCGTTGTGCAGTTCGAAGCCTGAAGCAGGCGATCTTGGAATGTATGTCCACCAGGCCCTGTCTCCCCTCGGCCACAGGCAGGTAGAGAACAGGCGCACGGACCCAGTGGCGACCAGACCAAAAGAAGTCCAGGATGATCTTCTGAATCTCCTCCACAAGGCTCCTGGGTGGTGTCAAAGCCACAAGCCTATGCCAAAGAGCCGAGGCGACCAGATTATTTGCGACCAGAACCCTGCCCTTATATGACAGCTGTGGTAGCAACCATTTCCATTTAGAAAAGCGAGCACACACCTTGTCCTTAACACCCTCCCAGTTCTTTCGTTCAAAAGCCTCCGAACCCAGAAAAAACCCCAACACTTTGAGACCGGCCGTCCCCCACTGAAGACCGCCGGGTAGGCGAGGGACGCCTTGACGCGACCAGTGGCCCACCAATAGACCCTCACTCTTGGCCCAATTCACCCGTGCAGAAGATGCCCTTTCATAAACTGACAAAGTGTCCACCAGACGCTGCACATCCCCGTGGGAGGTGATGAAAACGTTAACGTCATCCACATAAGCAGACAAGACAATCGGGCGGCAACAGCTTGATGGCCCCGGCAGAACCAGACCACCCAGCCGAGTGCGCAACCTGCACAGCAAAGGCTCAATAGCCAAGCTGTACAGCTGACCCGAGAGTGGACACCCCTGGCGTATTCCTCGGTGTACAGGGATTGGCCGACTCAGGCCTGCCCCCATCTTTACCAAACACTCAGCTCCAGTATATAGTAGACTGACCCACCTCAAAAACACATTGCCAAAACCAAACCCCCTCAGGGTGGAAAACAAATAGGAATGGTCAACCCTATCAAAAGCCTTTTCTTGGTCCAAAGACACAATCCCGAACTGTAAGTCATAACATTTACTGAGCTGGAGAACGTCACGTATGAGGAAAACATTGTCCATAATGTTTCGGTCAGGAATACAATATGTTTGATCCTTATCTATGATCAAACCCAAGACAGTGTTCAGTCTGTTTGCCAGGGCTTTAGAAAGCACCTTATAGTCCGTGCAAAGAAGAGCCACGGGCCTCCAGTTTTTCATCAGGGCCAAGTCCCCCTGCTTAGGCAACAGAGACAGCACTGCACGGCGGCAGGAGACAGGTAATGTTCAATTTAACAGGCAGTCAGAACGTCATAGAAGTCTGATCCAATAATATTCCAAAAATGCTTAAAAAATTCTGAAGAAAGGCCATCAAGTCCAGGTGCACGTCCCAGAGCCGTCTGATTTACAGCCACAGTTAACTCATCCAAAGTCAGGGCACAGTCCAGAGCAGCCCTGTCCTCTGGGCCGAGCACTGGAAGGGCTTTGAAGAGCTGAATTTGAGATTCTTTGCAACATGGTCCTGCAGCAAACAGGGCCCCGTAGTAATCCACTGCATGGCGCCGCATCTCGGATTGGTTCGTAGTCAGCCGACCATCTGGGAGTGTCAAGCAAGCCATCAACTTCTTTTTCGCAGTAGACTTCTCCAAATTGAAGAAGAAGGACGTTGGTGCATCCATGTCCTGCAGGCGAGTGAAGCGTGACCTCACTAGCGCCCCCTCCACTCTTTCCTGCGTGAATGTGCGCAGGGCCGATCTCTTCTCCTGCAGCAAAGGACCAGCGGTAGAATCCTGACCCGTAACCAAGCTGGCCTCCAGCCTCTTGACAGCGTCCTCCGCTGAAGGAGGAGGACGGAAATAGGGAACTCCATGGTCTTTTGGACTTTTTTTTTGTTTTTCCATCACTGCCCGCATAATAAACTTTTGTTTTTTGGGGAGGAGGATGGCGACCTTGGAAATGCCACCTCCATCTATCCGCCAGGGGCTGCGGATCGTTCCCCCAGATGCCACTGTTACTGTGAAGGGGGTCCTTATGGCTGTGGGTGCCCAGGTGGGCCCTGATGCGATCCGCTATGTGTCCAGGATGAATAGAGCTGTAGTTGTGTTTCTGGCTACTGAGGAGAATGTCCACGCTCTGGTTGTGAGCGGTATTGTAATCGGGGACATGTCTGTACAGGTGTCTCCCTTATCAGTTCCATCAACGCTTATCACCGTCTCGGGTGTTCCACCTTTCATTACTGACGAGCAGTTGGCGACGGAGCTCCGCAGATTCGGGAAGTTTGCGGGCCCATTTAGACACGTGAGTTTGGGAATCAGGGAAGCCGAGTTTAAACATGTGAAATCACTCAGGCGACAGGTGTTCATGTTTCTAGACTCGCCCACACAAACTCTGGAAGTGTCCTTCCGGGTCAAACATGGGGACGGCTACTATATGGTGTATGCGAGCTTGGGACAGATGAAGTGTTTTGAATGTGGCGACGTGGGCCATAAACGTTTCGCCTGCTTGCACAGGCGCCCGGCGGGGGGCTCTGGCGGAGCCGCGGCTGAGGCTGCCGGTGCGGCTTCCGCTCACGACACTGCTGCGGATGGTGTTGCGGGGGCTTCCACCACGGCGGAGCCTGGCAGGGACGCACAGCCTGCCAGCTAGGCCTCTGCACCCGCCGCTGCTGCGGACGACGTTGCGGGGCCTTCCGCTGCTCCTGCTCCAGAGCCTGCCGCTGTGTCTGTGGACAGTCTGCCTGTGGCGCCCGCAGCGCGGCCTGCAGCTGGGGGCGTGACTGGTGATGGGGCCCAAGCAGTCAATGACGTTGACTCAGCATCGCGTTGTGTGACATCAGCGGCTGTGCTTCCGCAGCCTGCTGCCACTTCAGAGCAGCAGGCGGAACAGCGCCGGTCGCCTGATATAGGCGCCTCCCCGGAACACGTGGCTGATGAAGGATCAGCTGCACCAGCTGATGTGCCAGCTGGATCTAACAGTCAGCAGAGTTGTGCTGACGAGGGAATGGAGTGTGAATCTGACGCTGTGTCTGCTAAAAATGAGTCTATTGGGGCAACTGGCAATGTCAATGTGGATTTGTATTCACTAGAAGAAATAAATGCTTTCCTGGATGGAACCTATAATAATAGGGCCGTTAACGTCGCTGATTACTTCAGTGACACTGACAAATTCATTCGGTCTGTTAATGTACTGAAGAAGCAGGTTGGTGTTGACCTCCTGGATGAAAGAAAATGCTTCCGCCTGAAGAAGCACCTCACAGCCCTGCGTAAATCAGCAGGGGGACAAAAGGCCAAGCGTGCAAAGATGGAATGATTTCCATGGCAACAGCACTGAGCTCCTCACATTGATCGCCTAATGCAGAAAATAAAATTAGGGTCCTTAAACATCAATGGTGGGAGGGGTAATCGTAAGAGGGGATTCATTAGTGACCTGTTCAGACGGAAAGGTCTCAACATTTTGTTTTTGCAGGAAACTCATACCACTTCGGCAGATGAAGTCGACTGGGGCTTGTGGTGGAAAGGCCCTTTTTCACTCAGTCACGGCACCAATCTTAGTGCAGGAGTGGCCATTTTGTTTGGGGAATCAGCAAATGCACAAGTTTTATCGGTGGTGGAGATAGTGAGGGGCAGGCTGCTTCTTGTTAGGGCCGAAATAGGGGATTCCGTGTTTTGCCTGGTAAATGTTTACGCGCCAAACCACGGTGCTGAAAGGGTTGCCTTTTTCAATATACTGACTACTGAATTGCAGCGCTATCACCAAGAACAACTTGTTGTTGCTGGTGATTTCAACTGTACCTTGAACTTCACTGTAGATCACACTAATGCAGAACCTCATCTGCAGTCTTCTAGAATGTTGGAAAATTTCACTGTGCAGTTCGACTTAGTGGACACGTGGAGGTCTAAAAATGCAAATGCGAGACAGTATACCTGGGTCAGGGTCACTGACGGTGTTGGAGAGAGAGAGAGAGAGAGAGAGAGAGAGAGAGAGAGAGAGAGAGAGAGAGAGAAAGAGAGAGTGCTTTGCCTGATTCCAGTTTACCAGAGTTTAGCACCGCATATTTGTTCATAAGCATGCAAACAGAATATGTATGGAATCTATATAGAGCATAATGGGAGATTACCTACAGAATTATTATTTTGGCACTAACTTTCCATTAACCCTTTCACTCCCCCCTTTGACATGATTTTATCATGTCAACCATGCATGGTGTGAGAGACGCTAGCGATTAACAGATGGTGAATAAGGCAGGTCCCTACATTGTGTGTCAACCCATTGCAGCATTGATTCTGCTACCCTTGCCTCCCCCCTTGTGGACACCCTAGCGTGACGCAGCAATGTCTAAGAGGACGTTGTCCAGATGAACTGTCAATCTACAACGCCCACGAAACCTTTGTCCACCAGTTGACCCTTGCCAGGGCTCGCATCATTCGGCTGCCGTTGTCCCGCGGTTGCGACAAGGGTTTGACCTTCCTCTGTGTCTGCTTCCCATATCCGCAGCTGTGGAGCACAGTCCCATCTTGTTGACACAGAAGCGAAACAACTGTGTGTCCCCGCTCTCATAGGCACACCTCGTCCCATGAGGTCTATAGGACAGTCTGGTGGGTGCAGCAGAGGATAGATAACATCCAGTCCAGCCAGTGAACAGTTCAGTGATGCTGCCCCAGGAATGTCACCCCCCCCCTGTCGCGGGACAGAGGTAGAGATGCTGGTGTTGCTAAGGCTCGAGCTCCTGGCTCCACCCCGGATGCTGGAGGTGCGGTGGATGCGCCTGGGTACCAGTCCATTCTTCTTCTAGGGACTGAAGTCGTACAGTCACTCGCCCTACAACCTTTTTCTACATCGCAGGCACACGTCCTGATGGTCTGGTGTCCTCCGGCATGCATCTTCCCTGTACCCTACACCTTTAATCGGATGCCGATACAAAGGGCTCAGCCGGGGCAGGACCAGTCGTGGCCTGAGGGGTTGCCATCACAATGTATGGAGCCTGTACCGTTTTATCCTTATTCTCTACATCTGTAGTTATCTATGTGCTGTTGTAAGTGATCTCCCAGTAGCCTTGAGTGTGTGAATGTTGACTATATGAAATCTGCAAGCGGTGGTTGTGTTGTGATGAGTGTGTTGCATGATAGAACCTATATGTTCAGCAGTGGGTAGGTAGTAGACAACATCGTTCAACGTTAGGAGACATCCTTATCCATGCTTGTTGTATTCAGGCATTCAGAGCTTCTAACCTTCACCCTTATCCAGACTACCTAACCATAATTAGCATGTTAGAAATAAACACACAAGAGTACTATAAGTCTCACACCCGTACCTATGTGTGGTGAGCTATGTATGATTTATGTATTATCAGTAGCACACTGTGTTTACAAATAATTTGTGATGGCAGAATGGTCCTCCTCGTCATCATCCTCCATCTTGGGGTCCTCAGCTCTTCCTCTCAACCCAGCAATTGGTCTAAGACTTGCTGATGTCTCCCACTGTGGAAAATTGCATTTGTTAACGCCCTTCTGGGCTTCTGAATATATGGCCTATAGTGTCGTACTCTGCTCCTTTTATTAGATCTACATCTGGCTATCATTTTACCATAACCAATTTGGAATTTGCTTCAAATTTTCCTCATCCCCTTGTTTGTTAATGTTAAGATTGGTCATATAGAAGATTTCTGGGCGTCAGTGTGTGCTGCCTTTTGTGCTGTGGTTACCCAGTTAAGAGACAATGCTTATGGTTTTATTTTGGGAGAATATTCTATGTTAAGGTCAGGTATTGGTTTTCCAGAGATGGCTCTATTCCACAGTAGAGGTGACAAAATGTCCAACATTTTCCAATCCATGTGTTTGGGTGTAACCAGCGGGATGTGTGGAACCCCCCATAGGTTGAAATGACTCTTATCCTCTTCAATTAGGACAATGGATGCTTCCACACATTTCTTTATCAGTCCAATTTTATGACCAATCTGGAGGATGGATTTGCATATAATGGTTGTTAATAATTTGGATCAGATCTGTTCAATCACCTATAGTACATGAGGTACAATGCTACTTTTACAGATCTTGATAGGTGTTCTACTGGTAGCTTGACATTTGCAGAATTTGATCGTTACTTTTCTGACCTTGAAAAGTCCTGTATGTCATTACCCGGAGTTCCTACTTTACATGCAATAATTTAACTTTTGCTAATTTTCTGTATATGTGTAGAAGTGAGTCCACTTACAGTGGGGTAAAAAAGTATTTAGTCAGACACCAATTGTGCAAGTTCTCCCACTTAAAAGATGACAGAGGTCTCCAATTTTCATCATAAGTATACCTCAACTATGAGAGACAAAATAAGAAAAAAAAAATCCAGAAAATCACATTGAAGGATTTTAATGAATTAACTGGTAAATTCCTCGGTAAAATAAGTATTTGGTCAATAACAAAAGTTCATCTCAATACTTTGTTATATACCCTTTGTTGGCAATGACAGAAGTCAAACGTTTTCTGTAAGTTTTCACAAGGTTTTCACACACTGTTGCTGGTATTTTGGCCCATTCCTCCATGCAGATCTCCTCTAGCGCAGTGATGTTTTGGGGCTGTCGCTGGGCAACACAGACTTTCAACTCCCTCCAAAGATTTTCTATGGGGTTGAGATCTGGAGACTGGCTAGGCCACTCCAGGACCTTGAAATGCTTCTTACGAAGCCACTCCTTCATTGCCCGGGTGGTGTGTTTGGGATCATTGTCATGCTGAAAGACCCAGCCACGTTTCATCTTCAATGCCCTTGCTGGTGGAAGGAGGTTTTCACTCAAAATTTCATGATACATGGCCCCATTCATTCTTTCCTTCACACGGATCAGTTGTCCTGGTCCCTTTGCAGAAAAACAGCCCCAAAGTATGATGTTTCCACTCCCATGCTTCACAGTAGGTATGGTGTTCTTTCTCCTCCAAACACGACAAGATAAGATAAGATAAGATAAGCCTTTATTAGTCCCACAACGGGGAAATTCCAGGATTGCAACAGCACAGGGATAGCAACACTCAGAGCAACAATCAGAAGGCAAGAAAAAAAACAAGCAAGCAAGAGCAGCTAATATACATATGTACATATTACTATAAAATATATATATACACACACACACACACAGACACACAGTGCAGAGCATTGTAGCTGGATGGAATAAATATATGAATATATGAACACACAGTGCAGAGCATTGTAGCTAGATGGAATAAATATGTAAATATATAAACACCCACAGTACGGAGCATTGCAGCTAGGTGGAATAAATATGCAAGTATATAAACACACACAGTGCGGAGCAATGTAGCTAGATCTAATAATATGTAGATATATAAAAACACAGTGCGGAGCATTGTAGCTAGATGGAATAAATATATAGATATATAAATATAAACACACCCAGTGCTGAGCATTGTAGCTAGATGGAAGTTGAGTTTGACAAGTTGAGTTTTTACCAAAAAGTTCTATTTTGGTTTCATCTGACCATATGACATTCTTCCAATCCTCTTCTGGATCATCCAAATGCTCTCTAGCAAACTTCAGACGGGCCTGGACATGTACTGGCTTAAGCAGGGGGACATGTCTGGCACTGCAGGATTTAAGTCCCTGGCGGCGTAGTGTGTTTCTGATGTAGCCTTTGTTACTTTGGTCCCAGCTCTCTGCAGGTCATTCACTAGGTCCCCTCATGTGGTTCTGGGATTTTTGCTCACCGTTCTCGTGATCATTTTGACCCCACGTGGTGAGATCTTGCGTGGAACCCCAGATTGAGGGAGATTATCAGTGGTCTTGTATGTCTTCCATTTTCTAATAATTGCTCCCACAGTTGATTTCTTCACAACAAGCTGCTTATCTATTGCAGATTCAGTCTTCCCAGCCTGATGCAGGTCTACAATTTTGTTTCTGGTGTCCTTTGACAGCTCTTTTGTCATGGTAGCCCTCGCGGGCTACCAATAAGATGCACACAAGTCCACCAGTGAGTTTCAGTGAGTTTTATTACGGTGATAAGGGTGTCTACACAAGCTGCTGAGCAGATGACAGAGTCCTTGCAGAACAGGAAGCATAGGCAATACAACACACTACGGGTCCAGGGCAGGAAACAGTCACACACAGACAAGCTAGGTAGTAATTGCACCTGGACTGCTAAAGCAGGGACTTACAGCACCAAAATACACCGACGGGAATAAGGCTATACAGCTCACTTACTAAGCCGGTGAAACGATGGTCAAGCCCTTAGGCAGCCGAGGTGAGGTTAGTCCAGGCATCCGTGACGATGGGTGAACAAGATAACGATCAGATAACGATCATATGCGATCAGATTAACGATCATGCGATCAGACACTGCTGCGTCGTAATGACGCTAGCACACAGCTTAAATAACCAGGGACAAATGACAGAATGACACACAGCTGACCGACCGTTGACAGGCGGAAACCCCTCCGAGCACTTTCACAATAAGAGCCCGGAGAGGCCAAAATACCGCCCGCAGCTGTCAAGGCCGGCAGCGAGACATAACTTTAACCCGAGCGCGATCAGAACCGACGCTCGGGTCATAACAGTACCCTCCCTCCACGGGTGGACTCGGGACGCCCCAAGGGACCACCCTGCCCCCCCGCCCCCCCAGGGTGGGAGGTAGGGGGACAGGTACGGAGGGAGAGAAACCAACCAACAAAAACAAGACAAGACCAAGACAAGAAATACATACAACACATGACTCAGGGAAAAAAAAAAAAAAAAAAACAAGACTAGGAAAAGAAAAACATGACTCTGGGGAAAAACAAAACTAAGACCAGACAAGAAAAACATACAGGAAATACATGACTCTAGGAAAAACAAGACTAAACAAGGCTATGACAAGACTAAGACTCAATACAGGAAATACATGACTCTAGGAAAAAAAAAAACAAGACTAAGACAAAAAACCATACAGGAAAATACATGACTCTGGGGAAAAAACAACAAGACTAAGGAAAAGAAAACACATGACAAAACAAGGCTAAGACAAGACTGAGACTCACAAGGGAAAAAAAAAAACAAGAGACAAAAAAATGCTCTAACAAGACTATGGCAAGGACTCACAAGGTAACAAGAAAAAACAAAAATTGCTCGGACTTAACCGTAATCAAGACTAAGACTTAGGCAACAACAAAAAACAAGAGGCAATCTAAAATTGCTCAGACCTGACTAGGACTATGACTTTGGACACAAGAAAAAAAAAACAAAACAAGAGGCAATCTAAAATTGCACAGACCTGACTAAGACTATGACAAAACAAAGAAACACGAGACAATTAAAAAAAAATTGCTCGAACTTGACCTGACTAAGACTATGACTTTGAAACAAGAGGCAATCTAAAATTGCACAGACCTGACTAAGACTATGACAAACAAGAGGCAATCTAAAATTGCTCAGAACAGACTAAGACTATGACCTTGAAAACAAGAGGCAATCTAAAATTGCTCGGACCAGACTAGGACTATGACTTGGAAAACAAGAAAAAATTACAAGATATACATGACAGGAATTGGCACCATATGGGCCCACAGAAAATCTCACAGTACATGAACGGTCAGGTGGCCTGCCCCAGTCCCATGCCCCCAGGAATACGTACTCTGGTGGCCGAACCAGGTCACCCCGTAACCCACACAGTATATTGGGTGGCCAACCCAAGATGCTGAATGCTCCAAGCAGTTCTTTGGGTGGCCGACCCGCATACCACAACCAGCAGGACCGTGGAGGGATTGCGTGCAGCCGCTCACCTGAAAACAAAACAGGAGAGCGCCGATCTGTCAAACAAAATCCACCAATGGCCCCCAGCTGGTGGCTCCTGAGAGGGGGACAACCAAAAACCCTGGGCCCCCTCGCATCCTGATTGGGTCGCAGCCGCACCTGCGCTGGACCCCCACTGGACCTCGTCGGACCCCGATTGGGTCAGGACGGACCCAGATTGGGTCTCCGCTGCACCCACGTTGGACCCCGACTGGGTCACCTCGGCCCATACGTCGGACCCCGACCGGGTCAGGACGGGTCCCGATTGGGTCACCGCTGCACCCACGTTGGACCCTGACTGGGTCACCTCGGCCCACACGTTGGACCCCGACCGGGTCTCCTCGGCCCACACGTTGGACCACGACTGATTCAGGACTGCTCCGGCGACGACCTCCATCTCTGAACCTGGAACCCCCGGTCCCGTGACCTTGACTGGCTTCGGACCGGCAACGCTGTGGAGGTGCTCAGAACACAAGGGAGAACCGGGATCAGTTCCACCGGCAGCGCCAGAGCCCAGCGAGACGAGCTCGGGTGCAGCGGCCGGCTGCCCCTCACTCGCCCCCCCCATGAGGCAGGCAAAAATGCTCTAACACACCATACAGGAAAACAAGAAAGAGCACTTGCCTGCACTCGGGCTCTGGAGCCGTCCAGGACTTCGCCGATCCAGGTTCAAGAAGATGCTCGTCGTCGGGCTCCCACTCGGCTGTGTCGGGTTCCACAACCGGCCTGATGGTCTCTGCAGCTGGATCCTCCTGTGCAGACGTCCATGCCAATAACCCGTATGGCGTGGAGGCAGAGGACCCTGGACCTGCTGACTCGGGCTGCATCCCTGAAGAACCTTGGGGACGCTCTCTCGTCGGCTCTGGCTCCTCACTGCAGTCCGTTCTCCTCCTCTGTCCAACACAAGGCTGCAAGACCGGGATGTCTCCCAGAGCTGCAGGCCTCCCCCTCGTTCGCCGGCGTGGGACTGACGCCGAGGACCGCTCCGCAGGAGGAGACACAGAGGCAGCAGGTTTAGTATAATTGGCTACAGCTGGGGAAAGAAACTCAGGGAGCTGCGTACCCTGAGCTTCACCCCCAGGAGTCAGACAAGACAGATCACTATTACTACAAGGAAAGTGAACTTGGACTTGCCTGACTCCCGGGGGGAGGATGTTATCGGCTGTAGCGAACGTTGCTCCTTCCCTTGCTCGCTGAATGCTGAAAAACCCAAGAACGGAGCCCACCGGCGCAGGACTCGGCTCACACTCAGCTCACACTCAGCAGCTGGCTGGTTGACGGGGTCATCCCGGTGGCCTGGAACTGGATCTGGAGCTGGAGCTTGCTGAAGATGCGCCCGGCCGTGACGCTGACGCCTTCGCCGGCCCCCAGATGGTGCGAACTCCCGAAAAGGATCCTGAGGCAAAAAACAGGTGTGCCTCTTCACCTGCTCCATGCTGCGTTCCTCCTCCATTATCAGGAACAGTTCGCGTTGGGCAGTGATGTCCTCCCTCCTAATGTCGACTTCCGGGTGGTTGGCGAAGCAGGGAGAGAGGTTACAGAGCACATCTTCGGCGGCGTCCAGGTACCAATGTATGCCGGGGGCGTAGTCCAACATGGAAGCGGAGATGAGTAACTCATCTACCGCTTCCAAGACACACGTCAGCACGTGACTCCTCGGTGACGGCATTCCTCGCATACAAAGGTCCCAGACAGGGAAAACAACGTCCAAAACTCAACTCACTGGTGAAAAAGCGTCTCAAAATGGCGTCACCGTAACGCTGTTTGGGCAGCAGTGTACTGTCATGGTAGCCCTCGCGGGCTACCAATAAGACGCACACAAGTCCACCAGTGAGTTTCAGTGAGTTTTATTACGGTGATAAGGGTGTCTACACAAGCTGCTGAGCAGATGACAGAGTCCTTGCAGAACAGGAAGCATAGGCAATACAACACACTATGGGTCCAGGGCAGGAAACAGTCACACACAGACAAGCTAGGTAGTAATTGCACCTGGACTGCTAAAGCAGGGACTTACAGCACCAAAATACACCGACGGGAATAAGGCTATACAGCTCACTTACTAAGCCGGTGAAACGACGGTCAAGCCCTTAGGCAGCCGAGGTGAGGTTAGTCCAGGCATCCGTGATGATGGGTGAACAAGATAACGATCAGATAACGATCATATGCGATCAGATTAACGATCATGCGATCAGACACTGCTGCGTCGTAATGACGCTAACACACAGCTTAAATAACCAGGGACTAATGACAGAATGACACACAGCTGACCGACCGTTGACAGGCGGAAACCCCTCCGAGCACTTTCACAATAAGAGCCCGGAGAGGCCAAAATACCGCCCACAGCTGTCAAGGCCGGCAGCGAGACATAACTTTAACCCGAGCGTGATCAGAACCGACGCTCGGGTCATAACATCTTTGGTCTTGGCCATAGTGGAGTTTGGAGTCTGACTGTTTGAGGTTGTGGACAGGTGTCTTTTATACTGATAACGAGTTCAAGCAGGTGCCATTAATACAGGTAACGAGTGGAGGACAGAGGAGCTTCTTAAAGAAGAAGTTACAGGTCTGTGAGAGCCAGAAATCTTGCTTGTTTGTAGGTGACCAAATACTTATTTTACTGAGGAATTTACCAATTAATTCATTAAAAATCCTTCAATGTGATTTTCTGGATTTTTTTTTTTCTCATTTTGTCTCTCATAGTTGAGGTATACCTATGATGAAAATTGGAGACCTCACTCATCTTTTAAGTGGAAGAACTTGCACAATTGGTGGCCGACTAAATACTTTTTTGCCCCACTGTATCTGTTCTAGTCTTTAAGTCCAGTTTTTCCGTGGTGGATGTGGGCGCCTCTCTCCTGCCAGCAGCAGCCATTGTGGGGCGCGCTCCTTCCTCCTCCTCCTTGCTGTCCTCTGTCTCCTCCTTTTGTCCTCCTTTTATAAGAGAAACAGATTCATAGGGAGCCTCAGGCTCCCCTGTGTCAGCCATTCCATAAATAAGTGTGCGTTTTTCCTTCAAATTTTATTTTCCCTTCTTATTTAGATTTCCAACCTTGAGTCAAGAAAATGGTAAAAATGGTAAATGTCACTTGCTTATATAGCGCTTTTTTTCATCTCTTGATGACCAAAGCGCTTTACAGATCCTGCTATCCACCCATTCACACACACATTCACACACTGATGGTGGCATGCTGCCTAACATGGCGCTTCCAGACCCACCAGGGGCAACTGGGGTGAAGTGTCTTGCCCAGGGACACAACGGCAGGATATCTGGGGAGAGCGGGATTCGAACTGCCAACCATGTGGTTATTGGACGAAAGGAACTGCTTCAAAGCCTTTATTTAATTTTGCTAATTAATACAAGATGGGATAATAAGATTAACTCTCCACCATGCCAACAGATATTATTTGTACTACTGTAATTGAATGTTGTGTGTATTTTTGTTTTTGTACTGCATACATCTTCATGTTGCTATTCATTTTTGCCACTCAGTGTTTGTCTACCAAGAGTTCTGTTCAATGACATCCTATGCATACCCTCTATTGGGGAGGAACATAACTGGGGTGTTAGACTGACTTTAAATGACTGTGTATATAGTAAGGCTATAATCTTTGCTGTGAATGTTTGCTCATTACTGAATGTTAATATTCACAACTAAAAGAAATGCTTTGTAAGAATGGACACCTAATGCCTCATTGCTGCTTTAAGTACTTGGAAACATTTAAGATGGCTGCCTGCGTTTGTGCCTTCTTCCTGACACTTTTAAGCAAAATTTAATTTATTTATTGTTGGTTTTCTGTTTGTTTGGTTTTTAAAGCTACAGCTGCAAATCTTACATGGATCTTTATTTTTCTTTGTAACACATTCTCTGCCTTCATTTCTTTTTCCATTTCTATCTCAACATCAAAAATATTTTCTACACTTGCTAAATCCACTGTTCTCTCTTCACCAACGTGCTTTTTCCATCAGAAACACTCACTTATTTTTTACTATCCACTATCCATCTGTGTACAAGACTTCACCTTTCCCTGGACTAGCTGATGAAGCTGCACATCTCACGTCTATAATCTCTTTCAGTTTTAAAAACTTCCTTTCATTCATCTGGTCTCGGTTCTCTTCAGCCTTCATCAACATTCTGTTACCACCTGCTTGTCTTCTTTATGATTCACTGTCCCATCGTTCATACTACTGCCTACTGTCCACAGCTAATGCTCCATACAAGATCCTACACATAAAGGTGATCGGTTTCATTCTGAAAAGTCAGCTTTATAATAAACCAGTGTGGCTCATTTCAAAATTCTGTCTCGTGAAAAAACTCATCATCTCTTGATCTTTACCCTGGCATCGGGTGCTTTCTCATTACTGACCTTTTGATTTGTTTTGGAATTAAATAATGCCTCTGGGTCTGAACATCTGCCTTTCGAGGAATGTATTAAAATAAGACGTCTGCTGATTACTCTGAAAACTAAAGTATAACAGAGTCATCTGTATCTTGGTGTGGTGGAGTCTTCTGTCTTTTTCTTCTGAACAGATAGCCTCCAGACGAGCTAACACCATGCCTACAAAACTATACCCTTTGGATAAGGCCGGTGCGCACACAGCTATATGTATGTATATGCTTCATTCTTGAGTCTACTCGGCCGAGTGTTTGCTGCTTTTACCTCAAATTATCTTCTTGTTTCTCTAGTCTACTCTAGTCATGTTTGTTTTAATTCATCTTCTTCTATAACACTTTTTACTCATCACTGGATGATCAAAAACATCACCCTTGTTACACTGCTATCCCCGTCCCCATACAAAGTGTAAGGAAATGTGTAAAGAATGTGACTTTTATGTAAACTTACAGCTTTTCTCTAAATTGTCATTTTTATCCTAGCAAATTTTGGATTTTTTCTTTGTAAATTCGCAAGTTTTTCAGAAATTTGTGACATTTTCTAATATTTGGCAAATTTCCTCAATTGTGCAATTTTCTCTGAACCTTGCAACCTTTTTGCACAGATTTTCAGTCTTTGTCTGAAGTTGTGATTGTAAATTAGCATTTTTATCATATTTTGCACCTCCATCTTACAAATTTGTACGTGATTGACATTTACATGTTCATACCTTATGTCGAGTTAAAAAATGCCTACTGCAAATCTCTTACTTTAACAATGTGATTAGATTTCAATAAATTTGTAAAGCATAAGCAATACTTTTCTTTAGCTTTTCTTGAGCTCTTGGCTGCACTGCCCTCACATGTTTGGTTAATTGGTTGTTCCAAATTGTCTCCAGACCTCTTTCTCCTATAGGCCCTTAGAATAGAGGGCTAGTATTAGTGGTGGTCTTTGAAACTAGAAAATGTGCTAATAAGTTTTGTTCATATCCATAAAGTTTTGGGAAATGTGCAAAAACTACAGATGGGAGGGTCTGGGAATCTCCAAATATGTACTGACCCTTGAGTATAAAGGAGCCCTACACCTGCATCTTGGCCAGCAGCTGGCTAGTTTTCTTGTAGCAAAAGGTCAGACTGCCTGATATTCTGTGGAAAAAATGACCTTTCAAGCCTCAAGGATTTTCCAGATTTTGGTCTTAATTGCTAGCCTTCTTTTTATTAGATGTTTCTTAGATGGAACATGGGGGGGTGGGGGGGCAATATAAGCTGCGGCTTCAGTCATCACCCTTTTCGGATAACTTATGTTGAATTGTACAATCAGAGGAGTTATTGTTTAATTTGACCTTGTTGGATTTTTCCTTGATATATTGTTCTGTTCCTTTCTTTTAATCTTTTAATCTAATCTATCTGGAAAATAAAGATTTGTTCATTTATACTCTCTTTATGTAGCTACTCAATAATTTGCATAAATAGTATCACCTTAGATGAGAAAGCACACTGACCTCTCAGCTGTAAGGCTGAGACCACTGTGATTAATTTTCTTAGTCTTACTGTTAGATTCACTCCCTGCTTGTTAAAGAGGATGCCAACTCATAAGATGCCTAACTTCAGACTTCAAGACAGTAAACCTTAAATGACTTAGTAACTTTTCTATCCCACTCTTTTAAATGACCTAGTAACTTCTCTATCAGTTCCTGTCCCACTCTCCCCCTTTTGAAACAGAACGACATTAATTTTAAAGCCGTTCTTTTTCGACATCCTGTAGGGGAGGATACACATTGTGTTGCTAATTGGGGGACCCCCCTGGGTGCCCTTGCATAGGAAGTATTAGTCCCATGAGGACCGCTGACTCTATTGTTAAAACTCTGACCTCCTGTGGCCCTGCAGCTGATACTGATAGGTCAAATTAGGTGGGGCATGGGTATGGCTTTTTGAAGATTGGTCATGTATTGGGTTTGCTCAGTATGTGGTCTTGGCACGTCTCTGTTATGGAAAGCAACAATACTGTACTTACATGTGCTCAATTGTTCCTCTGTGGTTCATCTTTCTTTTTGCTTTGCATTCCTTTACTGTTGCGGAGGGAGGAGGGGGTCGCTAGGCGGTAGTGGAGGAGGAGAGTGGACGCCTTCAGGGGGCCTGAAAACGGTCTCACAAGGTCACTGGGGGAGGGATGGCATCCTCAGCCACATAGCCACCACTTCCTTTCAGATTTAATAAGAGAAACAGACAAGCTGTTAAACAGCGTGTTTTTGTCCTTTTCCATTATATCGTGTTTATTGATTATTTTGTGTTTGTTCTCACCATTGCAGCATAAGTCTCTTATTCTTACGTTATGTTTTTTTCTTCTTCTTTCCTTCCTCCAATCATTTATCCATATTTTGTCTTGCGTCCTGCACAAAACTTTAACATTTCATCAGTTTTCAATTTTTTCAAAAATCAAATTTCCCTTTCAATTTTCTGCCCACTCTCAACTCCACAAGGTTCATCTCCACAACAAAAACTCATATTTATTTATTTTTATTCATCCATTTTAGTTTATTTTATGTATTTATTTATTTTGTATTTATAATTTAATTCATTTATATATTTACTTATCTGTTCCAATCTGCAATTTTCCGTTTTTCATTTAAATTATCTCACCTTTATATAGTGTCCACCTAGAATTTTTTTTTCTACTCTCTTATTGAGGAATAAATCTCCTTATCTACAGTTTTATTGTATAAGTAGGAATAGTTATTATTCTTACACTTCCCTCTGCCTAATTTAAAGTTGAGCCTTTTCTCTCCAAGCTGAGTGGGCATGCTTTGCCTCACTACAAACAAACCCACATAGGCGGGTGAGGGAGGACTTTATTTTGCCGTGCACAGACTTAAAGCTGTCCTTTCAGCCAGAGAGATAAGGTTCCAAATTTATTATTAAGATTTAAGTTCTTATTGGCAGTAATTTTGTGAAATAGTGCACTTTCTATATTTGGTCACACGATGGAGGCACTGTGCTGCAGCTTGAAGGTGGTTCAAGATGGCGTTCTCATGCATATGTGCAGTGAATGCAACAAGCGCAAGATGGTTCCTTAGCCTATTGTTCACAAACCACGTCTTTTTTTTTTTATTTAAAGAAATGTAGCGCTGCCTCCCTAACCCCAGCTGTACACATGCCAGAATAACCTTACAACTTTAATTTAGCGGTTCATTTTAATACTGTTACCTCAAATAATTCTCCTCTCAGTAACCTGTTTTACCAATCTCACCTCCACTCGGTGGGGGTGGGGGGGTGGGGGGCGCATTACCTTCCTTTGTTCTGGCCACGCAGTCCGGAGCGCGCCTTTAGTTAAATCATACTATGTGGAAAGTTTAATAGATATTTTCAACTCCTGGTATTTCTCAAACCACACTTTTATCCCTTAAAGACACAAAATTAACAAAGACATCCAGCACCAGGGAGACGAATACGGTTGATCGCTGATCACCGTTGTTCACCAAGTTTCTTATTTTGGCACAGACTGCAACCAAAATTACTGGCCCCAGGCTAATCCAGGTCCTTTAATTTGGGAGACAAACACGGTTGATTCCACTGCTCACTAAGTCTCTTATTCTGGCACAGACTGCAACCGAAATTACTGGCCCCCAGGCTAATCCGGGTCCTTTAATTTGGGAGACGAACACGGTTGAGTCCACTGTTCACTAAGTCTCTTATTCTGGCACAGACTGCAACCGAAATTACTGGCCCCAGGCTAATCTGGGTCCTTTAATTTGGGAGACGAACATGGTTGATTCTGCTGTTCACTAAGTCTCTTATTCTGGCACAGACTGCAACCGAAATTACTGGCCCCCAGGCTAATCCGGGTCCTTTAATTTGGGAGACGAACACGGTTGAGTCCGCTGTTCACTAAGTCTCGTAATTATTTCAGAACAGACTGCTCCGAAATACTTCACCTACGTGGCATCGTTCTTTAACGGCATCAGGTCGGTCATTTAACCCCCCCGGCAACAGGCTAACCCTGGATATCAATTTGGAAGACAGGCACGGCCGTTGCCTCCTATGTTTTATTAAGTTCTGGGTACAGACTGCATCCCAAAACCTCGCTGATCCGTTTAATCTTTTGTTAGACAGAGGACACTTTTGCTGAGGCCTCGGTAGGTTCCCCACGCACAAGCGGTGCCGTGACTAACTCTGATAAACAGAGGACACTTTCACTGGGGGTCTTCTTTCAGCCCCGAGTACAAGCGGTGCCGTGTGTCCAGCAGATTAACCGGTCGTGACCTCGCTCCACAGCAGCATCAGGTCAAACACTTTCAATGGCTCCCCCCGGCAACAGGTTACTAAAACCTGGCTTATAATTTGGGAGACGAACCTGGGTGATTATTAGTCACCCTGGCCTCCTAAGTCTCGGTATTTTGGTTCAGACTGACTCCAAAATGTTTTAAAATTTGACGGACCATACACCCGAGAATTGTATGTCCATGATCGTGACCGTTCTACCTTAGACTGAAAATAGAACATGTGCACCCTTTTAACTTTTCAAACTATTTGACTATTTGTTTAGACTTAACATGTGACTCCCAACCAAATGATAAAATTTGGAGATCGGATATACTCCTTAATCAGACAACTGTAAATTTAGAGTGGCCAAACTGCAGAAATTTTGTATACAAAAGGTTTTCTGCTTACCTTTCTTTTGTTCAGGCGCCGCCACGATCATCTGAAAAGGGTCCTTCCCATCTGGTGTGTTCATGCTCGCCTCGGAATAGTTCAATCAAGGTCACCGGCACCAATTTGTTAGAAAAATACCCGATTCTTTGATTGAAAGATCCAAGAACAAGCTGGAGATTTCTTCAATTTAAAGATGGAACATTTATTCAGAAGTCCCAAGTAATGCAAGCAGCACTGGGTGCAGCGTGACGCAGCTCCCTCTGGAGCGTCGCCACACTGACAACAACTTCCGGGTGCGTGTTACAGTCTCGGGTTGGGGGGTTGGACCAACCCGCTGTACAATAGGATGGGCTTGTACGCGACCGCCTGATTGGCCAGTTTAACTCTGACGTGAACAGGCCATTCGCTATTCACATTACCGATCTCCTAAAATGTGCTATCAAAAGTGTATGCGAGAATGTTGTTTTGGGTGTGTAACTAATGTGAAAGACCTGACTAAAAAGAGAGAGACAGAGAAGAGAGAGATAGAGAGAGAGAGAGAGAGAGAAAGAGAGAGAGCTCTATAGCTTTGCCTAATTCCAGTTTACCGGAGTTTAGCACCACATATTTGTTCATACGCATGCAAGCAGAATATGTATGGAATCTGTGTAGAGCATAATGGGAGATTGCCTACAGAATTATTATTTTGGCACTAACTTTCCATTAACCCTTTCACTTACAAGACAAATCAAGAGCAAAATCACTCTTATGTGTCATGCCTTTCTTTTTCTGCTGTGAAAAGTGCTGTGAAAGTTCAGTTAAGCACCATGCCCTTCTAGCAGGTGAGTTTAGAAAACTGTTCTAATGAGTCTACTAGAAGAGGGACCCAATCAGGACTAAGCACAGTGTATGGTCTCAAAGAAGATCTTTGGATCTAAGGATTCAGCCTAGCCTTCAATGCCAGTTAGCATTTTTGGACAGCTGCTTTGAAAACTTGACAGAAATTAAAGATGGGCTATACCATTAAACTGCTTTTAACAACTGATTCAGCTCCAACCATTATCCTGGGCCATCGTGCATACAAGTGGGCATGTCGTTGGTAAGTCTGCATTTTATCACAGAATTTATTCTGCTTGTGTAATGTAGCACTAGCTGCCATTAGCCTTTAATGTGCCTGACACTGCAGTCTACTAATGGCATGATTTTACATACAGTAAATGTCAAAGCCTTGTGTCAAATAGGTAATTTGCTGGAAAGAAAATGATCCACAAATATTCAGATAGGCCTGGATATACACTACCGTTCAAAAGTTTGGGGTCACCCAGACAATTATTTTGTGTTTTCCATGAAAAGTCACACTTATTTACCACCATGAGTTGTAAAATGAATAGAAAATATAGTCAAGACATTGACAAGGATAGAAATAATGATTTGTATTTGAAATAATAATTTTTTCCTTCAAACTTTGCTTTCGTCAAAGAATCCTCCATTTGCAGCAATTACAGCATTGCAGACCTAACATGATTGGACAAGGGTTTTCTAATCATCCATTAGCCTTCTGACGCAATGAGCAAACACATTGTACCATTAGAACACTGGAGTGATAGTTGCTGGAAATGGGCCTCTATACACCTATGTAGATATTGCACCAAAAACCAGACATTTGCAGCTAGAATAGTCATTTGCCACATTAGCAATGCATAGAGTGTATTTCTCATTAGTTTAAAGTTATCTTCATTGAAAAAAAGTGCTTTTCTTTCAAAAATAAGGAAATTTCTAAGTGACCCCAAACTTTTGAACGGTAGTGCATTTAGATGCTGCACCTTGTTGATCTGTTTGTTCAGACTTTTTTGGAGAGACGCTGCTGCATGTTAAAGACAGAAGAAAAGAGGTGTCATCAGACAGGGCCATCTGACAGTTTTACCCCGATGCAACATGGCAAACTAAAATACTAATGGAGTGTGTTGAGATTGTGTAGAGATGATTGTGGAAGGAATGAATGTGTAGTGTTGTTTGGTGGTTGCTGAGAAGACTGGTATTAAGTCTGCAGCTGCTCTGTCCCCCGCTGTGCTTGTCCACTCTCTGGCTGCAGGATGAAGCTGTCTTTCCTTTGTGTTCTGTGCTGCCCCGGTGCATTTGTGCTTGTATGTGATATACAGTCGATCTGGTCGTTCCTTTAAACAGTCATGGTGGTTTTAAATTTTGAAGTTTTAGGTATTATAGACATGCAAGCACTAGTGGAGACTCTCAGTCTGCTTTTGGGTGACTGTATGTAACTTGCATCACAGCAGAGGACAGCAATGGTGGCTGGTGTGTGGGCTGTGCATCTTTGCTGTGGTGCTTGTGTGCTTTGCAAGTGCCAAGTGGTTGTTTGAACCCACCACAGTCATGGCAGCAGTGTATTGTAATTTTTAAAACATTAGATCTTCAGTCCTATTGTTTTATGATCAAATTTGCCAGCTTGTAGACTTCTGTGTGCTGTGGTCTTCAAGGAGAGGCAGCACGTCAGTGTCCCTGTGGAAGGATATGGGTGGGCCTAATTAGAATATTCATAGATCCTGACATTTGAAGGAGGAAAAGGGAAAAGATTTTTGCAAGCAACTGTAAGACCATGAAAGTTTTTTTGTGGAAAAGTGGGATAGGATATCATTTTAGACAATGTAGATTTGTTTTTAGGATAATTTATATCCACTGCAGTGCGTCTTTAAATGCAAAAATGTAAAATGTGTTTTATAACCCCTTTAAGCACCAGTGAGCTTCAGCTGGATTAGTTTGAGCACAGATCTCTAAATCCAACTACACTCATAAATCAGTGCTTTTGTGATTGTGAATCACCATAAAAGAAGGTACTTGAGGTGCTGAATAGGCATTAGGTTGGTGAGATTTTTTTTCAAACTCAACCAAAAGCCAAGTATACTGAGACACACTAAGACTTTATTTTATAGCTAATGAGTAACTAAACACAAAATCATTGAGGTTTTATTCTTTTTCCATGCTCCTAAGTAATAAAAGAACTCCACTGCCTTTGATTGCATCATTAAAATTGAAGTCTATGGTTACAAAAACAAGTGAATTTTATTAAAAGTTGCTGCTTATTCAGCAAGTGTCCCCCCCCCTCTAATTAGGCCACATATTTCTCCCATTCATTTGGTAGTGCTTCTGGCCTATATTTGAAGAGCAGGTGGAAGCTGGTAAATTGGAGTCAAATCTTAGATCTTTGAACCGTTAGGAAATTGAAAATTGCTTGGCAAGCAGAAACAGGTGTAAACACATCCAACATACAGTATACAACAGGCTCACCTTGCTAACCTTTTTTCATACAGTTGGCTTTGGTTTAAACCAGTCCCTCATATTTATATTTATATTCAAATTCCCTCTGATTTTCCTCCCTAAATCTGCATCTGGTTTTAAAGAGATAAAATGATGTGATAATAAAGCAAAATTATACTTGCAGAATCACAGGAAAGGCATTCTGTGTTACAAAACCAAATCCAAACCTTGTTTTTCATTTAACGCTGCATGCTGCACTAAACAGCACCACAGTCTAATACAAGCTGTGCACAGTTCTGAAACAATGGCCCTAATTTATCACATGATAACAGTTAACACTGTAAGCACTGAAAGTGAGTTCATTTTGCTGAATGACATTTCCAAACTCTCCTTTAGAGAGCTCCAATTTTCACAGCGATAAGTAGACAACTATAACCCAACATGTGGGCCCAGCCTGCTTGAGCTGTAATGAGTTTAAGTCCCTTTCTGGCCGACTGTGCTGTCTCATTGTTTGATAGCAGTGTTATCCACACTCACTTACCCTTTCTCTTAGGCACTACAGGGCCTCTGGGACTCAGCTCCTTTTCTGTGTTTACCAATTCCCACAACCTAGCCAGGACTCTTGGGGCGTCTCTTGGAAATTACATTCCATAAGGTCCCTGAGATTGTTTGGCTGGATGGTAATAATTGCAGTGCAGGAAAAAAAAAACAACCTGAAGTACACCTTTTTTACCCGCACTACATTCAATCATGGAGAATGAATACTATATACTGTATGTGCAATGAAGTTGGTTTAAATATCAGATGCACAGATTTTATTCCATTCTTGTGTTTCTGAAAACAGCAGTAGATTGTAGCAGCATTCTTCTTCTTCTTCTTTTAGATTTGATTGGCAGTTGGCAACCAGTTTACAGGTGCATTACCGCCACTGACTTGATTATCATCACTCCACAACCCCGCACAAGGAGTTCCAAACAACTTCCCATTCGTGAAAAAACCATCCGTCCCCGGACCGCGCCCTCGGCAGCGTCGCCAACCCATACCTGTGGCTGTCTAGCAGTATTCTTATAAATTCTTATAAATACGCAAATGTCTAGTAGCATGACTACAGTACCCATAACAATATCCATGTTTACATGGACACAAGTAACCGGATTAAAAGCCTGATCGGAATGAAAATGCTTCATGTAAACACACCAACCTGAATATTCTGACCCGATCACACTCCATCTATCCATCCATCCATCCATCTTCTACCGCTTTTCCGGAGGTCCGGGTTGCGGAGGCAGCAGTTCAAGCAAAGAAGCCCAGACTTCCCTCTCCCCAGCCACCTGCTCCAGCTCTTCAGAGAGGATACCAAGGCGTTCCCAGACCAGCTGGGAGACATAGTCTCTCCACCGAGTCCTGGGTCTGCCCCAGGATCTTCTCCCAGTGGGATGTGCCCGAAACACCTCAAGTGGGAGGCGTCCAGGAGGCATCCTAATCAGATGCCCATACCTCCTCAACTGACTCCTTTTAATGTGGAGGAGCAGCGTTTCTACTCTGAGCCTCTCCCGGATGACTGAGCTCCTCACCCTATCTCTGAGGGTGAGTCCAGTAATCCTACGGAGAAAGCTCATTTCAGCTGCTTGTATCCGCAATCTTGTTCTTTTGGTCATTACCCAAAGCTCGTGACCATAGGTGAGAGTTGGAACGTAGATTGACTGGTAAATCGACAGCTTTGTCTTAGAACTCAGCTCCCTCTTCACCACAACAGACCGGTACAACGTCCGCATCACTGCAGATGCTGCTCCAATCCGTCTGTCAATCTCTCGCTCCATTTTCCCCTCACTCGTGAATAAGACCCCAAGATACTTAAACTCCTCCACTTGGGGCAGGAGCCTGTCCCCAACCCAGAGAGGACAATCCACCTTTTTTCGGCTGAGGACCTTGGACTTGGACTTGGAGGTGCTGATTCTCGTCCCAGCCGCTTCACACTCAGCGGGAAACCGTCCCAGCAAGAGCTGTAGGTCATTGCTGGATGAAGCCAACAGGACAACATCATCTGCAAACAGCAGAGATGAGATCCTGTGGTCACCAAGCATGACACCCTCCATTCCCTGGCTGCGCCTAGAAATCCTGTCCATAAAAATTATGAACAGGATCGGTGTCAAAGGGCAGCCCTGGCGGAGTCCAACTCTCACTGGGAATGAGTCCGACCGAGTGTTGGCAATACGAACCAAACTCTCACAATGGTCGTACAGAGACCGAATAGCTTGTAACAACAATCCCGATACCCCACACTCCCGAAGCACCCCCCACAAAAAACCACGAGGGACGCGGTCAAATTCCTTCTCCAAGTCCAAACTGGTTGGACAAACTCCCATGAACCCTCGAGAATTCTCGAGAGGGTAAAGAGCTGGTCCGATGTGCCACGGCCAGGACGAAAACCACATTGCTCCTCCTGAATCCGAGGTTCGACCAATGGCTGGACTCTCCTCTCCAGTACCTTGGCATAGACCTTCCCAGGGAGGCTGAGGAGTGTGATCCCTCTTAAGTTGGAGCACACCCTCCGGTCCCCTATTTTGAAATGAGGAACCACCACCCTGGTTTGCCATCCCGATCACGCTCCTTTGGATCAAAATTTCCTTCCAATTGAGACTGGTGGGTTATGCCAATTGTTAATCTGATTGGTGCGTATATAAACACTTATTCCAAAGTTTAGGTAGAAAATATGTTTACTGTGCATGTCCGTACATCAGCTACACGTCGACGTGATGTATTTCCACCTTTACAGCAGCTGGCGGAAGGCATGGTGGGAGTAAAACAGAACTGGTCTGTATCGTCCTACTGTCTCCCTCTGTTCGTCATATGCAGAAATATGTACTGCTGGACTTGCAGCTTCATTACGGAGACCAGCAGTAGCAAAAGTACAGTCTGAATAACACAATACAGGTCCATTTCAAAAAGAGAAAGACACGAAGCGAGGTTTGTTTACACTGGAAATTGCTTCTTCTTCTACTGTTTCTGGAATGTCGGATAATTGTGCGCATGCCAAAATGATTTAGTCCGTTCAAACGTGTGACACATGGAAATACATGTCCTAGTTGGATCAACTTTTTCAGGATCCATGTAAACAGTAAAGTTCTGATCTGAATTGTAATCAGATTAAAGAAATTTTGCACATGTAACTGTGGCTAATGACTAAATTTTACTCATAATAACTCTGATGATGCACTCAACGTCTCATGGATACACATTGCGTGTAAAGTTGTGGCAGTTGAGAGGCTGAGCTTTCAGTTATCAGGCTCTTCTCCTATGGAACCAGTTGCTATTTTGGATATGGGAGACAGACTTGATTTCTGTTTTTAAGAATAGGGGTAAAGCTTTCCTTTTTGACAAAGATTATAGTGAGGGTTGGGTCATGTGACCATGAACCTGTCATGACTCACTCTGAGCTGTCACCTGCCTCAGCTGCGCGCACACCTGCGGCCAATCACTCACGGGCTTTATAGCCCACTCTGCCTGGAGCCTCGGCACTGAGCCGTCTGTCATTCTACCCGACCTTCGTCTCCTGCACGTCTGTTCCCGCACAGATCATTGCTTTGTCTTGAAAGACCACCCTTCTACAAGTAAGCATCACGCTACTTACCTTTTCTCTCAGGCTCTCCCCTGTGCACAGGTGGATCCCTCTGGCGGCGGAACCAACTCTCTGCGGCGGCGGAACGTTCCTGTCGCCTCACCTAACCTCACCGCTCATCACCGGGAGTGACTTGCAGATGCTGTCTCCCTGGCTGGAGCCCTCGGGCCGAACCTGCGCTTGCATCAGTCCACCTGCAAGTAAGCCCCAGTCATTATTCAACTCACTGTGACTTGGCAGAAATTAACGTCTGTGCTTTGGCTCTGTTTTAGGGTTGCCAGGCTGTACGGCGCTCTGTCTCATCCCTGGCTGCAGCACATTCATCATCATAACATTCACACAACGCATACACGCACTCATACACCCTCTGTTGGTTACAATAAAGATTATTGAATTGCACTCGAGCCTGTGTGTGTGTTCCCTGGGTCCAGCAATATGTCAGTACGGCTCCGTCAGAGCGACCCAGGGAACAGCGGGCTTGCACACCAGCTTAACATCTTAGAGGCTCGAGTGGACCAATTAACTCACCAACAGCAGGTCCTATTAAATGAGTTAGTCCAGATCTGCACGGGCTGCACGGTGGTGCAGTGGTTAGCACTGCGGCAGCACAGTTTTACCCTCGGCCGGGGGCTCGCGGGGATCATGAGATCGTGGGTTCAATCCCTGCCCCCGGCCAACAGTGATCTGTGTGGAGTTTGCATGTTCTCCCCGTGTTGCGTGGGTTTACTCCGGGATTTCTCCGGTTTCCTCCCACATGCTAAAAACATGCAGGTTAGGGATACGGGGCGCTTGCGCACGCAGCGACCGGCAGCTGGTGGCTTGTCACCAGACTGCAAAACAAATCTACCTACAGGTACAAAATAAGTACAAAAAAAACAAAACATCAACAGCCGGTTGGATCGCCTGGAAGGACAGCGGGCTTTTCCTCCGGCTCCTAGCAGTAGGCCAGCTCCTGTTAGCTCCCCTCCTAGGCAGGCTAGCCCAGGCCCGCTAACCCGTCTCACTCCGGTCCCCACTCCCACGCGCTTCAGCGGGAAGCTCGGGGAGGCCCGGGGCTTTATCCTCCAATGTGAGACGGTGTTTCAGCGAGTTCTGGGGGATTTCCCCACTGATCACAGCCGCATAGGTTACGTGGCTAATCTGTTGGAGGGGCGAGCGCTAGCATAGGCATACGCCATTATGGCGAAACCTAGCTACGCCAATTTAACCTATGCCCAATTTGTGCACGATTTCCACAAGGGTTTTGACCATTCTGACCGTGATAGCGTGCTTACCACCCGGCTATTAAATCTTCGTCAGGGTGGCCGGTCAGTGGCTGACTACACTGTCGACTTCCGGGTGGTGGCAGCAGAAGTTGGGTGGGAGGATGCCTTGCTTTGCAGCATCTTCATTAGAAGTCTGTGTCCTAGTCTATGGGATGAGCTGGCCCGCTTAGATAAACCTGAGCATCTCACGGAGCTAATCTCCTTAACTATTAGTCTTGATAACAGGCTGAGAGAGCGAGCTGCCAAGCGGAGGTCTTCCAGCCGCTCGAGCAGACAGTTTCAGCGCTCTTCTCAGTCTTCACCTTTTGCGTTGCCCACGCTAGAGGCCCCAGACGATCCTGAGGCAATGATAGTGGGGCGGACCAAACTCCAGCTGGCCGAGAGACAGCGCCGCAGGGAGTTAGGTCTGTGTATGTATTGTGGGGATGATCAGCACAAGATCAAGTCCTGCCCTGTTTGGCCAAAAGAGGGGGTCCGCACGTTGCTGTAGGGGGACTCGCGGACTCATCTCGGCCTAATCCCCTATCAAAGTGTCTCCTTCCATTTAGGTTCTGTTACAAACGCACCAAAATTCTCACACACGCACTGGTGGACTTGGGGGCCGAGCAGAGCTTCATTTTGGGGAAACTGGCAGGAAACTGGCAACCCGACTGGGGCTCCCCTGCCATGCCCTTCCGACCCCCTGAACCTCGTCACTCTGTCAAAGGCTCCTCTGGAGACAGTGACACATCAGACAGCCCCAGTCTCAGCTATCATCTCAGGGAACCATCGAGAGGACCTCCGGCTGTTTGTGCTGTCCACCTTGGCAGCCCCCGTCATCCTGGGCTACCCCTGGCTCCGCCTCCACAACCCAACCTTTGACTGGCGTACTGGGAGCGTCCTCGCTTGGAGTCCCTTCTGCCTGAGCGCGTGTCTCCAGTCTGCAGTGTGTTCTCCCTCGGTCCCCCCTCTCCTCCCCCGCCCCCCTTCTTCCTCCTGACCTGTCCAGAGTGCCACTGGAGTTCCATGACCTTGGAGCAGTGTTCAGCAAGTCCCAGGTGCTGTCTCTTCCCCCCCACCGCCTGTACGACTGTGCCATTAATCTCCGGCCTGGCGCTCTGCTGCTGTCGAGCCGCCTCTACAGCCTATCGGCTCCGGAGCGGGAGGCAATGGACGCTTATATCAAGGAGTCGCTCAGCATCATTCGGCCTTCATCTTCGCCGGTGGGGGGCGGGCTTCTTCTTCGTTGGAAAGAAGGATGGTTCCCTTCGCCCTTGTATTGACTTCTGGGCGCTGAACGACATCACAATCAAGGGCAGGTACACTCTTCCGCTCATGGACTCTGCTTTTGACTCCCTCCAGGGGGCCTCCTGGTTCACGAAGCTGGACCTCCGCAGTGCCTACCACCTCGTGTGGATCCGAGAGGGCGACGAGTGGAAGACGGGTTTCCGGACCCCAAGCGGCCACTTTGAATATCTTGTCATGCCGTTTGGGCTGACCAACGCTCCGGCCGTCTTCCAGCGCTTGATTAATGATGTTCTCCGGGACTTCCTCGAGTCCTTTGTCTTTGTCTATCTGGACGACATTTTGATCTTCTCCCAGTCACGGAGCATCAAGCCCATGTGAGACAGGTCCTTCAATGGCTCCTGGAGAACAAATTATTCATTAAAGCAGAAGTGTGAGTTCTACACTGAGAAGACCTCCTTTCTAGGATTTATTATCTCACACAACCAGGTCATCCCGGACCCTGAGAAGGTTAAGACGGTGGTGGATTGGCCCCCCTCCCCATCGAGGGAGCAGCTGCAACAATTCCTGGGGTTTGCCAATTTTTACCGATGATTCGTCCCCAATTACAGCTTGATTGCCCTCCCCCTGACCCGTCTCACCTCCCTCAAGGTGATGTTCCGGTGGACAGAGGAGGCTGGGGCGGCTTTTGCGACCCTGAAGACCGAGTTCTCATCCTCCTGGGTCCTGACGCAGGTGGATCCCGCTTTCCAGTGTCTGGTCGAGGTGGATGCCTCCGACTTGGGGGTGGGGGCGGTCTTGTCACAGTGCTCTCCAGTGGACGGGGTGATCCGCCCCTGCGCTTTCTTCTCTCGGCGGCTGTCCCCCGCGGAGAGGAATTATGATGTCGGCGGCAGAGAACTCCTGGCGGTGAAGCTCGCGCTGGAGGAATGGTGGCACTGGCTGGAGGGGGCCACGCAACCCTTCGTGGTGTGGACTGACCACAAGAACATGGAGTACCTGAGAACGGCTAAATGCCTGAATGCCTGCCAGGCTCGCTGGTCCTTGTTCTTCGGGCACTTCAGGTTCACCATCACCTACTGCCCTGGGACGAAGTATGCCAAACCTGACGCCCTGTCCAGACAGTTTGCCTCGGATGTTTCTGAAGGGCATGAGCACACCATCCTCCCTGCTTGGTGCATCATGGATGCCCTCTCGTGGGCCATCAGGGACAAGGTCCTGAGGGCGCAGGAGGCTGAGCCGGATCCAGGCGGAGGGCCTGTAGGGAGACTTTTTGTTCCTTCTGCTGTCCGGGGTGACGTGATCCACTGGGGGCAATGGTGAGCCTGTCCTCTGGTCATCATCCTCAGAGCAACGGGCAGTGTGAGCGGGCCAATCAGGAGCTGGAGGCTGCTCTGTGCTGTGTCATCGCCTCCAGTCCCTCGTCTTGGAGCAGCCATCTGCCATGGATCGAATACACCCATAATTCGACCCTGTCCTCAGCGATTGGCATGTCACCTTTCAAGGCGTGGCTGGGTTATGATCCCCCGTTGTTTCCCGAGGAGGAGAGGGAAGTGGCCATGCCTTCCATCCATGCCCACCTGAGGCACTGTCGTCGGCTCTGGGCTGCTACGTGCTGGGCCCTTTTACGCACGGCAGAGCGCAACACGAGAACAGCGAACCGGCACAGAAGACCTGCTCCTCAGTATCAGGTGAGTCACCAGGTATGGTTGTCAACCCAGCACATTAATCTGAAGGCTGAGAGGAGGAAGCTGGCTCAGCGTTTTATTGGGCCCTTCCCGGTTGTCCGTGTGATAAATCCTGTGGCTGTGCGCCTGGCTCCCCCCCCCCTCCGTGTTTGTCCCATGTTCCATGTTTCGCAGGTCAAGCCCGTCGTCTCCAACCCTCTCTGCCCCCCTCCCAGGGCTCCACCCCCGCCAGTGTTGATCGACGACAACCCGGCATAAAGGTTCAACTCCATGTTGGACGTCCACCGCCGGGGTCGCAGCCTGCAGTACCTGGTGGACGGGAGGGGTATGGCCCTGAGTGGAGGTCCTGGGTGCGTTCATCATTCGTGCTGGACGAGCGTCTCATCAGGGACTTCCATCAGATGCACCCAGGTAGGCCAGCGCTGGGAGGCGCTGTTCGGGAGGGGTTACTCTCATGACTCACTCTGGGCCGTCACCTGCCTCAGCTGCGCGCACACCTGCGGCCAATCACTCACGGGCTTTATCACCTGCTCTGCCTGGAGTCTCGGCACGGAACCGTCTGTCATTCTACCCGACCTTCGTCTCCCGCACGTCTGTTCCCGCACAGATCATTGCTTTGTCTTGAAAGACCTCCCTTCTACAAGTAAGCATCACGCTACTTACCTTTTCTCTCAGGCTCTCCCCTGTGCACAGGTGGATCCCTCTGGCTGCGGAACCAACTCTCCACGGCGGCGGAATGTTCCTCTCGCCTCGCCTAACCTCACTGCTCATCACCGGGACCTCGCAGACGCTGTCTCCCTGGCTGGAGCCCTCGGGCCGAACCTGCGCTCGCTTCAGTCCACCTGCAAGTACAGTAAGCCCCAGTCATTATTCAGCTCACTGTGACTTGGCAGAAATTAACGTCTGTGCTTTGGCTTTGTTTTAGGGTTGCCAGGCTGTACAGCGCTCTGTCTCACCCCCGGCTGCAGCATGTTCATCATCATCACATTCACACAACTTATACACGCACTCATACACCCTCTGTTGGTTACAATAAAGATTACTGAATTGCACTCGAGCCTGTTTGTGTGTTCCCTGGGTCCAGCAATATGTCAGAACCTTTCCTTAGTTATGCTGCTATAGGTTTAGACAGCTGGGGGACCTTCCATGATGCAGTGGGCTTTTTAACTTTCAATATGTTTTGTTAAATTTTTGCTATTCATTAACATCTGTCTGCTCTCTCTCCCATAGACTATGAATCCCTGGCATGTTGTTCATTTTCTACACGTCTGTTCTTTTCTTCTCTTCTATGTAATGAGCCGAGCCGGCTTGGCTTTCCCTGGCTCAGCCTCGATCTCTCTGTGGGTTTTGGTTTTACTGTTTATGCGCATTTTGTGTAGTTGTACTTATTTCATATCCATAGCCACTCCCTGACCAGCAGCCAACCGTCAAGCCACACCCCCTCACTCTCCCTCTGGTTCCATCAGCTGTTCCCAGCCCCGGTAATTATCTTTTCCGTGCCTCGCCCAGGTGTGCCCAATTTGTGTGTTTGTATTTAAGCGGCTCTTCGCTAGACAAACACCGCTGGACCATTGTACATGTTGGATGGCTGTTCTCCGCCGTCAAACTGTCATGTTTCCTTAAGAACTACTTCTGTGTGTGCTTGCTGGTAACGCTGTGACTACTCGGACTCCCCCCTCACTGTGAGTACCCACTGTTAGCGGTTCTGTTCGCCACTGTGCTGCTACGCTTTCCGCAGCGTTTCCCCCCTTGCAGCACAGCCGGTACGCTTTGGTTGATTGCCCAGTATATTCCTCCTGTGTGTGTTGGGTGTCCCGAAGGACTATTAAGTGTACCCGAGCTGTCTGTCTTTTTGTATATTCACTTTGTGTTAATAAATGTGTGCTTGGTGTAACTCAGCACGTAAATTCATTTTGTCCTTTTCTCCTCCTCTGTGCACTGTGGAGAAGCGCACGGGGAGTTTATGACAGTCTATCCCTTTTTTATCTTTTTTATCTTTTTTATCCCTTGTTTATGACAGAATGGTCCAGCCCAATAAAGGATTTAACGGGTTACACCCACACAAATCATTTTTTCCTCATTATTTGGACTGTCCTGTTTTTCACCCACCTGCTTTCCGGGCACGATGGCTGAGCTGCTGGAGAGGGAGCTGCTGGCTCCCTCCAGCAGACAATATGTCTACTGGAGGACATATTGTTGCGGACGCTGGAGCTCTGTCAGGGATGCGATTTGGGGTTGGTGAAATTATCTGAAAATGTTGCAGGGGGTCTGGAGGACACACTCCCCCAGTGGGGTCCGGGGCAGAGCCCCGGTGAGGGGGGTTCGGGTGGCTTTGGCCCCCGAAGCTCCTGGGTTTTTATGATTTTTAAGTACCAGAACTGTGCTTAAATGACATAAAACAAACAGATGAATGCCACTTATTACTGTATAATATTGACTTATGTTCCAAGAAGATAGCATTCCTAAAATATTCCAACAAGCATTATCCATCACATGCTTTAACACTCGATCAAATCAAAATCCGTTAATTTTATCTATTCCATAATAGAAATAAAATTCCAACATACCATTACTTTTTATAATTTCAGCATTCATTTCAGATCACCAGTTTCAGTCTCCATTGAGTCTTGAGCAGTTCATTTTGCACAATCACTGATGTAGCTAAGTCTTAGAAATATTCAAAAGTTATGAGTCAATGTCCACTGTGCACTGCATTAAAAATATTTTTTAAATAAAGTTCAAAACATCTTCGGCAGGCAAGATGAAGAAAGTATTAACTAGATGACATGTATACAAAAATATATCTTCACATACCTCAAAATTCACTACTCTCTCCGCAACTGGCACTGGTTGTTGAGGTGGATCATTCCTTTCGATTTCCGTGTCCGATCGTGTTGTTAACAAAGGGTGGAGGCCGTATGGTTTCGATGTTTTTTTCTGCAACAATTGAATAATTAGCGGACCTCGATTTGACCCCTTGTACATGTTTTTTGCTCCTTCTTGTACATGTTTTCCGCGCCTTCCTGGCACGGTCGATTTTCCGTATAAAATCGCTAAACAAATTTGTCACAGTTTTCTTCCCAACATCCGTTGCAATCTCCTTTTCAAGCCAATCCCAGCGAAATTTGTTTTTCACGATCTTGTCAATTTCTTTAATTCTCGGAGCATCTTTACATTCAATCACCGACATCACTGCAACAGCCGCGTTCATTGTTCACTGCAAGGACGATCAGCCAATCAGGCGCGTTGTTTCATTACGGTTAGGGAATTACTAAAAGTCAGAATCCGGTATAAACTCATATAATATTTTTTTTTTATTTTGGAAGATAAAAAAAGTGGAATTCCGTGAATTAGCGGAAAAATCACATCCCTGTCTGTTCATCCGAGGCAGCTCGATGGGCTCGGGACACAGCGGTGAGTGATGAATCAGGATAGCCTGTGGGACTATCCGGAGGTGACCAAAATTCTCTGGGATATTTTTGCCGTGCCATGTGAGAGGTCGGGCGTGGAACTCCCAGCGCTCAAGCCTCCTGTGGCTACACCACCTTCGGTTCCTGTGTGATCAGGATCACGGACTATCTGGTGCTCGAACCACCCACGAGGAGAAGGAAGCCTCGCTGGAAGAAGCCCCCCTCGTCTGCGGCGGCCATCATCGCTTCAGTTGCCGAGAGGTCCTCTGAGATTGTCCCAGCTATGCCCACCTTCACGTCATTGGAGCCGGCTCCTCCATAATCCTTGGAAGGGGTCAGTGACACGGAGAAGGGTGACTGCCAACTGTCTGCAGCTGTCAACATCGGGAACCGGGATGACAGGCAAGTGTTTTTTTTACTCCACTCAGTTTAATCACAAACCTTGTCTGTCTCCCGAGGGAGAGGCCCAGTTTAAGCAGTCCGCTGGGTCCTCTCCTCCAGCTGCAAAAATTAAATCATTTCTCCCCCTCTCCGTGTCTCCTCCCATTCTCCCTGAGGGCCTGCCGGTCCAAAAACCAGGCCACCTGATGATGGAGGAGGTTGAGGCTCTGGATGATCCTGCCCAGGAGCCTGCATGGAGGCATTTCCCCGCAGTCACACCGGTGGACGAGGAGTGGGGCGAATCTGCTCGCCTTAGTCAACCGCCGGGTCGAGGAGGAGCACCATGAGAGGGAAGTCCGAGGACGCACTTCCCTGGCTGTGAGGGTTCCACCTCCTGCGCCTGCTCAGCCCCCGGATTCACCTTCAGACGAGGACTGGGCTAATCTGCTCGCCTTAGTCAACAGCTGGGTTGATGAGGAGCACCGTGAGAAGGAGGTCCGAGGATGCGCTTCCCCGACTGTGAGGGTTCCTCCCCCTATGCCTGCTCAACCCCCAGACTCTCCTTCGGACGAGGAGTGGGCGAACCTGCTCGCTGTAGTCAACGGCCGGGTCGAAGAGGAGCGCCAGAGGACAAGGACTGCAACCACCATCACGCCTGTTGAGGGGACTGCCGCAACAGAGTCATCCCCCGGACCAGATCCCCAGCCAACGGGACCCGGACCGTCATTGTCGACAGTGTCGGAGTCCTGGATGGCGGTAGAACTCCAGTTATCTCTCCTGTAGTTCAATTGCCTATGATTGAGAGATCTTGTCTGGCTCTTGGGGAGGAGAGTCGGGTGCGGCTCTCGGCCGAACCTGGGCTACCCTCGCCAGGCTCTGCCACTGCCGGCAACCCTAACCTTTCCTTCTCTCCCATGCCTGTCGAGCCCCTCACTAGGGTCGCCGGAGAGGAGGCGCCATCATCGGGGTTGCCTACTGATGATGACAGGAGGTTGGTGGTCCCAGAGGAGGTCGAAGGGGGCATAGCACCGGGGGCAATGACAGAGGCTAAGCACCCCAAATCACCAGAGTCCTGGACGGCGGTGGAGCACGAGTTCAGGCAAGTGTGCTCCATTGTGTCAGTTCTGCATATGTCAAAGTTACACTGCCCAACTCATGGCGAGGAGGGCCCGGGGCAGCTCGTAGGTGCCCTCGGGGCCGCCTCACCGAGCTCTGTCGCTGCCGGCAACCCTGACCCAGTCTCTTTTTCTCTCCTTCTGGGGTTGGAGCCCCCTGCCAGGGTTGCCGGAGAGTAGCTGACCTCACTGGAAGCCGCCGAGGATCAGGATGCAGTGCCAGGTGATGTTAGGAGCACTACCTCCCTCACTGGGGAGGCCACCACGGGAGCAATGAGGCCCCCGATGTGGGTCACCGCTGCTGCAATGGTGCTCCAACCGGAGCCCACCGCGGGTGCTGCATAGCCTCAGCCGGAGGTCACCGTGGGTGCTGCGGAGCCTCAGCCGGAGGTCACTGTGGGTGCTGCGAAGCCTCAGCTGGAGGTAACCTCGGGTGCTGCGGAGCCTCAGCCAGAGGTCACCGCGGGTGCTGCAAAGCCTCAGCATGAGGTCATCGGGGGTGCTGTAAGGGTGCAGCGGGGCCAGCCCGGTCGGGGTCCATCGTAGGTGCAATTGCGGACCACCCTGAGGACGCCGTGGTCCCCTTATCCCTGCCCAATGCTGTGGAGGCCCATTTTCCCTGGTCCAGTTACCCACCAGTGAGCCTTCCGGTGGGCAGGCCACCTCCTGCTTCACCCCTTTGGTCCTGGTGGCTAAACTACACTGGCCAGCCACCAGAAGAATTGACTCCCCGAGTCAGGTGGCTCATGTTTTCCAGCAGGCCACTGGTCTCGGTCCACCGGACCTTCTGCTGGGCCTGGGACTCTGGGCGGCCTCCTGAGCCCCAACACCCGTGGACTTGGAAGGGTTAATTTTGGGCCCTGGGTGGGGCATTGTGTTCCCTCCTTCCTGTTCTCCCTACCTCCTCCTCGGGTTTGTGTTGGTTGTTGTTGCTCCTGTTGGGGGGGGGGGATCTTCTTGATGTTACCTGGGGTGTCTGGGAATCCACCCCTTAAAGGGGGGGCTCTGTCATGAGCCGAGCCGGCTTGGCTTTCCCCGGCTCGGCCTCGATCTCTCTGTGGGTTTTGGTTTTACTGTTTATGTGCATTTTGTGTAGTTGTACTTATTCCATATCCATGGCCACTCCCTGACCGGCAGCTGTTAGTCAGCCTTGGTGACCTACTTTCTCCCACACTGCTGACAGTCTGTCGGTCCAGCCACGCCCCCCTCGCTCTCCCTCTGGTTCCATCAGCTGTTCCCAGCCCCGGTAATTATCTTTTCTGCGCCTCGCCCAGGTGTGCCCAATTTGTGTGGCCAGCGGTGTTTGCATTTAAGTGGCTCTTCGCTAGACAAAAACCGCTGGACCACTGAACGTGTTGGATAGCTGTTCTCCGCCGTCTAACCGTCACGTCTCCTTAAGGACTACTTCTGTGTGTGCTCGCTGGTAATGCTGTGACTACTCAGACTCCCCCCTCACTGTGAGTACCCACTGTTAGCGTTTCTGTTTGCCACTGTGCTGCTACGCTTTCCGCTGCTACGCTTTGGCTGATTGCCCAGTGTATTCCTCCTGTGTGTTGGGCGTCCTGAAGGACTCTTAAGTGTACCCGAGCTGTCTGTCTTTTTGTATATTCACTTTGTGTTAATAAATGTGTGTTTGGTGAAACTCAGCACGTAAATCCATTTGTCCTTTTCTCCTCCTCTGTGCACTGTGGAGAAGCGCACGGGGAGTTTATGACACTCTATCCCTCCTCCTTCAACCAGTCGTAGCAGATGAATTCCTTACTGTTTTTCCTCTCTACCATTGTCAAGTGCTGCTCACAGGAGATTGTTAGGATTCTTTCTACAATTGTGATGTCTTTCTGCTACAGTTTGAAAGCGCTATGACATGACTGTTGTTGTGAATTGTTGCCATATTCGGGTGCATCTCAATAACTTAGAATATCATCAAAGAATATCATCAAAAAGTTAGTTTATTTTAGCAATTCAATTCAAACAATGAAACTCATACATTATACACAGGGTGATATATTTCAAGTGTTTATTTCTTTTAAGTTTGATGGTTATGGCTTATAACTCATGAAAACCCCAGATTCAGTTTCTCAAAAAATTAGAATATTACATAAGATCAATTTAAAAAATATTTTAATCAAAACGTTGGCTGACTGATAATTATGTCTATGTACACACTCAATACTTGGTCTGGGCTTTTTTTTGCATGAATTACTGCATCAGTGTGGTGTGGCATGGAGGCGATCAGCCTGTGGTACTGCTGAGGTGTTGTGGAAGCCCAGGTTGGTTTGATAGCAGCCTTCAGCTCATCTGCATAGTTGGGTCTGGTGTCTGTCATCTTCCTCTAGACAATACCACATAGATTCTGTATGGGGTTTAGGTTAGGAGAGTTAGCTGGCCAATCAAGCAATGTGATGCCATGGTCATTAAACCAGGTGTTGGTACTTTTAGTAGGGTGCTGCTGGAAAATGAAATCAGCATTTCCATAAAGCTTGGTAGTAAAGGGAAGCATGAAGTGCTCTAAATTTCCTGGTAGATGGCTGTGCTGACTTTGGACTTAATAAAACACAGTGGACCAACACCAGCAGATGACATGGCTCCTCAAATCATCATTGACTGTGAAAACTTCACACTGGACCTCAAGCAAGTTGTATTTTGTCCTTCTCCACTCTTCCTCTAGACTCTGGGACCTTGATTTCCAAGTGACAGGACTTGACACCTTATTTGGGGAGCCATGTCATCTATCCTGACCTAAACCCCATAGAGAATCTGTGGAGTACTGTCAAGAGGAAGGTGAGAGACACCAGACCGAACAAAATAGCTGAGCTGAAGGCCGCTTTAGTAACCTGGGATTCCATAACACCTCAGCAGTACCACAGGCTGATCGCCTCTATGCCACACCACACTGATGCAGTAATGCATGCAAAAGGAGCCCTGACAAAGTATTGAGTGTGTACATGGACATACTTTTCAGTTAGCCAACATTTCAGTAAAAATCCATTTTATTAATTGATCATACACAATATTCTAATTTTTTAAGTAACTGAATTTTGGGTTTTCATTAACTTTAAGCATCATCAAAATTAAAAGAGACAAATGCGTTAAATATATCACTCTTGTGTGTAAAAAATCTATATATTAGTTTCCACTTTTGAATTGAATTACTGAATAAATGAACTTTTCAATGATATTCTAATTTATTGAGAAGCACCTGTAAATAAAGTTTGAATCAAGTTTAGAGAAATAAAGTTTGAATCAAACTGAATTCATTCTAAGATTTATCAAATTAATAAGCCACTAGGACATGGTGTGCAAAGTCTTGCAAGCAACAGTACGCAAGACTTGGGCAAAAAGAGTTTAAAAAAATAGAGTTTCTACAGCATACGACAGTACTACACAGTACTACAGTGCGCACCTCATTTTCAGTCTTTTAGAGATGATAATTAATTTTATTTCAACATTAAAGATACAGTAAGTCCAGAAAAACAGGAAACTACATGCCACGAGTCCTTTAAAGAGTAAATAGTGTTTTCAGGGGCACATCTTAGAAGGATTAATTTCTCAAGTAACCTCTCCCCCATATATGTGAGCAGTAAGTTGATCAATTTTTTAACGCGCAAAAGTCAAATCACTTACAGCAGGCTTAATGTTGGATTTATGCATATTATACACTAACAGACAGACTTATGAGAAGCCCCGACTTGATACCCAGCATTTGTAAGCCTGAATAAGTTTTTCCTCCTGACTCTAGACAGTTTAATAGCTTACTTACTCCACCACATTTCTTCACAAGAAATGCCAAACGTCTGTCTGTTTTGACCTATCTCCCTACTCAGAAGAATACAATGACTGACTGACTGCAAGAGCCAAAGGTGTCAGGGGAGGGAGGAGAGAGGCTGATAGAGCAGAGGCCGTTATTATACATTCTGCATTTTTGGTGGGGAGCAACTCCGGAAATTGGAATTGTGCAACCTGCCAGTGACCGATAGGAGCCCTTTCGGTGAAATAAATAAACCAAAAATAAATAGATAACCTGAGTTATTTTAAAATTTAAACAATCAATCAAAGGAAGGGTAAGGAAAAAATTGGGCAGAGGCTGCTGAGAATTCCCATTAAGAAAGTGGTGGGGTCGTTATTTCCGCACCTGTGGAAGGTCATAGCTCAGCGTGTGAACGAAGCTGAATATGAATAAAGTCAGACACACTGGATATTAGCCATTACTCGACTACGCCTACTCACATGGCTGTCATCCAGTCCTGCCGAAGACATATATCATAAATTAAGTGCAGTGCTGGCTGTATTATTTTTATATTTTACTCAACTAAACTAATTGGCTGTTATAGTTACTCAGACATTCTGACATTTTCCAGTAAGGAATAAAACCAGGGCTTAAAATAAATTCAGGATTACCATGTCAGCCAAATGAGATAAAGTCTTGACTGGTAGAGTGTCACGAGCTGAGCTCTGGAAATTCCGCCAAGCTCAGTCTCGTGGCTCTTCTCTGTATTTATATTTATTTGTTGTATTTTTTGTGCCTTTTGGTTTTGTTATCCCTGCATGTTTTCTATTTTCCTGTTTATGTCTTAGTTCCACAATATTCTGATTCTGTATTATTGGTACCTATTTCTCAGTTGTACTTGTTTATAATTTATCCTACTCCTTATTATTTGAGGTTGACAGCTGTCAGGGCATTTCCTGATTGGTGCCCCTTGTGAGCGTAGCCCCGTCAGCTGCCAGTCAGTATGCTCTAATCTCATTACTTCCAGCTGATCCCAATCACTATTCATTGTTACCTTTTTGCCCGCTCATGTGAACCCACACCTGTCACTACTTATGTAATGGTTTTTTGACCCTATTTAAGGGGAGTTATTTTCATTTCCATTTGCCGCTGTCTTGACTCTACAAGCTACTCATCATCTCCACCAGAGCCCTATCCCTGCTCTGGTGCTCTATATCTGTAAGTTTTCCTCCCTCGTTTGTATTTTGTGTTTTGAGCACTGTGTTAAGCTTTGTTTGTTGCTTTTTTCAATAAATTACCCAAACTCACAGTTCAGCACATAGGTCTCACCTTCCTGCCCCGTAGGGCAATTCATGACAGATGACAGTGGCCTGTAGAGACCCAGCTGCTGTGAGTTTGCGGATTTTTGTGTTTTTTCCTTTCACTCACCTATTTTGTGGAGCTTGATATGTCCCCAGCTCACCGACGTCCGTGATGAAGGGGAGATCGGCAGCGGGTTCCCCAGCGTGGAGGAGGAGTGGGCTGCCGAATTCATCCAAGGCTTCATGGATGAAGCCCTTGCCTCCTGGAGCCCGAAAATGATCTAGGAAAGGTGGATTTGGCAACTGCCATCGTCGAGGTGCATCCAGGGTTATGGAGGCATGCCCAGTTTGCTGACTTGTTTGGCCATTGCTCTCCGTGTTGGCAGCAGTCTTCCCCTGACTGACGTGGAGGCCGCCTCCAGGGAGCCTGGAGCTTACACGAGATGCGTTTCCATGGAAGATGCCCTGCTCTTGCCTCCAATACACCCACTCCTGCTCCTGATTCATCAGCTCCACTACGCTAGCGTCATCCAGGCTCTGGACTGCTGGAGGAATACTCCTGCTTCTCAGGCAGCAAATTCCCCTTCACCGAGGCAGAAGCCTCCCTCAGCAGCGCGCACTCTGTGTTTTTCGTCTCCAGCTGAATCGTCAGCTCCTCCCTTCTCCGCAGCTGCTGTTCTCTGCTTCTCCTTGGTGCTCTCATCCGCTCCTGAGAGGTCATCTGTTTTTCCCCCGGCTCCGCCTACCTCTGTGTCCACTGGGGCTGCTCCTCCACGATCCTCTGAGGAGCCAATATCCACTGTGGCTACGGAGAGGGATGATGCTACACCCGCTGCAGCAGGCAACATTGAAACCCGGGAATACAGACGAGTGTCATTTCATTCCCCTTCATTTTATGATGACATGCCTTGTCTGATTCCCGGTAGTGAGGCTCAGGGTTTGCAGTCCCAAGTCCTCACCGCCTGTTGCAGCTATTAACTTCTCACCTGCCCTCTCCATATCTCCGCCTATCCTCCCTGAAGGTCCGCCGACGACAGGGTTGAGCTGCCGGACGATGGAGGAACCTGTGGCCCTGGAGGACCTGGTCCCAGCCCTGCAGCCACAGTCTGGACAGAGGGAGAACACTTCCTGCGACTCGAAGCCTGCACCAAGGGCAGAGCGTCCCCTGGCTTTGGCTACGCAGAATCCAGCGCCAGCGGTGAGCAGACCCCAGGCCGCCATGCCGGATGAGTCACCTGCATGGGTCACTTCGCCTGGGGGCCCTGAGACTGCATCTACCACCATGCCTGCTGTAGGAGTCGCTGCAGCAGAGTTGGAGCTGGACCTGCAAAGGACCAGACCCGAAACATCGTTGCCTGGATCAACGACTCCTGGACAGTGGTGGAGCTCGAGCTCAAGCAAGTGCTCTCCCTTGTTTTCATTGTCTCAGTTCTGGAGAGTTCTTGTCGCCTCCTGGTGAGGAGAACCAAGTGCAACCATCAGCTGCACCTGAGCTCATCTCGCAGGCTCCACTGCTGCCAGAGACCCTAACCCTGTTTCTCTGCCTGTTTTGTCTGAGCTCTTCCCCAGGTTGCCGAGGTTATTCCAGATCTGCCAGATGTCTCCGTGGGTCCAGGTTTGCCGCCCAGAGATCATCATGGTCTAGCTCCTCCCTCTGAGGTCGTCATAGGTGCTCCATTGCAGCCTGGGACCTCCGTGGGTGCTGCTCCCCCTCCGGCTGAGGTCTTTGAGGGTGCTGCTTCCTTTTCTGTGGAGGTCGTCATGGGTGTTCTGTTCCAGCCCGGGGCCTCCGAGGGTGCAGCCTTGGCCCAGTCCGGGTCCACCGAGGGTGCTGCTTCCCTCCCAGTGGAGGTCGTCATGGGTGCTCCGTTCCAGCCCGGGGCCTCTGAGGGTGCAGCATTGGCCCAGTCTGGGTCCACCGAGGGTGCAGCTTTGGCCCAGTCCAGGCCCACCGAGGGTGCAGCCTTGGTCCAGTCCAGACCCACCAAGAGTGCAGCAATGTCCCAGTCTAGGACCGTCACGGGTGCTCTGTCCCAGCCCGGGACCTTGGTGGGTGCTGCTTACCCTCCTGCTGAGGTCGTCACGGGTGCTCCGTCCCAGCCCGGGACCTCGGTGGGTGCAGCTCCTCCTCAGTCTGGGTCTCCTTGGATGCTGTGTCCCAGTTGGGGACAGTCGTGGGTGCTGCACTCCAGCCTAAAACCAACTTGGGGGCTGCACTGTAGTGTGGGCCCGCCATGGGCATTACATCATAGCCCAGGGGCCACCGTGGGTGCAGCTTTGGCCCAGTCCAGGCCCACCGAGGGTGCAGCTTTGGCCCAGTCCGGGTCCACCGCGGGTGCAACTGTACTCCAGCCCGGAGCCACCATGGGTGCAGCTTTGCTCCAGCCCAGAGCCATCGCAGGTGCTGCTTTGCTCACGCCCGGAGCCACCGCGGGTGCAGCTTTGCTCCAGCCTGGAGCCATCGCGGGTGCTGCTTTGCTCCAATCCGGAGCCTCCGCGGATGCAGCCTTGTCCCAATCTGGGACCACCGCTGATGAAACCTCGTTCCATTCTGAAGCCACCGCGGGTACTACTATGCCCCTGTCCGAGACCACCAAGGGTGCTGCTGGCCAGTCCAAGGGCGTCATGGTTCCCTCTTCTTTGCCAGACACCGTCATAGTCCCCTCTCTTCTGCTAGATGCCGTCGTGGTTCCCCCTCCTCTGTCCGATGTCATCATGGTTTTCCCGAATCCTCGATCCTGCCCACCATTGACTCTTCCTGCTGGGCAGCTGCCCCCTGGAACACCCTTACTGTTCAGGTGGCTGAAAAACTCTGGTCGACCGCCTGACGGACTGAGCAGTTGGGTTGGGTGGCCCATATGCTCCGGCAGTCCACCCAACTCGTACCACATTGCTGTCCGCCAGGCCTGGGACTTTGGTCGCCCACCTGAACTTTCTAGCTCTTTGGTCTGGAGGGCCTAAATCATTGATTTTGACTGGTGTGGGTCCTCAGCGGGGTTTTGTTTTGTTCCCTCCTAGCCTGTTCCCCCCACCACAGACCCTGGGTGGGTTATTGTTGTGCCCCTGTTGGGAGGGTGGGCTCTTTCTTTTTATTTTGGTGTTACCCTGGGGTAACTGGGTTCCACCCCTTGAGAGGGGGGCTTTGTCACGAGCTGAGCTCTGGAAATTCTGCCAGGCTCAGTTTCGTGGCTTTTCTCTGTATTTATATTTATTTGTTGTATTTTTTAGTGTCTTTTGGTTTTTGTTATCCCTGCATGTTTTCTATTTTCCTGTTTATATCTTAGTTCTACTATATTCTGATTCTGTATTATTGGTACCTATTTCTCAGTTGTACTTGTTTATAATTTATTCTACTCCTTATTATTTGAGGTTGACAGCTGTCAGGGCATTTCCTGATTGGTGCCCCGTGTGAGCGTATCCCTGTCAGCTGCCAGCCAGTGTGCTCTAATCTCATTACTTCCAGCTGATTCCAATCACTATTCATTGTTAACTTTTTGCCTGCTCATGTGAACCCACACCTGTCACTACTTATGTAATGGTTTTTTGACCCTATTTAAGGGGAGTTATTTTCATTTCCATTTGCCACTGTCTTGACTCTACAAGCTACTCATCATCTCCACCAGGGGCCCTATCCCTGCTCTGGTGCGCTATATCTGTAAGTTTTCTCCCTTGTTTGTATTTTGTGTTTAGAGCATCGTGTTGAACTTTATGTTTGTTGCTTTTTTCAATAAATTACCCAAACTCACAGTTCAGCGCGTCGGTCTTACCTTCCTGCCCCGTAGGGCAATTCATGACATAGAGTGGCAATACTCCAGGTTTGATCATGATTAAACACCATATTCTGCCATGATCACTTTCACTGAGATCACACAGGACTTACAATTCCGGGTCAAGAAAACATCAGTTAGCATCTGTATCACCCACTGCAGCACCAGAGGCATCTAGTGGTCTGCTGTTGGCTGGCTCTATGTGTCATAAATAGCCCTTCAGGGTAGAGAGGAGAGATCCACGCGCTGGACTGCAGTTTGTGATATTTATTAACAAGAACACAAAGTCCCAAACACTGCATCAACAGAAAATCCAAACTGAAATACAAAGCAAACTTACAGCACACCAGAACAGGGCCAGGATTCTGGTGGAGATGATAACTGAGACTTGGGAAAAGAGGAACGAAAATAACAGCCCTTAAATAAGGCTAGAAACAAATGAAACAAATGATGGCAGGTGCGGATACCATGAGCGGGCAGGAGGAGGACAATAATTATAACAGGAATCAGCTGGAGCAATGAGAGGGAGAGCTGGGACTGACAGCTGACAGGAGCACCGCCAACCATGGAGCAAAAATCCAGAAGTGCTGCTGACAGCTGCAGCCCCAGGACGAGAGAAGATACAACAGAATATGAATATTATAAAAACAAGTAAATCCAAATATGTAAATAACAAACCAACAATGAATGCAAACAGGAAAAATAAATCACACTAAAAAACAATACAGAATGTGTGAACATCAACCAAAGGTAAAATAACAGGAATAAGAACACAAAAATACAATCCAATACAAATATAGAAAAAAAGACAAAGAGACAAAGCATGGCGGATTCCCTCAAGCTCAGATCGAGACACTATCTCACATCCCTGGAAAAGGGCCTGTGGTAGCAGCCGTTGTATGTGCCGTACTGCTACGCTCGTGTTCTCTACATATGCCGAAAAGGTTGTTACACCTTCTGCAGTCATGGCAGCATTATAATTTTTTAAGCACTGGATCTTCACTCTTTTTTCTGGTCAAATTTGCTGCTTTTCATTTCCGTGTGTTTTGTTCAGGAAAACCAGCGCTGCACAAGTGCTTTGGCCAAGTTTTGTTCAATCAGTACCAAGTCAATCCGAAACCCTACCCAGCAGTTTTCTGAAGTGCCTACTCCTGACGATTGCCATCTTTCAGCCACTAAAGGTTCCTGAAAACTCCCCTTTACGAGTAGGTACCAGGTAGTGAAGACACACACATGGGGAAAGTTCCTGCAAAATTGGCTCCCGCTAGTGGAAATGAAGCTATACAGGTGCATCTCAATAATTCAATTTAAAAAGTGAAACTCATATATAGATTCAGTACGCATAGAGTGATATAATTCAAGTAGTCCTTTCTTTTAATTTTGATGATTATGGCTTACAGCTAATGAAAACGGGAAAATCCATTTTCTTTTTCCTTCTCTCCCCAAAAAAATTAGAATATTACATGAGATCAATTAACCCAGCCACAAGGGGGTGCACAAGCCAGTGTCCTCCTAGTGCCGGTCCCAAGCCCAGGTAAATGGGGAAGGTTGTGTCAGGAAGGGCATCCGACATAAAACCTTTGTCAATCAAACATGCGGATCACGACAAATGAGACTTTCATATTGGATCAGTCGAGGCCCAGCTTAACAACGACTGCCACCGGTGCTGTTAACCCGACAGGGCGCGGTGGGAATTGGGTTACTGTTGGTCAAAGATCGAGGAGGAGATGAGGGGGGAAGGTGTGTTAGGAGGAGAAAGAGAAAAGGAAAGGTAGAATTGTGAAGGTGAGAGTAGGGATGTTAAATGTAGGGACTATGACTGGTAAAGGCAATGAGTTGGCTGAAGTGATGGAGAGAAGAAAGATAGATGTATACTGTTGTGTTAAGAAACCAGATGGAGGGAAGCAAGACTAGGAGCACTGGAGGTGGATTTAAACTGTTCTACCATGGTGTAGATAGGAATAGAAATGGAGTAGGAGTAATCTTCAAAGAAGATTATGTGAAGTGTGTTCAGGAGGTAAAGAGGGAGTCAAACAGGATCATGAATTTGAAAGATAGAAATTGAAGGTGGTGGTATTGAATGTTGTTAGTGCGTATGCCCCACAAGTTGGATGTCAGGTAGAAGAGAAAGAGGAATTCTGGAGTAAGTTGGATGAAGTGGTAGAGAGTGTTCCCTGGGGGAAGAGAGTGGTGATTAGAGCAGAATTTAATGGACATATGTGACCCGTACTGGCAAAATGAGTCAGAATGCGCACCGGGTAATTACAGGCTGCAGGCACGTGAAGTCATAAATCATGATTCTTTCTTTGTTTTTTCTGGCAGCAAGTCCCAGAAAAACCCCGGTCAGTGCCTGGTATCATTGTAAAGCTTGGAACTCCTACTTTCTAAAAATACATGTTTTTGCAGAAAACGTAACTCAGGACCGGTCGAACGCGAGTTTTCAAACCAGCCAAAATATAAACAAAATCGCCTTGTTGCTGGTAAGTTTTTGTCCAATTCCTACAAATTAAATATCATTTTGAAGGACTTACAATACAGAATATGAAAATAACGTTACTGTGGTGGACACAATACACAGGTCTAGCATTCTTTCACACCCAGAGAGGCAGGAGGAAACATGAGGACAATAGACTGCATGAGGAAACTCACCGGGAGGTTCAGACTGGACACCTCCCAGGGAGAGGAAAATTAACATGGAATCAACCAGACAAAGATGCGCCTTTCGCCCACCTGCAGCAACAAGCGGGCACGTGAACACGCAGGTGGCGAATGTATTGTAATTTAGGTAACAAGTGTTATGATAATTGCATCACACAATTCCTTTGTACATACATGATGCATAATGCGCCAGCCCCAGTTTCTATGAATGAGTAATAAAGCTATAAAGGCAGAACGCAGAGAAACTGTAGGGGGCTCTTTGCCCCAGTGCGGCTGTGCTGGGGTTCATGGCTGTACATGTTTGTTAGAGGGAAATAAAGATTCTGTGTCGTCCTATGCTCGTGCCTCGCCTCACATCCTTTCCTTTACCCTCTACACTGCTGACCTGACGTGAGATGGACCATCTACCCCGCTCGCCACGCTGTAGAATCCGGATTAACAGGGACCACCGGCAGCCCTTCCATCCACACTGGAGCACGCTCACCTGTCCCTCCTCTCCACACTGGTGACCTGAAGGGCCGGAGAGACCAAGCAGCGCAGGGGCGAAGACACACCAGGATCAGCGAGACGAGCAAACCCACAGAAACAGCCTGAAAGGGGAAGATCAGTGCCATCTGTGTTGTTTCAGTCAAGCTCCCCGTCCCTGACTTCACCTCCTGACAGTGGGGTTTCGAGGCACAGAAGCCCCGTGTGCACACCGCAGGATTACAAGGATAACACAACTTACAGCTATGTGGCCACTGCACTGGATGCGAGCGCCATGCACCAGGGACAAACCGGCTCCAAGAACTTATATATTGTCCTCAGCCGCTGCACATCCCCGGAGAACAGGGCTGATCGCCATCCCCGAATCCTTTAGGCTTGCGTATCGCACCTAAAGGACTCGGGCAGCCTTACCCACAGGACTTATATTTGTTTCTCAGCCGCTGTGCATCCTCGAGGAATTAGGCCAGTTGCTTTCCCCAGAGCCTTTAGGACTGCCCCCGCACCTAAAGAAAATTTGGCAGTTTCCCTGACACAGCTTAAGTTTTTTTTTTCAGCCGCTACGCATCCTTGGGTAATTGGACCGATCGCCTTCCCTAGATCCTTTCAGGATAGAGCTCCACACCGAGGAGGAGTTGACAGAGTTTATGTTTTTGCTGCCACGGTGGATCCCCAGAGAGTTTTCTTCCTGATACCCCCACACAATTTTTGCTCGGCCCAGAGGCTTTTAATGTCCCGGGCCGGTCCTCCATTGTTTTCCCCACCTCCCCCTTGTCCCCCACGTTGTTTTCCCTGCACCTCCATCCCAAAAAGCCTGCCGATTGCCGGCTTTGTTTCCATCAAGCACGATGTGCACCGGACCCCGTGCGCCCACACACCATGGCCGTTCAATGTGTTGGAACTTGGAGCGGAGCAGAAAGTGCTTTCACTTCTCCCTCTTTCCCCCCACAGACTGACATGCCCTCCGACACACTTCACCAGCAGGATGGTTCGACTGGATCTGCGACCCCCCGCTGCAGCCGCTATGGGTGCCGACTTGAGCCCAAAGGGCAGGGGGGTTACAGCCCCTTCTGGGTGTTCTGGGGGAGGGGGAGCTGTGTGGTGGACACAGTACACACCCAGAGAGGCAGGAGGAAACACAAGGACAATACACTGCGTGAGGAAGCTCACCGGGAGGTTCAGACTGGGCAGAGTTTAAACACCTCCCGGGGAGAGGAAAATTGACATGGAATAAACCAGACAAAGATGCGCCTTTCACCACCTGCAGCACAAGCGGGCGTGTGAACACGCAGGTGGCGAATGTATTGTAATTTAGGTGACTAGTGTTATGATAATTGCATCACACAATTCCTTTGTACATACACAGTGCATAATGTGCCAACCCCAGTTTCTATGCATGAGTAATAAAGCTATAAAGGCAGAACGCAGAGAAACTGGAGGGAGCTCTTCGCCCCAGCACGGCTGCGCTGGGGTTCTTGGCTGTGCATGTTTTTTAGAGGGGAAATAAAGATTCTGTGTCGTCCTATGCTCGTGCCTCGCCTCACATCCTTTCCTTTACCCTCTACATTACCTCAGTTTTGAAAATTTCCTCATTGTGACTCATTTTGCCAGCATGGGTCACATATAGGTGAAGAGAACAGAGGTGATAAGGAGGTTCTGGGTAGGTATGGTCTTAAGGAGAGAAATTTAGACAGATGGTTGTGGATTTTGCTAAGAGGATGGAAATGGCTGTGGTGAACACATACTTCAAGAAAAGAGAGGAACATCTGGTGACTTACAAGAATGGAGGAAGGTGCCCACAGGTGCATTATATCTTATGCAGAAGGAGAAATTTGAAAGAGATAGGAGACTGCAAGGTGGTGGCAGGGGAGAATGTAGCTAGACAGCATCAGATGGTAGTCTGTAGGATGACTTTGGAAAGCAAGAAGAGGAAAACGGTGAAGGCAGAGCCAAAGATTAAGTGGGGGAAGTTACAGAAGGAACAACGTTGTACAGAGTTCAGGAAGGAATTGGCACAGGCTCTGGGTGGTAGAGAAGAATTACCAGATGACTGGGAAAGTACAGCAAAAGTATTGAGGGAAATGGGTAGAAAGGTATGTGGTGTATCTGCTGGACAGAGGAAGGAAGACAAGGAGACTTGGTGGTGGAATGAGGAGGTACAGGAAAGTATTCAAAAGAAGAGATTAGCAAAGAAAAAGTGGGATAGTCAAGGAGATGAAGAAAGTAGACAGGAGTATTTGGAATCTAGGTACGTGGCAAAGAGAGAGGTAGCAAAGGAAAAGGCATATAGCGAGTTGCATGAGAGGCTGAGCAATAAGAGTTGCATCAGTTGGCTAGACAGAGAGATCAAGCTGATAAGGAAATACAGCAGGTTAGGTTGATTAAGGACAGAAATGGTAATGTGCTAACAAATGACGAGAGTGTGTTGAGAAGGTGGAAAGAGTACTTTGAGGAGCTGATGAATGAAGAAAATGAGAGAGAGAGGAGCATAGGCCAAGGAAAAATGGTGAACAACAAAGTCCCAAGGATTAGCAAGGCGGAAGTGAGGGCAGCTTAGAAGAGTATGAAGAATGGAAAGGTGGTTAGTCCAGATGACATACAGTGGTATGAAAAAGTGTTTGCCCCCTTCCCGATTTCTCATTTTTTTGTATGTTTCTCACACTTAAATGTTTCAGATCATCAAACAAATTTAAATATTAGACAAAGATAACACAAATAAACACAAAATGCAGTTTTTAAATGAATATGTTTATTATTAAGCGTGAAAAAAAATTCAAACGTACATAGCCTTGTGTAAAAAAAGTACCCCCCCCCCCGTTAAAACTTAAATTAACTGTGGTTTATCACATCTTTGGAAAGCTGAGTTCAATTTTCTATCCATATCTAAAACTTTGGGACTCCAGCGAACCAAAGTGAGAGCCATTATCCACAAATGGCGAAAAGATGAAACAGTGGTGAACCTTCCCAAGAGTGGCCGGCCAACCAAAACTACCCCAACAGCACAGTGGCGACTCATCCAAAAGGTCACAAAAGACCCCACAACAACATCCAAAGAACTGCAGGCCTCACTTGCCTCAGTTAAGGTTAGTGTTCATGACTCCACCATAAGAAAGAGACTGGACAAAAATGGCCTGTATGGAAGAGTTCCAAGACGAAAACCACTGCTGAGCAAAAAGAACATAAAGGCTCATCTCAGTTTTGCCAGAAAACATCTTGATGATCCCCAAGACTTTTGGGAAAATACTCTGTGGACTGATGAGACAAAAGTTGAACTTTTTGGAAGGTGTGTGTGTCCCATTACATCTGGTGTAAAAGTAACAGCATTTCAGAAAAGGAACATCATACCAACAGTAAAATATGGTGGTGGTAGTGTGATGGTCTGGGGCTGTTTTGCTGCTTCAGGACCTGGAAGACTTGCTGTGGTAAATGGAACCATGAATTCTGCTGTCTACCAAAAAATCCTGAAGGAGAAAGTCCGGCCATCTGTTTGTGACCACAAGCTGAAGCGCACTTGGGTTCTGCAGCAGGACAATGATCCAAAACACACCAGCAAGTCAACCTCTGAACGGCTTAAGAAAAAACAAAATGAAGACTCTGGAGTGGCCTAATCAAAGTACTGACCTGAATCCGATTGAAATGCTTTGGCATAACCTTAAAAAGGTGGTTCTTCTTTTTCTTTTAGATTTGATTGGCAGTTGGCAACCAACTTACAGGTGCATTACCGCCACCTGCGATACATATCACTCTATATAGTAGCCAGACATCACTCATGCTCGAAAACCCTCCAATGTGGCTGAATTACAACAATTCTGCAAGATGAGTGGGCTAAAATTCCTCAATAGCGCTGTAAAAGACTCATTGCCAGTTATTGCAAACACTTGATTGCAGTTGTTGCTGCTAAGGGTGGTCCAACCAGTTATTAGGTTTAGGGGGGTAATCACTTTTTCACACAGGGCCATGTAGGTTTGGATTTTTTTTCCTTAATCATAAACAGTTTAATTTAAAAACTATATTTTGTGTTTACCTGTGTTACCTTTGTCTAACATTTAAAACTGTTTGATGATCTGAAACGTTTAAGTGTGACAAACATACAAAAAAAAAAGAGAAATCAGGAAGGGTGCACATACTTTTTCACACCACTGTACTTACTTTTGTATTAATGTTCATTTGTTCATTAGAAAGCAATGTAAATTAGTATGTAATGTCCATTTCAAATAAACACTAAACTTGAACTTAAACTTTTATTTCTTGCATGTTTTGTCTTATTCTGTTTTGTCTAGTTTTTGTTTCTCGTTAATTTACTTTTTAGTTTGCTTTTAAATTCTTATGCATTCCTTTTGCAACTTGCTGTAATGCTTTAATGTTTTTATGTAAAGCATTTTGAATTGTCTACAAATAAACTTGTCTTGCCTTGCCTCTGATCCGCGTGTCCACTTTGGACGAGGCCGGTACGCACGCAGTTGTGTATATGCTTCACTTTTTTTGTTTACCAAGCCAAGCGGTTGAGGCATGCACGCAACTGTTGTTTGTAATTTCACTCCAGCTCTATGGGTAGCGCAAATACGCTAACAAGCCAGTTTGTTCACTGGCTATAAATGCAACAGTGATGCACATTTTTCTGTAGCAACAACAATGGCATTGTTTCAAGGAAAAGGAGGAATTATCATTTTTCAGTGCTCTTTTCTGTTCAAGTTGTTGCGCCAAAATGATTCATGCATGTTTATTCTCGTCTTCCTCTTCCTCTTTGACTTCTTCGTCTAATTTCAGTTTCCAGCAGGACTTGGCAACTGCCCATGCTGCCAAAACTATCAATACCCGGTTTAATGACCGTGGTGTCACTGTGCTTGATTGGCCAGCAAACTGGCCTGACATATGGGGCATCTTTGGAATAATGTCAAGTGGAAGGTGAGAGACACCAGATCCCACAATGCAGATGAGCTGAAGGCCGCTATCAAAGCAACCTGGGCTTCCATAACACCTCAGCAGTACTGCAGGCTGATCGCCTCCATGCCATGCTGCATTGATGCAGTAATTCATGCAAAAGGAGCCTCAACCAAATATTGAATGTGGACATATTTTTCAGTCTGCAAACATTTCTATTCAAAATCAAATTTTTAAAATTAATTGTATATAATCTATTTTTTGAGAAACTGAAATTTTGGTTTTCATTAGCTTTAAGCCGTAATCATCAAAATTAAAAGAAATAGATGCTTGAAATATATCACCCTGTGTGTACTTTTTGAATTGAATTACTGAAATAAATGAACTTTTCAATGATCAGTCAAATCTTTATTTATATATCACTTTTCATAAAAGAAAAAATTGTAGCACAAAGTGCTTTACAAATTACACCCTATCTTAGGATGCCATCAACACAAGGGAAGCACCAAGTCCACAGTCACAGGTGATATTAGAATGATATTCTAATTTATTGAGATGTAGATCAACTGTAGATCACTACCAGGGAAATTTTGTTGCCCATCTTCAGGATTTGTCAAACTAGATGAGTAGTAAAGTACAAAAAATTTTGAGATGCTTGTCTTGCCGAGTAGAGATCATGAGACACTGTCACAAAATTGTTTGTGGATTATGTGACACTCCATGGCTCTTTATGCCCGAGTTTCATAATCACATCCTACACTTTGCATGATCAATTGCATGGAAATAGGATCCCTATTTAGTTGAATTTTGTTGTTTGAACTGATCATTAGTAGCCACTGATCAGCATCTTCACCATCTACTATGGAAAGAGTCAGTTTGAGCAATTTTGGCAAAAACCCCCAAAACTCTGTGACAAACAAAGACAAGAAGCAAAAAAATACATTAAAATTAAGGTGTTGTGCTTTGTTCAGAAGCCATAAGCATATCTGTATGTCACAAAATACTGTACATGTCACGAGGCTGAGCGTGGTGTGTCACCATGCTCAGGCCTTTTATTTATTCATGAGCATTTTCCATATTCGTTCCAGGGTTATGTGTGTTTCCTTATGTGCATGAGTTAGGAGGTGTCAGCTGTTCTGTTGTGCATTCATGTCCTCATCATCATCATCATCATCATCATCATCATCATCATCATCATAATAATAATAATAATAATAATAATAATAATAATAATAATAATAAAAATTATTATTATTATTATTATTATTATTATTATTATTATCCTGGCATTTAGTTCTGAGTGTTTATACCTTGCTTCTCTGTGACTTAGCCTTCCACCTCTGCTTCCTGACACTCCTACCTTGTTACCATTTTGTGTGTTGCTCAGCTGCTCCAGCTTGGTAATTAAGTCACCTGCCCGCTCATGAGATCCACACCTGATGGCACTCATTGTGTTTAATTCCTGCCTTATTTAAGAATGCTTTCCCTGCCACTCATTGTCAGTGCCTCATGATTGTCGACGCACATTCCTGTCTGTTTTCTCGTGGTTGATGTAGGTTATCTTTGCTCACTGTTTGGACTTTATGTTCGTTTCAGTAAGTTGCACAACTAGCAGTTCAGCGCCTGGGTCTTTGTTGTTCATGACAGTACAACACATTTTGCACCTTTTTTCTTATAAATTTGAGACTTCTTGTAGATTTTTGTTGCAAATTTGCATGTTCAAATACATTTATTGACATGTTTCGGAACCCAGGAGACAGACACTGACACGGGCAAATTAGTGAACAATAATCTTTATTAGAGTGAAAGGGTGTGTAGTGCAAGCGTGAGCGTGTGGATAGTATCCTGGTCACTGGAACTGAGCACTCTGGACGGAGACCCGGCAACCCTGGAACATATAAGCACAGACCATTACTTTTGTCCCACGCTAATGACAAGCTATCAGTAGTGAGGCTTACTTGGGAGAAGTGCAGGTTACGTCCTGCTGAGAACCAGCGGCCGTGCAACGTGGAGGTGAAGGCGTCCGGTAACGAGTTGGGGCTTCCACCTGTGACTGAGACGAGGACAGGTCTTCCAGTGACTCCGGCTGTGACACCACAGACCGGGGCGATGACAAACCAGCTGATGACAAGACGAGTGATTCCACAGAACGTGGTGACGATGATAATCCAGACGATGACAAGGCGGGTGATTCCACAGAGCGTGGTGACCATGACAATACAGACGATGACGAGGTGAGTGATTCCACAGAGCATGGTGACGAGGACACAACAGATGACGATGACACAAACTCCACCGGTAACGGTGGCCAGTACTCCTGTAACTGATACAGTAATAATTCAGGAATTTGTGGAGCCAGACGTACCGGTAGTCATGGTGGTAGCGAGCCGCTACGTGAGCGAGTTGGCATAACCCCGTCAGCTGGGGACGCAGGTCCGCCGCCAAGGGAGTCCACCTGTGCACAGGGGTAGAGGTTAGGAGTAGAGTAGCAAACAGCTCTCTTACGTGCTTGACTTTGAACTGATGTCCTTGACGAGGCGAGAGACGTTCTAGACGAGGCCAGAGAAGATTCTGACGAGGCAGCTCCTGACGAGACAGCTTCAGACGAGACAGCTTCCGACAAGACAGCTTCTGACGAGACAGCTTCTGACGAGACAGCTTCTGATGAGACAGTCTCTGACGAGGCAGTTCTTGACAAGACAATTCCTGACGAGACAGCTTCTGACGAGACAGTTTCTGACGAGGCAGTTTTTGACAAAACAATTCTTGACGAGACAGACTCTGACGAGACAAGAGAATACCTTGACGAGGCCAGAGAACGGAGTTCTGGTTCTTTCTCAGACGAGGAGGACAGACGACTCCGTGCCGGGCTGTCAGCAACGCTGGCTTTTAACAGCTGCTGATTAACCCCTGTGGATCTGTGCGCAGCTGGAGTTAATGATGCTAATGACGGCCCAGAGGCCGCCATGACAGTACTCCCCCCTCTAGCAGGGCCTCCAGGCACCTGCTCAATCCTACCTGGATTCGCCCGGTGAAAGTCGCGAATCAGCTGCTTATCCAAGATCAACGCCGGGCGAATCCAAGACCGATCCTCCGGTCCAAAGCCCTCCCAGTCCACCAGATACTGAAGGCCACGACCCCGCCTAACGAACATCCAAGATGGCAGTCACCCCCCAGGCCGGATGGCCCATCGATCATCCTCGGGGGTGGGGGTGCAGTGGGAGCAGGGCACAGGGGGTCAGAGACGTACGGCTTGACCTGGGAGACATGAAAGGTGGGGCAGATATGCATCGAAGAGGGGAGAGACAAGAGCACAGACACAGGGTTAACAATACGATTAATGGTGTAGGGACCAATAAAGCGTTTAGTCAGCTTACGCTTTTCAGCCGGCACACCAATATTCCGGGTAGATAACCAAACCTTCTGACCCACCTTATACTCCGGGGTGGGTCTCCTATGCCGGTTGGCCACCTGGATATTATGTTCAGTAGTTTTCAACAAAGCTTTGCGAGCGAGGAGCCACACTCGCCGGCAGCGTTTAATATGTGCCTGGACAGAAGGAACCGCTACCTCCTTCTCCTCCTCAGGAAACAACGGAGGATCAAACCCACAAGAGGCTTTAAACAGGGAGACGCCCGTGGCCGTGGAGATCGTAGCGTTGTGAGCGTACTCAATCCAGGGCAGGAACTTGCTCCAGGAAGATGAGCAGGAGGAGATGACACAACGGAGGGCGGCTTCCAGCTCCTGATTAGCCCTCTCACACTGACCATTACTTTGGGGGTGATAGCCAGAAGAGAGGCTGGCAGTGGCTCCTAGTGCCGTGCAGAAGGCCTTCCAAACTTGAGATACAAACTGGGGTCCTCGATCGGACACAATATCCGCAGGGATGCCATGAAGACGTACCACGTGTTACACCAGGAGGTCTGCAGTCTCCTGGGCCGAAGGCAGACCCCAAAGTGGTACAAAATGGGCCGCCTTCGAAAACCGGTCCACAATGGTTAATACTGTGGTGTAGTCATCTGAAGTGGGTAACCCAGTCACAAAGTCCATTGCTACATGAGACCAGGGGCATGAAGGAACAGGTAACGGATGTAGGTAAGCCTGCCGGGGGAGATGACGATGTCTTCCCGGTGGCGCACTGAGCGCAGGCCCGGATGTAGCCAACAACGTCCTTCCGCAACCCTGGCCACCAGAAGGTCCTTTGAAGAAGATCCACAGTCCGACCCACTCCAGGATGACAAGCCAACTTGGAAGTGTGACCCCACTCAATCACCTTACCTCGGACAGCGCGTGGAACAAACAAGCGGCCCGGGCCCCCCCCCCCCCCCCCCAGGGTCCGGCTCAGTCTTCTGGGCCTGGCGAACCGTCTTGCAGATTCCCCAGGACAGGGCGCTCACGACGCAGGAAGGCGGCAGGATAGGGGTCTCCTGATCCTCGGAGGATGGGGGGTCAAACTGCCGGGAGAGAGCGTCCGGCTTACCGTTTTTGTTTCCCGGCCGGTACGTGATAGTAAAATTAAACCGGCCGAAGAAGAGGGACCAGCGAGCCTGGCGTGCATTCAGGCGCTTAGCCGTCCTGAGGTACTCCAGGTTACGGTGATCAGTCCAAACCCACGAACGGCTGAGCAGCCCCCTCCAGCCAATGTCTCCATTCCTCCAAGGCCAGTTTCACAGCCAGTAACTCCCTGTCCCCGATGCTGTAGTTTCTCTCTGCAGGGAGAGATGATGAGGAGAAAAAAGCACAAGGGCGAATCTTACCATCCATGGGAGATCATTGGGAGAGTACTGCTCTGACTCCCGCATCAGACGCATCCACCTCCACCAAACATTGAAGCTTCGGGTCCACCTGGGTAAGGACTCGGGCCGAGGCGAACTCCCTCTTGAGCTTCTCAAATGCATCGGCTGCTTCCTTACTCCAGCAAAATGAAATCTTAGGGGAGGTGAGAGCAGTCAAAGGACGGGCAATATTACCAAAGTTAGGCATGAACCTCCTATAAAAATTTGCAAAACCCCAGGAACCCTTGAAGCTGCTTTCTGGAGGTGGGTGCAGGCCATTCCACCACTGCCTTGACTTTGGCAGGGTCAGGAAGCACCTGGTTCCGAGCAATAATAAATCCAAGGAAAGAAGTCTGATCAGTATGAAATTCGCATTTCTCGGCCTTGACGAACAGCTGGTTCTCCAGGAGGCGCTGTAATACTCTGCGGACATGCACCCGATGCTCCTCTAGTGTGCGGGAGAAGATGAGGATATCATCGAGATAAACGAAAACAAATGAGTTCAAGAAATCCCGTAGTACATCGTTGATTAAATGCTGGAAAACGGCTGGGGCGTTAGTTAACCCAAAGGGCATTACCAGGTACTCAAAATGACTGCTGGGTGTCCGGAAAGCCATTTTCCACTCATCACCTTCTCTAATGCGCACAAGATGATAAGCATTCCTGAGGTCCAATTTAGTAAACCATGATGCCCCCTGGAGGGAGTCAAACGCAGTGTTCATCAAGGGCAGTGTATATTTATCCTTGACCGTTATTTCATTCAGCCCCCGGAAGTCAATACAGGGGCGTAGTGAACCGTCCTTCTTTCCAACAAAAAAAAATCTGGCCCCCACGGCCGACGACGACGGGCGAATAATACCAGAGGCCAAAGATTCCTTAATGTAAGTGTCCATGGCCTCGCGCTCCAGGGCTGATAGGCTGTAAAGGCGGCTAGCAGGTAGAGGGGCCCCAGCCTTCAGATTAATGGCGCAGTCATACGGACGATGGGGGGGTAAGGACAATGCCCGAGATTTGCTGAACACTTGCCCCAAATTGTGATAACCTCTGGTACCTTAGATAAATCCGGTGGAGATGAATCGGGCAGAGGCATCTTCACAGATGGTGCGCACGCCGCTGATTGGAGACAGGCACTAAGGCAAAACGTACTCCATGCCGTTATTCTCCCCAGCTTGCCAGTCAATAGTGGGGTTATGTAGGCGCAGCAGGGATATCCCAGAATAACGGGCGAAGAGGAAACGGGCAGCACTAGGAACTGAATCTCCTCCCTGTTGATTTCCTGAGACAATTATAGACACAGGTGCTGTCTGAAGGTTAATGGTAGTCAACGACGCCTTCGACAGGGTAATCAATCTAACAGGGGGTTCTAAAGACTGACAACTGAGGCCCATCCGGGTTGCCAGGTCTCTAGAAATGAAATTTTGCTCAGCTCCAGAATCAATTAACGCTAGTGTTGAGTGTTCAGTGTGAGTATGAATGAGTCTGAGGAGTAAATGACAACAAGTAAGGGGTTCCTCTGTGTTCTTGCCCGTGAATCCCCCTACTGCGATCCACGGGCCTTCCCTTTTAACTTACTAGGACATTCAGAAACCCCATGTGACTCCTTCCCACAATAGAAACACAGGCCTTGATCCCTACGGCGCTGTTTCTCAGCTGCAGACACCTTAGAATGACCAACAATCATGGCTTCCTGATCCGGGGCCTTCTCTGACGCGGGTAAAGCGAGAGGAAGTGAGACAGGGACACGAGGGCGGGGTTTAACTGGACGGGAAGTAACTCGCCGACCAGCCGCCCGTTCCCTTAACCTACTATCGATACTAACTGCTAAAGCAATTAAATCTTGCAAGTTATCTGGTTTATCCCGTGCCGCTAACTCATCCTTTAGCTCGTCGCTAAGGCTGCGTAGAAAAATGCCACAAAAGAGATGGCTCCCCCCACCCAATCTCTGCGGCCAAAACCCGGAAGTCGATGGCGTAATCTGCAGCTGATCTCTTTCCCTGCTGTAGGCTTAAAAAATGTTCTGTCAACACCTCTCCCCTATCCGTATGATCAAATACAGACAGAAATTCTGACACAAACTCCTGGTAGGTAAGCTGAGAATAGCTAGGTCTCGCCATGATCGAATATGCCCAGTCCAAGGCTCTACCTGCCAGCAAATTTATGACATAGCCTATCCGGCTAGAGTCGAGAGAAAAATCCCCCGGCACACTCAGAAAAACTGATTCACACTGTAAAATGAATCCTCGAGCTTCACCGAGTTTTCCGCTGAACCGGGCAGGTGTTGGAATAGGAGTGAGGCAAGAGGACAAGGAGGTGTTAGCTAGTCCTGATGCTAAGCCTGCAGGGGTTGAGGTATTTGCGGTCGGGGGAAACGTTTGGTGTCCCTCCAAATGATCCAGCCGACCATTAATTTGAGTTAATTGGTTCAAGATTACTGTCTGCTGATGGGCAAGCAAATCTACCCGGGCGCTAAGAGTGTTAATTAAGCGTGACAGTGAGCTGTCCGCTGGGTCAACGTGACGGAGTCGTACTGACATGTTTCGGGACCCAGGAGACAGACACTGACACGGGCAAATTAGTGAACAATAATCTTTATTAAAGTGAAAGGGTGTGTAGTGCAAGCGTGAGCGTGTGGATAGTATCCTGGTCACTGGAACTGAGCACTCTGGACGGAGACCCGGCAACCCTGGAACATAGTATAAGCACAGACCATTACTTTTGTCCCACGCTAATGACAAGCTATCAGTAGTGAGGCTTACTTGGGAGAAGTGCAGGTTACATCCTGCTGAGAACCAGCGGGCCGTGCAACGTGGAGGTGAAGGTGTCCGGTAACGAGCTGGGGCTTCCACCTGTGACTGAGACGAGGACAGGTCTTCCAGTGACTCCGGCTGTGACACCACAGACCGGGGCGATGACAAACCAGCTGATGACAAGACGAATGATTCCACAGAACGTGGTGACGATGATAATCCAGACGATGACAAGGCGGGTGATTCCACAGAGCGTGGTGACCATGACAATACAGACGATGACGAGGTGAGGGATTCCACAGAGCATGGTGACGAGGACACAACAGATGACGATTGACACAAACTCCACCGGTAACGGTGGCCAGTACTCCTGTAACTGATACAGTAATAATTCAGGAATTTGTGGAGCCAGACGTACCGGTAGTCGTGGTGGTAGCGAGCCGCTACGTGAGCGAGTTGGCGTAACCCTGTCAGCTGGGGATGCAGGTCCGCCGCCAAGGGAGTCCACCTGTGCACAGGGGTAGAGGTTAGGAGTAGAGTAGCAAACAGCTCTCTTACGTGCTTGACTTTGAACTGATGTCCTTGACGAGGCGAGAGACGTTCTAGACGAGGCCAGAGAAGATTCTGACGAGGCAGTTCCTGACGAGACAGCTTCAGACGAGACAGCTTCCGACAAGACAGCTTCTGACGAGACAGCTTCTGATGAGACAGTCTCTGACGAGGCAGTTCTTGACAAGACAATTCCTGACGAGACAGCTTCTGACGAGGCAGTTTTTGACAAAACAATTCTTGACGAGACAGACTCTGACGAGACAAGAGAATACCTTGACGAGGCCAGAGAACGGAGTTCTGGTTCTTTCTCAGACGAGGAGGACAGACGACTCTGTGCTGGGGTGTCAGCAACGCTGGCTTTTAACAGCTGCTGATTAACCCCTGTGGATCTGTGCGCAGCTGGAGTTAATGATGCTAATGACGGCCCAGAGGCCGCCATGACATTTATAACCTTTTTCATATTAAGTTTACAGCCTTTTTAATCACAGACTTGCAGCTTTTCCCATATTTGTAAGGTTTTCTTTGTTACAAATATGCAGCGTTTTTTTCTTGTACATTTGTTTCTTGTATATAGTAAATTTGTGTTCATAATTGAGCATTTGCATCTTTTCATCACAAATTTGTGACAGTGCAAATTTGTGGTTTTTTACATCTTGGGTATAGTTTTTTTATGTTTATCATTTTCTTTTTTTTTATAAAGGCAATGGAATTACTTAAGATTTCTTTTAGTGAAGACCATATAGCAGAATACTCTTCCCAAAATGGCAAGTACGTACGTAAGCTACAGGCCACCACCAGACTTTAGCAGTCTTTGGCCCATGCTAATTCTGAAGACAACAAATACAGGAATCAATGCTGGAATGTGAATAAGGAATATATTTCTGCTTTCTCTGTGGCAAATGTGTAAAACAGGCATCCTGAGGGGTGGTGGGATCAATTTCACCAGATAAGGCTGCATCTACTTTGCTATAATGGAGTCCCATGTGTGATCTTATCACCCTGTCACACATTTACCATAACAAGGCGGTTGATGTTATTGTAAACAACTGATATTGTTAATCCCCTCAGCCTCCTGTCCTCTCCATTCACCGCAGGCCTAATTAAGGCTGGATTTAGATGGTGGCATTTGGGTTTGTGTGGGCTGAGTGACACTTTCTACTAAATGACCACATCAACGTGATGACTGCCCTCCCTGTCTTATCCCTGCCACCCTCCACCTCATTCCTTTTCTTCCTCTCCTCATGCTCTGTCTTGTTCTATTTCCCACCACGGTTGTGATTCAGCCAGTGATCCATGCAGATGTGAGGGGGGCCCCCCACGCTGTGGGTCTGTCTAATTGTTATCATATTTTGTCATCTGCGGCCTGTTATTTTAGCCAGCTGTTGGGGATGCATATAAATACCCACTGACGTTTATTGAATGTCAAAGGCCAGCGGGCAGCTGATTGATTTTGACCCCTTTTTTCAGTGATGTCAGAATGTGATTTGTTGCCACATCACGGCAATCTTAAAAAGCTATTTTCTCCACCAGTGGAAATGCTAACTATCACTCTGAGAGGAAAGTGAGACTCAGCTAACTCTGAAATTAAGATTAATGGGCATTTTAGGAAGCCTGCCAGAAACTATGAAGATATTTCGTGGATACGTTTAAAACAGAAAAAAGGAATGTGACAGATGGCAATAATTAATAGATTCTGGGTAAAACTTGGAAGTAAGGGCGAGGCCTTGGTAATAATCAAAGGTGAGCTCATGCATATGATTAAAAGAGTTGGGGCCTAAACTCACATAAAACTAAACATTTACCATATTTTGTTGAGGTTTCCGTATTTTCTTTGCAACATGATGGAATGTGAAATAAAATAAATGCAAATTTGACCCTGGACAGGTAACCGTTGTTCCACTGAGACAGAACAGTTCACATCCCCATGGCATGAGTCTGCAACCTGTGGCTCTGGGGCCACATGGGGCTCCAATACAGATACAGGAATCAGTGCTGGAACGTGAATAAGGAATACATATCTGCTTTCTCTGCGGCAAATTTGTCTGCATCTACTTTGCTCCCTTAAAAAAACCCTCACAGACTGAAAGAAGTTTTTTTCTATTGGAAAATATCTCCGGAGCAACCATGGATACAAAGGGTCACTACCATAACTGCAGGAATGAGAGACTGTCTTAAATGTGCTGTATAATTCGTTACTCTCTATTGGGTGCATACTGGGAAGCAAGGGATGTAAGTGGTAAAATAGGTCGAAGTACCTCTGTATCGGTGGAATTATGAATAATTCCTGTAAAACTTCTGGCACATAATTAAAATGAAAAAATATTTAAAAAAAAACGCTCATATAAGAAAATAGCTAAAAGCATAAAAAGTCCAGTTACAAAAAGAAATTAATTTTATGGCAATGAAGTTCCAAATTTGAGACAAATGGTAAAAATTTACAGAAAAAGGTCAGACATTCATAAGCACAAATTGTCTCCTTCCCAAGACGTTAAATGACACTCTGACAAACATCAAGTTTTTTTTTTCCTTAACATGTCTGTAACATGTTTTTTTATGTTTTCTATGGTTTTTTTTTTTACTTACAAGCAGTGTTGGGAGTAACGCGTTACAAAGTAACGCAAAGTAACACATCGGGGACGGCAGCGGCTCAGGAGGTAGAGCAGGTTGTCCAATACCACATGGTTGGGGGTCGAATCCCGCTCTCCCCAGGTATCATGCCGTTGTGTCCCTGGGCAAGACACTTCACCCCAATTGCTCCTGGTGGGTCTGGAAGCGCCATGTTAGGTAGCATGCCACCATCAGTGTGTGAATGGGTGGATAGCAGGATCTGTTAAGCGCTTTGGTCATCAAGAGATGAGAATAAAAGCGCTATATAAGTGAATGCCATTTACCATTTTACTTTGCGTTACTGTAATGCCACTACTTTTGCAGTAACATGCTCTGTAACGAAATTACTGTTTAAAACTTCAGTAATTTGTTACAGTTACTGAAATTTGATCAGATGCATTACTTGCGTTACTTGTTTTATTAAATGGATAGATATTTTAGCGCAAATAAACTGACCCTACCATAGCTGGTGCAGCCATCAGTCTCCGCGGGTCGGTTTCCTGTCCTGCCCCAGTTCACATGCAACCTGGTGGCGGCTTCTCATATTGAGCCCTGATCACCTGTTGTCCCAGCGGTGAGTAGCCCCTAACAGCTCCGACCTCTGTGGTTAAACATGAGTATTTTTAGAGCAAGAAGCTCACATTTAATGCCCACATTAAATGCTTTTAGTTTTCTTACGCACAGAGAAAAAGTGACTGATTTCAGCACCTTTTAAGCGGTGAACTTTCATTTATCTGTGCTTTCTGTTTTATTTTATCTCATTCATTTACATGCTGTTGTGATCTGCAACTATTTCACGGAAGTAAATCCTCTAAATATGCATTTTTAATGGGCTGGTCCAGGGGTGTCAAACATGTGGCAAGGGGTCCAAATTTTCTCTGTGAATTCACAGCTTTATTTCTGGTAGATTTCTGACTTTCTACTGATTACAATAGTTTATGGAAATCTGAGACATTTTTTCTCTGTGAGATGAGACTTGTACTCATCAGTTTTCTTTTTCTTTTTTTTTTTCTGATGAGAACAAGGGGCCCTTGATCTGCTATGTGTGTAAGATGATTTAAGTATGCTTTTAAAAGTAACGTGAAATTACTTTTCCAAGTAACTAGTTACTTTAATCATGCAGTAACTCAAAAGTAACTCAGTTACTTTTGAAGAGAAGTAGCTAGTAACTGTAACTAGTTACTATTTTTCAGTAACTTGCCCAACACTGCTTACAAGACACATCAAGAGTGAAATTGCTCAAATGCCTCGTGTCTTTTTTTTTTTTGTTGTAATTTCCCTTAAGCTCCATCCCTTGGAAAAAGGCGAGTTGAGACCAAACTTTTTTGGTGACCTAACTATTCGTGATGCTGACGCATGGGTAGTGTTGAGCCAGTCAGGACTCTCTGGGAGAACTGAGGTTATCTTCCAGGCTAGTTAGCATTTTTTAACAAACTACTTTGAAAACCTGGTCCAAATTAAGATGGGTTTTTACCATTAAACTGCTTTTAAGGACCAATACAGTTTCAGTCATTATCCTGTGCCACCGTGCATACAACTGGGCATGTCCTTCAACCGGTAAGTCTTTTTATCACAGGATTTATTCTGATAATATAGTGCTAGCTACTATTATCCTTGTGGTATATGGTTGGGCCTATAGTAATCACCGATCCTGGCATTTTTTGGGGGGGCGGGGTAAAAAAATTTTGCCATGAAACTGTAAAACAATAAAAAGCTTTATGTAGAAAAAAGTGCATAAGATAGCATAGATTGTTTTATATAGGGAATTTATATCCAACGGAGTGCGTCTTTAAAAATTAACATGAAAAAAGGTAAATTTATGAGGCAGAGAAAAGTAAACTGGATAAAATTATCAAAGAATGGTCACATGTTTTTTCCTTCACATGCCATTTATTCAGACCTGGTACAAAATTCCTGTCATGTGGAGTTTCATTGTTCACCTTCTTCAGCTGCTTTAGGTAATATTTTCATGTGACAGTGGAAGAGTTTGAAGCCCTCACTGACATATTAGCCTGTCATTTCAATTTCATGAATAAGACTTATAACTTTTTAAATACTTGGAGTTCCCTGTCAAAATTAGATTAGATACTTATGCTACCTACTATGGCTTCATGACCTTTTTTCTGTACCAACATAAAACATTTCCAACCACATACTATCGTTCCAGTGCAGCTTCTTGGTAATCTTGTGCTGAATTATCCTTAATCTGATTATTCATGTATTGTAGAGCTTGCTGTATAAAACGTAATATTTTCGTGCCCCCCAAGTTTTGATATGAGAGTGATATTATTAGAAATAAAGGATTGGTTTAGTGTATATTTCCACAAGCAAAAATCTATTGAGATAGGGTAAATGTGGAAACTTTTCCACCTGTATGAATGGGTGGATATATTATCATTAACCCATGTACTTTTTGTTCTTTCAGTGTTTTGTTTCTGAAACGAAAACAGAACAATTAGAAATAGCTGTTACAGTAGATGATTATGACCTTGTCAAAATGACGTAGCAATTGAGCCAAAACGGGATAAGGGATCAGATTTTATTATTCTCTGCTGGTCGAAGACCGAAGGGAGATTATGTTATGGGTCACTGTTATGTATGTAACCTGGTGATGAATGAGGCGGAAATAGTGGTAGCGTCAAACACAGCTTTATTATGTAACTATGTACACTGCAAGTACCAGCGGGATCATCCGGCATAAGAGGCCGTAATATGGGGCCCAGCCCACTATACAGGGCAGTGCGGTGATGTGACAGGAAGTCACGTCACCACACTGCACTTCTCAATAAAGTGCCATCATTCACTATACCACATTTCCTCCTCCCCTTAGAAAAGTCCAAAACCACACACACAATTGAAACCAACCCCAATTTAGGACCCCAATCACGCTCTAAAATAATGATAACTAAAGTACTCAATTGGCCTAACACACTCACACAAAACAACCTAAAATGGCAAAACGGCATGGTGGATTATTCTGCCACCAAATAAACTAAAAAGAGTCCGTCATTAAACTAAAATAACAGCCTTGCTCCTATACTAAAACACAAATATATATATACAACCCCATAACATAACATGCACAAAACATAGGACTATAAACACAGTGCTACAGCACAGTCACTTGGGTGGAAAAGGTGGAACTGGCATGGGGGGACCCAGGGCAACCCCTCAGCAAGCGTGCCCCTGGAAGCAGCAAGCCCCTGGGACGATGGCTTGATCTTGTGGACGGCGGAGCCCCGACTCCTTCACCACCAACACTGACTCCCGTTCAGCCTCGCCACCTGGAGCGTCCTCCTGGACACGCTGTAGCTGGTTGGCATGCCTCATCGAGCCGTCGGACAACCGGAAGCACGCCGCTCCAAAACTTCGCCACTATCCGCAGACATGCTTGAAGTTTTGCTGGCTGTCGTCTGGCCCATCTTCACCGTGGTCGTTCTTCACCCCGAACCTGAGCCAAGTCCATAACCCGAAGTCGAATCTTACTCGGCCTGATGAGCTGCTGCTGAGCATGCGGAAACTCCATGCTCGTCGGTCTGGCCCCGTCCTCTTCTATAAATGTTGTAGTGTTCACCGTCGTAGCTGCAGACCCCCCCACCCATCTGCGGCCAAGTATCGGAGGCATCTGGGGCTAGCATGGGTACCGACACTGAGCGAGAACTAGCCGACTTGAAAGCGAGGGTGTCCGTTAACTCTTCATACCATTCACTCCCAGTGTCCGTTGGGGGCGGGCGGGGTGATTTCTCCCATGGGTTCCCCGGGTAAGACAAACGGCACACCCTGGCGTAGTGATTCAAGCGTCCACATCTACAACAATGTTTTCCCCTTACTGGGCATTCCTTCGCTTTATGGCGGTGCATTGCGGACCCACAACCCTTGCACGGGGGGTTTTTCCAGGACAGACCTTCAGCTGGCAGCAATGGCTTCCCAATAACCTTCATCCAAACTATCCTCGCTATCAGGGTTTGCAACATTAGCTGAGGCTTGCGACTCCGGTGGCTTCTGTGGCTGGCGCCAATTTAGCTCCACAGCTAGCTTATCAATGGCTTCAAACTGGAGAGCTACCTCAACTGCTTTAGCTAATGTCAAGTCATTAGGCCCCATTAACAGCCTAGCACACAGCTCAGCATTGCACGTGTGTTCTGCTAGTTGGTCGCGTCCCATCTCATCTTCAAGTGGTCCAAAACGACACTCGCTAGCTAGCTGCTTCAAGTCATTGACATACTGGCGGATAGGCTCACCTACACACTGGTGTCTCTGGCAAAAATGAATTTTCCGAATAGTCATGCTGTCTGGAGTAGTTTTAGTTAGTAGCTCCACGATGTCCTCATACAAGTCTAACGCGCCAAGCGTCCATAAGACCCTCCAACCTTCAATACTGAGGTTGTGAATGAGAAGAGCCCATGCCCTCACTTTATCAAGCTTTCCGAGGTCCAGCTCCGTAATGTACGTTTGATAGGCCTCCAACCAGTGCAGCCATGGCACCAGTGGTTCACCCGGGAGCTCGACGAAGGGATGGAGTGGTGTTATGCATGCTTCCATGAGTTAATCCAACATCGTCAAATGTTATGTATGTAACCTGGTGATGAATGAGGTGGAGATGGTGGTAGCGTCGAACACAGCCTTATTATGGAACTATGTATAGCGCAAGCATCAGCGGGATCATACGGCATAAGAGACTGTAATATGGCGGCATGGCCCACTATATAGGGCAGTGCAGTGACGTGACAAGAAGTACACGTCACTACACTGCACTTCACAATAAAGTGCCATCATTCACTATACCACAGTCACTCCGTTCGTCCATCTGTCCGTCCGTCAGTCCCACTTTTGTGAAATCAACTCCTCCTACAACTTTGCTCCGATTGTTTTGAAACTTGGTACCAGGGTTTGATATACACTGATGGTGCACATATAGCAATTTCGTTCTGGTCAGATGATTTTTGGAGGAATTGTAGCCCCTGACCTATGACCTCTTATTTCACCTCACTTCATAAACACAGTTTTGTGAAATCAACTCCTCCTATAGTTTTGTTCCAAATGTTTTGAAAGTTGGTACCATGGTTTGATATACTCTGATGATGTGCATATTGCAATTTCCCTCTCATCAGATGACCTTGAGGTCAAAGGTCAGAGGTCAGACTTTCCCTAAATCTTTTAAACACGTTTAACTAGTGAAAGAAATGATGTAGCCTTTTCAAATTGATATAGTAGTTGTATCTAATACACATCTTGGACGACTTATACCCTCACCTAACTATGGGTTTTGGAGTCAAGGGGTCAAAGTTCAAAGTTCAAAGTTAACATTGCACTATGGTAAATCGTAAATGCTGCATTTATTATTACTATAAAATGAGTAAAGCTAGGGCCACCAAACCTGATACACAGGTTCAGTTTGGGATCCTGACCTCTGAATATGGGTTTGGGGTCAAAAGGTCAAAGGTCAATGTTAACATTCCCTATTCCTTATTACTGTACAACGAGTAAAGTTAGAGTCACCAAACTTGGTACTCAGGTTCACCCTATGACCCTGAAGTGTGACTATGGTTTTGGGGTCGCAGGGTCAAAGGTCAACATCAAATGGCTTAAAAAACTATATCTCAACAACAAGAAAACTAGGATCACCAAACCTGGCATACAGATTCACTCTGAGACCATGACCTCTGACTACAGGTTTGGTGTCAAAAGGTCATAGGTCAAGGTTGACAGTCCCTATGCTTTTTTACTATAGAATGTGTAGGGTCACCAAACTTGCTACACAGGTTCACCTCAGGATCCTGACCTACAACTATGGGTTGTAGGTCGGAGTTGTATGGGTTGTATTGCTTTTCCTACCCCTCACCTCTGCTAAACTTGTACATGTATTCTGTTAGGTTGGTCTGACCGTAGTGTTTAACTGATATGTTATTGTTGTATTTTATTTTTTATGCTGTTGTTTTTAAACTTATTCTCTATGTATATTGTGGTACTGTGTTATGCTGGGGGATCATCATTTCGTTTTTTATGTGTATGCACATACTAAATGACAATAAAGAAATCTTGAATCTTGTATACTTTGTTGTATATTCATGGTTGATGGGCTTATCATAATTTGGTTCTGCCACAGTAATTATATTTAAAACTTGAAAACTGCTCTTCATCAGTAGGTTTTGGTATCTTCAAAAAAAACGGCGGTGGAGGATATTGCACTCGCCTCAGAGTGCTCTTGTTAGTGGTTTTATTTGTTTTATTGTTTTGGTCACAGCTGGAAGTTAGTTTGCTATTTTATATTTATTCTTCTTTTGGTAAAGTATCAGATTTAGCTGCTGCTTTGGCCAGTGATTTTTGTTTTATAGAAATTATCACATTAGCTTTGAAATTAATACATTAACACAATACAAATTATAAAGGCACATGTTTGTTTTGTTTTTTTTGTAACTTCTGACTCTTACTGTCTGCTCTGACCAAAACAATAAAACATAAAAACCAATGAAATGAAAACTAATGAAATCAGATCCCTTATCCTGTTTTGGCTCAATTTGGATTATATTTTGACAAGGCCAAAATGATATAACATCTATTTCCCGTTGCCCTGTTTAAGTTTCAGAAATGAAATAATTGAAACTTCTGTGATTTTTTTTTTTTTTTTTTTTTTCCGAGACAAAACTTTGCTCTTGGTGTGAAACAACTTTAAGCCCATATCTGACAGAGGAGCGAATGCTGAAGAATGTTCACAAAGGTTGCAGTTGTTGGAATTTCGTCTGGGTTTATAAAAGGTTGTAGTTCGCCAACAGTTTTTATGGGTGCTGTTTTTCTTGTCACAGAAACAGTTTTTCTTGTTGCAGAAAAATTTTGAACAGATCAAAGTTTTTCTGCGGCAAGAAAAACTGCCACCTTAAAACCTGTCGAGTAACCTTTCATGAACAATGACCCCTACACCAACAATCGCAACATTTGTGAAGGCTCCTCAGCACTCATCACTCCATGAGATTGTACCCTTAAACGGAAAAAAATAAAAATAAAAAACCTTTGGTAAATTTTTGCTTTTAACTCAGCTTCATAGACCTTTTACTTTAAGCCTTATTTAAGTTTGTCACTTAATGCAGGTATTTTATGCAAGAAATTGCTAAGCATTGCTCTGTTCTACAATAGAAACTGTTGACCCCTGCTTTACAACAAATTTAAAATCACATAATTAGACTGAATTACATTGTATGAGGACTGTATAAGGAAGCAAAAACTATGCTGTGAGACAGCTGTGCCCACCACTGTAGTACTTATAGGGCTCATCTATAAAAATAATATAAACAATTTACCCCAAACTTTTTATTTTCATTTTAATAAATTATCCTTGTAATGTGTTGACAGCAAGGTCAGTGCTAACATCACCAAAGCAGAAGTGAAGACATCTCACTTGTTATTATCTGATGGAACACAACTAATTCTTGGCAGACACTATAGGGATGGAGCCTATTTTTAACTGCAGACTGCCGTTGACTCATTTGACATTCAGTTGCAGTGGCGTCACAACACCCATTTGTGTTTGAACTTTGCATGGCTGCTGAAAGTTACTGTAGCAAGTTGAAGTGAGCTTGTTTTTAACAAGAATTTTATCTGCTGAAAAGATCTATCACCCCGAGTCTGACTCATTTTAGTAAAGCTGAAAGACTGACAAATTCTGTGGCTGTAATGTCTTCCTTTTTTGCCTATTTATTTTCTCAAAGCAAAATTGAGCAGTATTTTTTTTTCATTTTTCTCAGCATTTTTGACAGTGCACACTAAATATATGAGTAAAACCTTAACTGAAATGCCAGACAAATTCTTTAGTGCGAACATCCATTTTGTTGCCAATCGATCTCTAGCATGGAAGGTACACAGAAGATATTTTTGTTCTAATGGACTGTGCACCAATCTGCTAAATGTTTTACACTAACCTTTTGCTTTAATAAGAACACACTCGCAATGCCTCTCTCCTAGATTCATGAAGAATTCACTCCAAGTGCTTTTTCAACTGTTGTAAAAGAGTTTCCATGTACGTGCGCACAGCTGCTTTTTCTTCATGCCATTCAAAGCCTTTCCTGCTGGGTGAAGGATCAGTGCTTCCACAGGCCAGTTGGTCTGCAGCAGCCCTCTGTCACATTGTTGGTCAAATAATCCTTACATCTTAGGTGGCATTAATTGCCAGTTTCCTAGGTTTGTGACTGATGATATAACCTCTCCTGCAAATAGTTATTCTTGGCGTTCATTTTCTGTTCTGTCCCCATATCAACCTTAGAGGCTTTAATAGTTTTTCAATATTTTAGTTCTTCTGCACTTGAAACAGTTAAAAATTCTATTCCAGGGGCATCAAATAATACTGTTGCTGAGGTAACAGCACCTTGGAACCTCCTGGAATTGGCTTTGCAGAGCCTCAAAAGAGAACTGTTAATCTTTGGGGCCCAACACTGTCACAACTTGTGTGTCAAGAATCGTCACCAGTCACCCAGCACAGGCCGTAATTTAGACGTTGTGTTTTGGGCTAAATTAGGTCCACTAGTCCAAGCCCTAATATATGCCAATAATGGGCCATATTTCAATTAAAAACAGTTTTTTTTTTGTTTGTTTGTTTTTTTTCCTGAGTGCTATGATGCTCATTTTCCCCTCTTTTTGGCTGCCGTAACTTCCTGTGTTTGGTCCAAAAGTCCAAACCTTTCTGTAAATTGCCTTCATACTCTAAATGACCTGGACCAAGGTTCAGTTTGATCCAGACTGATACCACCTATTTTTGCTGCGGCAAATGTCTGGCTCTTTGGTCCAGACTATGGTTCTGGGCAGGTTTCACATCTAAAATGTTGCTCCAGATCAAACTGAAAAGTCCGGACCAAAAAGGTTAGATGTAAAAACACCTCGTGACCATTTCCAGCTCCATGTAATTACAGCCTATCTAACTCTTAACCATTTCTTTAAACCTAACATCCCAAAATATGTGTTTAATGAGAACTATAGTTGTGTTTTGGACCTTGGCAAAAAGTGAACTGAAAGCAAAGACAGGCAGGTTGTGAAGTGGAATTGTGCTCAAGTCTCGTGTAGAAGTGCGTTTTTTTTATTCCCTCCATAGTTTACAACCTGCCGCCTTTCAAAATTTAGAGTGCTTTTGAAATTGTTTCACGTGGTGACATCAGTGCACATTGCAGCGTTAAAAAGGGTAGCTTTCACATAAAATAGCACGCACATTGCTTAAAATGCGGGTACATGACAAGTGAAATCACCTCAAAGTGGTGTGCTATTTATATGCATTTTCATGACAACAACACATTGACCAAAGAAATTCCACCAGCTCACTTCTGACAAGGCTCAAATGAAAACAACTAAAGGTGACAACTTCATTAAAGTGGTAAAGACATTGAAAATAATAAAGTGGCAACTCCTCAAAAAATGAAAGGTCTCATTTACTGGCATTACTAGGAATTAATTTTACCTTTTGACATCTTTAGTGACATATCTATATAGCTCAAGTAGGTTCATTTCGTCTTCTTTTAATTATTTACCTGTCTGACGAAGGCTGCAGTGAACAGTCGAAACATGTAAAGAAGGTAAAAACATCTCCTTTCTATTTTTGTCTTTAATAAGAACAAAAGGTAAATATCTATATAGTTTTTCAGACCAAAACAATGTCTGGGTTGTTTTATAGCTCATTAAAAAATGGCTTATGTGTCCTTCATTTTCAGAGACTATTTTCTCCTGATTCCCTTATCTGATTTTTTCCGGGTTAAGCTCGATTAAGGTCAATCAAAAAATAATGACACACTGCTAAATTTCTAAGCTAACTGCTAACACTAACTGTAATAGAGAGCCCAATACAAATGTATTGCATTTTGAGAGCTGCAGCTGATCGAGAGGACTGTTAGTTACTTCACCCTGGGCATGTTTTGAAAACAATGATATAAGTTACGTGAGTCTGTGTTTGTAGTCTTTTAATTTATGTATTTTCTAGTGGTGTTGGCGTTTTCGCATTAATCATCCGTTAAAGCTTTGCCCCCCTTAACGGCAACAAATTTTTTGATTGTGGTTAACAGCAGTTAACGGCAGAAAGCACAAACAGTACTTTTTGGCCTAGCGGCTCTCCGTACCACAGCCATTCTGGCCACAGACACCGTGCGCGCCATGCAGACATTGCTAAGTCAAACAAGCTGGATTACGGCCATGGATATCCACAAAGTGCTGTCATGTTTAAGTTTACAGCGTTATCTGTTGGAGCTCTCACCTGGATAATTGTTACAGCCTCCTCCAAACCTTCGCCTGGATGTTGGGTTGTTCTTCTTCTGTGGAAGCTAGCTAGCTGGCTGGTAGCTACATGCTAGGTTACAGCTGACATCCAGCAGCTGACAGACAGAAATTCACCTGTTTTCATCCTCGTAGGTTTGGGTCCAACTGTTGGTGAGTACCAGTTTAAAAAAAATTCTCAAGCTGTGTTTGTAATGTCCATTCATTCTCCCACCATTTTTGCAGCATGGTGGGGTGTCATCACGGACGAGATAGTTGTTTATGCTTACAGTTTTTCTGCTAAAAGGGAAATTGTGTCTGTGACACACGAGGTTTTGTGTTGATCTGCTTAAAAGCGATGGATGTTTGCTATGGGAGAAGGAGCAAGCTCCTTTTGTGGCTGCTGGCTGGTTGTTGTTCACTGACATTATTGAGCCCTGGCATTCTGTTGTTTGCACATGCAGTAATACTTTTGAGAATTTTCAGGAGAATATTCTGGACAGTTTTTGTCATTTTGGATATGATGAGAGCTTTAATAAATCTGCAGGTGAAGACAGCAAGCATATTTGTCCACTCTCATGTTCATAACAGTATGACAAACTTGAAAAATTACAGACTTAAGGTACACTGTATCTGTATAGGAAAACACGCGATTAACGCATTATTAATCACGATAAACTCAACATTCCAAAAGATTAATCATGATTACAAATTTTTATCGCCCAACACCACTAGTATTTTCACAACCATATACTGTAATATTAATTCATTGGATTTATATATTGTTTTTCATGGGTACTCAAAGACGCTTTACAATGGATACACTATTCATTTGCTCCATAGACACTAGCCATGTTTACATGTGCAAAATTTCTGATTACAGTTCAGATCAGAACTTTACTGTTTATATGGACCATGAAAAAGCTGATCCAATTATGACGTGCATTTACATGCGTTACGCGTTTGAACGGACTAATAATTTTGACATGCACAAAATTGTCTGACATTCTGGAAATAGTAGAACAGAAAGCAACTTCTGATGTAAACAAACTCGCTTTGTGTGTCTCTCTTTTTGAAATAGACCTATACTGTGTTATTCAGACTGTACTTTTTCTTCTGCTGGTCTCCATAATGAAGCTACAAGCCCAGCAGTACATACTTCTGCATATGACAAACAGAGGCAGACAGCAGGACGATACAGACCAGTGCTGTTTTACTCCCGCCATGTCTTCCGCTAGCTGCTTTAAAGGCGGAAATATGTTACACTGACAAGTGGCTGATCTACAGACATGCGCAGCAAACATATTTTCTACCCAAACCTCGGAATAAGTGTTTATATACACACTAATCGGAATAACCCACGCGTCTCGATCAGTAGGAAATTTTGATCGGAAGGAGTGTGATTGGGTCAGAATCTTCAGATTGGCATGTTTACATGAAGCATTTTCATTCCAATCAGGCTTTAGACTTTTACTTGTGTCTATGTAAACATGGCTACTGATAGTGGAAAGCTACTGTTGTAGCCCCAGCTGTCCTGGGACAGTCAGTGACTGCCAATCCATGACAAAGGCCTTTCAGACCACTACTGAGTATTTATACACATTCATACCCAGTGTCATGGACACTGGAGGCAAGGTGGGTAAAGTGTCTTGTCCAGGGTCACAACGGCAGGATGGTTGGGGAGAGCGGGATTCAAACCTCCAACCCTCCGGTTATTGGATGTGACGTGCTCTACCTGCTGAGCCACTACCGCCCCAATAACCCAATAACCAAACCTTAAGTTAGACAACAACCTACCCCGTTATCTACCTGTATGTGGAAAGCCAAGCTAGTAATGTTTTTGCCCATAAAAGAGTTATCAACTTTTCAGAAATGTTAGGTATGAGATTTAGAGGGATTGAGATTTGGTGCTGACTGAATTTGTGAGGTACAGTAAGTAAGTTAAAATTCTAGATATGATAACTTTATCTATTATGTACTCTCTAAAGCAAACAACAGCAGATACTAAAGCCTGGCTACTACCAGCCGTCTTGAACTCTAGTGCTTAGGAGCAGTTAAACTGCAAGATACTCACAAGTTGTTTTGATTTGCTTTCAAGATAAAAGCCAAGGCAATCAGCCTCAAAAGCTCTTATTTAGTAGATTTCTGGACAAAGTTTAGATGATATTAGAGTGTGTGAAATGGGGAAAATGAGTGAGTCTCACTCTCGAAGAGTGACAGTTGGCAACATTGCCAATATACCCATATGGCCTACATTCTGATACAAGTCATGCAAGGTAAGGTGGTCTAAAAATCCCCCTTTTTAAATTTGTGCTGCTCCACAAGGTTGGCCTTGTTGCTAATGCCCAACAGAGCATATTCCTGAAAATTTGACTTTGGGATTGTCCTCTCAATATTCCAACAATCCAATATTTTTGTGATGCAACATTTAAAAAAAAAAACATTTATATATTTTTGTCAAACACACTTTGGACCACTCTAATATGAGGATTTTAAAAATTGTATACACAAAACCAAGCTGAAACCACTATTTTGAGCCTTTGTCTAAAACCAATGTTGACTTTGTTGTTCTCTGTTATTGGTTCATCAAGTTTTTTTTACTATTGTTTTTGGAAAAAAGTACTAGGGTCTCTCTTTCTCACAACCCCACCCTTTTTAAAACAACAAGCAAAAATTGGCCAGTATATTCGAGGGCCAGGACAGCGGCACACATTTAATTTGCTTTTATTAAATACAAAATGAAGTCACATCTTTTGTGAAGATGGAGCAAAGGTAAAGCCCATTGTGGGTTTTTGTGTGTATTTGTTTTTTTACTTTAAAAAGCCTTCAGAGTTTATCTACAGTCATCTTGTTTTTTTTCAGTTGCCATTAGGTTTTGATTTAGCACCAGCTATTAGAGTGTGTGATTCATCACTGAAAATAAAATAAATCCTTTTCTAAAACCTGTTTTGTTCTTTTTTGAAATAGAAAATGTTTACAACACTTGTGGGATGGCTAATACTAATATGGAACAGTAAATTTTTTTAAAGTTTTATGTGGTATATGTAAAATGATGCAACGCACTACGCTGCAGTAGCACACGCACATGTGTGACGTCAGGGCACCTTGGGATATATTAGATGACGGCCCAGGGCCAGTCGCTCTCTTTCCGGCTCTTCCTGCTTCCAACCACACACTGCACTGTGTACTACCTGCTGTTTACCCTCAATAAAGCTAACCTCAACACGTCGTTGTGTCAGTCCATATTTCCAGACATAACATTGAAGACGAGGATAATGGAAACTTTGCTGCCACCACTGCCAACATTTCTCGCTCTGCCTGGTGAGTCACCTATTCCTTGGTCCCACTGGTACGAGTCGTCAGAAAGGTTCATGCCCACCATCGACCTAGCTAAAGCTAGCAAAGCTAGGCTATGAACTATGCTAATTCATAGCCTCGGCAGCGAGGGAAAAGTGTTTTTCAGATGCTTGGGGCTGCGGACAGCTACGACGAGAGTGCAACTTTATTGGCCGGACATTTTGCCACCCAAGAGAGCACTTTGGTCCATAGAATTAAGTTTCATCAGCGCCTACAGCGTATGGGTGAGTCGGTCCAACAATACGTCACCGACCTCCTCTGTTTGGCTAGCACGTGTAGGTTTGGACACCTGCAAGACAAGATGGTGTGAGACCAGTTAGCGGAGCACATGATGAATCTGAAGCTGCAGGAGAAGCTGCTAATGGTGCTGGACAACATTCCGCTGGCCAGGGAGGTGGAAATGCCAGCTAAAGGCAGTGGCCCAGTTAGCAACGCAGCTAGTGATCTCCAGCCAGCGTCCCCCACATTCAGCTCCACTAGCACAGGCCGTTACCCTGGCTGCTCAGCCCATCAACCCCACGTCTCTTCACGAAGACCCTGAGGTGAACATTGCAGGACAACAAGGTACTACAGCACTCCGACCATGTGGTAACTGTGGCTCATCCTCACACCGTACATGCGCCTACTAGCCCAGCCACAGGACAGAGGTGCCAACACTGCAGTAAGCAAAACCATTTCACCACAGTGTGCTGCTCAGTTCCTGCAAGCCCGCCGCTTCACTCACTCAGCTGGCCCAGCCTGACCACCATTCATTCTGTGGATACCAGTAATATGCCGTGTAAGTGGTGCACAGTAGAATTGGATGGCATCAGTCTACCGCTGCTGCTGGACAACGCTGCTACAATGTCCCTGATGAATGAAGCCACAGTTAGAAGGCTTTTTCTCCTGCAACCGATTGAGTCAGACGCTGTGGAGCTGTTTGACTATGGACACATGGAGATTGGCATGGTAGGAACCACTACCTTTTTGGTTCACTATCATCTTGACTAAGGGTCAAGAATCCTCCCAAGGTTCACATTTCAAAGGTTGCACCATGATGACAACATCCTGGGGTGTGATTTGCTCCAAGAATTGGGCTTTTCCATCACAGACCACATGAGATTCTGTTTGGCCAATGACGGCCCGAGTCCACTACGTTCAGAAGTGGACGCAGCCTCTCCCTGCTTAGCACCACACAACGAACAGGACACTGGAGACCTGGAGCCGATCCTCACGTGGTGTGAGCCTCCCAGAGCCGCCGCCTCACTGCAGGAGCTCTGGTCCACTTTCATGCAGGACCCGGAAGAAGATAGGGTCTACCCCAGCAGCAACAAGACTGGTCCACCTCTACGTTCTTCCCTGGACCACTTACGTCCTAAGCCAGATGACGCCCCAGCAACTGCGCTCTTCTCTGGTAGCAGGACGAAGGAACAGCAGCACACTGTGAAGCGGAAGCAACCCTTGCTCACGGTGCTCAACTGGGTTTGGATTTGGTGACTCAGCCACCCACACGAGCTGCAGTTGTTCAGGTTGACGCCGATGCAAATCACCACTCAGCTTGGGCCAGTCACCTTCATGCTGGCCAATGGGTCACAATGGCATGCTAGTCGTCTCAGAAGGATAACACCACCTCCCAGTGCGGATCAAGAGACCGCAACCAAACCAACCCAGTCAGTGTGGGATCCAGACTGGAACTTTGCCAAAGAGCAGACCGCAACTCTAGTGGGGCACTCTCCAGAGTCACCCGAGCTGGTGCTTCCAGGGCCGTGCCTAGCACGGGCTCGACAGAGGCCCCACTGAGTTCAAGAAGAGCTGTGTTAATGACTCTGAGTTCATAAATAGCTAGTGCGTGGACTGTTCAAGTGGCAGAATAACCCACATGACCATATGGGCGTACAGGCAGTCTACCCTGCTGCCCAGTTAGTAATGTTATGGTTGAAATGTGCTTGAAGATTTTCTTTATACCGGCCTGTTCGGCTGAGTCATTTGTGTGTTCAGTTTTACATTAGCTGATACGCTAATACGTTTGTTCTTATTCCAGCATGCTCCTGCTAAAGTAGCAAAGTGGGCTAATGTTAATGTGGTGCATATAAAATGGGGTGATGCACTATACTTCGGTAGCACGCACACACGTGTGACATCAATGTGCCTCAGGGTATATTAGGTGATGGTCCAGGGCCAGTCGCTCTCTTTCCTGCTCGTGCTGCTTCCAACCACACACTTCACTGTGTACTACCTGCTGTTTACCCTCAATAAAGCTAACCTCAACTCGTGGTCATGGCTGCCCATGTTTCCGGACATAACAGTTTAGATTTCACTAGAACACCAATCCTCACTCTAGTTGAAGATATCCTATCAAATGGGAGCTAATTTGTGATAAACAATGACTATATGTCCTATGCCGCCTAGAGATCAGATGTTTTCACAGTGATTCTGCTTGTGAGATTATCTTTTAAGTCGCAAGCCTGTGCCAGGAAGCCAGTAATATTCAGACTTAGATTTTTTCCCTCCCAAACTTGTGCGTGATTATCATTATTTCCTCAGAAAATTCAGCTCTGGAGGAGTGCTCTGCCTTTATAGCTCCAGAAAAAATGGGCCAGTCTTCCAACTGTACCCAGCATAGGTACGATAAAGAAAGACGAGAGGCAGCCCAGTTGTGCTCCTTCTCTAAGTGTAATAAGACAGAAGCTTTTATACTCTGTAGAGCAGGATGGAAATAGACACGTGTTAGAAAGGAACACTTTAATCTTTTTCCACTCTCCCTCTTCCCTTACTCCTTCTGCCACTGACACACAGCCGAACAATGTCTTGGGATATAGGAGTCTGGGATTTGAAAACCTATATCTGCTCTGCGAGACAGAACTGGATCCCGCTCTTTTGTGTTTTGCTGCAGTCATAAATTTTGCATGTAGGAGCATGGGGGAGCGCTACTTTACTGAGCGCGCCTCAGCAGGCAGCACGCCGCGCCAGGAGAGGACGGCTGGGGCTGCTATTAAATCGCACCACAGTGGTTCTCGGGCTGCTCACCGGGGAAAATGAAGGCATTTCTGTTGCAAGGCAATTGGTGTGCAGCGAGGAGAGTTGACCACGTTCAATCTGTTCCGAGCGGCGGCGCTGGAGGTGCAAGCCAAAGCCTTGTTTGGTATTCAAAGTGGCAAGCTTTAATGCATTGATCCGTGAAGGGACGGGCTACACAGACAGAGTCGCACATGTGTATAAATCCACAGCCAGCAAGCCATTAGGTAGTAATAACACTGACCAAATAGGTGCATATGTCTACATACTAAGAACCCCTTGCACAGGATGTGTATTCTTAGCCTTTAACAAGAGTGGAGTCTCCATGCATAAACATATACTGCTGCATATGGGCTTTCTACACACAGTCGAGCCAAGGGATAAAGGTGTCTCCTCCTTTGGTGGTAGTGGGCTCTTATTTGTGCTGCTGTAGAATTAAATGCCTGTGTGTATTTGTGTGTTTGTGTTAAAAATTCATGGGAAAAAGTGCCCCGCGCTGCTTTCCCAGCTGGTTGCAGCTGACATCCCTCCCACGCAACCTCTCTTGTTGCTACTATCTCACACATACTGCCCATAATCAAAGCATGTGTGCGCGTACACACACACACACACACACACACACACACACACACACACACACACACACACACACACACACACACACAGGCCAGTGTTTGCTCTGGTCCACCTTTCAAAAAACAGAAGAAAGATGAGTGAGGGAGAGGTGAGAGAAGAAGGTCATAATATTCTGTGTGATCCTGCCTTCACATCTTTGCCCTGCCTTCCACTGGGCCTCCCATGGGATCATGGGAAATAAATGACGGCCTTTTCCTTTGCAATAGCTTAGCCATGATCGAAGGTGATGTCAACCTGTCGGCCGGTGAGGGGGGGAGTTTGGTGGTCCATGGATTAGTGTGCCAGCCGGAGTGTTGTGGTTTATGAGTGGCTGGGAAAAATGCTCCATTTTTTTGCCCACAAATTACCTTCCGGCACTCCTGTGCTTCCACCCATGCCGGTGCGGCTGGATTTATTACCCCAAGCCAGGACAGAATTTACTTGGGTAGTTCAGTTTCCTTCCCTTTGCTTGGGTTTCAAAAATGTTTGTTTTGAAATAAAAAAGACATACAGTAGACGTACAAGAAGAGGATAGAAGCAGATCAGCGAGCACAAGCACAAGGTTGGGAAGTTTCAGTTTTTTTGTGCTGTAACTATTCTGGTTAGAGATAAATATAGTGCTGTGAAAAAGTATTTGCCTCCTTCCTAATTTCTTTTATTTCTGTGCATGTCACATTTAAATATTTCAGATTATCAAACAGATTTTAATATTACACAAAGATAACCCAAGTAACTAAAATGCAGTTTATAAATGATGATTTCATTTATTAAGGGACAAAAAGCTATCCAAACCGATTTGCTCCTCTTATTACACATAATAATTAATTATTACATCATTAATTAACTGTGATTAACCATATATTTAGTTTCACTAGCCACACCCAGGCCTGATTACTACCAGACCTGTTGAATCAATAAATCACTTAAATAGAACTTCTCTGACAAAGAGAAGTAGGCTAAAAAAATCTTAAAAAGCAACACATTATGCCATGCTCTAAAGAAATTCAAGATGAGAAACAAAAACCCAGAACAACATCTAAAAAACTGCAGGCCTCACTTGTTTCAGTTTGGACACTGGTCCATGATTCAACAATAAGAAAGAGACTAGGTAAAATGGCATCCATAGGAGAGTTCCAAGGCAAACACCACTGCTGACTAAAAAGAACAAAAAGACCTTTTTTTCACATTTGCCAACCCCCCACAAAACAAACAAACAAACAAACAAACAAAAAAAAATATCTTGATGATCCCCAAGACTTTTGGAAAAATATTCTGCAAACTGATGAGACAGAAGTTGAACTTTTGGGATGGCATGTGTCCCATTACATTTGGCATAAAACTAACACAGCATTTCATTAAAAGAACATCATACCAACAGTCAGACATGGTGGTGGTAGTGTCATGGTCTGGGGCTGCTTCAGGACCCGGACAGTTTGCCATAATTAATGGAACCATGAATTCTGCTCTCTACCAGAAAATCCTGAAGGAGAATGTCTGGCCAGCAGTTCGTGACTTGAAGCTCAAGTCCTCCATTGTGGTTGAATTTAAACAATTCAGCAAAGAAGAGTGGGACAAAATTCTTCAACAGTGATGTAAAAGACTCATTCTCAGTTACTGCAAATGCTTGATCGTAATTGTTGCTGCCAAGGGTGGCACAACCAGTTGTTAGGTTTAGGGGGCAATTACTTTTTCACATAGAGCCAGGTGAGTTTGGATACCTTTTTTCCCCTTAATAAATGAAATCATCATAAAAAAACCAAAACTGCATTTTGTGTTTACTCAGGTTATCTTTGTCTAATATTAAAATTTGTTTGACAATCTGAAACATTTCAATGTGACAAATGTGCAAAAATATAAGAAATCAGGAAGGGAGCAAACACTTTCTCACACCACTGTATGTCCTGTTTCACACATGTATTCAATAAATCAATAAATCATGTGTTAGTAGACACTCTCCTCACTCCCTTGCGTTTGGTCATAATATCCTAGTCATTTATGTCAAGTTTAATAGTCTTCCCCCCCCCCCCAAAAAAAAAGACTGGAATTGTGATTGGAATAGTGTTTTATCCATAGCAGCAATCTGAAGTCTTCTAATCTTTTGTGATTTCACTGGATTCACCTTGGACTTCTTTGCTTACTGGACTGCTAACCTATGTAAGACCTCAGTCTGGCTTCCTAGTCTCCAGGAGTGCTGAATTTGGGTTCTCATCTTCTATGGCTGTTAACAGTGCAGTCAGGCTAAAGTGGAGTCAATAGACACAAACCCTTCCACAGAAGAGTGGCAAAAAGTAATGACTGCTTGTAATGACTTCCACACTATCATGAACAGTTCATTGGCCACTGAGCACAAGCTGCAAACCTTGTACTCCCTGGAGTTCAAGCCTTTTTATAACCTTAAGTGTGCTTAAGTTCCAAACACAGTGGATTTTTCTCCTTTTTTATCTAGGATTGAAAACTCTGAGAACTCCTACTAGCCCCCAGGTTAAGGATAGCCATTTGTTTCCCCCAGCCCAAAAACCTTGGACCTGCTAAGTACCCTGTCAGGCATTACCACTGTGCCGCAAAATCCCAGCTCAAGGTTTTCTTCATCTGTGCTTGAGCAGACTTCCTCTGCAGTCCCCAGTCTGCTTCCCTTGCACCCCTACCCTGCATCAGTGACTCCTGCTTCAGCCTTGTGGAATTGAAGAACCTCCAAGGCCATATTCCTCACTGCACTCCAGAGTATACAATGGCCCTCATACCCCCAATGATCTCTGCATCTTCTCTTACTGGGGGACTTCTCACTTGTGACGGTTTACTCTATTGGTTATTTCCACACCTGCTGACCCTTTTTGGTCTTCCAAGATCTGCACAAGTCTTTCTTCTCTGCCCACACTAGTAATGTGATGAACGATGAACAAGGGGGCACGTGACCTGCTTGTATCCTCAGAAAACTCTGATTGGCTACAGAGAGGAAAGAGAGCGTTAAGTCCAGGAGAGGGTCATGGGAGGAGATTGAGATGAGGAACAAGCAGCAAGGGCAGTATCTTATGGGGCGGTGAATATTGACGAATGTGGCAATTTTGGGATTCGACAACTTTCTGATAAATGTTGGGGAAAACCAAGCTAGTATCTAAAGGAGCAGCGAATGCCAAGGAATGTTCAAGAGTGTTGTGCCTTTTGGGTTTTGTCAGGGTTCGTAAATGATTGCAAAACAGTTCACACACAGTTTTTAAGGTCGCCAATAGTTTTGTCGTAAACAGTCTTAATCAGTGTTGGTGAACCAAAAAGAACTTAAGAGATATGCATTACAGCCATTTGGAAACATTTGAAACTGTTTGCAGAAAAATACATTCACCCCAAAAATTCAAACATTTTCTAAATTTTTTGGCAACAAAAAAAATTTACAAACTATTTGTCAACCTTTTACAAACCCTGAAAAAACCCAAATATCACTATGTTCACCAGCAGTCGCCCATCCGTGAGATGGCATTTTTTTTAGCCAACTGGTTTTCCGCGCAAGAAGAGTACATTTTTGTTTCGTTTCTTTGTCCTCTCTAACTAAAAGCAAACAAGTAAATCAGAAACCAGCCCAGGCTGCCAGGATTGGATGACCAGACAAACAGAATGTCCCTTCACTCACACAGATGGACAACATCTATAATTTTTAAATACAGTATACTGTATGCACGACCCCCACTGGCCTATGGGTTTACTGTCATGGTAGTAAATACTGCAGCATGGGGAGTGAGTATGACAACACTAAAGACACATATTTATTATTAAGACATTTTATCCATTCCTCAAGTATACTCGATTCTCACAGAAACACTTAAGCATGCTGAGGTTATCCCAAGTGCTGACAAATGGATAAAAGTACTGATGGAAAGCTAGAAAAAAAAAAGATTCACCATGTTCATTGCTTCCAGTATGTTTATTAAAACTCTCCTTTCAATCTGTGAACGCACTGGGAGTAAAGAAATCTGTGAGACACAGCTGCAGCTGTCTCTTTCTTTCAGTTCCCGAAACTATGCTACCTTCAATCAAATGGCACAAAAGCAGACAGTAAAAGAGGATAAAGTCAGAGATGGAAATCCATTCTCAATTCTCTAAGCACAGCTGTAGACAAGGAGGTGCCTGACTTCAGTTCAAGGATTCTCTGCAGACAGCTTGTGAGTAGCTGCTCCATTTTTCCATCAATAATCTTCATCTTTCTGTTAGGAGTCAAACAATTTATTAAGAGTAGATGTAAATTTAATGATCCCCGTCGGGAAAATGGGTCATTGCACTACGCAAAAAAAGTGAAACAAGTGACAGTTTTAACATTACTGAAAAGTAGAAACAATGGGACAATGATCTATTTTTTTTTTTTATATAAAGTCATGATAAAATTATTTTCTTAAAATTACATTGGTACAAAAAAAACAAAAAGCCCAACACACTCCCTGGCAAAGAATTCTCCCAAGGAACAAAATAATAGATCTGATATCGCTTTCTTGTGCAATGCACACAACAATTTTGATGACTGTTACTTTCATATTTTTAAAAACATTTTTTAAGCCAGATGTTTGAGCATTATTAGACTCCCTTCTGGACACTGCCAGTAAAGATTCAATTCAAAAGCAGGTGATATAAAGTCATAAATCCCTCAAATACAAACAAAAAACAGATGCTTACATTAAAAACTCTAAAGATTCAGTGACCACTGCAAAAATATATAAATCATATGGCATAACCAACCACCTGTCATGATAAGATTCAGAAGAACTAATGGAATGTTTCCAAACGCACCTTCTGCTTTGGAGAACCTGAGCAGAACACGATGATAGTCTTTTTTTAAGCGCAACATCTGCTATTTATTCACACATTTTTATATGACATTATGTAGTATGTATTGTAAGATAAACAGAGTATACATATTCATTTGGTCCAATCATAGCTGAAAGTGTTCCGATCTGAGCACGGAGGGATTCCACCGTGCTCTGTCTCTATGCCTTTTTTTTTTCCTTATTTGTATAATGTTATATTTTTGAGTTCTATTCCTGTTATGTTATCTCTAGTTTGTTCTCACATATTCTGTATTGTTTCTTAGTATGATTTATTTTCCTGTTTACGTTCATTGAAGTTTTGTTATTTACGTATTTGGGTTTACTTGTCTTTATTTGTTATCACATTGTATGTGCTTCTTGCCGGTTTTCTTCTCTTTCTTTCTCCGGGGTTGCAGCTGTCAGAGGCACTTCTAGCTTTTTCCCTGGCTGTGGGCGGTGCCCCTGTCAAGCTGTCAGCCCCGTCTCCTCTCCTCATGACTCACAGCTGATTGTCATCACCTTCTTCCCCAGCCCGCTCATGTGATTCACATTGGTTACTATTTGTGTTTAATTGTTTCTGGCCCTATTTAAGGGCAGTTATTCCTTTTTTGTTTGCTGGTGTCTTAAAGGATCATTGTGTCAGAACCCTGTCCCCATTCTGGCATTTCCTTTCCGTGTGTATCCTGTGTTCTCTGCATTGTTCATAAGTTTGCTTTGTACACTATTTGGATTTTGTGTTTGTACACAGTTTGGATTTTTTGCTCATTAATAAATTTCACAGCTAGCAGTTCAGCGCCTGGGTCTCTCTCCTCTTTGCCCTGAGGGGCGATTCATGATAAAGTTCACTCAAATGTAGGTAGAGAGTTTTTGTTAAAAGGCCTAAAGCTAGTATCTCATGGAGCAGATGTCACGAGGTGGAGGTATTTTATTGTGTTTTGAGGGTTTTATATGGTTTTTTAAGTTTGTGTTGCATGTTTATTTATAGTTTGCATGTTTTGTAGTTTTTATATTTAATCAGTGTGTTTTTAAATTGGAAATGGTGTCTACTTCCACCCTGTGCCTCCCTTAATTGGTGATCCTCAACACCTGGGTTGACTGGGGATGTGCTGCACCTGTGGCTGCAGATCATATAAAAGGTGCTCTGGCAGTCCATCCCGGACGATGGCCTGCCTGGAGGAGAGCCACAGCCGGAGGAGGGCCTGCTTGGATAACCCGGTCAGACCAGAAGGGAGCCCTGCCTGAGGAGAGCCGGCTGGATGAGGGCCTGCCTGGATGGAAGCCCGACTGTAGGAGAGCCCTGCCAGGATAGCCCGCCAGTTGAGGGCCTGCTTAACGAAAGGAGGCTGCTGGTCCCAGAGAAAATAACTGGAGGAGGGCATGACTGAGGAGGAGGAGCAGTAAAGACCCAGGACCACCATGATGCCGGCATCTGGGGGAGGACACTTCTGTGTGGAGCAGTTGGGGTGCTGCAGGCGAAAGACAGCAAGGGGCAGAGTGAGGAGCTCTGCCTGGGCTGCAAATATCCTGGTTTCTAGATAGTAGCACCCCATGACGTTGATGATGATGACATTGAGAAATATGGATATACTGCTGGCCAGTATCTTCCCCTGTACAGGTTTGCTGAGGGTGTCGGTGTCGTGGTGGCAGAAGGAGTACGGCGCCTGAAGAGTGGATCCTCCTCCTCAGCTTTTAGGGACTTTTATTGTTTGTTTTTAAGCCCACTTTTAGTTTTTTTTTAGCCTAGGGTTTTTTAGTTAGTATTTTATTCTAATTTTAGCTTTTTTATTTAAGTGGGCATTTATTTGTACGTATTTTATCTAAATAAATTTGTCCTGAACGTTTTAAAGTTTCCCCTTTGATTGCTACCTGTGACTCGTCACCTGGTTTTAAAGAACCTTTGTAAGGTCTGTTTTAATTACCCCTCAGCTGGCCACATTACACAAGGAATGCTGAGGAATGTGGAATTTTTTGGATTCGCCAATTTCTTTGATGAATGTTGGTGAATATCAAGCTAGTATCTCACAGAGCGGCAAATGCTGAGGAACGTTCACAAACGCTGCACTTTTTGGGTTTCGTCAGGGATCATCAGGGTTCACAAAAAGGTTGCCAAAACAGTTGGCCAATAGTTTTAAAGGTGGCAACATTTTTTTTTTTCTGCAAACACTTAATTGCAAACATTTTCAAAATAGGTTTAAGCGTTTGCAAATACTAACAACTGTTCAAGAAACTTTACAAACATTTGAAATCCTAAATGCTAGGGTGGGGTTGCTGAGGGTAGTACAAAAACTGTTTCTGTGACAAGAAAAACTGCCAACATAAAAACTAGTAGTGAACTGTTGTACAACCTTTACGAACCCTGACAAAACCTCAACAATCGCAGTGTTCAGGAACATTCCTCAGCATTCGCCAGTCTGTGAGATACAGGTGTCGCCATTTATATAGGGTTGGGCCCAAGATTCGCCTGACATTCACCTGGTTTTTTATTTGGAGTTGGCAAAAAGTCACCAACGTTCCCAAACAGTGGCAAAAGAGTGGTAAAGAGTCGCTAATCACCACAAACACTGTCGCTAACATTTGCTAACAGTCGCTAATGTCCACCCACTGTCTGTTACAAACATTTTTGCAAACATTTGCGCAAATGTTGCTAATTGTCGCTAAATGTGACTGACAGCTGAACCCTGACTTTTGCAAACATTTGTATGAATGTTACTAAACTTCACTAAATGTCACTAATGACACAAGGAAACCCTGATTTTCGATAACATTCATCAGAAAAATTGGCAAATCCAAAAACTGCAATGTTCCTCAGCATTTGCCACTCTGTGAGATACTAGTTTTAATAATGAGAGAGTTACCGCTTTTCATTTTCAGCATTTTAATAAATGATTGTTTCTCATAGTCTGCCCAGCTCCACCCCAATTTTAAATTATCTCCAAGTACAGAAATAGAAAATAGACTAAAATGTCATCTATCATATCTTTCTGTCAATCTGCACCCATCTGTCCCTCCCGCTGCCCTGGCACCCTCCCTCTCGAGCCTCTTCAGTGCCAGCTCATCCCTATCACGGCTCCATCGCGTGTCTACCACGGCTTCGGCAAGAAGCCACGCAGCCATCCAAGTGAACCTAATCAATTCCTCCTTCAATGGAGCACAATGTGGCCGTTAAGGCTTCCCCGCACCCCCTCGCCCCATCCATCCATCTCGCCGCTGTTCACCGCAGCAGCAGCAGCGGTGGCCGTCTGCACCACACAGATGGGCTTCTGCTCTGCCATGAAATAAGCTTTTCCCGTGTGGGGATATATGCTGTGCAGGAATGTATGTGGGGCACACAGCAGGGGCAGGTGACGGTGATAAAAATTGCGCAATGCATTCTAGTGGGGCCACAAATGAGTCATGGGCAAGGAAAAACTGTGTGGCTTCACTTTCTAGTCGATCAAAGTGAAGGTCGCTCTCGTGTCTGGCTGTGTCAGTCACTCCCTTTGACATTAAAGAATAACAAGGATGATATTGATGCTTTTGCACGTTCTCGCAGCTCCTAGTTTGTCTTAAAGCAGTCAGCCTAGCTTGAGAAATCACAGTTTGACTACTTCCCCTCAGCAGAAACTGCTTGATGCTATTCCATGCTGATACTACCACAGCTTTTATACTTCCTGCACTGCGTAATCTATCACACCAAGTTTACTTTTGTTTGTGCTTGCTGTTTTATTTAATTTAAATTATTATTTCCATGTCATTGTTGCCAAATGAACTGTTTTTGCCGCTAGATCTAGAGAAAAGTTGTGTAGCGCAACAGCTAGCAGCCACATAGAAAGTTCCACAAACTTCTGCAAAAAATAACTGTGCTGTCAAAGTGACACTTTGTCCTGTATTTTTTCCCCACTGAATTGGTTCCCAGTCTGTGTCTCTACTAGAAGTCGTCGTTAATCCAATTGTTAGTGTCTGAAGGGAGCAGATTGCAAGAGAACAACCAGCGAGATGATGTAAGAGTGTTGATATATAAATAAAGCAAAAAAATAAAGTAGCAAATAAAACATGAGTCCTGACATTCCACCAGAGACCCATCATAGCAAATATACTTTCCATACATACGGTACCGCACATTGGAAATATACTGTACCGTCAACTTCCAAACTCAGTAGACTCTCCACTGCAGGAAGGAGGGAGCCCTGTCACAGTTTTCTGAGGAGTAAGGAGGGCTGAGCAGTTATTTCTCAGCCCAGAAACTGATACATATAATTACTGTAGAGAAACGCGGGGTGAAATAGCAGGGAAGCTGACATGCCGATGTTTACTCTGAACAGCTGCTGTCAGGGAGCAGGGAAACAAGGCGTGGTGTAAATAAGCACAGTGAAAATTAGTCGCTGCAATGCACTTTTTGGTGGTGGTGGTGGTGGTGTGGTGGTGGTGGTGGTGGGTGCCTGAGGACAGAAAACACATTGTCACAAAAGAACAGACAAAAATGAGCACAAGAGAACATTAATAAAGATGGATCCAGACTGAAATGTGCTGTTAAAATTATTTCTTATTCACAACATGTTGAAAGACCGCTTAATCGATCTTTCTTGTGTTTAGCAATAATCAGATATCTGGAAACAGGAAAAGCAGACAGATTCAATTTGATAAAAACAAATTACTGACTGTATTTTAGAGACACCTCCTCCATCTCATAGGAACAAAACGTATTTCTTACATAATTGTTGCCATTCTGCTGCCAACATTAGACTTGTGTTAAGATTCTGGAACAGCACTTCCAGTCGACGTTTGTATAAAATGTTTTCAGCAGCAATGACAGCGGAATACTTGATGGAAAATGACTACTTCTTTCCAACAATATTCACCATGCAGCTGTGCTTGTGTTGTAAATTAAGTGGCCCCCAGTTACAGAAATGCTGCATTATCCCTCCCAAAACCCACCCATCCATCCATCTTCTTCTGCTTAATCCTTTTCCGGTCGTGGGAGCGCTGGAGCCTATCCCAGCATCTTTGGGTGAGAGGCAGGGTACACCCTGGACAGATCGCTAGTCCATCGCAGGGCCAACACAGAGAGACAGACAACCATTCACTCTCACAGTCATACCTAAGGACAATTTAGAATCCCCAGTTTGATGCCAATTAACCTAACTTGCATGTTTTTGGCATGCGGGAGGAAACCGGAGAAATCCCAGAGTAAACCCACGCAGACACGGGGAGAACATGTAAACTTCACACAGATCACTGTTTGTCGGCGGCTGGAATTGAACCCAGGATTCTCCGGCCAAGGGTGGGTTGCTGTGCTGCCACAGTGCTAACCACTCCTCCACCACGCCGCCCTCCCTCCCAAACCCACTCATGTGAAATCCACAACAAGGCTTGCATGTTAGAGCAGTTGTTCATCAAGACTGCAAATGCAGGACATCAGAGGGTCGAGGAATTTACGACGAGGACACAAGCGTTGATTAGTTGGATGAGACACAGGTGAATACAACTAAACTTAAACAAGGCTAGGAGATTAGTGGAGAAAAGGAAAACAAAAAGCATGAAATTACAAGCTAAATAAACCAAGAATCATAATACAAAGATGGGCACAATGGCATTGGACGAGTAAAATGAAATTGAATTTCTGTATTTGTGGAGAAATGAAGTAAACAGAGATTTATTCCAGTAAGTCTCTCTTGTTCCGTTATCTTTACAAAGAGATCAGAGTATACAGAAAGCAGAGATGATCCACACAGCAATCTGCCTGGTCTGATACAGAGGCATGGGAGTACACAGCATAAATACACTCTGTCCTTGAGCAGGTGAGAGACGGTTGTAAGTTTGCTACTAAGAACCGGCTGAAAAAGGCCTGAATGTAGGGTTATGGTTAGTGTTAGATCATCACTGACTGGAAATGTCACACTGGACCTCATGCAGCTTGTATTCTGTATTCCCCCATTCATCCTCTTTACTCTGGGACTTTGATTTCCAAATGACAGGACTTGGTACCTGACTTGGGAAGCCATGTCATCTGCTGGTGTTGGTCCACTACGTTTTATCAAGTCCAAAGTCAGTGCAGCCATCTACCAGAGCACTTCATGCTTCCCTCTGCTGACAAGCTTTATGGAGATGCTGCTTTCAGTTTCCAGCAGGACTTGCCACCTGCCCACACTGCCAAAAGTACCAAAACCTGGCTTATTGACCATGGTATCACTGTGAGTGATTGGCCAGTAAACTCACCTGACCTAAACCTCATAGAGGATCTCTGAGGTATTGTCAAGAGGAAGATAGAGGCACCCGACCCAACAATGCAGTTTTTGTCATACAGCTTTAAGTTGTTTACTTACTGTATATTTGCTAATTTATTCACATAAAATTGTGACTTTTTAAAATTCTGTGACATGATCATCATGCCTCCAGCTCTGCGGTAACACTGTCAGTGTGTAGATTTAGACACTGATGCGGGTACTCCTACTGTAGCGGGGCAACACAGTGGGAGTCCTCCATGAAATTCAGCAAAAAAAGGAAAAAAAAACCCAGCAACATTTGGGCTGTACTCCTGAGGAACAGTGTTCAAAACAAACTCCAACCACTGTTTCCTCAGCTCCTTACCTCTTGGAAACCCAAACAAATGAAAAAGCAGCATTTCCTCTCCGTGGTGAAAATGACTAGCTGAGTTTCCGGGGTTTACCTCCTTCTAGGGTTTATTGAGTATATGCCAGACTAGCCAGGAGGCAGGTCTGTATCACTATTATGTGTTAATCCAAAGGAGACACTTCAGGTAGTGGAAGAGAACTCCTGTGCAGGCAGACTTTGCAGAACATATAATGTCCACAAAATTCTAAATAATACACTAAAATGAACTGGAGACCCCAGAAAGCATAGCAGGAGTGCATTCAACAATTCCTTATGTTGGTATAATCATCCAGATGGTATAATTTATCAGAGTTAGCAAAAGTAGCAGATAGCTTTGACAGCTAGGCTTGTCAACTGTCCCAGTGTAGCTGGGACATCTCGTTTATTGGGCTTAATATGTTTGTCCCGAGCGAGATGTGCGTTGTCCCATATATTTAAGGCAGCCTGAATGAATGGGCTAGGCTGGGCTTAAGCCCAGGGGCCTACGAAGATCAGGGCCTCTCATGAGCCAATGAAAAAGATCACATTGTTGATTGGTCAAATTCTATGTCCATCACTTGATATTTATGTGTGGCTGCTGATTGGTTTAACATACCCAATATTTTGAGCAAGATGGCTGCACGTCCACACGCGCGTATAAATGCTTCGAACTACTGCGCGTGTTTTTGTTTTTCCTGCCTTTTTCTGTGCTCCTTCTGAAACAGACTAATTACCTACAGTCGCCAGGAACTTCTAGGTATTGGCCACCAACTTAACCGTTTGAGTGTAACTGTTGCCAAACTGCGACATAACCCCTAGTGGTTAACAGTGGTAAAGATTTTTTTCAAGAAACTAGTCAGATCAGATGTCAGAACTTTCCAAGGCTATAACTTTAAAGTGGTAAGAGATAATGGCTTACTGTCAATTAGAAAGATGTAAAATATGATCGAAAGTTTCAGATAGGAGTGATTTTATGCATCTAATTTGCATAATGCTGCGGCAGCTATACTGAATTATATAATTCAGTCAAAAGCGGACTTTGGACATATTTACACAAAGAATGGTTCAGTCTTTTGACAACGTTTTTTTGTACAGAGGTACGTTATCTTATCTTCAAAGTATATGAACAAGAAAATTGGTACAATGTAAAGAAACAAAGAAATCTGTCACTTACCAGCAGAGAAGGGGACTCGCTCGCTGCCGTGGTCGGTCCGTTTTCATCCATCGTGGTTGTTATTTTTCGTTCTGTCGGTCATTTGTGCTCTCTCCCACATCTAGACACTCTTTTGATTATCCCACGTGAATTTCGTTTGTATTCCCCGGCAATTTTTGGAGTATGACACAGTTTTATGTGACGGTACATGATGGTGCATGGCGGCCATATTTGCTTTTTGGGTTCAAAGAAGGAAAACAGGAAAAGGAAATAAGGATTTCTTCTTCTTGGCTGTATTACGTGTCATCCATGAGTCCTCCAATGCGTGCCTGCCATCTTCTGAACTGGCATGATCAGTACAAGTCGTCAGTACAGCTGGGGAGTTAAAGGGATGTCAGAATCAGCTGACAGGCACAGCGCCGTGCTCTGCCACTAGGGGCACGTGAAATCTCACACTCAAAGGGTTAACTGCGACATCTCCAGCGCTTATTCCAGCAATCAATACCACATCCCTGAGGAGACTGCCAGACCTCCGGACGCTCCATGGTTTGTTATAGGGCCCAGCAAGTGACGCAGATAGTGCTGAGAGAGAAAGAAACTAGCCTGCAGGGCTGGCCTCTGTGCCCAGCTGCGCAAACAACGCACCAAACCACCTTTACCTTTAATTTTTCTCACCAACACCAGATCCCTCACCAACAAAATGGATGAGCTGCGATCAGAGATCGCCTACAATCGCTACATCCGGGATTGTTGTATTCTGATTGTGACTGAGTCATGGCTCCACCCACATATTCCAGATGCTACTGTGGAATTTGCTATATGCACAGAGCTTTGGCGAAGCACTTCTGGTTTATCCTCCGCCAGCGGCATCGCTTCCAGTCCACGCCTGTTGTTGTTGTTTCTGTCAACTTGCCGACATGTCGCAAAAAAAGAAGTTTAAATTTCAAAAAAACGAGAGCACCACAGTGGAACATTGCTGTGTACCTTTGTGTCAGGCCTCTAGTAAGTACAACAAAGTACTTAGTTTTCATACATTTCCATCACACGAAGAAAACAGGTGAAAATGGTTCGTTGCTATCAGGAGAGTTAACTTTAGTTACCCCCCATACTAGAGTCTGCAGCCAGCATTTCAGACAGGAGGACATCTGTGAGTCATCATCTGAGAGTGGACAAAGTCTATTAAAAAAGGGAACAATCCCCTGTTTGAATGGAACAATTACTCCGTTCCACAGTCAAGACTGGGGGTCTGGGAGAGGAGACAAGGACGGGTAGAGGATGATCCACTGGATCACACAGTTAGCAACTAGAGTGTTAGCATACACCGTGATCATGACTACGCCTCGGCTCCGGACCCTGCTATTGTTGACATGGCCATGGCTGAAAACATGTCTCTCAGAGAGGAGACTGACCAGCTAAAACATCAGATCGAGAAGCTAACCATCAAGCAGCGGTTTGGTGTATAGCGTTTTGCTGGGTCTGACAGAGACATCCGTTTTTTAACAAGGTAAATCTGAATGCACTAAATATGTTAATGTTATGGATTTATTCATGTCCTGATCTCAGTTTATGAATTAGAGAATCTCTGTTTATTTGTAGTGTTTTAAAAGTAGCTTAACAGGCATGATAAGAAATACAGCAACAAAGCTAAAAATGCAATAACAGAAAATAAATCTTGTAGTAAACAATCTATCCGAAAAAATATTGCTGCTGCTGAAAAAATATTGAATGAATATTAAATTGACATGATTAAAGTGCCCATTTTCAATATCAACAGCATTCACATTATCTATCTATCTATCTATCTATCTATCTATCTATCTATCTATCTATCTATCTATCTATCTATCTATCTAAATTAAGCCTAACATGACTTGATTAAGATGGATGATTATTTCACTGTACATATACTGTAGACTTGTCAATATGCAGTTTCTGTAGGAAATGTACAGTATAGTGCTGCAGTAAATTGAAATGCTGAAGATTCTGTATTACATATAGGTATTGGATATGCAATATATGATGACATTAACTGGTAGAATATTATTTGGGATAACTTATTTAATAATGCTTTTGTTATGATACATATAAAGTAGAGGGTGAAAGAGGTGGAGAGAGGGGGAAAAAGGAAGAGAAAGCAAGGGAGGGGACTCACATGAGCATATGAGTCCCCTCCCTATGTATGATACAAGATTATGTTATCTTTTTGTGTTTTCTTAGTTTATGGCTTACTTTATTGGAAGTGAAAATTTTAACAATGGGCTCTTTTTTGTAAGGTTTGCATCCTATGAACATCTTACTTCTGGACCTTGATAGAGCAGCACTGTCATCTATGGTCACTGTCACCCAAGTGCAGAGGGGCAACTTCATCAAGCCGAATCATACTACAGTAAGTGTTTGTATTAAAAATTACATTGATACTGTATGATATCTTCTATGGACCAGCATGACAAAAAAGGATGCTATCAAAAAATGTTTGAGAAAAATAATGCACCTTTTCATTTCCTTCTTACAGACTCATTCCCTGCAGCCAATAGATGAGCTTTTTATGCTCCTGAACTACCTTGCACTGGGTTCAAAACAGCATGACCTTGCTGACCGGTATGAGGTCCACCAGTCCACAGTGAGTCGAAGTATTACCACATGGAGCAACTTTCTGTACACGGTGCTTGGCTCAGTGAGGATCTGGATACCAGAGGAGAAAATAAGGGAGCATATGCCAACAGAGTTTAAGGACTTTGAGGACACTACTGTCATCCTGGACTGCACTGAGCTGAGGTGTCAGTGCCCATCATCACCTCTTCTTCAGAGTGAAGTGTTCTCTGCCTATAAGTCCCACTGTACTGTGAAAGGTCTGCTAGGAATTGCTCCTCATGGGGTGGTCACATTCATTTCACCACTGTATGCTGGATCCATCAGTGACAAGCACATCATGCTACAGTCTGGGATTCTGTCCCTTCTGAGCCCTGGGATGGCTATCATGGTTGACCGAGGCGTTCTTGTTGATGGTTTTGTGCCATGTAAAATCTATAGGCCACAATTTCTCTGTGGCAGATCCCAGATGTCAGCTGGTGAGGTCAGGGAAACCCAAGCTATTGCACGTCTCAGGGTGCATGTGGAGCGGCAAATACGTAGGGTGAAGGAACACATGTTCTTCGACACCAAGATCCCACTGCGGCTTTTTGGCAACATTAATCAGCTGTATACTGTTGCATGTCTTTTGACAAACTATGAAAATGGGCCTCTTGTAAAAGCATGGGCAAGAAAGTCAGTTTAGCACTTATTCACTCCACCATATTCACCCTGTGAAAAAAGAGTATTAACTGTACATATAAAATACATGAATCTAGTGAAGTTTTTATCTTGTTATTCGTGTAAACACTTAAATCACTATATGGTAATTAACTGAGTAAATCTGCATGAAATCCATAATTGAAAACAGTAAATGTAAATTTGGCATTTACTAGTTTTATTTTGCTATTTATAAACATTTTTCTTGCAAGTATACATGGTTATTAAACATATGTTCACTTACGTGAAACATGTTTGTAAATAGCAAAATTTGCTGCTAAACAGATTTACTTGTGTGATATTAAATAGGGCAGCTTGGTGGTGCAGTGGTTAGCACTGTAGTAGCACAGCAAGAAGGTCACAGGATCAATCCCACCCCTGACCATCGTGGGTTCAGTCCCACCCCCGGACCACTCGTGACCCTTCTGTGTGGAGTTTGCATGTTCTCCCTGTGTCTACATGGGTTTACTCTGGGTACTCCAGTTTCCTCCTGCAGGCCAAAGACATGCAGGTTAGGTTAACTGGCATCAATTGGGGATTCTAAATTGTCCTTCGGCATGAATGTGAGAGTGAAAGGTCGTCTGTCTCTCTGTGTTGGCCCTGTGATGGACTGGTGATCTGTCCAGGGTGTACCCTGCCTCTCGCCCAAAAGATGCTGGGATAGGCTCCAGACCTCCGCGACCCGAACAGATTAAGCTGTAGAAGATGGACGGATGAATAATATTAAATATCTGTATACTCACACAAACTGTTTAATAGCAAATTTTTCTATTTACTGTTAACATATGTTCAATATCCATCTTTACCTGCTTGAAAAGTTTGCAAACACATCTGTGTGTAGTTATAATGAAATCTGTAAATACCAATTACTGTATATGTGTATACTTGCATGAAATATTTTGAAATATATGCTCTTTGCTCAAGTTAACAAGTCCTTTTATATTGGACCTTACATCTGTCAAGTTTTCTTATCTGACCTTCTATGATAATTACCATATTCTGGACAAAAAAAAGTGCTCCCATGCTTTTTATCGTTGTTACAATGGTTAACTATAGACATTCACACAGTATATATTTATGCATAAAATACAATAATCATGTAAACTGTAAACAAATGTCATTTTAAAAAAGGTACTAACTACTGTCAAAGTTTATTATAGTGGTATGAACTTGTGAAACAAAGAAGAGAGAGTACAACATTTCCAGTAAGTTTTGAGTAATCAGATCAAGAGTCCAGATTTGATTGACCTTAACCCAATCAAGACTTTCACATTCTAGTTTTCTAGCGGAGACCTATTTCCATCTAACTTACAAGGGAGGCATAGAGATACACATAAAAAAAGAGTCAACTTTTTCTTTGATTATTTCAATCATTTCCTTGTCTCTGGGAATCCTCTGAATAAACACGTCTTCTGGTGTGTGGACAACAAAGTCAAACCAGTCCAATCCAGATATGAGCATCTGGCCCTGGATCTGCCAAAAGTAAGGATGTGATCTCTTCAGTGTTTGTTTACTCTCACTGATCTGAATGTATGGACAGTCCACATAGCTTGATACATTTGGGCATTCAATTTCAACAAGGCCAAAAATACGCTGCTCCTTTGGATCATACACAATCCCATCAGGTGATGACCTCATCCATGGTGCATCTGGATGGAACAGGAACCCACAGGGAAATGGTTGACCTCCCTTGCTCTGCAGTACTCCTCTACTGCAACAGGTTCCATGTCAAGGCCCCTCCTCACGTCTGCCGTCTGGTAGTTTGGTCTCAGAAGTCTTTTGGCAAGATTTTCGGCTGAGCTCTGTGCTCTCGTGTGACACACCTCCCTGAATTTTGATGAGGTGACACGGGGCCACCTTAGCTGGTGCCTCTCAATACATGAACTTTTTTCTTTTGTATTGTTTTCAATTTTGTGCGCCGTTTCAGATGATGTCTCCAGAGATGACACGTGGAGCTGCTGATGTTCAGAGCAAACAAAAGAACAGGTAGAGGGTCCCAGTCTGTATTCATGCAGTGGAAGCTGTGGGGGAGCTGGGGCATCTGTGTGTGGATGGGTCTTTGGCACTCTCCGTGCTGGCATGTGATAGGATAATACACTACCTTGTTGCACTTTTCCAAACACAGAGTCAGTCAGAGGTACATCATTGGCTATACCCGTTATTGTTATCAGTGGAGCCATGTCAGTGGGAAAATCATGGTAGACTTCATCTACCCAGAGTGTGGACAGTTCAGGCAGCAGTGAACTAACTCCCTTATACAAGTTGCTTCTATAAAAAGAGAGAGAAAATATGTTATTAGTTTCTTGTTTACATACATGATAAAAAGTTAAAGCATTTCATTACAAAGAATAGAGACAATAACTTATTTTTATTTAAGTAGTAATAGTAGTTGAAACATCCCATTTGCGTGGAAAGCTTAGATGGGGCTAGATTTAGTCCATCTTACATGACTGATTTAGAGCAGTGATTCTTAAAGGAAACCAATACTGGCCACTATAACAACATTAATCCTGCTTTAGGTATTACTTATAAACCAAAAATGTGTTTATTCAGTTAAAATAACCCCTAGAGTCAGTATACTGAATAATTTTGTCCCATGAAAACCATTCGGTCAAAACCAATGGGGAGCAGCCATCGCCGGCCGGAAGTGATGTACACTCATTGATTCCGGCTTTACCATGGATGAGTAAATGCATTTAGCAGATGCTCAGTGGATTGAGATCTGAGTTGAAAACAGCACAAAATCTGCATGGCTATATATTGCACAAACAGTCCTTGGAAATGGCCTTCACTGACGGCATGAGCCGCAGTTACCGCTGGGGACCAGCAGCTGAAGGGGACCTGATGAACAGGCAAGTTCCCAGTCAAGTAACTTCAGAACACGTTGAACAAATCTTGATATACTAGAATTTTTTTTCATTAAATTATATGTGGGTGGATTTGCTTGTACATGGTTGTAAAAAATTACATAAAATTCTGATGTTGAAACTTTGTTGACTGCTCTACTGCAGCCCAGTCAATCGCACAAAGCAACGACTGAACATCACTACCGTGCTGAAACTGGCCATGGAGGAGGCAAGATGTCGCTGACCATGACTGACTGAAAGAGCAGTGGCTTGAAACTTGTGCGTATTTGAGAAGGAATAATGACCAAAATTACCAGACGGAACCACTAGTACCGTATTTGATCCTTTGAAATAGCTATTGATTAAAATTCACTACAGGTACCCTTTAACCTTTTTTAGAATGAGTTTATACTGTGTTTTCAACCAGTTTATATAGACTTGAGTTTTTTATGTGTTATGATTCTTTGTATGCTACATGCGCTACTTTCACAACCTCAAAGTCCTAGAACAGACAAAATTATTATTGTGCATTCCTACAAAGATTACATTATTTTTATCAACACAGACATTAACCTGATTCCTTCAACCAATCTTCTTTCCCTGGGTCTGGCGGAAATGCCCAAGTTTAACACTCTGTATTAAAATGGACAGAGAAAGGATATTTAAGAAAACTTAACAGATGAATATAATACAATCAAAGAAGAGAAAAATGTAGTTATCATGGTTCTTGGTTTGTGCCATTTCTGTTGAGTCTCTGTGCAGCTGTGTATGGGAGGAACAGCAGCGATCTTGAGCTGAGAATAATGTGCAGTCTGGTACAACAAAGCTGCTACATGGTTGCACAATGCTGCACCTGCCACACAGGTACACTGGCAGCTGTGTAACTGCACAGGATGGCCATCCTTCAGCACTATCTGTGATGATAGGCAAAATCTGTTATAATACATACTGCACCAGCTGCAACCGCAATTACACATCCAGAGAAACATGATATGTGAATGATAAAATACTAGCAAAAGCTACTAATTAACTCATTTACACCATTTAAGACTGTCACTGAATTAATAGAACACAACTCAATCTAATTTCTGTGAATCCCGTCACTTTAATTTGTTTTTTGCCACACTGGTATAAACTTGAGAGTATTATATGAACAATCAACAGTAAAGACCTTCAGCTGTATGCAATTATTTTTATCACTATAATTCACAGAAACATAAATTGATGAAAAGGAACCTTACATGAACAAGCCTGCACTGAACCTGCAGGATAACTTTCCCTTAAACTCAAACTGTAAGGCTTTTGGCTTTTCTTCATCAGTCTGTAGCACTCAGCCCTAACAGTTATCGTCCCTGTTGTCAATTCCTTGTTTGAAACTGAGATTGACAATGGTGTTAAAACAACTGAGACAGTAGCACAGAAGTATCACTGCTGTAGCTAACATGCTAATGGCTAACACGATACGTAAAATGCTTACCTTCGTAATTGTGGATGTAGCTTGAAACATAAAACCTGAAGCCTTTCTCTTTTTTTGTCACCAACGTCTGACATAATTCTTGAATCATGCGACTGACATCGTTTACTGTGAGTTTGGGTAAGTCCTGCAGTGACCGAGTGAAAAACACCATATCAATCCACTGGCACAGAGCTGAACCGGAAGCCGTTCACCTGGCTGAACCGGAACAAGGAAGATAGTGTGCATACAGCGGATTACTTGGCCGAACTACACTCGGCTTTGACCGCAACGCTGACTCTGGTTGTCACGAGGCTGAGCGCAGTGTGTCACCAGGCTCAGGGTCTTAATTTATATCCAAGTATTTTCTGTATTTTCCAGTGTTGTATTATTTTCCTGTGTGTTGATTCGAGATGTGTTCTTTGCTGTCAGTGGTTTTATTATGTTTTCTGGTCCTTATTACTATGATAAAGATTCTGTCAGTATTTTTAGATTCCTGTTTTATTCTTACTCTCAGTGTTTCTGTTCTGTTCCTCGTGGCATGAGCTCCACACCTATTCCAGGCACTCCCACCTTGTCATTATCTCGTCCGTGTGCTCTGTGTTTAGTAATTAGGTCACCTTCCTGCTCTTGTGAATCCGCATCTGCCATCAATTATGTTTTCAGCTATTTAAAGACTGTTGTTTTGCCTTCTCACCGCCGCAGTCTTAGTGATACTTTCTCCTCACCACCAGAACCCCTTCCCTGTTCTGGTGAGTTTGTTTTGATTCTCCATCTGTAAGTTTACCTTGTTATCTGTTTGGATTTTGTGTTGATGCACTTTGCAACTTTGTGTTTTGTTATTAAATGCCACAAACTGCAGTTCAGCGTTTGGGTCTGTCTCTCTGCCCCGAGGGTCAAATCATGACAGAAGACTGTGGCCAGTAAAAGACCCAGCTGCTGCAGCTTGTGGATTTTTGCCTTTTTTGTGGTTTCACTCACCTGTCTCTGTGGAGTTCATCCTGTCCCCGGCATGCCGGCCTCTGCCAATTAAAGGGAGATCGGCAGCGAAGTCCCTGAGCCTGGAGGAGGAGTGGGCTGCTGAATTCATCCAGTGTTTTGTTGATGAAGCGCTCGCTGCCCGTGAACCAAAGAACCCTGGGAGAGTGCAAATGGAGTGGTGGTGATTGTGGAGGCACACCCCGGCTTGTGGAAATATTGCCAATTTGTGTAACTGCTGTTCACGGTCTCCTCGCTTCAGTGATCTTTTCCTGGGCTGACAATGGGGTCGCCTCCAGCAGGACCGAAGTCATTGCGGAAATGCTCTCCACAGCAGACGTCCTTCTCCTCTCCCAGTTCACCAGCTCCGGCTCCCGCGTCGCCAGCTCCTCGACGCCGCCATCCAGACAGCAAGAGGAATGCCTCCACCTCCTCGTCAGACCTCCGTGGGTGCTGCTCCCCCTCCAGCTGAGGTCTTTGTGAATGCTGCTCCCCCTCCGGATGAGGTCGTCGTGTGCGCTCTGTCCAAGCCCAGAACCTCCGTGGGTGCAGCGCCTTCTTTGTCCGGGTCTCCGTCGGTGCTGTGTCCCAGTCGGGGACCATCGTGAGTGCTGTGCCCCAGCCTGAAACCTACTTGGGTGCTGCATTCCAGTGTGGGCCCGCCATGGACACTATGCTCCAGTCCGCCCGGGGGCCACGGTGGGTGCAGCTTTGGCCCAGGCCAGGTCCGCCATGGGTGCAGCTTTGGCACACTCCGGGTCCACCGTGGGTGCAGCTTTGGCCCAGTCCAGGTCCACCGTGGGTGCTGCTTTGCTCCAGCCCGGAGCCACCGCAGGTGCTGCTTTACTCCAGCCCGGAGCCACCACGGGTGCTGCCTTGCTCCAGCCCAGAGCCACCGCAGGTGCTACTTTGCTCTAGCCCAGAGCCACCGCGGGTGCACCCTCGCTTCAGTCCAGAACCTCTGCGGGTGCAGCTTTGCTCCAGTCCGGAGCCTCCATGGGTGCTGCCTTGCTCCAGCCCGGAGCCACTGCGGGTGCTGCTTTGCTCCAGCCCAGAGCCACCGCAGGTGCTACTTTGCTCCAGCCTGGAGCCACCGCGGGTGCAACCTCGCTTCAGTCCGGGACCACTGCGGGTGCAACCTTGCTCCAGTCCGAAGACACTGAGAGTGCTACAATTTCCCTGTTCGGGACCACTGAGGGAGCTGCTTGCCAGTCCGAGGACGTTGTGGTCCCCTGTCCTCTGCCAGACACCATCGTGGTCCCCACTCCTCTGCCAGATGCCGTTGTGGTCCCCTCTCCTCTGCCGGGTGCCGTCGTGGTTCCCCCTCCTCTGCCAGGCACCGTCGTGGTTCTCTCTCCTCTGTTGTCCTTCCCTTCATCGGACCTCCCCATGGGGGAGTCGCCTCCTGGGCCACCCCTTCTGTTTAGGTGGCTGAAAAATTCTGGTTGACTGCCTGATGGACTGAGCCATTGGGTTGGGTGGCCCATATTCTCCAGCAGGCCACCCAACTCGTATCACCTGGCCGTCTGTCAGGCCTGGGACTTTGGCCGGCTGCCTGAACTGTTTAGTTCTTTGGCCTAGGGGGCCTGGTTTCGCGTGAATGCGGGTCTTAAGTGGGGTTTGTGTTTTTGTTCCCTCCTAGCCTGTTCCCCCCCACCTCCCACCTGGAGCGGTTTATTGTTATACCTTTTGTTTGGGGGGGGGCTTTCTCCTTTTTTAGTGTTATCTTGGGGTGTCTGAAGTCCACGCCTTAAGGAAGGGGCTCTGGCACAAGGCTGAGCGTGGTGTGTCACCGGGCTCAGGGTCTTAATTTATATCCAAGTATTTTCTGTATTTTTCCAGTGTTGTATTACTTTCCTGTTTGTTGATTCTAGATGTGTTCTTTGCTGTCAGCTGTTTTATTATGTTTTCTGGTCCTTATTACTATGATAAAGATTCTATCAGTATTTTTAGATTCCTGTTTTATTCTTACTCTTGGACACTATGCTCCAGCCCGCCCGGGGGCCACGGTGGGTGAAGCTTTGGCCCAGTCAGCTTTGACCCAGGCCAGGTCTGCCATGGGTGCAGCTTTGGCCCAGTCTGGGTCCACTGTGGGTGCAGTTTTGGCCCAGTCCAGGCCCACCGTGGGTGCTGCTTTACTCCAGCCTGGAGCCACTGTGGCATAAGCTCCACACCTATTCCAGGCACTCCCACCTTGTCATTATCTCATCTGTGTGCTCTGTGTTTAGTAATTAGGTCACCTGCCCGCTCTTGTGAATCCGCATCTGCCATCAATTATGTTTTCAGCTATTTAAAGACTGTTGTTTTGCCTTCTCACTGCCACAGTCTTAGTGATACTTTCTCCTCACCACCAGAACCCCTTTCCTGTTCTGGTGAGTTTGTTTTGATTCTCCATCTGTAAGTTTGCCTTGTTATCTGTTTGGATTTTGTGTTGATGCACTTTGCAACTTTGTGTTTTGTTAATAAATGCCACAAACTGCAGTTCAGCATTTGGGTCTATCTCTTTGCCCCAAGGGTCAAATCAGGACAGAAGACTGTGGCCAGTAAAAGACCCAGCTGCTGCAGCTTGTGGATTTTTGCCTTTTTTGTGGTTTCACTAACCTGTCTCTGTGGAGCTCAACATGTCCTTGGCATGCCTGCCTCTGCCAATTAAAGGGAGCTTGGCAGCGAAGTCCCTGAGCCTGGAGGAGGAGTGGGCTGCTGAATTCATCCAGAGTTTTGTAGATGAAGCGCTCGCTGCCCGTGAACCAAAGAACCCTGGGAGAGCGTAAATGGAGTGGTGGTGATTGTGGAGGCACACCCCGGCTTGTGGAAATATTGCCAATTTGTGGAACTGCTGTCCACGGTCTCCTCGCTTCGGCGGTCTTTTCCCGGGCTGACAATGGGGTCGCCTCCAGCAGGACCAAAGTCATTGCGGAAACACTCTCCACAGCAGACATCCTTCTCCTCTCCCAGTTCACCAGCTCCGGCTCCAGCGCCCGCGTCGCCAGCACCTCAATGCCACCATCCAGACAGCCAGAAGAACGCCTCCACCTCCTCGTTAGACCTCCATGGGTGCTGCTCCCCCTCCGGCTGAGGTCTTCGTGAATGCTGCCCCCCCTCCGGATGAGGTCATCATGTGCGCTCTGTCCCAGTCCAGGACCTCTGTGGGTGCAGCGCCTCCTTTGTTCGGGTCTCTGTTGGTGCTGTGTCCCAGTCGGGGACCGTCGTGGGTGCTGCACCCCAGCCTGAAATCTACTTGGGTGCTGCGTTCCAGTGTGGGCCCGCCATGGACACTATGCTCCAGCCCGCCTGGGGGCCACAGTGGGTGCAGCTTTGGCCCAGTCCGGGTCCATGGTGGGTGCAGCTTTGGCCCAGTCCAGGCCCACCGTGGGTGCTGCTTTGCTCCAGCCCGGAGCCACCATGGGTGCTGCCTTGCTCCGGCCCAGAGCCACCGCGGGTGCTGCGTTGCTCCAGCCCGGAGCCACCGCGGGTGCAACCTTGTTTCAGTCCAGAACCTTGTCGGGTGCAGCTTTGTTCTAGTCCGGAGCCTCCATGGGTGCAACCATGTCCCAGTCCGGGACCACTGCGGGTGCAACCTTGCTCCAGTCCGGAGACACCGAGAGTGCTACAATTTCCCTGTCCGGGACCACTGAGGGAGCTGCTTGCCAGTCCGAGGGCGTTGCGGTCCCCTGTCCTCTGCCAGACACCATCGTGGTCTCCTCTCCTCTGCCGGATGCCGTCGTGGTCCCCCCTCCTCTGCCAAATGCCGTTGTGGTTCCCCCTCCTCTGTTGTCCTTCCCTTCATTAGGCCTCCCCGTGGGGGAGCCGCCTCCTGGGCCACCCCTTCTGTTTGGGTGGCTGAAAAATTCTGGTCGACTGCCTGATGGACTGAGCCATTGGGTTGGGTGGCCCATATTCTCCAGCAGGCCACCCAACTCGTATCACCTGGCCGTCTGTCAGGCCTGGGACTTTGGCCGGCCGCCTGAACTGTTTAGTTCTTTGGCCTAGGGGGCCTGGTTTCGCGTGAGTGCGGATCTTAAGTGGGGTTTGTGTTTTTGTTCCCCCCTAGCCTATTTCCCCCCACCTCTCACCTGGGGCGGTTTATTGTTATAACTTTTTTGGGGGGGGGGGCTTTCTCCTTTTTTAGTGTTATCTTGGGGTGTCTGGAGTCCACCCCTTAAGGAAGGGGCTCTGGCACGAGGCTGAGCGTGGTGTGTCACCGGGTTCAGGGTCTTAATTTATATCCAAGTATTTTCTGTATTTTTCCAGTGTTGTATTATTTTCCTGTGTGTTGATTCTAGATGTGTTCTTTGCTGTCAGCTATTTTATTATGTTTTCTGGTCCCTATTACTATGATAAAGATTCTGTCAGTATTTTTAGATTCCTGTTTTTATTCTTGCTGTCAGTGTTTATATTCTGTTCCTCGTGGCATAAGCCCCACACCTATTCCAGGCACTCCCACCTTGTCATTATCTCATCCGTGTGCTTTGTGTTTAGTAATTAGGCCACCTGCCCGCTCTTGTGAATCCACATCTGCCGTCAATTATGTTTTCAGCTATTTAAAGACTATTGTTTTGCCTTCTCACTGCCACAGTCTTAGTGATACTTTCTCCTCACCACCAGAACCCCTTCCCTGTTCTGGTGAGTTTGTTTTGATTCTCCATCTGTAAGTTTACCTTGTTATCTGTTTGGATTTTGTGTTGATGCACTTTGCAACTTTGTGTCTTGTTAATAAATGCCACAAACTGCAGTTCAGCATTTGGGTCTGTCTCTCTGCCCCGAGGGTCAAATCATGACAGAAGACTGTGGCCAGTAAAAGACCCAGCTGCTGCAGCTTGTGGATTTTTGCCTTTTTTGTGGTTTCACTCACCTGTCTCTGTGGAGCTCATCATATCCCCGGCATGCCGGCCTCTGCCAATTGGGACCAGGAAGCAGAGTCGCAGTCTTACACGCCTCTCTGCAGCTCCTCTTCATCCGCCACCCCTCAACTTAGCCCCTGTCTTCCCCATCAGAGAATCATTGTCTGCTCCCTCCAAAGTAAATAAAAATATAAGTATTATATTAAATTATAATATTTAATTATTATAATTTAATATAATATATATATATATTTAATATATTAATATATTTAATATATTAATATATTTAATATAATATAATTTAATATAATATATAATATAATATTATATTAAATATTATATTATATACGTATATATATATATATATATATATATATATATATATATATATATATATATATTAAATATATATAATATAAGCATCCCAAAGTGATTACACAAAAAGTTGGTAAAACTCAAATTAAACATGAAGCCTCTAAATTGAATGATTTGGCCTCTTGTTCTTCCTCATTATTTAAAAATTAAATGCGGTTTGTTAAATATTAGGTCTCTAACTCCCATGTCTCTGCTAGTCCATGATCTGTTAATTGATCATCAGATTGATTTAATATCCCTTACAGAGACTTAGTTAGGACAAAAGGATTATGTTGGTTTAAATGAATCAACTCCCTCTGGTTATTTAAACTGTCAAAATCTCAGAAGTTCTGGTCGTGGAGAAGGAGTAGCAACAATTTACCATTCCAAATTACTAGTTAATGTAAAGCAAAAAACATCTTATAATTCCTTTGAGGGCCTGGTCCTCAGTATTGTGCACTTCAGCAATTTTAGGCTAAACCCAATTGTATTTGCCATAGTTTATCGTCCTCCATCAACCTACTCAGAATTTTTATCCGAATTTGCAGAATTCTTAACTGATTTAGTGCTGAAATCAGATAGAATAATTATGGGGACTTTAATATACACGTAGATGTAGATAGTGACTGCCTTAATGTGGCATTTAATTCAATATTAGACTCGATTGGGTTTTCTCAGAAAGTAGGAAATTCTACTCATTATCTCCACCATACGTTGGACCTTGTTCTGACATACGGCATAGAAATAGAAAATCTGGTAGTGTCTCCTCATAACCCTGTACTGTCAGACCATTGTCTGTTAACCTTTGATTTTACTATTTCTGACTGTTTGGCTCCTAAAGAAAAATATTACTACAGTAGATGCCTCTCAGATGATGCTGTTACCAAATTTATGCAGATTGTTTCCTCTATGCCATGTGTCAACACAAAGGAAATAAGCTATAGACAGCTTGCGCCTTCTGTAATTGATAGCATGGTAGATAGCGTTACAGCTTCTCTGCATCAGACTCTAGACTTGGTGGCCCCCTTAAAAAAGAAAAAGTCTAATCAGAGATTTCTAACTCCTTGGTTCAACACAGAAACTCGTAGCTTAAAACAGAAGACTCGTCAATTAGAAAGAAAATGGTGCTCCACTAATTTAGATGAAATCTATTTAGCTTGGAGAAATCATCTTTTAATTTATAAAAAATCTCTTAGAAAAGCTAGAATGAGTTATTATTCTGCATTAATAGAAGAGAACAAGAATAATCCCAGGTTTCTTTTCAGTACTGAAGCCAGGTTGACAAAGAGTCAGGACTCTGTCAATTCTAGCATTCCCTTAGAGCTTACTATTCAGGACTTTATAAACTTTTTCAATAATAAAATTTCATCAGATTCTTCCCACCGTTAACTTAAATACAGTAACTACTACAACTCCTTCAATTGATGTCTGTCTTGATGAGTTTACTCCAATTGACCTTTGTGAGTTAGACAAAATAGTTTCCTCATCCAAACCTTCAACTTGTCTTTTAGACCCTATTCCTACCAGGTTATTTAAAGAAGTCGTCCCACTTATTGGTAGCTTTATTCTTCATATAATCAATTCTTCATTAACTTTAGGCCATGTACCGCAGGCTTTTAAAACGGCTGTAATTAAACCCTTACTCAAAAAGCCAATGCTAGATCCAGGAGCTTTAGCTAACTATAGACCAATCTCTAATCTCCCTTTCATTTCAAAAATCTTAGAAAGAGTTGTTGCTACGCAATTATTTGACCACCTGCAGGGAAATGGTTTACTTGAAGAGTTTCACTCTGGGTTTAGAATCCATCATAGTACTGAAACAGCCTTAGTGAAGGTCACTAACGACCTCCTCATTGCATCTGATAATGGACTGATTTCTGTACTTTTCCTTTTAGACCTTAGTGCAGCTTTTGATACTATCGATCATAATATTCTACCTGATAGATTAGAACACTATGTTGGACTTAATGGAACTTCATTGCAGTGGTTTAGATCTTATTTTATCTGATAGGTTCCAGTTTGTTTATGTCAATAATGAGTTTTCTTTCAACTCAAAGCTCAGTCATGGAGTTCCACAGGGATCTGTGCTAGGCCCTACTCTTTTTAGTTTATATATGCTTCCGTTAGGCAACATTATTAGAAAGCACTTTATACATTTTCATTGTTATGCAGATGACACACAATTATACCTTTCAATGAAGCCAGATGATAGTAATCAATTAGCCAAGTTAGAAGCCTGTCTTAAGGAAATCAAAGCTTGGATGACTTGTAATTTCCTGCTATTAAATTCAGATAAGACTGAAGTCATTCTTGTTGGTCCAGAAAACCTTAGAAATACCTTTCCAAATCAAACTTTCAGTTTGGATGTAGTTACTCTTTCTCTTAATAGCTCTGTGATGAACCTTGGAATTATTTTTGTTCAAGATCTGTCCTTCAATTCACATATTACATTTGTTTCTAAGACTGCCTTCTATCATTTGCGTAATATTGCCAAGATTTGGAGCATCTTGTCTTAGAGTGATGCTGAGAAACTGATCCACGCTTTTGTTAGCTCGAGATTAGATTATTGTAAATCTTTATTATCAGGTTGTCCTAAAACATCTTATAAAGTCTTCAGCTGATCCAAAATGCTGCAGCAAGAGTTTTAACAGGTACTAGAAAGAGAGATCATATCTCTCCGGTTTCTGGCCTCCCTTCATTGGCTTCCCATAGAGTTTAGAATTAAGTTTAAAATCCTTCTTCTTACTTACAAAGCTCTAAACAATCAGGCTCCTTTTTATTTCAAAGATCTGATACTACTGTATTATCCTAACAGAGCACTACGCTCCCAAAATGCAGGATTACTTGTAATACCTAGAATCTCCAAAAGTACAATGGGAGGCAGAGCCTTCAGTTATCAAGCTCCTCTTCTGTGGAACCAGCTGCCAATCTGGATTCGGGAGTCAGACTCGATCTCTGTTTTTAAGAATAGGGTTAAAACCTTCCTTTTTGATATAGCCTACAATTAGGGAGGGATCATGTGTCTCTGAACCCTCCCTTAGTTATGCTGCTAATAGGTTTAGACAGCCGGGGGCCTCCAACAATGCACTGGGCTTCACTCCTTTCTTCACTCTCAATGAAATATTTTTTTTTTTTTTTTTTGCTGGTCATTAACATCTGTTTGTTCTCTCCCATAGATTGAGTCCCCATCGTGCTGTTTGCTCTCTACATGTCTATTCTTTTCATCTTTGTCCCCTCACCCCCCAGCCAGTCGCAGCAGATGACTGCCCCTCCCTGAGCCTGGTTCTGCTGGAGGTTTCTTCCTGTTCAAAGGGAGTTTTTCCTCTCCACCGTCACCAAGTGCTTGCTCACAGGGGATCGCCTGATTGCTGGGGTCTTTCTGCAACTGTGGGGGTTCCCCCTACAGCTGAAAGTGCTATGAGATGACTGTTGTTGTGAAATGGCACTATATAAATAAAGCTGAATTGAATTGAATTGAATTGAATTAAAGGGAGATCGGCAGTGAAATCCCTGAGCCTGGAGGAGGAGTGGGTGCTGAATTCATCCAGAGTTTTGTTGATGAAGCGCTTGCTGCCCGTGAACCAAAGAACCCTGGGAGAGTGCAAATGGAGTGGTGGTGATTGTGGAGGCACACCCCGGCTTGTGGAAATATCACCAATTTGTGGAACTGCTGTCCACGGTCTCCTTGCTTCGGCGGTCTTTTCCCGGGCTGACAATGGGGTCACCTCCAGCAGGACCGAAGTCGTTGCGGAAACGCTCTCCGCAACAGACGTCCTTCTCCTCTCCCAGTTCACCAGCTCCGGCTCCAGCTCTCGTGTCACCAGCTCCTTGACGCTGCCAACCAGACAGCCAGAGGAACACCTCCACCTCCTCGTTAGACCTCCGTGGGTGCTGCTCCCCCTCCGGCTGAGGTCAGAATCAGAATCAGAATCAGAATCAGCTTTATTGCCAAGTATATTTACAAGTAAACACACAAGGAATTTGACTTGACATTGGGCGCGCACATTAGGCGCATCCAATGACACGGCAGCCATAGAGGCGCCTGTCTGCAGTGGGGGTAAAGGGGGGAGGGGGGAAACACAATAGGCAGAGAGAAAAAACATAGTTATCAGAATCACGCTCGTATAAGCTCATATAAGCTCATGAGCCAAATTTTGATTACACAGAAAAAAACCCTCTATGCACATTAGCAGACAATAGATACAATCACACAGCAGAGGGAGGGAGAGCAGTGTGTGTATATTTGCATGTCATTGTGTAGTGTGAGTGTAACAGTTGTTAGTGAGCAGCAGAGGGCGCCTCCAGGCAGTGGATAGATGTTATAATCATGTGACTTATAAACAAGTCAGAGATCAGAGTCTGTCTCTCTTTTCCTCTTCCTTGCAGAAGGCACATGGGCAATGTCCTTGAGAGACCAATCCGCTAACGACAACAACTGATTGTTGATGTATGGGTAGACATAAGCCACTTCTCCGGCGTTATCTTCATCGAGGAGGAATGTAAACAAAGGCACCAAAACACAAGGTCAAATCTGCACAGTGCACTCAGAGAATAAAAAATTTCTCTCTCTTCGATTCTGTGCTTCAATTTCATACAGGCTTGAATCATACTTTAGATCATTCTCTGGAGAGCACTCAGCGATCCACAGATGTTATCCACCTACCGAAACATAGGTAAAACATGTCCAGAGAGTTCGTTCTCTCTTCAATGCATGCCAGATAGTAAATTCCATGTTAATCCTGCCGCTGACAGTCAGTGCTCCCCCCAGCTGGACGAATTGTTGAATTTGTTAAGGGAGCTACGCCGGGGTCCACATTTGATTAGCTCACCCAGATAATTTCGATACACTAGGAAAACTCCAGGGGCCAAACAGAAGATCCTGTGAACAGTTCAATCTCAGTCGAATCACACAGACACATGAATTCCAATACCATGAGTCTCCCTTGGGTTCCCCCTGACCCGATCTTCTACTTTTTAAAGTGGTGACAATCACATATAAGCCGCTTTCCAGATCCATAATTTCCATTTGGATTAAGATTCAGCCAGGAGAAGAGTGACATTGCAAGCTGGGATCAGAAGGGAGAGGATTAGGAGGGAGAGGGAAGAAAAGCGTCTGCTCTCTCTCAGAAGCGGAAGTGAAAGCGTGAATGCTTCTTCGTGAATGCTGCTCCCCCTCCGGAAGAGGTCATCGCATGCGCTCTGTCCCAGCCCAGGACCTCCGTGGGTGCAGCGCCTCCTTTGTCTGGGTCTCCGTCGGTGCTGTGTCCCAGTCGGGGACCGTCGTGGGTGCTGTGCCCCAGCCTGAAACCTACTTGGGTGCTGCGTTCCAGTGTGGGCCCGCCATGGACACTATGCTCCAGCCTGCCCGGGGGCCACGGTGGGTGCAGCTTTGGTCCACTCAGCTTTGGCCCAGGCCAGGTCCACCATGGGTGCAGCTTTGGCCCACTCCGGGTCCACCGTGGGTGCAGCTTTGGCCCAGTCTAGGCCCACCGTGGGTGCTGCTTTGCTCCAGCCCGGAGCCACTGCAGGTGCTGCTTTGCTCCGGCCCAGAGCCACCGCGGGTGCTACTTTGCTCCAGCCCGGAGCCACCGCGGGTGCAACCTCGCTTCAGTCCAGAACCTCTGCGGGTGCAGCTTTGCTCCAGTCCGGAGCCTCCATGGGTGCAACCATGTCCCAGTCC